>OY776115.1:83317188-84517188 GCA_963675035.1 Allygus modestus
TTAAGGGGACGGACTCCGAAACTAAGACAGCGGCTCTGTCGAGGGTTTGAATCCCAGCCCTGGCAAGTAAGAATAAATTGTATCTGTCCTGTACACCTCATACTGTAACGGCTTACCCCTGGTTTTGCTGGATACTTCCACGCACAGATCTGTGTAGTATATGTGGAAGAGCAAGCAAAGGGAGGCTTCCAATATTTTAAAAACATACCACACTGTGGTCAAACATATTACGACAATCAAGTTTACCCTTTTATGTGATTTTGTGAGGAAATACGCAATTTATTTTTCGCCAGCTGGTAGTACTTTAGATTTCGCAATCATACTAATATATACAAATAGGATGGTGTGTGTGTCTGTCTATCTACTTTTTGTTCCTCAATCACTCAAAAACTACTAAACCGTTTTAAATGAAAATTTACAGGAAGTTTCCTTACATACCAAATTAACACATAGGCCTATTTTCTTTTTGAAAAGTCCTCAGGGCTCTGCCCTACGGGACTTCCAAGTTACAATGTTATTCTTATGGATATTCATTTTTGTTTGAGATGATGAAAATACATACAGCTGATCTTGATTAGTAGTACTTCCACGGGCTAACCACAGAATGCAGCACACATAACTGCTTAGTTTTTCTACTCTGAATTTTTCCCCGTTGCAAAGCATAGGCAATATCTAACAATTTTAATCTATTAATACAAATTATGTTAATCTCCATACTTGGATGGGTTTGCTACTGATGCACGCTGATTGCCTAGCAATAAAGCAATTCCCTCGAAACAGTCTTAACAATTTCGTGCCCTACATACAAAACTAATGTTACACAATTAAATCTATGATAAACTAGATATAGTTTTGTTTTTTATAGATACGACTTTAATTAAATTTTAGAAAGGAAGAGAAGTAGAATGACAAAACAAAGAGAACCCCAAACCAATTTAAAGTTTGACTTCAGTTAATCGCTTTCCTTAGCTTCAGAGTTAGGACAACTAGTCTATAATAGCAGTGAATTAGCTAGCCATTAGCTTCAATAGCAGTTAGTCAACTACCATACCGTGTATCTCCAGTAAGTACCGTGGACAATTAAACGTTGTTTAATATTACGATAAAACTAGCTGGCACAGTAAACTCCGTTCATTAACCTGATTCTAGTTTAAAAACGAAATAAAATTACACTGCTGTTGTAGTTTAAATTGATTATTTTTGAAATGTTGTCAAAATCTTATGTTCTCAATGGATTTTCAAATTAAGGTGTTTCCATCAAATTTATCAAAAAGTAATACCGTTTTGAGTAATTTTATCGGTTTTAAGCCTACTACAAGTTTTCTTTATATGAAAATAAACGGTTATCCATTGTATACAAATTGTTCGCCAGTACAGTGCACAATTTTACGATAGAGATTCCAAATAAATGATACAGACTTTTGTAATATATTTAATTATTTATGAAATGGATGTTTAATTTGTAATTGCACATATTGTCACTTAAAACACACATCTGGCAATAAAAGAGTTACGTCTGCAGGTGGCAGACTTACTCTGGTGGTGGGCAGCATTGTTTTAGCACTAATGTAATAATAGACCACGTGAAGTTTGCCCACGTAAGGTGTACACTGAAGTAAACCATCCTCTTAGTGTTATTTGTCTTTATTGTTCACTTAGGTAATAAAAGACAAAGTAGTTTTGCCGCAAAATAATTTATCACGAGTGTATATTTCATTCGCTTCCCCTTTCTAGTAAAACAATTATTTTCTTAAGTCTATGCAAAATTGGCTTTTAACATTTTGATTACACACATCAAACTTTAACTAGTAGAACTTAGAGTACTTGATATTTAAATGAAATGATTAATAATTATCACTATATAGTTTTACAAACTGTTTGTAAAATGAATAAGTTTAATTTTTTTGTTTTTCTTTTCATTAGAGCGGTACAGAATAAAAGGCAGGATGTGCAAAAGTACAATAAATTATATTAAACTTGAGTAAAATTAAAATAAATAGGTTTAATAAATCTACACTACATGACGCTAGCAATGATTGTCTTTTGTCACTATTGTTCCAAATAATTATTTTCTTTGTTTTATTTTTGTTATTTAGTTAAGGATAATATACAGATTCCACTTCTTATATTACGCAGTTAATCCAGTATCCTTGGTCAAGAATGAAGAAATGGTGGTTGTCGTAGTTTTTGATGGTTTAT
This sequence comes from Allygus modestus, assembly GCA_963675035.1. Classification (NCBI taxonomy): domain Eukaryota; kingdom Metazoa; phylum Arthropoda; class Insecta; order Hemiptera; family Cicadellidae; genus Allygus; species Allygus modestus. Next base: position 83,319,388 of record OY776115.1, read on the forward strand.
GCTTTATTGTTACGTTTTAGCGAATTTCCCCTATAGGGCAGAAGCTATTACCGTAGGTCTCATGGTAAAACTTTTTCCCGAGACCATGATAAATTTTTGTTTTGAGGTCCCCAGATGACAAAACCACTATTCATTCAAATTTATATATATATATATATATATATATATATATATATGTATATATATATTTATATATATGTATACAGGGTGAGTTTTAATTAAGTCCCCCCCAATTGTTTTCTACATTTCTTAAGATATTGACTCCGGACTACCCCCGATCATTTTTGACCAAATTATACTTCATTTTCACTTAGTTAATATTTTTGGCCGCCATATTGGACCTGCCATATTAGATTCAACTATTTATTTTTTAATTTAAAGGTGGGGTTGTGACCCATCATATAGAAGTACCTTTTTACGGTGAAAACAGTGCCGTAATCCGTTTTTGAAAATCATTATTCGTTCTGAAGTTGGCAAATTAAAAAATTATTTGAGAGAGTTTTAAAGGTACCAAAACTTGCCCATATTCTCTTCATTACATCAAATAATGACCATGAACTACTACCAATTATTATTTAGTGGCATTCACTTCATTTTGACAAATTTAAAGTTTTCGGCCGCCATCTTGGATCTGCCATTATGGAATAAGATAATGTTTTCCAAATGTAAAGGTGGAATTGTGACCCATTATTTCCAACTGTTCTTCACGCTGAAATTAATGCCGCAATCCGTTTACAAATATCACCTTTCGTTTTCTTGATATGGAAAGATTATTGTTTAACATTTAAAAAAGTAACCATATATGGTCAAAACCCCACATTTACATTAAAAAATAAATAGTTGAGTCCAATATGGCGGATCCAAGACGGCGGCAAAAAAAAGTCACAATGAAGCATAAGTTGGTCAACAATGATCGGGGGTGGTCCAGAGCCGATATCTTAAGAAATTTAGAAAGATTTGGGGGGGATGGGACACATTTACAACTCACCCTGTATATTTATATATGTATATCTTTATAAGTGTCCGTGAATGCGATAACTTGATTAAAAAACACCTGATCTCGATGAAATTTGGCTCAAATGTGTAAAGTGATATTTATGACTTTATGTTCAAAAACCTGAAAAATCGGACTATGGGAAGGGGGGATTATGGGGGTTTTAAATTTTCCAAAATCCGGGTTTTTTTAATTTTTTACCCTACAATTTTTAAAACACTTATTTTTTGTTTGGACCATGTTATATGGCTTAAAAAAGCAAATGATATAGTATTTTGAATTATTAACCTAGTTTAAGTGGTTGTGGAGAAAATTAAAAAAAACCTGCTCCTAAAATCTCCCATGTTAATCTTAAGGGAAAAAGGTTTTTGGCTTTTCCTCAGTTAATTTTAATGTAAACTTAACATTTGATTTTCCCAATCAACTCAGCTCCACAAAACAATCATTTTGGTGTTTAAATTGTGATTCTACGTCCGAAGTATTGTTATTGCAGAGATATTCAAAGTGCTAAATACAGTACGTTGTCCAATGTTATACTTATGGAGAATAAATAAAATTTGACATCTCCATTATTTATGAATGTATATTGATGAAACTTGGTATGTGGCTTCACGTAGTATTGTTATATTGATATTTGCACAACAAAACTATTTGTTGTTGTCTATCCCCGTAGCAGCAAACCTGCATAGTCAGCACTAATGTTATTCTTATGGAGAATAAGTAAAGTTTCATATCTCCCTTAATTATAAACATAAATTAATAAAACTGAGTATGAAGCTTCCTTCACCTGGTTGATTTATAATGATAATTGCACAAAAACATATTTCTTCTCTTGTTTGCAGCAAACCTGCGTACTCAGCCCTAATGTTATTCTTATGGAGAATAAATAAAATTCTATAGATCACTTATTTATTTATGTATTTTGAATAAACTTGGTAGGTGGCTTTAAGTGGTAGTGAGAAAAAAATGCATGCATTGGAAATTCACTGAGTACGCAGGTTTGCTGCGACGGGGGCAAAAACGGGGTTTTTTGCGGTTAATAAATCTCGTAAATAGATAGCAAAGCCGCAATCTATGCTTGTCAGAGCCTTAGAAAGATAAATAGAAGGAAAGCATAGGAATAAATATATATTTTTAGTAAATCTTAAAGAGGTGACGAAAAGCTATATTGATCACTTTGAATGCAACCAGTGAGACAGGAATGTTGTGATCTAAATGTTATTTTATTGGGAATAATTTTCCCTCTGAACTCGATAAATCACAGGCCCGCTGGTGATACAAAACGAGATATAATTGAAATCTGACACAGCACAGCAGAAATAGTTATTTTTCCTGGAATAAACAGCTATAAAGCATTGCTAAAAGCCGATTATGGAGAGAAATCCGTGGTGAATAGAATTTTCAATATGATTGAAATAGTAAACGATCGATTTTTTTTAATCCTTAATTTTTGGAACTAAATGTTTTTATATTATTTAAAGCCGATTTAAAATAACAGGCTAAGACTGAGATGTATATTGTAATAAGTAGTTCTGCTTTATATTATATAACAATTGCCTGACTAAAATTAGATCCAAGAAAACTCACTAAACAAACATTTAAAATAAAGCAAAAAATTCCAAGATAATATGTAGTAAATAAAGTATGAACATTTATTTAATAAAAGAATTATTTTCATTAACTGACGGTCATAGAAGAGTAGTTCTGTAAGATGTGTCCTTGTATTCGCGTACACATGCATTAATAAATGACAATATATTTTGAACCTGAGAACATGTCGTTTAAATACGATATGGTTACCAGTTATGTTTATTATAAGCGACCCTTATGAATCTACATCTGTTTACCTTCTATGAATTTATGAGTTGGTAAAATGTGATCTCCACTACCTAGATACCTATTTTAGTAACATGTCAAAATAAAATTATGAAGGTTTAGTTACTTGTAATACAATAATAATATCAGACGTATTTCCTCTTTGAATATTGGGTTTCTATGCTTGCTGAAGCTGAAACTCTCTGTAATCACGTAGGGACATTACATTGTATTTATTAGTGAATTTCCTATGGAAAGTGAACTATTAGCATGACCCGCACGGTGAAACTTAAGTGACCACCATAGAAGTTCCTAACGTGACCCCCTTGAACACGTTTTGGGGGATCGTTAAAAATTATATATATATATATATATATATATATATATATATATATATATATATACATATATATATGTATATACTAAAAACTTTTAAAACTCAAACCCAGTGTAAAAACATACATTTATGCCAATTTTATTGAAATCTGAAGCTTTGATTTTTTGGCTGTTCTGATGCTCCTGGTTTAATTTACCTGCAACTTCCTGGGTTTTTCTGACCCTTTTTGGGCCCAAAACCTCAACAATTGAAATAACAATCCCCAAAAAGTGGAGTTAGAGTTTTCCGATTGTTTTGCGCAACGAAATTGTCCAACTGACCCTACCCTACGTTCCAACCAAATTCTAAGTAAATCGCACAAAAAATGCGACCGCTAGAGTGCATGCACAAAACTAGTCGCATTTTTTGTGCGATTTACTTAGAATTTGGTAGGAACGTAGGGTAGGGTCAGTTGGACAATTTCGTAGCGCAAAACAATCGGAAAATTCTAACTCCACTTTTTGGGGATTGCTATTTCAAATTTTGAGGTTTTGGGCCCAAAAAGGGTCAGAAAAGCCCAGGAAGTTGCAGGTAAATTAAACCAGGAGCATCAGAACAGCCAAAAAGTCAAAGCTTCAGATTTCAATAAAATTGGCATAAATGTATGTTTTACACTGGGTTTGAGTTTTAAAAGTTTTTTATGTGGAAATTTACTTACCCTCGCTGCGTGCGAAATAGTTTTGTTTATTTTAAAAATAATCAATTATCCCTGTATTAACATTTACTGAAGATGACGGTTTAAGATGTATTCAATCAACGTTTGAATTCAACAAGATTGGAACTGAATCCTCATACATATTCAATTGTTTTGCAACACTTAAACAAATCTCTGCTAAGCAATATCAGACTGAATGGCTTTAATAGTCAATGAAGTTATGTTTCATGTTTAAAATAATTTTTAAATAATACATTAAACTAAATATAAGAATCATACTGCACAAACTATTAAAAAAAATTCATATTCATAACCGCATGTTTAATACAGTAACACGTTTTAAGTATTTTCTTTTAAATTAACTTTATTATTTATTAAAGCTCGTAAAATAAAGGAGGAACATTAAATTAAAAGCTCAGGAGATTAAGCACAACATCTCTAATCAGACAATTTGCTCATGAAAATTTCAAACGATTTAAATTATTCAAAACTTATTATTATTCTAACATAGTTTTATAGTTTTAGTGGTTATAAATCCAACTAACTTAGAGTCTAGGTGTAATTTTCAGATGCATAGATTCATATTGGTTAAAGAAACACATTGGGAAGTTTAATTTTTATGATTGTAGGATTGTATTTGTATAGCTTAAGCAAACATTGTCAAATATGAAAAACACAAACACTGAAACAATAAATAAATCATTAACAAATCAAATACTGGGTGTATCTTTTACATGAGTGGCCCAAAAGTGAACGAATCCCCAAATTACTAATATAGTAGCATGTTTAGAAAATAATTGGTAGAACTTATGTAAATCTTAGGATGATATGAGGTGATATTTATTTAACGGTGTTGGCTCAAGTGTTCAGGAAAAATAGCATTATTTTTATAACTTGTCATTAAAACAAATAAGAGCATGGGGTCTATAAAAGTCTTCTTTAATAACATATCCTATGTGCTTTAAGTATATGTTTTTTTACGTATTAACATGGTTAATATTTTGATATTGATTTATTTTTGTTAGCAGGTAAACAGAACATTGTAAATCCACGTAGTCAAAAACAAAATATTAGAAGCTATGACGCCCACAAGTGACTAGTTTTAACTAAATGTGTCATTGTTTAACGTGTATGTGTTATTTAATTAACATATTATTCGCGTACAGAAACATCTGTGTACAAGTATACAATTTTAAGATGTGACTATGTCCAAAGAAGGTCAACACTTTTTAATAGTCTGCTAGTAGAAATAAGGAATTGCTATTAGCAGGCAACCTAATACCTCGTATTAGTTGTATTGCAACTTCTTAGAGAAAACACAAATATAAATAATATTAAGAATTCATGTGAGATTATAATTGTATGCAAAATTAGGAGGATAATTTAAACGAATTTTGCGACGGTAATTTATAAAACGTCACAACTCAAGTGCACTGTTTGCCTTATAAACTAGGATAGCTTACTTATTAGTGGGTGCTCGTTAAGGTAAAAACATCCGTAAATATTGTTGCAATAAAAAGCTCTCTAAAGGTAATAATTATATGTAAAGACTGCTCCACCATATGCGCCATAGCACCATCAATGTCGTATCAAAACCTTCGTCACACAACTCATAAAGTTCCATCAACAATAAAGTTAAACACGACCTTTAGTTGGGATTGTTCTTGAAGTAATTTTCTCCACCTTTAGAAAATATTTTGTGATTGTTTGAGTTGTGAAATTGTGATTTTCGAAAGACAAGCCCAAACAGCAACACGAGCAAATACAGATGCTAGAACTGAATATTTTACAACAAGAATCAAATGTTAACTTTCCTTGTTAACTGGCAAAAACAACTCATCTCATTATAAAAATATATTTATTTTGTAGGTCTATCAAATAGTTTTCAAGTGCAACATCTTTAAAATCTAAATTAACCTAACTATTGAGTTTGTAGAGTTTGTACGTATGTAGTTTGTAACTTTTTATTTCTACGTTTTATTGAAATGACAATTATATACGTTTACCAAAACCAAAACACCAAAACACTTTACTAACAAACTTACCATTTCCTCGGTTTTGTTTTCGTCAGAAAGGAAAATCAGTCAAAAAGTTATATTTTTTACGAAATAATAACTGAAAGGTACAAAATAAGTGTTTTACGTTTAATAACTGTGCTTACCTGTTTTCATAGTTGTATAACCCCTTAATTATTGCTTATTATAATTTATGTTTCATGTAATACTACTCAACCAAAAACACTAATATAGGTCAATATTTATGTGAGCGTAATCTTGATTGATTATTTTGGGCTACTCCCATCTTAGTTTCATCTTGGGTTACTTTTCAGAGTGTGATGAAGCAAATAACAAATGACACAATACAGTTATACAAGATAGTTATTCGATGTTTCGTGTGTATATGCTCGCCTTGTGTCTACTGTGCTTTTTTGTTATTTTTAATCACCATCTGACAAGTTCCCAGGATTAAACTAAGGTAAAAGTATCTCAGTAAAAAGTAATAATTATACTACCTCATCAAAAAAGAATGCAATTTAAAATTATATTAACTTAGTGTATCTATAAAACATAATTTTATTTTTCCTGTAATATTTTATACATTTTCCTACTTTTGTTTGATGTTAAATATTTTATGTATATTGTACCCAAAAAAATTAAAAATCTGAAACCTTTTGTAATTTTTTTAGAAAATATCAAGATATCTATAATTCTGTCTTAAAAATGGCCAAACAAAATCGTTATTCCAAACTGATAAAAAAACAAGTGTAAACCAATCCAAAAAGTTTGTTATATCATAAAACATGAAGTAGTTTAAAATAAAGAACGTAGCATAGAAAAGATTTGATTAGACAATGTGAAATGCTGGACTCAGATTAACCTTATCTATATCAAGTTTTGATCAACCCCCTCAAGAATCACTTTTGCAATTTCATGAAATTAATGAAAGTTACATAAAATATATTATATCGACTATTAAAAGCTCATATTCTTCAGGCTCTAGTGGTGTTCTATCTTTTATTCTGATGCGATGTGGTAATACAATAGTTTTGCCTCTAAAGTTTATCATAAATAACTCATTCTCTTCTAGATATTTCAATAACAGATTAAAAATATCAAAATTACTCCTTTAAACACCAATCACAACTGGGTATGTATTTGGCAAATGTTTATGTTCACCATATGTTCGGTGTATGTTCGCCATGGTGGGCGGATGGTAGATGGGGAAGTCCACCTTACCAACCCCGGTATGTAGCAAATATGACTGCAATACTTCAGTTTCTGTTATCAAAAGTAACTTTTCTGTTACATAATTACTAGAAAGCATTGTTTACTCTAATTCATATTTAATACTTAGTAAATACAAAAAGATTAATTTTTTGTAGAGGGTTACAAGGGATAAGGTATGAATAGATTTGTGAGACCGATTAAGAAGATTCGTAGGAAAATGTACTAATTTTAAAAGAAGATTATTTAAATTTAAAAGACATTTTTATGTCAAAATTGTTGGAGTTTGGCAATTCAATGGAGGATGGAAGACGGCTTAAATTGAAGGTCTTATCCTAGGGACTTGGAAAAAATAGCAGTATCTCTAAAAAGATACCAGCAAACGATGAATTACGTTAAACATCCCAAATTAGAGAATCATGGAGATTTAAAAGTCTGCTTTGTTTACATTAAAACATGTAATTAAATGTATACTTTGTTTACAAACTGACATATATTCCTACCTACTTGTATAATTTTATTTTCCTCAGCATGTCAATAGTAAAAAAAAAAAAACAGATCAGAGTATTAAAGCAAGGTGAGGGGCTTTGGCCCCTTAAAGCCACTAATATACAACATTTATTTAAAAAATCACATTTATGGTTACATGTAATACATGAAGTAAGGCTTGAAGTAAAAGGCAATCGTTTATTTTCAAAGATTTATAACTCCTATATTTTTTTAAAATCGTATTTGCATAAAAAAATTGGATACCCTTAAACACGCCTTCCAAACACGTAATGATTACAGTTAAACTAGTGAGATGTGCTAATGACTGCAGCCACAAGACAAAAGTGTTACGACCTCCTTATCACACGCTGGTCAACAAGCAGCAAATCACCCCGTTCCCACAATTGTATAAATTAATTTTGCTAAAAATAAAATCATTTAATAAAGATGGAAAACTAGATAACGATGAGATTCTAAGGAGTTAAGCAAGGTTCATTGCCACTGAATACGTCATAAATCGGTTCACTCTCTTGTCAGTTCTGTAACAATGGCTTTTCCAGACAATACATGAATCTTAACTTCCCATACAGTTCTGAAAAACGTGTTAGTAAATTTCCTTTGGAAAGTGAACTATTAGCATTACCCGCACGGTGAAACTTAAGCCCGCGACTACCATAAAAGTTCCTAACGTGACACGTTTTGGGACGTCGTTCAAAATTGTATATATATATATATAAATGTGTGTGTGTGTGTGTGTGTGTGTGTGTGTATGTGTGTGTGTGTGTGTGTGTGTGTGTGTGTGTGTGTGTGTGTGTGTGTGTGTGTGTGTGTGTCTGTGTGTGTGTGTGTGTGTTTGCACTCTAACGGTCGCATTTTTTGTCCGATTTACTTCAAATTTGGTAGGGACGTTCCTTTCTGTAATCAATTGGACAAGTTCGTTGGGGAAAACAATCGAAAAACTCTAACCCCCTTTTTTGGCGAATAATCTTTCAAGTTTCGAGTTTTTGGGCCCAAGAAGGATCATAAAAGCCCCACATGTAAAATCAATGCATTTAAAAAGATGGTAATTAGTGAGGCGAAATTTTTAAGCCCTCTCTCGTCATTCTAGCATACATATTTACCGAGTTATTAAAGAAAATGTGTTTCGAATAAACACAGTACGTTCTCTTATGGGGGTTTTACACTAGAAACCTTCCTTTGTTAGAGTACTTTTATAATCCCCGGCAACCTCACACCTACTTTCAAGCCTGTCTGGACCTTCTCCTAACTGAAAGGTGCAACATTATATTCCCAGCTTTGCAGGTAAATTAAACCAGAAGCATCAGAACAGCCAAAAAATCACTGTTTTAATATTTTAATAAAAATTGGAATAAATGTATGTTTTTACACTGATTTTCAGTTTTAAAAGTTTTAAGTGGAAATTCACTTCCCTCACGTCAGCGTGCTGCGTGCGAACTCGTTTTACTTTGTATACATCGCTATAAATAGCATCCTAACCTTTTGAAGTGTCAAAAACTGTGACAATGATTTTAGAGTCCATGATTTATACGACAAAACCGGTTTCAATACTTTGATATTTTTGTAATAGAGTCTTAAAAAATATGTTCTCTTTTGTTTATATTTATTACATTATATAACATGAGAAAAAATGTATTACTAACAATTCATACATTAAAAACTTAGGTTGTATATTAGTTACCTAAAAAAATTACGAAACATATTCAGTGACCAAAAGCGTAGATATGCGTTTATAGCTTAAAAATTAATTAAGGTGATAAAATTGTCGTGCCAAAAACTCAATAATTTCCAGCCACATTATTCTTTTAATCGCTGCGGGAACGTACTATGGGTTATGACCGCCTTGTCCTGACAATTAAAACTTATTACATTATTTATTACAAACAAATTTATTTTTAGATTTCTAGATATGTAAATAACGATATAAAATTAATCTTTTCATGAAATTAGGTTATTGTAGTAGGTAAGATAGTAGATATAGTATAGCAACTAAATTGCACAAATTGTTTAGCAAAATTTAATTAAATTAAAATCAGAAAATGTTAAATACACATTGCTATAAGATTACGATTGGAACACTGTATCCAGAGACGATCAATTTGCGTTGGATAAAAGTGATCTATTCTTTTACAGTTGTACAGCGTGTGATTTAAGCATCGAGGTAAAACTACTGTAGAGATCGCTAAGTGAGCTAAAAACGGTCCGCGTAGGTCTGTGCGGAACAGAAATGGTGGGCCACTGTGTGCTCAGAGCTGTTTCTGGCGTTGAACGCGCTGTCGTTTACACGCTCCTGGACTTCACTGCCACGTTTGAATTGTAATGAAATTTATATATCCTTTGTGTACGTGAAGTACGGAGTCCGAAAGTATAAATATTGTTTTATTTTACCGTTTTTTAATATTTTTAATAATTAAAAACTCTTACGTGTTATTAAAGAGGGACATGAAAAAGTTACTCAGCGAGGAAGTTTTTTATTTTTAGGTTAGAAACAAAATTCCAGCGGGAAATTTGTAGATAATTAGTTTCTCTAGAACTTTTATTTCTAACATTTTTCGGTAAAGTTGTTGGTTTGCCTACAATTCGTTTGAAAAGATGCTGAAACCTTTCGCCGCGCTCTATCCAAGACGCGCCGGCGCCGTGCCGCGCTGTTAAATTCAACTCAGTGATGCTGTGTTACAACATGACCTAGTTTTTTGATAAAATACATAGTTATACGACTTTTGTTTTAGTCGTATTTTGCTAAGTAATCTTACAACATTCTACAATTCAACTGTAATGTGTAATGTAACAGTTAATCAGTAAATAAAAATTAATTTTGAGAAAAATCATTTCATTTAATCCTATGCCTTACAAAATACTCTTAACCCCATTATTATTATACTGTACTTGTATCGTCTCTTAAATAAATCATAATCAATTGTTATCATACACTGAAGATAATTTTTTGTTATTCAATAGCGAAATGTTGTATTAATGCAACATTATGTAATCGTTCCTAATACTATACGTGGACGGGTGAACGAACCATGTTGGTAATTAATGTTTATTAAGAATACATTTGCTATTAAAAAGTATTTGTCTTGGTATTCATTCATCAACAAAATTTTATGATATAGGCCAATCAACTTTCATACAATCTACAACTTTTGGCGAACGTCGAAGTTTATATGCTAAAATTCAAAGTTTCACTAGTCCAAAGAACGATATTACTGCTAATAAAAAATTCATTCCAGTACCAAAAACTTCAAAACATCATTATTGAACAACACCTAAATCCTAGTGGATCGTACATCAATTTATATGACTGGAAATATGAAAGAATCAGCCATCAAGGAGATTATTTTACAAAACTCCCAACTTTCTGTTATTTTTACGCAACTAACCCTGGTCGAATATATTTACTTTCGGTATTAAAAATTCGAGAAACTATTCAGGAATACGGATCAGAAGGCCATTCAACGATGACAAATTTTCCCTGGCTGCAAATTCAATTCAAGTGAGCGCGCGTCATGTTTTTCCCTATATCCCCCATGCTAAGCGCTGCCGCGGTAGCCCACCATTTGCGGCGCGACCTCGAACGCGGCCGGACCGAAATTTGGTTCGCTTCACCACGGGCGCGAGCGATCCAGTAGTTTTAAGTCTTTGGATTTAAGTACCCTACTCTCTAGAATACATAAATTGGTTAAGAAGAGTAAATAACACTCCAAAAAATGTTACCTAATATTTCCTAAAGCCAATCCAAGCCCAAGTACCAAAAAAAGCATACCCAAGTAGCATAAAAATAATTTATAATATTTTCAAAATAATTTTAAATGGTTTTGAAATGATGTTTGAAATCATTTTAATATAATTATGACATAGCTTTACAATTAATTAAAAATAATTTTGGAAACATATATTAAAATCATTTATATATAAGTTTTAATATTATTATAAATAATTCTTAAAAAACACTTTTAAAATAGTAGAAAAAAGGTTTTTAAATTATTTCAAAATGTTATTAATATAATTTTTAATTATTTTAAACTACAAAATTTGACGCTTTTTTAAAATTGCATTAAATCATTCGAAATTGTTGTTTCATCGATTAAAAATTATGAAGAAATCAAGAGTGATAATAAGTTTGATGCTAGTTTTGCAATAATTTTAAATACATTCGAAAAAACGTTGGCATATGTTTAAATTAGTTTCAAAATAATGTTTAAATATTAATTTTAATTGTTAAAAAATTACATTAAAATTATATTAAATAATGTTTTATTAAGTAAATGGAAAGTCCTAACCAAACATTAAAAAATAATGTTAGAATAAAATGTTTGTAATTCAAATTTTGTTATAGAAGAGTAGGCCTATGTAATTTTTAAAATTATAAGTATTGTTTTTTCCCCGATTAGAAGTTAATGAGAAACATGCTGCTTCGGCAACAAGTTCTGTATTTGTTTCAAATTAGTTTATAGTTACCAAAATGAGTTAATATAGTAATTCGTTTGCAGCCTCAAAAACGGATAAAACAAAATAAACACTTTTTGTGCTCTTTTATATTTGTATTATGCGAATAATTTGTATACACTCGGTTTTACTGATACCGTATTGCTCATATATTTTATACGTATTAAAGAAATATTACAAGTTTTGTTTCTATAACCTTAAAATATGTATACAATTTACAGTGTTTACCAGCAACGCAAAAGCAAACAAGAAATACTATAGTTTCACCAAGTCCCCGTAGTCAATTGGTTATTTTACGTTGCTAGCCTGACCATGATTAAACAAGGAGCAAAGTGGCCTCACGTGAACTAGAGGTTTTGGGTTCTACACCCGGTTTGGTCATTATATTTTTGAATAATAAAATATATTTCATAATTTTTGTTAATGATTTTCATGGGTGTTACATTAGTCAGATTGTGAAAATAAGTATAAAAAGTATTTTTTTAATAAATAGTATGTTTGTAATGTTTATAAATATTTTTAAATAATTTAAAATTAATTACAAACCGTTTTATAATTTGCTTTAAAATGATTTTAAAATAAATTTTAAAATGATTTGAAAGTATTATAAAATGGATCAGATAGGAAATTTGTTTGTAAAAAAAATTGTATAATAATTTTGAAACCATAACAAATCATGTTAAAATTATTTAAAAACTAATTTGGCCGTTACTAATGCTACTTGGGTAACTATAACGTATTACTTCCAACAACGGGGGGCTTAAAATGAGTCAGAATAAAATAACTCTTTGATAACCTAGCTCGTAAAATCTATGTCATTAAAATAGTGATTGATGAAAAACTTATCGTAAAATTACCTTAGAGTTAAAAAATATTAACCATTTAGAGTAGTTAATCAAACGCAAAAAACATATTTGCTGATATGTCCAAACCAAACTTTACCGAGATGGGATTTGTGTAATAGGCCTAAGTAATAAGTGTTCAGGCACTTTAAAAGAAAACAAAAGTTATCTGTTAAGTGTTTAAGAAGTGTTGTTTACTACTTTTTATTAATAAAAATTAAAATGTTCTTTTTTTAAATAATTTTAACCATCCCGAATTTGTTTACAAATCATTAAGTGAGCCAATTATAGTCACTTTTGGATGTGATACAATTTGATAAAACACAGTAGCTTTAAATTATTACATAAATTAAAGACAGTCAGGTTTAACATCGTTGTAAATATTTAATAATGCTGTCAGGCATTCATAATTTATAATTCGACAACATAGTAATTCATTTTCCCTGTGATGAAATTACCCTCATTGGACGTAGAATTATCGCCGGATGATGCATGCGTTGGTGACTAATGAATCAAAGGCTCATTATACCGTACGAGAGTCCGTTTGAATGTAAATGCTTTCATTTTGCACTGCAGCGGGAAGTGTGTTGACCGTAAAATATGTTTATGGCTAGTTTATGAGTAAAATACTGCTGGTGCTCCACTTTTGCTGCAACCTACCACTTACCACTTTTGCATGTTTCTATTTATGTATCACATTGTTAAAATGGTGAACCCATAAATAAATAAAATAATGGATAAACCTAAAGCACTCATTATACAAGATTGCTAATATTTTTAGGTTTTTTACCTTGTTTCTTATCACGTTTATATTTGAATATGGGACAAAACAACATATACATTTATAATATGAAAAAAAACTTAAAATAGTTGTGTTCAAGAATTAACGGTTCCATTTTATTTTCTCTTTATGGACGATTTAAGCTTAGAAGCATTAAAGTAGTGGAACAGTTTTGTCGAAAAGTATTGTGAACAATTTAACAGATATTAATTATAGAGTGGAGCTACCTCTAAAAACGAGTGGAAAAAAGACACCTACAAGGACAAGATCCTTTACCCACAATTGTTTGTACACAGATAATTTATAAACAATAATTAATGAAATAATACTATCACACCAATTGATGATGTAAGTCGTATTTTCCAAAGTGGAGCATTAAAATGTTAACTCCATAAGCTATTTTTATGTTATGGTTTTAATGAGGTACAGCGTAAGTTATCTAAAGTTTTTCTCTACATCCCGAGTACAAACACATTGTCATTATAACAACGACTCTTCTTTCAATACTTTTATCCGTGTAAATGGTAAAACACTATTACCGCAAATTTTCTTTGAGAGTAACGAGTTGAGAGTAAATGGATATTGAAAGTTGTATAAGATTAAGATTGTATTCAACAAGAGGGGAACTGATGGCTCGTGAATATTCAATAGTTGTTGCGAGACTTGAGATGATCTTGGTTAATTAAATAACTGACGTCACATCCTCTAAACCGTCGCTTACAGGGAAAATAATAATAACATAATATCATTTATATTTTCTCATTTTAGCGAATTTCCCCTGTAGGGAAGAAGCTATTACCGTAGTCGGCATGGTAAGACCTAGGCCCGGGACCATGATAACTTTTCGTTTTGAGGTCCCCAGATGCCAAAAACACCATTCGTTCAAAACTGTATATATATACGTGTCCGTGGGTGCGATAACTCTCGTAAAAATGATCCGATTTTAATGAAATTTGGTACAAACATGTAAAGCATCATTTATGACTTTAAATTCGAAAACCAGCCAGATCGCTCTATCCAAAGGGGTATTTTGGGGGGGTTTTGTACCCCAAAAATGGGTTTTTTGAGTTTTTTACATATAATATTTTGGTAAATCCAATTTTAGTTTTCACTATTAAATTCAGCTAAAAAAACAAACAATTTGGTGTTTTGATCGTTGCTCTACGTCAATTGGTTACCGATATATTGAAAGTGCTAAACACAGTACGTTGTCCAATGTTATTCTTATGGAGAATAAGAAAAATTGTATATCTCGCTTATTTATCAACTTATCCCGATGAAATTTGGTATATTGCTTCATATCGTTGTGGTTTATTGATATTTGCACCAAAAAACATTTTTTTGCCTATAGTTCCCATAGCAGCAAACCTGCGGACTCAGCCCCTTATGTTATTCTTATGGAGAATAAGTAACGTGTTATCTCCCTTAATTATTAACATAAATTAATAAAATTTGGTATGTGGCTTCACCTACTTGAGTTATATTGATATTTGTATTAAACCCCATTTTTTATTATCCTTTCTTCAGCAAACCTGCATACTCAGTCGCCATGTTATTCTTATGGAGAATAATTAAAAAGGCCATAAATCGTTTATTTATGAATGTATATTGATGAAACTTGGTATTTGGTTTTTTGTGGTATTAAGATACATATATATGCATTGTAAATTCACTGAGTACGCAGGTTTGCTGCTACGGGGGTATTATAACTTACCAGAAACATTAAAACCGAATACTGGATAATCAATTAATTCAGTAAGTATACATTTTAATAAACTAAGTAAAAGGAAAACCTTTGAAACTTCAAGAAGTTGGAGGGCTATATGACATCACTTTCGCAATATTTTCGAGCCAAGTGAGGCAATGTCAACACCCTCTATAACGGGGTTACTTGATACACAAGATGCACAAGTGTTTACTTTGGGTTGAAGAAGAACCTTCTTAGCTTTCGTCACCTCTTTTATTCCCATCCTTGACACCACATAGTGTTGCTAAGACCCCCGGTATACTAGTGTATTATTTATGTACTTATTGACACTAAATACGTACAGCAATAAAATTTAAAATACAATAACGTTTTCAAGGAATTTGTGAAATGTTAAATTATAAAATGCCTTAATCATAGTATGCAGCCTCTGGATTATAGAATTATTCTATAATTAAAATAAATTGTAGAATATAATAAATAATATGTTCTAAGCAAAGGAAATCGCGTAGGCAATGGAAAATAAACATATTTTTTATCATTAATAAATGAAGGCATATCGTATCATGTTGCCACCTAGTTGGATCAAAGTTGGGAGCTCCGATAAAATGTTTTTTTTTTAGATTATGCAATGTTTAAGATCGTGTATATGTGTATTTATATGTGTAAATCAGTGTGTAAATTCTAGACGAATTCCAATGAAGGATTATAAATTTCGTCAAAGCAAGATGATTCGGTGGCCCATCAAACCTACATAAAATATATCAAACATTTAAGTGAAGGCTCTATTATAGATGATGTCGTTGGACCATCGAACCATTCTTATCTTATACATGTTAGAGGGTCTATGGTCCATCAATGTGATGTGTAATAGAGCCACTTAATTTATTTGGCAACTAGAAATATAGGGGGCCCGTTTTTTAAATAATAATTTATAGGGTCGATGGTACATCAGACCGAATTTGTATATGGTAAAAAGAACTCATTGTGGGTCGATGGTCCATCGACCCAAATAGTAAATATAACTTTTATTCACTTAAACGGTTCGATGGGCCATAGACCATCTTGTATTTTTTTAATTTTTACAAGAGGGTCCATGGTCCATCGATATGATGTGTAATAGAGCCGCTCCCATTTGAACAAAAATATCAAGCTACAATAACAATGGGAGCCTGGGGGCAAAGCCTCCCAGAAAGACCAAAGTGCTACATTAAAACCTCTTTAGAGTTTTAACTGTTTAGGCGTTTAAGACCGATTGACTGATTTTAAAACATACTGTACACATCAACTTCTAGATTTAGATATATTTAACATCAATATTAAGCTACAATAAAATAATAGTGTGGGTCCTGGGATGTGTATAGCCGGAGGGCTATACACTGGAGAGTGTACACCAAATTGTAAATACAACTTGGTTTGACTGATTTTGGTCCTACATTGTCATCAAAATTTTGTACTTCCAACAAAATCTTCAACTAATATAATAAAGGAGGTCTAGGTGATACAGCCCCCAGTGAGAGTGAGGGGTGAGTAACAACTACTTCAAATGCACTTTTGATCTGATTGACTGATTTCAGACCTCATTGTTTGTTTCTCATGTTCTATATTTGAACGGCATTGTCAAGCTGCAGTTACAATGGGGGCCTATGGTGTGTATTGTGAATTGAAACATTTTTTTTTAATTATTAACTGTGAGCTCAGCCTCTTACGCGGTAAAAGAGCGTACTTCTAGTTATTATCTAGCCTAAGCCTACAGTAGAGTCTTGAGTTTCATAAGCGGTTCAAGTATTTGTTAATTTTATTTTGATAATACAACGGAATGAGTATTTTTCAGTTTATCCTAGCTATTTTGTCCATATTTTACATCAAATCAAATCATCTTTATTCATTGCAATACAAATAGTACAGAATGGCGCCAATCATAGCGTATTACTTATTAATTTGTTGCCAAAAGTGGTAAGAGTGACCTCCGATGGTGAAATGGTATTGTTTGTTTTTTACGACCCATCTTGTACAGTGTGCTGCGGCTGTTAGGTTAGGTTATGTTACGTTATTTTTAAATAGCAAATCCTATCTCATCCAACGAGGTATATATCTATAGAGGTCTCGCCTGGGGTAAAAATCTGTGCTTACATACGAACTGCCATTTTGACCCTCTATACCCTCCGGTCTCCATCATGGCAAAAAATATGTTAACCAATCAAATCCCCTCTTCACAACTTATGTTAGTCTTTATTATTTGATTTTGAAACGATACATTTCTCTATAATATAACATTTCTCTATAATTGTAACACACGATACAATTTAGGAAGTTTAGGAGGTTATTCTTCCTACATCACTAAAATAACATTTAAACTATTGAAAAATCCAAATTTATCCTTCGCGGCCAAGTAAGCTGCAATTTCCCGCCACAGCGCGGGCACCTCCATGCCTCTTGCATAAACGCAAATGATGTTTATACTCAAGTACAAAGTATTCGCGTACTAAATTACAGTACTCAAAGACATGCCTGCACTTGTACTCACTGCATCTAGAAAGTGTTTGATATACATGAAGT
Source organism: Allygus modestus (assembly GCA_963675035.1). Classification (NCBI taxonomy): domain Eukaryota; kingdom Metazoa; phylum Arthropoda; class Insecta; order Hemiptera; family Cicadellidae; genus Allygus; species Allygus modestus. The sequence goes on from OY776115.1 coordinate 83,337,295, forward strand.
CCTTAAATGAAACTTTGTGAGTGACTAGGAGTTAGAAACTGCCATGAGCACTAAAGTAATAATTTCTTTCCTGTTAAGAGAATTCGGTGTATTGTCGGAAAGATATTGCGTGACAAGTTTCTCATAATTTCTACACAATATATTAAACTTTGGGATTACTAAGGTCCGATCATCCTCATACGTGAAGAATGAGCGTATTCCTAGTATATTTTTTTTATTTACATTTTTTTATGTTTAATTAATTCCTCATTTGAATATTCTTTATTAACATAGAAGAAATCTTGAATCGGGAATTGGTTCAAACATATCCAATTTGTTTGCAAATAGAATATGTACCATTCTTTTTTATATTTATCGTTTTGTATGCATGTTAAGTACAGTATAAGCGTGGATGCAATTTGTATTGTTATGAGACGTAATTTATAATATCCTGTTCAAATAGTACACAAAGTAAATTAGGTGAGTGAGTTGAGTACAGTGATACGGCCTATAACAGCCCAAATATAGCAAACTATGTTTAATTAAGTGACAGTTCAGGTTTAAAAACTAGTTTTTCACGGAATCAAGGAAAATGTACAGTAATCCTAAAATTCTAGTCTGAAGTAATGAAGAATTTTATATTAAATAAAAAACCTATTCCTCTATATTTAAAGTTGTAATCTTTTGCAGCCGAGTGTGAAAACATTGTTATTTATTTAATTAGTCCCTTTGACTATTAATTTTTATCTGTGTTTGACAGATATATTTCGTGTTTGCTTAACCTTATCTTGAACTATATAGAATAATGAATATTTGTTGTTGTTATATGGTTAAATAAAATTTTGAGCATAAGAACAACAATTGGATATTTTAAGGCCGATGTGGCGGTGCTCTAAGAAAACTTCGTGAAACCGTTCTTAGCAAACACCACAAGAGAGGAACGTAATCCCAAATTATTTCAACTCAGTAGGCCAGTAGTAGCTGTACATATTTTGTGATGAGTCAGTGAATGGAATTTAAACTATAAGTATAAAGTTTCCTTTAGCAATTCTATTATATATACTTCGCCCCTTCTGCACACATTGCAGGTTTATAATAAAATAGACATATTTTTACCAACATTTTAAAGAAGAAGTTTTAATCATATTCGTTGTATTTTTTTTTAAATAGGTATTTTGTGTATCAAAGCACATAACTGTGGTAGTTTCATTATTATGTTTAGCAATTATGAACTTCCGTACACTTTTTAGTTCTGTTGCATAACCTTCCTAGACTTTATTTTCTTTCATACCTCCAAACAGAATCAGGTTGCTAAAGGTTGGTAAAATAACATAGGTTTTTTAAATCTTATAAATTACACGCATATTTTGGATAAATATCTGCAGAGATTGTGCAAAATTAGTAAAATAACTTGTTCCTTTCGGGAAGTTTTAAGCTTCTAGGAAGCTTCTAATTTATGACTAAAGTAAATTCAATAAATATCAGTCAGTGTACGTAAAATAACAAGTATAAAGTCAGTAATAGAGGTCGAATCGATATAATAGATCTCTACTGTGGATTCCACTGTTGGCTGGTTCTTTGATTGGTTTCATGGAAAACGATTACCTCTGAAGTTCTCAGTAACGACTATTTATTTAATTGTTTGTATGAAATTTAATCACGAGAAATATTTGGATTTAACTTGCTTGGAGTTACTTCGTGATAGGAAATATATTTCAATAGTTTATACCTAAAATTGTATTAAATTAAATGTTTGTTATATTTTACTTTAAAAAGGTGAACATTAACAGTCACAACATTAACCCCCTATCTCCGATCTGCATTATTTGTATAATATATACAACTGTAGTAACAAAATATATACACATAGGTATAGGAATTACAATTTATTAGATTATATAAATGAATCTGAAAGGAATGATTTATAAAGTTTTACACTATTGTACTAACTACTTACATATTTATTTTATTTTATTGCCATACTCTCTGTCTCTCTCTCATTCTAAGGTTTCTTCGGATTCATCAAGAAATCAAGTAAAGAGTGTGATTTATTAAAGTAATATTTACAACTATATGTAGAAGTACTTGACATAATTTTGTAGTACATAAAAGAATAAAAGAGACGGTCGTCATCCGTCAAGGCAGTCGTCCTGGAACGAAGTCCTCGGAACTGTTTGGTATGTCAAACCTTTGCTCAGGGGCACAAAGTATAGGTCTGTCCATAGTCGTGGGGGAAATTTAAAAGACATTTAAATTTGATTTAAAGCTAAACGTGAGGCGTGAAAATAAATCAGATCCTGAGTTTAATAAAGTTTAATAATATCTTGAAGAATTACTTGGATAACGAGAAATAATAATGAAATATCTCATAGATAAAGTTAATGTAAATATTGTATGTTAGGGTAGAAATTGATTTAAATATAAAGTTATAAGGTCAAAGTTTTACGTAGAGTCACTTGTGTTTGAATAACGATTTAGTTTGAGAAATTGAAGCAGTTGAACTATTTAAATATTTTAAAGTGTTATGAGCACTTGATGCGCCGTTGGTGTTGCTTTGAGATTGATATAGATTCGTAGTTTAAGGTTATATGTCATGTCGTTTGAATAGAATTATGCTTATCTTTAGAATATTATTTGTGGCTTCAATTTTGTTATGTACGTAGAGTTTGTTTATCATATAAAGAAGGACTGAATCCCTCAGACAATATATTTTGAGTGTTAATAATCATTTGTGTATGTTATATCGTATTTTAAAGGGTTTTAGTTGTTATTGTGTTCTGTGCCGAGTTTCCATTGATTGTTTAATATTTGGAGGACTGACGTAAACGTTTGAACGGAAATTATAGATTAACTGCCTATGCAGATTTCCCCTATGTAAGAGTTGTGCCTTTAAAAATAGTTATTATGGTTTTATTAAATGTGTTGTGCTAACTTAATCTGTGTCCAGTTAATTCTCGTTCCTTAGTGTAACCTCCACTGCTAAGCGAGTCATTTGGAAGTTATTAGTTGAAAGTCAAGTGGTACATAAAACCAAAAGTATTACACAATAAAAAACTGCCTCTAAAATCTAAATATTACAACAAAATTTTAAAAAGCACAGAGCAATTATTATTTATGTTACGTTAAGTGTAATATATTTTAAATTATGAAAACATATTGGGATTTTTTTTCAGGAATTAATATTACATTACATTAGGCTATTGAGAGTATGTTTAAAAACACAATTAAACTATTAAGCATATGTGGGCTAGTATTTAGTTGACCTACTAATTTAAAACAAAATTTAGTAGCAAGAACTATTACAATACACCCCCCCCCCGCCCACACACTGTGAAACCTCCCTTACACTGTAAAACATATAGAATCGAACAAATTCCATTTCGAATAAATATTATTTGAAATAAAAGAGATGCATCTTTAATCTTTTTGAAGGAGGGAATATGATTTCCAATAATTTACATTAATTTGGCGCTAAATTTGTCATCTAACCGTATAACTAAAAATATTACTTTAATGATTTATGCCCTTATAAAAGGTTATAAAACCTATAATGTTTCTAAATTTTTTCACTACGCTTTCATCTAAATTTGTGTTTAACGGGTTATCTATAGACGGTTTTTGCACAGTTATCGTAACTAACATGGTTCTTTGTGTTGTAAGTTGCAAGAATTCAACGAATACCTGCCTTATTTGTAATCTTTAGTCCTTTTAATATTTTAATTACATTTTCCTTATACAAAATAAGTTTTCCTACTTGTTTTATGGTAGTGATTTCCATGACATAAGTAAAAGTGGTGATAAATTTGATAAATACAAAACAAGGATAGTTAATGGTGGAGTTAAAGACCGTTCCCGTGAGAAGAGGTGGAATTTGAGTCACGGATTTTGACGGCTGATCTGATTAGTTTTAGCATTTCCCTCCGGTGTGCTGGGTTTAATTTGTTGTTGATGAATTTGTTTACATCAATCGAAATAACTTGTAAATATTTGTTTAAAATTGGAAGAAACCAATGAATTAATTTTGAAAGAGGTGTGTATGTTAAGTATATATCGACAGGTCGTGAATATTTCCTTTTAATTTCTCCCCTTATACATAGTATATGGAGAAAGTATTGTTTTCGTAAACATTTTCGAATTTGAGTTGATAGTGGAAATATGCGTTTTGGCGCTCCCTGAATCCAAAAAAGTGATTTTTACGTGATGTCTGTGTGTCTGTCTCTCTGCCTGTCTGTCTATCTGGCTGTCTGTATGGATGTGTACAGAGCTCCAAAACAGGGATTTGGGTGGATGTTTTTTAAAACAACTTGTTTACAAGATTTTCTGTACATTCGACCGTGCTTTGTATTCCATATTTGGTAAATAAAAAGTCAATTATTCATTAAAGTTGAGCTAAAAGGGAGAAAGTATGTGTCAGTTTCGTGATACTGTTTATTTATAATTAAGTTACAATTTTAATTCTAATCAATCAAAACTTTTCTGTAAAAGTGCAAGTCGGAGTAAATTACTTAAAATATATACCTGTAAAGTAAGATTTATATTAAAACTAAGATAACAAATGTTTTGCAAACTATATTATCAAAAAGGCATCTCTATCAGCAACAGGAAACCCAGTGATTGCTGGTAACTATTTTAAAGTCGTGAGGCCATTTGAGGCAATTTCAGACAGTAAAATTCAGACTTTCGGGTTATTTATGGTAAGTGTTTTTATTCTAAAATCTATATTATTAATTCCGCACGATATATTTTGAAAGAAAAATTGTGGATAGTTAATAGCAGGAATATGGGAGATGGCTCAAAGTAAAGGTATTGACCCTAAGAACGTGAGATAAATAGTAGTTTTATATCATTTTACAGCTAGAAGGAAGGAGAAACATGCTCTGTTTCCGTTTCAAACATGTGATCTTAAAAATAAGCTTTTGGGTATTGCTCCTTTATGCCACAAGTAAAAAAATAGATGTCATAAACCTGATTCTATGTATTTCATTAAGTATTTTCTTATACTACCGATTTACTACCATTTAAAATGTTTATGTAATCATTAATCAACATTGACATTTTTAATTTATTAATATTATTATATTACAAATGCTAAGTACAACAATGGCTTACTCGATAAAAACAAATGAGCTGTGACAATGGACAGCTGTTACAGCACAATAGAGTGCTAAAACAAAGATAACATTCAGTTTTCACCCGGCGACGGTGATAATTTAGTGGTCATTTATCAATTTGGCGTGTCGCAACGCCTCTATGACTGACTATGGCTGAAATCAAATCCAGTACAATGAAACGCGTACTTCGTATGGTGATTTATTGGAAATATTTCCATGTTAGTTTTAGTTTAATCTAACTTCATTTTCAATATTAAGTATATCTTTGCAAAATCATAATGTTACTTAAAATTAAAATCAGTAATTAACATATTATTACTAATTTCGTTTATTTAAAAAAAAAAAATTCGTATATTACTAAAATTTTTTGCTGATGACCATTATTGATATTTAAAGTAGAAAACATCCGGAAACTAATTTAGCACTGACAATTTATTGATTTAAAACACGATTATTTTCCCATTTAAATTAAAAATACGTAACTTTTAAAGTACACATAAAAAAATAAAACATGCAGCTATTCTATATATATAGAACAGAGCCAGTCCCAGGATCATGGATGTTGATTTTTCTTCTGCGGAGGACTTCAACCGCTACTTCATGGACTCTGTAGATGGTATTGTGGGTATGTATGGATGGAACTGTTGTATTCTACAGGGTGTTTTTTCAGATGTACTTAAGACATCTAGAGCTGTACCTGGATACCAAAAGGGCCCTAGAGATAGCATGGCGAGCTATAGACCTGTGTCTTTGATACCTGTTTTTGGTAAAGTGTTTGAGGCATTAATGTTGAGTCAACTCTATAACCACTTTGTGGAGTACCGTCTCCTTGTGCCTGTTCAGCATGGCTTTAGGAGGGGTATGTCACAGTTACTGCCGTGGACTCCCTTCTTTGGGTCATATTGGAAGCATTTGAGAGGAATTCTACGACTGCTGTTTTATTGTGTGGTTTATGTGTGTGATCTATTGTGCGTTTGATTGCGTACCACACGAAATGTTATTGAAAAACTTGAGAAAAATTGTGTGGGTGATTGTGCACTCAGAATGATTCAGTTGTAACTGGGAAACAGGTCTCAGGTTGTGAGCTGTTAAGGTAACAACTCTAATTCTCTTGCAGTCAAGTAAGGAGTTCCTCAGGGCTCAGTGCTAGGGCCTTTCGTATTCATGAATGATTTATATTACTTTGCTTCTCATGATATGCTGCTTTACGCAGAAGATTCGACATTGTATGCAAGGAATCCTGACCCTGTCACTGCTATGGGCATTGTTGATGGGTTGTTTAATGCAGCCTCTGAATGGTTTTCTGGTAATACACTGACACTGAATGAAGGCACGACTCAGAGTATACCGTTTAGCCTAAGTAAGAGTGTTGTTGAGGGTGATCCTGTCACACTTTTGGGCTTCACCCTGGACTCTGGACTTGAGTGGGGTGACCAAATTGAAGCCCTGTGTATAAAGTTCAGTAGGGTAATTTACCTTCTCAGGAAGCTAATGTATGAAATGCCCTTTAATTTTTTGAGCCTATCTTTTTTATATTTTTTTCAGTCCCGTGTTGTATGGGAACATTCTTTGGGGTCACTCCCCTCAGGCTCAGAGAATCCTTTTATTGCAGAAAAAGGCAGTCCGTGTAATAAGGAAGGCTCACTATTTAGCTCATTGCAAGCAACTTTTTGTTTAGACTCGGATGACTGTTATTAGTGGCTGTATGTTTCAATGTCTAGTGGCCATCAAATTGATGGAAAATGATCTTGTTTTGAACAAAGATGTTCACTCACACAAAACAAGAAATTTAACAATTTAAATATAACTAGTAGTAGGCTAAGCAAAACCCAAAGGTGTTTTCCTGTTTTAGGTGTAAAATTATTCACTTGTCTCCCTGGTAATATGCGTTCTTTGTCTAGGTCTAAATTCACAAGTGTGTTGAAACATTGGCTACAATAAAATCCTTTCTATTCAGTGGATGAATTTTTAAGACCATAAGAGCAGGCCCTACCATTCTGTGCTAGGCTAAGGATGTCTATACTTGTCAAAGGTATGTTGTATTTATTTTTTATTGCATGGTTTGCAGTGCTGTTTGATTTGTTTGCAGTGTTATCTGTTTAGGTGAAGTTTCTGGACCTGTAGCATGTAAAGAAGTAAAAATATCATGTACTGACACAGCCTACTGTGAAAAACTGAATGGCCAAATAAAACCTTTGAATCACTGAATCTATATTTATTTTAGTATTACTACTATTATAAAAATTAGGTGGTGTCTGTCTGTCTGTCTACTGTCGTTCTATTGTTACATCACGTCAAAACCACTGGACCAATTCAGCCGAAGTTAGTACAATTATAGTCTAAAACCCAGGAGTGTAATAGGCTTATTTTCGATTAGACAAGTCCTCAGGGCTCTGCCCCCTGGACATCGAAGTTCGCATGTTATTCATTTGGAGTAGAGTTTTATTTGGTATATGTCACATGTTTTTTTTATTAAATTCATTTAAATAAACAGCTGCCATTAGGATTATACCTAACTACAGACGGCCATTTTTTTTACAATTTTTCTACTCTGAATTTTCACCTTGTTGCATAAGGACGGGAATAACAACTAGTAATAAGTAATTATAAGCAGACCATATCTTTAAAATGCCCCTCAAGTTTCCTAACAGACTCTAGTACACCATTTGCTAGATCTAAAAGTGTTCCAGCTCGACGGCTTTTAAGATTATTGAGGTACTATTGAGTGAAATTTCTTAGACGTTATAATCTGCGATCGATAATTGATATTTGACCATACAAAAAAAGTCACAAAAGTCCAATTTAACTAGTACAAGCTAAATAATAATCACAGGAACATAAAGGCAATATGTGGTACAGTAGCTGTGTAACGCTCATAGCAGTTAGTTTATCTTTTTTTTGAAGTTTGTAAATGTCAACCAGATTAGATAGATCACAAGAGGATTTCTCATGATACTTAGTTAATAAGCTATGCCGAATGTTATTCCACGGCCGTTCTTTAGGTATTGTGAAAAATCGAGATGATTTAGGTCAATATAAAAAATGGGGTAGCATGTATAGGAAATATTCAAGAAAGCGTTTTATTTGAAATGTCTACCCAAATACTGGGGACACTTACATATAATAATGGGGACACTAAAAAGTCATTTGATACACACATTCATATTAAGAGGGTGGCATATTATTTAGAGTATCATCTATTGGACGATGCTAACCTAAAAAATCTTCCAATTTTTAAAGAAATTTATCAGTAAATAAAATATCAATGATAACTTGTTTTACTCCCTACAAGAAAATTGGTCAGCGTACTGCGTTTTCTGCTACATAAAAATGTATTTCCTCCTCTTCCATTAGTTGTAGAATAATTATGCATAACACAAATTGATATAGTTGTTAAGTTTTTTTAATGCTGATAAGTATTTATTTAGTATTTATAGTTTTATAAAATATATTTGTATAATGTAAGTTACTTCTTAACCCAAATTTTCCAAAGATTTGGTTTGCGCTCTTTTGTTAGGGACCTGAAGCACAATTCAAAAACTGTAAACAATATCGATTAAGCCGTTTTTGAAATTTTGTATATTTTTAGTGGTTTTTAGAGGTAATCAAAAAAGTTAATGAATTAAAAAAAACCTGAATATACAGCAGATCTGTGCTTGAATAACAATATTCTTTTTCTAAATTGCGCCTTAGGTGTGACCTATAGGTCTAAATGCAGGCATACAGACATCAACTCAGAAGCCACCTTTTGGTTTAGGGCAGGACCAAAATGCCCTTTAATCCTAAAATGTTGACGAAAACATTTCTTCCTCATTATACAATGTATAGTATTGTGTTTTTACTTTCTCCCCTTATACATAGTATATGGAGAAAGTATTGTTTTCGTCAAAATTTTCAAATTTGAGTTGTTAGTGGAAATATTCGTTTTGGTGCTCCCTGAACCCAAAAAAGTGGTTTTTACGTGATGTCTGTCTGTGTGTGTGTGTGTGTGTGTGTGTGTGTCCGTGTGTGTGTGTGTGTGTGTGTGTGTGTGTCCGTGTGTGTGTGTGTGTGTGTGTGTCTGTGTGGATGTGTACAGAGCTAGAGCCCTAACCAATGGACCGATTTTTATGAAATTTGGTATGTAGGTACTAATCCACGATATCTCCACGTGTTTTTTTCATTTTTTAAAATTTTTGATTTTTAAGGGCAAAAATCCCCCAAAAACCCCCAAAAAACATGAAAAATCCAAATTTCTCAAAAACGGCTCTAACGATTTTGATAAAACTTTAGTGGTTTGTAGAGCTTTAGGTTTCCAACAAAATGACATCACCCGCATTTCTGGAAAAATTCGGATTCAGAAGTTACAGGACTTAAAACATCCAAAATTCAGTTTTTTGGATTTTTCATAAAAAATTATATGTGCTGCAAAAGATTACTATTCACCATTGAAAAGAGCTCAAAAAAATAAATTAATTAGTATTTTGAATTACTATTCTACGATTGCTAGTTGCGGAGAAAATTGACATTTTCATTTAGCGGTAAACGCAGTACGTTGTCCAATGTTATTCTTATGGGGAATACATAAATTACTATTTCTCTCTTATTTACTGATCAATTTCATTAAAACTTGATATGCAGGTCAAGTTAGCATTGACCAATAGAGGATGTTCGAAATATGTTGCCATTTAACCCTGGGGGGGACAAGGGGGCATTTCCCCTCTCAAAATCTCTTTGTTTAGCAACGGAATCTATAGTGCTCCAAAAAAGGGATTTTGGTGAATATTTCTGAAAACAACTATTTTAGACAATTTTCAGTTCATTTATCTGTACTTCATATTCTATATTTAGTAAATAAAAAATCTTTTTTTCATTAAAGTCTGGCTAAAAGGGAGAAAGTATGTGTCAGTTTCCTGATACCTTTTTTTCCAAAAATGAAAAATGAAACTGTAAAAGACGAGAACGTCCAATCTAAACTCTTGGCCAGACTCTCGTGGTAGACACGAATATCCCTAATATTAGCAAACGATTAAATGGTTCAGTTAAGCTTTAAGCCCAATAGTAAAATGCAGTCTGCATAAATTCAAACTCTATGAATTAATTAATTAAAGTAATATTTTAAATGGATGTGTTTGGATTAATTTATATTTAATATAAGAATGAACATACCTAGAACTAGATAAGGAATTAATATAAGGGAGGGAGAAAATAACAGAATTGCAAAAGGAAATTCCTAATTAATTTAAAGTTTCACGGAACGGGTCAAACGCTATCTTTAGCTCAGTAGTAACAAGGCTACTGGTGGATAATTGTTGTGAATTAGCTCGCTATTAGTCGTAATGGAAGTTGGTCAACTACCAGGCTGTATACTCCCTATACATTCTACTGAAAATTAAACTATCTATCAACCTCAACTATTGAATTAAATTTCCATATTAAAAAAGTTACTGGAAATCATAAATCAATAATAAAATTTACTAAAAACACAATATAAACGTTGATTTTTTAACTAGTTAGTATTCTACACTATTACATTTCATTTCCGGGTGAGTCCGTGTTACACCGACACGTTTTTATGTAAATGACATGTACTAACCCGGAAATGAAATACAAAAGTGCATCTTCGGACCATGAAAGCCAACATTATAGTTAGAATTTGATTTATCAACATATCATGTTAAGCTAACACTTACGTTGATGATAATATATACATTCTGGTGATATAAATTTATGTCCGTTTCATTTACAAACTTGCTCTGACGCAGGAAGATTACTCTTTCCCCCGATTGTAATAATACACGTCATTGAGATTATCTCCTACGCACAACTTCTTCGTAAATTCATTGACTATACATACTACAGTATACTTCTCATTGCCATTGTAAAATATTAAACATTTATGTCCCTAATTATGTGTGTGCCAGGATTCAAAGAGGAAGTAGTTACACTAATAACGAACAGAGTATACTTCTGTCAACTATTACTCATCCTCTCAAGGAGACGATAATACAACAGTTGGTGTGTCAGGAAGCAAACATAAGATGATTACCACTTGCATTATGTGGTGGATACATTTTACAAGTTAATGTAAATAAATAAAATAAATAGTTGACAGCAGCACAATCTGTCAGTAACCTAATGAAACTACGTCCAATTAAAACTCTGGCTAACACTAAAAGTGAGACAGCTGGACAATGAAGATCGGATGTCTCCTTCAGTATATACAGTCAATGGTAAAATCCTCACTGTTATTCGTCTGGAACGAGTCAAATAAATTTGTTTGGAAACCTATTGTGGTGCTACACTTAACTTGATTTATTATGTGAATTTGTATAAAAGAAGTACCAAAAAAATGCATCATAGTTTCCGGAAACAACATCATAGCTTTTGGATATTTTTGTCTACAGCTAAATATTTAAGGCAACACCAAAGGTTTTAAGTTGGTTAAATGACATAGAAAACCCATCTGAAGTGACAAGCGTGAAATTAAGTTTGTACATGCCTTTTAGACAAACGAACCTTGCAACTTCCTGAAATGCAGGTTTACAAGGATGTATTTTACAATTAAAAAAAATAATAATCCAACAACAAAAAAATTCTTGCTTGAATATTTTAGTGGGCTACTAGTCCGGTCTATTACGATCAAGTTTGATCTGATTAGGGGTTTTCTAATATAATCTTTTGTAACTACATAGGAGTGCAGTGATGGTGTAGTGGTTAGAGCTGAAATAACATTAATCCTCAATATAAATTAGCTATTTATGCATACCTTGGTCCTATTATTATTTTAGGAGCCACATAAATCAATTAAAAACTAAATAAAGTGGCCTCAGTTTCTGCGGCATGTGGTTGTTTGGACAACTCAAGAAAATGTCATGTTCGTTGTCTCACGATCTGGTTAATTGTTTAATTTTTGGTTATTTCTATAATTCAGTTAGAGTTATATTGCAAAGCAATCACTGAATTGTATACGTAGTTAAAAAGGTGCTAAAATATTAAAAAGGTCAGCATAAGCAAATATAAGTGGTAAAAACATGCTATACAATCAATATGTGTATTTAATTTAGATGTATAATTAATATATTTTATTGGATTGTTTACGATTTATGTTTAGTATATATATAAACTAAGATATCGAATTACTTTATGATTAGTTTTATCACAATGTTGTCATTCAAATCATTTATCAACTAACGTTTTAAAAATGCTTTCGATAGAAAATATTTTCATTGATATTTTGTTATATAAATATTTTATTTCTTACTAAACTCCTTTTGAACAGGGCACTTGAAACAACAACTATTTGAACGATGTACTTGGTCTAACCTATTGCGGAGAGAAATTAGTTGTCTTGCTTTTTATTGTTTATTTATATCAATGTATAAATCTTCATTCTGTAAATAAGATGGTTTGCAATGTTAACACTTGACCATTGAGCCTAAACTAGTTTATTGTGAACCATTTGTTTTATGTTTGCCGTACTTAGTAAAGTAAATATAAATTGCCAATTAAAAAAAAAAACTTTAGTTGCCGTTGGTTTTAGAGGTATATTTGTTATATTTTATGTGCAAAAGGTAGTCCACTAATGAAAGAAGAAAAAGTCAAAATACAACAAGTGAATCCTTTGGGGTGCTACCATTTTTAAACTAAATGGTAAATAAGCGATGAAAACAATCATAAATGTTTCCTCTGTGATATTTTTGGGAGTATAAAGCTAAAACGTAGTTCAGGAGAGAGTTTTATAGCAATTTGTCTCCCATTATATATTTGTATCGCTATATTTTACCATACTAAGTCATATGGAGACTTCACGTGGTTTTGTCCAAGCAATGATTTATCGCCAAAGTTTAGTGAGGTACATCAACAGCTTGGAACACGCCATGTGTCAAAAGAACATATTGTTATTGAAAGTCAATGGAGTGAGAAAACAACGTAATCGATCTAAAAGTAACCAGTGCGTCGAAAACGCGGTCAACGATAAGTTGATTTAGCGGACATTCATTTCCCGATCAATGACGCGCCCGTGTGACAAATCGAGGTTGAGTTTGAATCTGTCCCTCATAAAAAGCCACGAACATTATAGTTAAAATCTGCCATCAACCACAGTTGGATAAAATCTTAACTGAAGTTAAACATTTTTTAAGATTTTACAGCTAATTTTATAAACTGTCAAACTATTATTTTTTAGCTGCGAACAATTAAGGTTCTATGACTTCAATGTCGTTATTGAAATTATAATCTAAAATTACCCTTTAAATTGTTTAATTACCAAATAATATAACAACGTTTGAAATTAATTACATTATTAATTTTATTATTTTAATTTATCTCAAATAAAGTAAAACCTTGTAAAGTCATATGTAGTAAATTAAGTATACGTCATATAAATAGGATGTAACTAGCAACAGTTAATTTCCAAACTTTAACAAATGTATGAAACATGTTACTGTATTTATACACAATTAGCCTTAAGAATCAACCGCAGACCAGGCGTTTAACTGCATTATCGTTACCGGGTGCGTTTGTGAGACAAGTGACGTCACGACGCTACGTGGCTTTGTTTTATTTTTTGCCGGGGTCAACTACGAACTACTGTCTACTTTATTAAATCTATTCTCTTTTGTAAGTTAAGATACTTTGGTAAAAGCTTTAATGAAAAATTAACTTTACTGATATTTCAATAATAAAGAAATGACCCGGTAAGTTAGAAAGGAAAACATGTATTTTATTGTTTTCAAGGCTATATAATATTTGATACTAACTAAAACTCATTGGGACCACTATTACGCTTATTTTTAAAAAGCAGAAAGTAAATTTTAACAAATTATTTTCTCTCCTGTTAGTACTATTAGCAATATCGAGCTAAAAAAATTTTGTTAAACATTTTCAAGATAAGAAAATATACTTACTATTGTTGTTGTTGATTGACAATGATAAAAATTTGTTTAGGTAATTTAAAGGGGAAAAAAACAATAAGTCATTCGTAATGCACACTTATAAATAATATTTTATTGCTTACATGAACAGGTTTTAGTTCCGTTTTTTCAAATAAATATGTAAATAATCCATATTTAATAAAAAAAATAATGAAAATATATTTGAATCTGATAGTTTTAAGATTCTTAAGCTTATTCCAATGAGATATCTGACAAAATATATTTAATTCCAGGAAAGTAAATTTGTTTTTATGTTTAAAAGCTGTTTATTTAGTATAAACTAGCTGTGTACCCGCCCTTCGTACGGGTTGTATATAAATGGTAGGTTAACTAAAAGAATTAACAACCCACATCACTTTACAATATTAAAATTACATTTTACACTTTTAAAGTAGAATTAAAGATAACGAAATGTACTATGGCAGATAGTTCGGGTACTGTTGCCAAGTTGAGGAACTCTGTCGGGTAGTGAACGGTGTGGTTTTTGCGACTCCAAATCGGTACACGTAACACTTTGGATTTGCTTTTAGAAATAAAAGAACTCAAGTACAAACAAATATTAACCCTGTTTAATTTAACCCTTTAAATACTTTGATACATTTAATCTTTACATTCCAATAAATTAATAGTAATGTAACAAAACATTAAGCTTTAAAAACATTGACAAACCACTTTTAAAATCACCATTTTTGCCAGGTCCTGTTTTCAGTATAATTGTAAATAAACAATTTAAACTTGGAAAATATACTTAATATATACTTAAATATATACTTGATTTTATTTAAATAAATGTAAATCAATATATATGAAACTGTCTAACAGTGGTCATGGTTAAATGGACGATGTTAAATACTGTACATGTTCGTTCCTTCCTTTGGAGTAGACCTACATTTGCGTTGATCTCCGTTGCTTGTTCACTGGTGGACGTGAGGATGGCACAACTACAGAGCCAGGCACTTTCCAGATTAAACTGTTTATGAACCTCGGTGTAACAAACTGTCATTCAGTAAATCCTGCTGTGATTCATCGATTGTGCCGAGTGAAGAATAGATGTTTCTGGGACTTAATTTGTTTTTCAATGTCCCAATCTAATCTTTTAAAAGGGCATAAGAAAACTGCTCAACCCCTTAATTTTCTCCAAAATACATTTTCATATTTACTGTTAAGTTCAGACGCTCAGTGGTCGGCTACATAAAATATATTTTTAGAGAGGCGTAGACTCGTCCACTCATGCACACTTACGACAAAGGGTCTGTGTAAAATCTCCAGAGAACAACACCGTGACTCCCCATGATGCATCCCCATGTTTATTATTCCCTTTAAGGCATCAAATTTCAACTCTCCTTGTTGAGAAGTTGGTGTGTTATGACTAACACGCTTATATTAAAGGCCAGTGGGCCAGAGTCCTTGAGTATATTTGTATCCTTGGAGTCCTTGGAGTAGGTACTTATCTTCACTGATTTATCAGCTACATTCCTACCGAATTTCAGATCCATCAATCCATGAGTATGTACAAGATTGTTAAAATATTGTATTTTGAAATTCCGGGGGCGAAGCCCTTAAACATTTTCATAACAGGAATAGGCTTGTGTTTTGTTCTGATGAATTAGTTATGTTCCTACCGAAATTTAACATACAAAGGTCCAGTAAATACTAATACTCATAAAATGGCCATAAAAGTAAATTAGCGAAGAGACCTATAGGACTTTTTTAAACGTATTCTTATTGTGAATCTGCAGCATAAGAGGAACCACCATCCAAAATTTTATCTTCAATAGACATTGTCGTTTCTTAGATAAAGTGATCACTATGTCAGTGAGTGCATGAGTCTGACAAATATAGATTTAGATCATATATCCACTCTGTATACTTATGTGATTTATTACCAATTTTCACTCAATGTAAAAAAAAACTACAAAGGTTTTATAGATTAACTATGTCATCATCTGGTTCTATATAAATAAATACTTTGTCCATAAGAATAGCATAGGATCTTTAAAACCCTATAGGGCAGTGTCCTAAGGTAATTTAAACAGTCCAATTAACCTAAAACCTTCTAACGCACATATAGAACATAGAAAAAGGCTGCTTCAAAAAAGGTGACCCGTTTTCCTGTGAAAAGCGAACAAAACATGACCAAAACCGGACAAAATCACGTTTTTGGGCGGCCGCCATGGTTTTCTTAAAAGGCGTATGCCAATTTAAAGTGCCCTAAAACCTTCTCACGCATATATAGAACAAAGAAACAAAGTTTCATTAATGTCAGTGCAGCCTTTTTCCCGTGAAAAGCGAACAAAAACCCGTCCCTGAGCGTTACCGACAGACAGACATGAATTGAGATAAGACTTGTTTTGGTTTCCCTAGGGTGTAAAACGTGAAAATATGAAAAATTTCATAATTCCAAGCAATGTACAAACAAAACTCTAATTTTATTTTTATAGATTAACTATACGATGTATTGAAATAAATAAATATATATACTTGACGTACCCGTTCTTCGCACAGGGGTTTTCTCTACCCGTTCTTTGGTCAATGCAATTTGCATTTTAGTTAGCTTGAAACAGCTGATCTTGCTTCTGCTCCTGCTCTTTAAGCTGTCAAATTTAAGTATCCACAGATGTTCGCATTACAGTTTCTGAATGTTTACTTTCTTCTGAAATGTAAACATTGAAACTTAGGACGTTCATGGGGCGTAGCCCAAGGGAATTTTAAGGAAGTGAATAGGCCTATGTGTTGCGTGGGTTCAAGATCTACCTATGTGTAAAGTTTCAGCCCAGTCGGTTCAATAGTTTTTGTGTTTACCCGGAACATCAGACAGACAGACAGACAGAAACCACCTCTTCTTTATAATATTATAGATTAATACTGTAGAATGGAAGTGTACTGTAATTGAAACTAATAGTAGCGATAGATTTTTATTTACAAACGCAGTAATAGTGACTTATGCCTTCCCAGCACAAACTATTCCAATAAATTTAGTATGCATTACTCACATATTGGAGCTAGTGACCCGTTCAAAGAGTGAAGTGTGCTTCATTCATAAGAGTTGTAATATGAATAACACTGAAAATTGCACTGAATTTGAAAAGGATGAGTATTTCAACATAAGTTCATATTTAAAATGACTTAGATTTTATAAACATATTTTCCGAAATATATTGCAAATACTATATTACATCTTCTAGATTACTTTTTATTTAGTTGTTGTAGATGTTGTTAATGTTGTAGAAACTTGGTGATCTAATAAAATGCAACTTGTAAATCTAAAAATGTTTGTAATAATGTAAATATATTATGTATTTAATTATAACGAATGTTATTGTAAAAGCAAATTTAAACACTAGTGGGTTTAATATATTTACATTTGTCTCGGGAATAGTCCAGGTGAGTACTTCTTGTCAAGGATATAATTGTAATATTACTTAAAATGACAGCTTTATTTTATCAATTTTGTTGTGTTTGATTATCGTGTTGTTTTTTTAGTGATAATTGTGGTCCAGCGTGCCAGTAAACGTGGGAATATAACTAAGCATTTAAAGTGAATCTACTTTGTTTAAACCCCAATAACGTGAGTTAAATGGTGGGAATAAATATTGATCCTTCAGGAAGATGAGTGAGTTGTTATGGAGTTTGTCGGCTGACGTGATTAGTTTTAGTATTCTCCCAGGTTTGGTGTGTATAATGAGCTTCCAACACATTTGGTTTGTTTGTCAAAATAATTATCAGTATAAACAGTTTTTAGGGGAACCTTGACGTACTTTTGGGATTTTTTTATTGTTTACCCTTGAGTATGTTGGTCGTATTAACAAAGGTTGGTCTTTACGATTACTCTGAGTATGAAAATTAAAGATCCAACGAACTTAAAATGTGCAAGATGTTTGTATGAGAGTGGTGTTTGTTTTATTAGAATATATCATGGTTAAAGATATCCAATTTTTAGTTGTATTTTTAAGTTTCAGCTTGCTATTTGTAATATGTAAATGTAGTTAGCATAATAAACATTGTGTAGAAAAAAGGCCATGTCTTAAGCAAGTGGATCATTAGAACACATTGCAGTCTATTAGTATATAGAAAACAAATTATAGTACCATAACTGGATATTTTCCAGACAAATTAAAAGTCTCAATGATCAAAATTATAAGATTTAAAATCAATCATTTATAATTGTTTTTTAAGCAAAATTACAAAACAAAAAGTACAGGAGTTAGCTTAAATAAAAACTTTGTATATAATAAGAACGTTAATCACGTTTTTTTTATTTCTATGTAGATTAAAATGATATTTGGTTCATGTAAATAACCCTTTTATGATTATTGAAAACTAAAGTTATAGTTCAAGCCTTATACTGTTTTTAGGGCAGTAAAGCTCTTTTAAGTACGTTTTAAACAAGCTGTTTCACAACATTCTATTATTTCCATTATTACCTATTCTAGTTTCTATTATTTTAGGAAACAACGATGATGATTACACAATTAAAAAAGTATGAACTTACTACAACTTAATTACCTAGTCACTTATTTTACTCTTACAACATCTATAAACATTTACAACCTTTCAAAAGTAATAAAATTCTATTACTATAAAAATATTATTATAATTTTATCATTTAAAATTAAAATCATTTTATGTAACTCGTAATGAAATTACCCTCATTAGAGATGTGTCAAATACTGTCCACTAATGAATACGGGGGTCTAATGAATCAAAGGGATCATTATACACCAAACAAGTCTGTTTGAATACTAATACTCCCATTTTGCACCAAAGTAGGCATCCTGCTGAGTATAAAGTATATTTTAAAATAAAACTAGTCATTTGGGGTAGATTTACATCAGTAAACTTGTCTATGAATTGGGCAAACATGGCAGCATGGTTTGATCTTACATTCTAATTGCACTGTATTCACCCTTCCCGTTTAAAGTTAACAAATCTACCATGGCAAATTATTTAAAGGTCCACTGAGTATAGTATGATGATGGTAGCATGATGATGTTCCGCTCTTTTTGCAACAATCAATAATAATAAAAAACTATATTATTTTAATATAAATGTGTGCCAAACTCATTTAACATTTGTACATAAATAACCAATAAGTGTTATCTGATTCGTTTTTCATAATTAAATATGAGGAAATGTACCGAATTTTTCATTTGAATTCCCCCGCACCCAATTGACGAAGAGAAAAAATACAATGCAGTAATATTTCCCCTATCTTTTCTTTGAATAGTTAGTGGCCCAAAATAGATTTCTCTTAGGTGCTATATAATGTAACTTCGTATGTAATTCTTTTAGGGTAGGTTTATAAATAACTTGCATTCATAATACTTAACTACAAAATTAATTATCAGCCATTTGTCATTGGGCTATTAATTAATTATTTTGGCTGAAGAATCTGTCGGTCTCAGTCAAAAACAAGGCTACAAAAACAAGTCACTTATTCAACTCTCATCAATCATTCATATTCCCCTTAAAGTACGCCAAAGTTTCGCCGGCGTCTTAAACAGTGATTCAGTGACTCAGTGATACCAATTTGCTCCCCTCGTAACCAATTGTTTTACAACAAAAATAAAAATATTACAATTCGTGTGTAAAATGTGAGTTTGTAAATAAATGCAATAGAATGGAAATCTGTCGTATTAATTTTGGAGGTGTTATCGTGACTAAATCCATAATCGTTATGATTCAGTATTTGTTCAAATTCAGAAAATACATTCGCAAATCCTTTAAGACTTTTCCCTGCTAGCCTTTACATTTTTACTTTCTCCCTATATGGAGAAAGTATTGTTTTTGTCAAAATTTTCGAATTTGAGTTGTTAGTGGAAATATTCGTTTTGGTGCTCCCTGAACCCAAAAAGTGGTTTTTACGTGATGTCTGTCTGTGTCTGTGTGTGTGTGTGTGTGTGTGTGTGTGTGTGTGTGTGTGTGTGTGTGTGTGTGTGTGTCTGTGTGGATGTGTACAGAGCTAGAGCCCTAACCAATCGGCCGATTATTATGAAATTTGGTATGTAGGTACTAATCCACGATATCTCCAGGTTTTATTTTCATTTTTTTAATTTTTTATTTTTAAGGGTGATTATCCCCCAAAAACCGCCAAAAAACATGAAAAATCAAAATTGATCAAAAACGGCTCTAACGATTTTGATTAAACTTTATTCGTTTGTAGAACTTTAGTTCTCCAACAAAATGACAACACCCGCATTTCTGTAAAAATTCGGGTTCAGAAATTACAAGACTTAAGATCATCAAAAATTCAGTTTTTTGGATTTTTTATAGAAAAACATAAATATAAAAAATATTAATATTCACCATTTAAAAGAGCTCAAAAAACTAAATAATTTAGTATTTTGAATTACTATTCTACGATTGCTGGTTGCGGAGAAAATTGAAATTTTAATTTTGCGGTAAACGCAGTAAGTTTTCCAATGTTATTCTTATGGGGAATACAAAAATTACTATTTCTCTCTTATTTACTGATAAATTTCATTCAAACTTGATATGCTTGTCAAGTTAGCATTAGACACAACCAAAACTTGTTGTTTTTAGTTAGTTAGTACAGAGGAAATTCGAAATATGTTGTCCCTTAATAACCCTGGGGGGGAATAGGGGGCATTTCCCCTCTTAAAACCACGAGTGTAGCAATGGATTCTGTAGGGCCTCCAAAGCAGGGATTTGGGTGGATGTTTTTTTAAAACAACTTGTTTACAAGATTTTCTGTACGTTCGACCGTGCTTTGTATTATATACTTAGTAAATAAAAAGTAATTTATTCATTAAAGTTGGGCTAAAAGGGAGAAAGTATGTGTCAGTTTCCTGATACCGTTTATTATATTTATCAATTACAGATAGTGATTTTATTTAAACTGGTAATTAGTTATTACAAACATATGATTATATATACAGGTGTAAACGAGGTAGCAAAACATAGTGTCTGTAATATTATTCCGCTGGCAAAAACAATAATGATATTTTAAAACCTTTCGCAAAAACGAATTGTGCCTTAGGGTCGGAAGGGGGAGTCAGATCAAGTGCCCCAAAATTAATATATTTTAATAATATAAAAGGTTAGTTTCTACCTCATTTATTTGATAGTAGGTTTTTTGTTTACACAAAATTAAGATTAAACTGCCAACAACTGTTTGGTCAGATAAAGGCGATTGGCCTGAACGGCGAAATGATTTAGTGGCCATCAATTTTGACGCATGTTGTAACGCCTCTGTGACTAATTGTGGTAGAATCAAGCTTTGTGTATCACGCTTTTGATTTTGCACTTAAATTAATATATTTACTTAAATAACAGTGTAAACAACAAAAATAAAAGGAAAATCTAAGTAATGTATTTTGAAGTAAAATATTAGA
The DNA here is from genome assembly GCA_963675035.1 of Allygus modestus. NCBI lineage: Eukaryota > Metazoa > Arthropoda > Insecta > Hemiptera > Cicadellidae > Allygus > Allygus modestus. Next base: position 83,358,655 of record OY776115.1, read on the forward strand.
AAGTGTTTCCAAGCAAAAAACAGGATTTCATAATAGCTCAGAGTCTCATTTGCTAATACTTTACATAGTAAACTTTTATCCAAGAATCTTTATAAACCAGCCATATACATTTAAGTTGTTTTAATTGTTTTAATATTTTGTAATTACTTTGTATTTTTACGAAACAAACGTTTTAAAGGATAATCATCTACTATTATACGACTGTTTAACAACAGATAACTGTCTTATAAATGGTTTGGTCCTCGGGTTTTATGAGCTTACTCTATACAATTTAGTTACATATTGTATGCCTCTTATACCTAAATAATAACGTTAAAAGACAACAAGGCTGTTGTAAAATCTTAAATATGTCTCATACAAAGGGATTTACGAATACGGTTTTTGAATTTTTATTTCAGACTATTATGTTGTTTTTGCCAAAGGATTTAAATAATGCAAAGGATTTCTCTATTTTTGCCGTGTCAATAGAGAAACAAACTTACTTACTTATCTACCCATTAGATTGTTGATGGCCTCACATGCAAACCTGTCCATACATAGTTTTCATTCAACTAAGAACTAAATTAAAACAATTATTAATTCAAATGTTTAGAAGAAAATCTCCTTACAATCTTAATTTACGTTTTAACTCAGTACGAAATGTTTGTTAAAGAGTGTAAAATACTTCTTGTCTGATTTTACATGTTGATGCAAAAACTTGGCACAATTCCATAGATATTGAGAAATAAATGTATTGTTAAAAATAAACAATAATTGCGAATATTTTCTGCTCATATAGGCTATAAAATATTATTTCAGAGGCAAAACAACGCGGTTGATGGATTCATACCAATGACGAGTAGTTACTTAAATGTTTTATGCAATTGCATACACATAATTTCAATTTGGCTAACGACAGCAGTATATATATGGACCGATGAAAGTCAAAGTGGTTTAAGTCAAGTTTTAGTGAAATTGAGTTAAGTCGCTATTTGGATTCTCCGTAACCAGTTCTACCTTATGGCAAGAAAATGAAAGTCCTAATTCGTCTTTGTTGCAGATAGATTGCAGAAATTTACTGTGCCGCAAAGCAAAACATTGCCAAGAGTTACAATGTGGAGTAAGTCTGACATACACCACTGTACCTAAAACCATGTTCATCGTCGTCCTGTCAGCTGAGTGGGTCAAGAGTAATAACTTACACCACTTTGTCTGTAATCATATTAGAACTTATGTTTTAGAACCTAAATTCAGTAACAAAACACACAATTTATACTTTTTTCCTTTTTAAACAATAAATTATTATTTTTTTGCAACGTTCTATTACTTTTCCTATCTGGACATGAATGAATTTTATTTAAGCCAAAGTGGTTTAAGTCACATTACTTAAATATCTTGGTCCATTTTGCCAGCTACAATCGTTTACAATACATTTTAGTGCAAAGTGGTTTGTCGTAATTTAAGTAAAAGTGGTGTAAGTCTGACTTACGCCACTATTCCTCTATTGGTTGCAGTGTAAGTTACTATTTAAAAGTGAAAATCTACTTTAAGATAGAGTGGTGTAACTTCTTTAAAGCCTTTATAATTTATTATTAAAACTATATTTTGGTTCATAATTAGTGTACAGAGATACAATTTATGGTTTTAAATAAGATCCTATCATCGCAAATGTTATGTAGTCACTAGTGACCACTAATACAAAATCTTTACAAAAACTAATTTTTCTCAAAATTACAATTTTTGACTTGCACCACTTTGACTTTCACTGGTCCATATGAAATAGAGTTAAACAAAGAACAATAAAAAATACAATTACAAGAATGTGTTCTACTAACTAGAATTGCACCATATACATAACAACTTTACAGAATGAGCATCTAGGACATTTTGTGAACAAAATCAAATAATTTTGAATACAAACCTAATTTTTCAAAAATACTTTTGGTTAAAACTACTAGTTCACTTAAGAAGTGTAAACTAATATGGTATAGCTTATACAACCATCGTTGATGAGTGTTATGTCACGTTAAACACAGTTTATTGTAGGTTCCCTTATTATCCACACTCGGCGATCCTTTGTGTTTGAGGGCGCCTCAAGGTACACGAACATGTTTACCTGCTTCCCCGCCGCAAGCAGCAGCAATAAACACTGCTCCTCGATTTATCTTCCCTTGGTTATTTTTTATAAAAAAAGTTTACAAAATGCTCTTTTACCCATAAAAATCGTTCAACAAATGCCGTTCTTGTGTAAAATATCTTCTAAATATTCTTTACCGGCAGTTATCAAAATAGTCATTAATAGATTACAATTTTAGGTATTTAACATCTTTATTTACGTTTATTTAATCCTGTCGTCAAACATATGAACTACTGATTTAAATGGACTAATGGAGCATTAAAAACAAGTAGTGTCTGTCTTTTTGTTTGTTTGAAAAATATATCTCTGAATTCAGCAGAACTATTTTGTTAAAATTTGAAATTAGGTGCTTTTGGACCTGAAAATACGGTTGGTAAAAACCTCAAATCCAGAAACATTCATATTCTGTTCAAAATCGTTTGAAAATAGGAAATTTTAACATTGGGCTTATTGAGTTTCAAATCAAAACAAAAGAATTATAACAGCTGTGACTAAGTTAACCAGTGAACTGCCAAAATAGCATGTACTCAAGGTAAAGCATAAATTCTTACAAACAAAAAATATAACCATTGTTTAAATATTGCATTTAGATATTCCTTCACCCACGAAACTAATGAAATATCAACTAGCATGGCTTGGTCTCTCCGGCACTATGTCATAAACTATTAACAACCACAGCGCGCTTTTGTTGTCGGGGTCACTTAAGTGTTTAAGTACCGAAGTTGTTCAAACAGTTAATTAGTATAATTAAAGTACTCAAAATAGCATGTATTACACATATATTATCAATGTTTTAAACTGGTATATTTCATAATCCTAAAAGAGAGCTAGACAGATCTTTACAGTGAATCGATTGGTGTGAAATATAGCCTCAGGAGAGTTGCGCAAAATGTTATTTTTATAAAATATTCATGCAATATATAACTAATTTAAAAGCGTAACCTTTTTTTATTGTAATGTGTAAAGTAAATAATTAAAGAGATATAATGTTTTGGGCAACGATAGCAAAAAGGTTTCTCCAGTAAAAACTCGTGAATTTTGAGTTTTTTCGGAACCATTCACATTCAGGAGCAAGTTTCTTCTTAGTACTTTTTCCTCGTATAGCAATACCAGAGGGGTTATTTTAACGGAGACTGAAAGATCACACGTACGCTTTTCAGATAAAGCGGTTCGAACCCAGGAAACCAAACCTGTGGCCTCTAACTGAAGACCAAGACACTAACCGTTAGGAGACACCCGAACGGAATGACCAACGGATGTTACACGGCCTTTTGTAGGCTTTGTCTCAGATGTTTGTTTTATGAACATGAGTTTAACTTGGATGACTTCCCGCCTTGAGTGGCTTCTTTCTTACATTCTACGTCTTCTGCGTTGAGAATAGTTTGAATATTTATAATTATTTTTTGGGTCGTAATTTTGTTTTGCTTTAACACCGTATCATACGTAATGTTTAACCGATTTTCATTTATTTGTTTCATATTTGTAGTTTAGTATAAACATTTACCAGTTAAAATATTGAACCAGCTCTAGCCTACTAGTTAAATGTCAATATTTACAAAGTAGATTTTCTATGTTTTGTTTACTTCCTAATATTTTTCCTTGAGATTCCAAATAGAATACTCTTACTTGATAGCGTCATAAGTTCCAATTCATAGTTAAATTATTAACTATGTAGTTTTAAGAAAGGGTAACCTGTTACTGATATGTCTAGTTTTATTAATCAAATATTAGTAATATTAACGAATTGATATCGATTAAATGTGTTCATGTTATTTTGCATTAGTAATAATATTGAGATAAATATTCGTAGCCTTACACCTAGGCTTTCGTATAACCACTGTTACTTAATAAACACACAAACTAGGATGCGTTTAATTTAATATTCTTGGTCGTTTGAATTCATTGCTATTTTATTATTATATTCATTTTTAAACTTTCAGTGTAAGATATAATGTATCTCATCGATTTAAATTTTAATAGTTTATCGTCACTCAATTTTTAGTTAAAAGTTAACTAACAAATTTGTAATAGGTAAACATTTAAATTATAAATTTGATAAATTTTAAGTATGCAAAATTGAAGAAATTATAAACGATAATTTAAAAAAATATTCGGTGAAAAATTTGTAAATGATTAAAACCCAGCCTCTCCACTAAACAAATACCTCTACAATGAGATGGAATTAATTAGCTTGTTTCCGAAGTTATGAGGCTTAATGTGTTAAATTGTTTTTGTATTCTTTTTGATCTTTGAATGTGTTGCTGCATCGTCAAATATACAGGGTGTCCATTTCCTCTTTTAAAAAAATTACCGAGTTATTCAGGAGGTCAAAACAAGCAAAAAATGGATATAACATTTGTCCTATTTTGAACGATTTCCTGTCTGGTGGTCTGTATGTTTTGTTTGTATAAACACCTCAATATCTCAAAAACGGTTCAAGATACAATAATGAAACTTGGTGCACATGTTTGCCTATGTACGGTTAATATTCCAAATAAATTAAATTTTCGTAGAATCTTCCGTTTCAAATTAGCGGTATGTTAAATAACTTAAAGCTAAATATTTTAAAAACCGTAAAAAAATATAATCAAAAACTTTTTTCCATTATGTCCTAAAAGTAAAGAAGATATGAAGATATTAACTATAGAATAATAAACAACTGAGTTGCTATAATTTTTATAAATTAAAACATGATTTTTCAGCCCAGAAAGGCAAAAAAACATGTTTTAACTTATAAAAATCACAACAGCTCAGTCTTTTACTATCATATAGTTAATAAATTCATACAATTACTTTTAGAACATAATAAGACAACGTTTTTGTACTTACAGTTTTTCTTTATACAGTTTACGGTATTAAGATATTTTAATTTAAAATATTTAACATACTGCCATTTTGAAACCGAAACTTATTCGAAAATGAAATTGTTATGGATTCTTAACCATAAATTGGCGAACATGTGTATCAAAATTCATTATTTTATCTTAATCTGTTTTTGAGATATTGAGGTTTTGATAAAAAAACACACACAGACCGCCAGACAGGAAACCGTTCAAAATAGGACAAATGTTATATTATATTTTGTGCTTGTTTTGACCTCCTGAAGAACTCGAAAAATATTTGAAAAGTAAAAGCTGGACACCCTGTATGGATAGTAAGCCTTCCAGAACCAAGTGAACAATAATTAGTAATGGTATAATTTAAACTCGTAACCCTGTTTTGCAATCCTACATTACTTGCTCTTCTTTGAACGTCTCTCATTGTTACGTATAGGCTGTGCTTTACTAATAAAGGTAAAGATATCGTGACAAATCCCACCAATTAAAAAATCTCATCTTTCATCAGTAAAAAATATCTTTATTATTTCATTAAATTCTCCTTGAAAAGCTTGGGATATGTTGTTGGTAAGGTATGCGGGGTGAAATTGCATCTTAGTTTCCCATCTATGGACATAGAACTTAAAAAATGACTAGAGCATACATATTACTTCCATTCGTGCAGATTAGACACTAATTTCGGAGATCCAAGTTGAGGATAAATTATCCAGTCAATCTTTAATTATGAAACGTACTCAAAACTTTTATATTAGATATGTAGTGTAAACAAAAGTGATTCTTTAAACAGAGATAATTAGCAACTAAATAAATCCTCTCTCTCCTATGTTCGCACAACCTCCGCCCAGAAGCGACCCTAGACTTCACCCCTCGCTAGTGTACTCAATTTAAGTTTAACATGCAAAGATCTCAAGAGATGAAGTGTGATGGAAGTGGTTATAACTGATTCCCTTGTTTACCAGGTCATGATTTGTTTTCTTTTTTATAGTAAAAGGTATATGAATTATCTTTAATACGAGTGCATTTTATAATGATATTCACATTAATTATATCCAACTCTATTAGAAAATATTATAAAGAAACATTACTGTTTTGTTTAATTGTTGAAACAAGTATTTTATATTAGTAATTAAAAAATCCATCACTTACTTTTAATACTTATATAAAAGTTAGATTTCGGTATCTTACAAATATTTGGAAAATCACAAACAGTAGATGCCATGTATTGTCTATGTTAATTTAAATTTGAATAATTATTAGCTAATTTAAATTCATTATGTAAAATATAGGAATAAAATGTGTAGGTTATTTTATAAATAAATGTAATCTAAAACTAAATTAATTGCCAGAGTAATAAAATCAGTACTATTATTCTGAACTATTTAAATTTCTAAAAAGCAAACACAAGTGGTTACATAAAAAGTTATGACTTCAAACTCACATCTTACTTTTATGTTTTAAGATTGAACACACTTCTAACTTTTCGGGAAACCAACTTTTCCACTTTATATGGAAAACTCTCAAAGGAAATTATTACTCCTAACTTGAAAGAGTGCTTCTTAAAAACATTTTTCTATTCTTTTAATACTCTTTTGTAATAAATATTGCAGACATTTATTGATTTATTTAATTTTTTCAGTAAGATAGAATATTATATATAGAATATTTCAAGTTAAACAATGTTTTGGATAACCAGCAGTGAATAATCCAAAACAATTTTAAAAGTCCAAAAATAAATGTTACAAACCTAATGCAAATAATTAGCTTCTGAAATAGCAATACAATAGTACAACTTATGTTGTAGAAGATTGAAGTCAAGACCCAGACGGAAAGGTCTGTGACTAAAATAGTGAGGGTTGAGTTTGAAACATTCATACAATTTCCCAAATATTAAATATTCATTCGTTTGTTTGCATTAACAGTAGTAAATAACTCTTTAATGGGTTGTCTCACAAACGAAATAGCCACATACTTATTTTCATATTCGCACCAATCATATTGTCATTGAAATTACGTTAAATACCAATTAAATCACGATTACATATACAGTTAGATACCGTTCAAAACCGACCAGTTCTCAAAAAGTCATACATTTAAATTAAATATAATTAAAATAGTTTAAGTACAATGAAACAAGCAAATGTAGAAAGTTGCATCACAATTACCTTATTTCAACAGTGAGCATTAGCTATAATTTTTAGATTTGAGGTATTTTTATATTTAACAGAAATCTATCGTTCAGTTTTACGACGTCGAGTAGTGACAAAAACTTTCTTCAACAATGTCCTGGAAAATACCACAGGTGCTGACGATTGTTGGGATGTTTTAACGTAGGAGTCATTCACTTACTATCCTACTATTATAGGACACTGATACGACTGAATTCGTTAACTGAACCATTAACTGCGTTTCGTTTTGTAATTTAGGTGGTTAGTTTGAGAAATAAAAATATGTTCCATCTTACGTTAGAAGGAAACTAAGATAATGTTGAATTTTTTTCTGTAGAAACATAATTGGTAAAATATTCAATATGTTGTAAAATAATTGTGATTCAATTTTTAATTGGGAACGAAGAAGTATCATGCTCTGTCGCTGAAATCACATTTTACAATAATTTAAAACTCATCAGTATGTAAAACAGTTTTTGATTATAATAAACAAACATAGTTTTTCACAAATACATTTATTTTACGGTTTAAATGACCGTACTCTAATATTTTGCTTATATAATTATGATACATTTTTATTACAAAGCAGTGAATTGATTGAATACCAACCTTTTCGCACACTCAGGAACGTTTCTTGTAGGTCTTCTTTACCCGCACCTGAAAATAAAAATCAATATAAGCAAACTACTTTACGACTATAGGCTAATCTTCAGGAACATACAAACAATAAGTAATGTTTGTTTAAGTATATAATTATAGTAGTAATTGTTATAAATACATTACATTATATGGAAAGGTATGCATAAAAACAACTCAAAAGTTTCTAACAACAAAAATGTTATCCTTCAACACCTCGCTTCAAATGTAGTTAAATTACATGAAACGCATAATATTAATTGACCGTTAAAATTGGGAACCTTGATGATTTATCAGCCGTGGATTTTGCTGTGTGAACGACTAAGAAACTAAAAACTTTAAAATTTAGTATTTCACAAAAATTAAACTAATACATAACTAATACTAGAAGGAAGGTATTTATCAACACCGGATTTGTTATAGTTTGAAAAAGTATTAAACGCTTGTTGAAGTTGTTTTTGTCTAAGTAATTTGTGAGACAAAGCTTCATCAACAAGTCTGCTTAACTTCGCGTTTAGCGAACATCAATACGAGTCGCCAGGTGCATCCTCTCTCAGACGGGTAAATACAAACATTTGTAAATTATACGTATTCTCTCTTACTTCATCTTTCAAAAACTTCACTTCTAATTATAATAGGGAACTTCCAATTGAAGCAGTAACCATTATATATACATACATATATATATATATATATATATATATATATATATATATATCGGTTGCTGTGTAACAGTAAAAAATGATCTGAGATTCTTTAAGAGTTTGAGTATATTTTAGTCTGTAGACACTGTCAAACTCTGATATTTCCGAAGGGGGGGAATATTTTGGGACTTGTATGCTTAATTAAAATTAATTTTTACACTTACAAATTCATTAACATATTGGTATTGTAAACGCCCAAAAGGTTTTTGTTTAAATTATTACTATAGGCTATCCAACTTAAGAATTGGAAATTTTATTTATATCAGTTAATTACTTACGAATAAAATAGAAAATACCCCCATAGCAGCAAACCTGCGTACTCAGCGAATTTCCAATGCATATATATGTATCTTAATACAAAATAAAGCCACATACCAAGTTTCATCAATATACGATATATGATATAAACGATTTATGACATTTTAATTATTCTCCATAAGAATAACATGGCAGCTGAGTATGCAGGGTTGCTGAAGCAAGGAACACTAACAATGGGGTTTTATACAGATATTAATATAACTCAAGAAGGTAAAGCCACATATTAAATGTTATTAATTTATGTTCATATTTAAGGGAAATAATACATTACTTATTCTCCATAAGAATAACATGGTAGCTGAGTAAGCATGTTTGCTGCTGCGGGAACTATCGGCAAAAAAAGGTTTTTTAGTGCAAATATCAATAGACCACAACGATATGAAGCAATATACCAAGTTTCATCAGGATAAGTTGATAAATAAGCGAGATATACAATTTTTCTGATTCTTCATAAGGATAACATTGGGCAACGTACTGTGTTGAGCACTTTTAATATCTCTGTAACCATTTGTCATAGAGCAATAATCAAAACACCAAATTGTGCGTCTTTTTAAGCTGATCCAATGGAAAAAACTAAAATTTGACTTTTTCAAAAATTATATGTAAAATACTCGAAAAACCCATTTTTGGGGTACAAACACCCCAAAATACCCGTTCAGATAAGTAGATCTATCTGTTTTTCAAACTTAAAGTCATAAGTGATGCTTTACACGTTTATACCAAATTTCGTCAAAATCGGACTATTTTTACGAGAGTTATCGTGCTCACGGACACACACACACACACACACACACACACACACACACACACACACATATATTATATATATATTATATATATACATTTTTGAACGAATTGTGTTTTTGGCATCTGGGGACCTCAAAACGAAAAGTTATCATGGTCCCGGGCCTAGGTCTTACCATACCGACTACGGTAATAGCTTCTTTCCTATAGGGGAAATTTGCTAATTAGGATAAATATAAAAGAAACCAATTAGTTTAATGGAGATTTAGAATACTTAGGCTATAAAATTGTTTTATTGTTGATTTCCTAATTTCAGTAATAATTTTCCCATATGCCTGGCATATGGTAAATTTACCTGGAAAGTTTCTCGGAGTTTTAATTTTTGTAATGTATCCTCTACCCCTTTTTAGTATCAGGTCGTCAGGATATACCTAACAACACATTGTAAACTCAGTATATTAAATTGAAAAGAGTAAGAATTATCAGAATGTATTTGTCTTGGATAGTAAAGAACTTAAAAGTATAGGTGTAAGGGTTACAAAGACCAAAAGCTTATCTTCTACAGAGTACCCAGGATTGGTGAGGTACTCGTGGTGAGTATCTGGTGAGGTATGAGGATTGGTGAGAACTACTGTTGTTAAGGCATAATGGTAACGATTGCAGCTGATAAACTGAGGTGTCGTTTTAACTGACCACTACGTCTCTTCGAGGTATTAGTTTAGACACTCTCTTTAAGTTGGAATCCCTCTTATGGTCTTTGGATGAACAGAGTTGTATGAAAACAAATGACAAATAGATGTTAATTTTAGACACCATTTAAAATCGAATTATGTTCAACTATGATTTTGAATTTATCTTAAACTCAGATTATACTATCCAGTTTCTAACATTTTGCGTCGTAAATGAAAAGTGTTTAATACAACGATGTTTATTTGCTCCGTAAACCAAAATAAAAAACGGGCTCGTGAAATTGTCTTGCGTCATTATGCTTTTTCATAGTAACATAAACTACTATGTTATAACCATGGTGCATTTCATTACTGCAAGAAAGCATGATTATCAATATAATATATAATATTGACTTTTGAAATAGCGTCAGAGCTCTTTGATCAAGTTTGAAATCATGCGATTAGACAGCTCGGCAGTGCTGCAAACAAAAGGCTAATTGATAATCACTTTGAAGCAATTTAGAATCCTTTGCCTTTTTCCAGTTTGTCAAATACAGTTGTATTTTTATTGTAACCAACGTAAGTTAAAAAAATAATAGCGTTTCAACAAAGAAAATTGAATTTTATATAAACTTTTGGTAGCGATTAAAACATGCATAGATAATAATTGGCGACTGATTTTCTAGTTGTTTACAGATACATATAAATTAGTTGTTAGTTATCTCATTCATAATAGTATAATTACAGACAGAATTTAAATTAACATGTTTTTCATATATAAAAACTTACATTAGAAAATTAGTTATACGTGTTTAACTGAAACTTAAAACTTACTGTATTTATGAAACTCATAATAGCGATGGATTTTAATTTATTATTGATTTATTTGGATTTAACCTATCGCTTCTAGTGTTTAAAACTACACTACGTTTCGGGAAGTAAGGAAACTCCTCCCGTTATCAAGTTAACTCTATTTACATCTAAATATAAGTTCTTACACCTAATTAAACTATATCTTTTGGATTTTTTATATTTTTTTATATTTTATTTACACAAACACAAAACTAACAAATACAGATACAAAAAATTAATACAATACACTAACAAAACATGTATATACACGCATAAATGAAAAGCTGCCAATACATTACCTGTTCTGCATCGTTGCCTTCAAGCTGACCGTAAAATCGAAAAACTGCACTCTCACATTACCGCACCCCGCATTTGACAGACAAGCACTTGGCACTCAAGTGCGGGGTGCGGTAGTCTGAGGACGCGAGAGTGCAGTTTTCTATTTTACGGTCAGCTTGGAGGCAACGATGCAGAACAGATAATGTATTGGCAGTTTTCCATTTGTTCGTGAATATACATGTTGTGTTAGTATATTGTATTTATTTTTTGTATCTGTATTTGTTAGTTTTGTGTTTATGTAAATACAATTTAAATAAAAATAAAAAATACAAAAATTTAGGTTAATTAGGTGTAAGAATTTTATATTTAGATGTAAGTAGGGTCTACTTGATAACGGGAGGAGTTTCCTTACCTCCCGAAACGTAGTGTAGTTTTAACACTAAAAGCGATAGGTAAAGTCCAAATAAATCAATAATAAACTTAAAACTTAACTAGTTATATTGTTTACACTCAATTTATGCGAATGACCTTCCTACGTTTGATGTCTTAGGTTAGTCTTTCGTTCCCTACAACAAGAAATTCAATCAGTTATCATTAGGATGGCTGCAATAATATTCATTATCTTCCTAATTTAGTAGTATCCTGTTTGTAATTGCTATTAAAAAATCCCATACCATATAAAAGTTAAGTTTATAAGTCATATTTCGTAATATTGAAATAATAATATTCTTCCTGAAGTTATTATAGGTATAAGTCCTATTAATCCTGAAATTGATCATGGTATTAAAACAAATGTAGTAAAAGGACCTCAACATGTTTTAATACAAAGTATTACTTGTTTAAGTTGGACATGTGAAAGTATATAGATCAAAGGCATGTTTAAGTTTATACTGTTTCGGCAACTCTGTGATTTGTGAGACGAAAGTTTGTCAACAAGACTGCTAAACTTTGCCTATGGCAAACTTCCTGACATGGAAACGCCAGGTGCATCCTCCCACATTGCAGCTAAATATCAACTTGTGTGTGTTATTGGTTTGCAATCGTTATAATTGTTGACTGAACAATGTCTACTCTTTAGAATCAACAGGTCACTGCTCAAAATTATATATTTTGGTGGTAACAAGCAGTTTCAAATGTTTAAAGTATTAATAGGCAGTTTCAGCTATTACTAAATAGTGTGTTTTACTTGACTTTGTACACCATGCTAAATATTATTTTTAATATCTTAACAGTCTACTAATCTCCGTGTAAGACCACGACAAAACTAAGGCGTATTTTAAGGTGAATATGAATGATTTATGATTGTAGAATGGGTGAGATGCCTTGTGTAGCCTTGTTACTGACTAATACCGACTGCCTCGTTTTTTTAGAAAAAAGAGGTTGGCAACATAAACATAGGCAAAGAGGTTGGCAGCCTTTTTTTGCCTTACTTTGTCCGTCCACATAAAAATTAAACTAATACATAACTAATACTAGAAGTAAGGTATTTATCAACACCGGATTTTTTATAGTTTAAACAAACTATTAAACACTTGTTTAAGTTGTTTTTGTCTAAGTGATTTGTGAGACAAAGCTTTATCAACAAGTCCGCTTAACTTCGCGTTTAGCGAACATCAATACAACGAGTCGCCAGGTGCATCCTCTCACTCTATTGTTGTGTGAGAGGATACAACAATAGAGTTGTATTGTATTATATATTGTACATATATATATATATATATATATATAGTATATATAATATATATTGTATATATTGTACTATACCTCTCCTCTAATTCATCTGTGCGTGGAACGTATCCATCAAAGCAAGGAGTGAGCCGTTACAGTACGAGTTGAACAGTATTGGTACAATTTACATGCCAGGGCTGGGATTCGAACCCAGGGCAGGGCCAAGGTTCCGGAGTCCGACGCCTTGACCACTAGGCAAGACCCTAACAATTAATTATCTTTAGCTTATTTTAGCGTATTTAATCTGTTACGAGATAATTAATTCTCTAGAGAAAACCCCCGAAAAGCAATAACTGTAAACCAAGATTACCTCTGGAATGACACATTCAGAGCAGTCGCCAGTGGGTCGACCACTAATTAACAGATGTTTTCGCAGCATTTAAATATGTGTGTGTGGGGTTAACTCTATGAACTGTAGCATTAAAAATGTTTATTAATTTAATTAATTAATAGCCAATGACCAATTGAAGCTACATCCAGCCATTTAATTTATAATAGGAAAAATCCAGCCCAAAACGATAAGACTGACAATTGCATTTATAATTATAACTATTATTATAATTTTGTTAGATTAAATCATTTTTAAGTGTTATTTAAAAATTGAAGAATTGACAGTGATAGTAACAAACTAGAATCCACATGGGTAATGGAAAGTTTATTACTATTAATTAGAGACCTTACAGGATATCACGCTTATCATTTCCATTTCAGAATTAAATTGATCTACAACATAGTAAAAACGGTCACAAATTGTTGTGTTACGTGTACTAACATCTTCATATTTGATCGAAATAAAAATACTATTTCTTTGGTGGGTTATGTTTGTATTTATTTTTGAGTTATTTAGGCAACACCCTAATACGTCCTGGGACGTAGTGTGTTGATCCAGTTTGTGATGTGTTTGTGTTTCTTTTTAAGATTGACCAAGGATCCACGCTGCATTTGAATAAGAAGGTGGGTGTTTTCCAAATAGCTAAAAAATAAGTATAACTTCTTCATGTCAATAATAACAATTCAATTTATTCAATACTATTCTTACGATATATAAGTATAGAAAGTAGTATATTTGTTTTGTCACTTGCCTTCAGTTTAAACAATAACCTTTTATATTAGAATTAAGTAGTGCAATAAAGAAAAATGAGACATTTTGGCGTGATCTTAATCATAATAATAAAAAAACTGATGATTGTGCAATGTACATATTTACAATCAGAGAAGACGTTTACTGACTATATTCAAAAATATGAGGAATTTAAAATAAAGTGCTCGTGTGATAACATTTTAAAATATCAGTTTTACCTAAACTTGTTAGTTTCCAGTTTACTATAAGCCTATAAGTTAATAAGTAATATAAATGAATATAATAATATTACCTATGAAGAAATATATGTTTAAGTAACATGGCTTTGTTTTACTCTTCATAAAAAATATTTAGTCAAATATATAAATATGATTTTTTGAACGTAATTTACCACAGAATACATTGGCCATTTGATAGTGCAGAAAGCAGAGTATATGTTAAGATGCTAAGATGTCCCGTTCTCCCCCCTACCCGTCCCTAGCTGCTACGATGTGTTTGCGAAGGCTCCAAGATACACGGTCCTGTTTGCCTCTTCAGCCTCAGCTACCAATGTTCAACATACCTTTACTTTTGGTATTTGAATAAACTGGTGAAACAAGTTCAGATTTGAATTAATCTTTGGATCTTAAAACTTATAACTTATTTACTGGATGGTATTTTTTGGAAATTTCTGTCGTAATGAAATGCTATTATGAAAATAATCCGTTACCAGATAATTAATTTTCTAGAGAAAAACCCCGAAAAGCAATAACTGTAAACCAAGATTACCTCTGGAATGACACATTCAGAGCAGTCGCTAGTGGGTCGGCCACTAATTAACAGATATTTTCGCAGCATTTAAATATGTGTGTGTGGGGTTACTGTATGAACTGTAGCATTAAAAAGTTTATTAATGTAAACACTGTCATGTAGGTTTTAGATTTGATAATATTTACTAAATAAATTAATAAAAATGGCCTATTATTATTATTATTATTATTAATCTCAAAGTGTATTAAGTAATTATGTTCTCAACTATGCATGGATTAATTAAAGTAGATCAATAACTTTAACACAAATTGCAGCACATTTGATCCTGTTAAAATACAGATAGAGATAATAATACATTTTATTAGTCATTTAAAAGGGGTAGGTAAAGAGTTTACAAATAACGTGAATGAGTGCAGTTGATTTGAATAATATGATTAATTTGTTTTCATTATTTTTCGTGAATAGTGCCGGATCAGGAATATATAAGTGGGTATAACAAATATTAATCTAAAAATGTGTGGATAGTAAAGTAATAAATTATAATTTTAAAATTAGGTTTTATTTAATTGCCTACTTTTACTATTATATACTTCCTAGGATTATACTTTACTTGATATATTGTTTTACAAAAAATACGTGAGAAAGTTTTAAGACGAACCCATACCTGTATTATCTAACCTTTACAGATAAACATAAAACAAAATAAATAGAATACAACCCCTTTTAAAGAAAACAAATAAAAAGCAAAACTGTGTAAATATCCGTGGACGGCTTTTAAAAACCTTTTAAAAGCTCAACCTGCAAGCTCGCACTGGTAAGTTAGAAAATTTCTATTGCAACGTCAAGTTTTATCTAAATGTCTGTTATGAAATAATTGAAAACTCCGGAAATTAATTACTGAAAATCAACATTACCTTTGAAATGTCACATGTCAACCGTTTACAGGTGCATTGGCCACTAATTAACAGGTGTTTTCGTATAATTACAATGTGTATTGCGAGATATGTCTAAGTAATGTTTTTAACATAAATTGTTATTTTAACATAAATCCTATGTAAGCAAATTTTGTTTACACTTATATGTGTGATGTGAAAAAATAAAAAATCTATAATGCCGAAAGCATTCAACATTTATATAATACAGTCAGTGAATAGAGCTTAAATAATGAACATTAAGACACGTTTGTAAAAAAATAATATTTTATGAACGACTTAAAATGAAATAATTGCAATAAACCGAAACGGTATACAAGACTACAAGACTTTTGGTTCCTTGTCCAACAATTACTCAACTTTACAATTACATTTTCAAAAATGGTATCACCTTGACTTGTTTAAGATGTGCAGTTCTTTAGAAGTAAAATAGACGTTATAGACGTAAAAGAAAGAAAATACTACGTAGTGGCTATTTACTAAGATCTTATACCGTCTGGTTGATTTTTTCAACAAACGGCCCATTTTCCGAACAGATTTATAGTAAATCATACCAAAGAAATATGTTTGTTTTACCGAAACTATTGAAGTAAAAATCTCTCTTAAAGTATCTAGAATATTTTATTTTCATTTGTCAAGACAGTTAAAATAATAGTACATGGGGACCAAGCTTTTCTCAGGGAAGGTCAGTCAGTTTGTTTAAATTACTTGGAGTAATTGTTCACCACGTCTCCCTACTGACGAGCAGATTTTCGTAGCTCATTTGTGTGTTTTATACTATTATAATGTAATTCAAGTTGCTACTACAGCTTAATGTCACTTGGATTAATTTGTAATACAACCAGTCTATATGCAATCTTCAGTTAATTGTTTCAGTCACTGCTCTCAGGAATCAACATGTTGATAATACCACAGTTATCGGTTTATTTTATACTTTTTAACAGTTGTCATAAAACTTGGTTCGTGTCCCAAGTCTGGTCTAGAGTGCGTATGGAAAAGAAAATGGAATATCGTAGATACTTTGGAAGTTCTTGATTAAAACCTTTTACGCATTAAAGTAGTATAATCTCCAAATCAGGTTAACAGATTACATCAAGTGTCAATGAGAACCACCAAAGTGTATATGTAGGTTTTATTATACAGAACTAAAATATACATTTAGTTTCAATTATCAAAGCTGTTATGTCAGTTAGTAGATAAGAACTGGCAAAGAGGGGCCGTAATCGGCGCTTTTTTCCCATGTTATTCTTATGGGGATCAGTTTTTGCACCGACGCCCGATCCTACCCTACACAAATTTCCTTTTTGGCCAGTACCCTTGCCATATTTTTCCCCATATATTTTTAAAATTTGCTCTAAATTCATTTTAATACATCCTTTGCAGAAATCCACGAGTTCTGGCTACTTGGGAACCCGAGCCATTTGACATATAATAAATCACCCTTCCTCCTAATTACCTTCTCTACCAAATACATGTCTTTATATTTAGTCTTTAACAATTCTTCTGTATAAAATCCTCCTTTGATTATATTGCCATTTTCATCTTTCAAAATATAAGTCACAGGCTTTGTTTTCTTAACTTCTGCTATTGTAAAAAGCTCTCCCGTCCAGTTAGGGGTATATCCTTTACTAAATACATGTTTATATTTAGATATCCTTACACTATTTCCCACCTTATATCTTGGCTTTTTAACTTGTACTTTAGATGCTAACCTTTCATGTACATCTTTAGAGTTCTTAGCACTTACTTGGTTAGGCTTCATCCCTATGGATCTATGTACTTTATTATTATATATCATTATTAACTTTGGAAGTAAATCCAACCACTTGTAACTCCCTTGTGCACTAAACTCTCTATACAACCAATTCTTTAAAGTTCTCTGGAACCTTTCCACAATAGCCGCCTTAGTTGTAGAGTAAGTGTGGTAGTGATTAATATTTAGAATTTTCATTAGTTTGGTAAAATGTTCATTAAAAAATTCTTTTCCGTTATCAGATTGAATATTTTTAACTCCCTTTGGGAGAATAGTTTTTATAGCTTCTGTGACTACTAATCCAGTTTTATTCTTTAGTGGAGCAGCATAAGCTTTTTTAGAAAATGTGTCTATTAAAGTTAAAATATATTTATTCCCACAATTCTCTCTAGCATAATTCCGCATATCTATTAAATCTATTTGAACAGTTTCGTTTATACCCAACACCTTAAAAGACCATCTAACAAAGTTCTTTCTCGCGGGCTTATGCAATTCGTAAGCAATTTTATCCATTTTTTATTCTTTATTTTTAATGTTAACGTATCTGCCAGTCTCTGTCGTTTCAAAAACACCTCCATTGCTACCAATTAACATACCATCACTCGTTCTTTGATATACATAGTTTTTTGGCAAATATGCCTCTCCATCTAAAGTCTTAAATCCGCTTAAAGATGTAGGGTCTGCAACCAACAATTTAGGATTGTACATCATCAAATCGATTTCATTATTGTCTTGCATAAATTTATTAGTTTTATTGTTAAACCTTAATGCATGTGATTTTAAACAAATATCAAATTTAATATTGTCTTGTCTAAAAGTTTTAATATTATCGTCATACCTCAAAACCTGTGACATTAAACAAATATCACTCCTATCTTTGCCTTCAGGTACATTCTTTATTAATTTGTCCTCTGCATCCCACATATCACTATCTAATGTTAATACATTATAATTTTTATCCCCCTGTTTTATTATGCTTTTCTCACCTTTTGTTAATATTTGATTAACAACAGCCACATCATTTGGCAATGTTCCTGGTAAAATGTTTGTTAATTGCTTATTTTTACCATCAAATTTAAGACCGTCTAAAGTCACAGTCTGATGTTTTGTAACACAATCGTGCTCATCAACAGCGGGTTTAACACGAACTAGCCTTTTATTATTAAAATCCCAAAAGTTTAGATCCATTTTTGGTACTTGAGAGACGTTTACAACATCATCGCTTTCTTTACCAGCCAACAAATTACTTATTTTTCGTTTTTGGCATTCCAAATACCATTCTCCGATTCCAAAAATTCATAATTATTTTTGTCTTGTACAAAGACACCATCTTTTCTTATTAAAGTTTGCTCTAATGTGGGTACATCGGTTAAGCTTTCACCTCGTTTAACATTAGTAATTTTGCGTTTATTAGCGTTCCAATTATTACTCTTGGATTCTAAAAACTCATATTTAGTATTACCTTGTACAAAAGCATCACCTTTTCTGGTTAACGTCTGCCCCAAAGTCGATACATCATCAGTAAACTCCCCACCTTTAACACTACTAATTTTATAATTTAAAGCATTCCAACCATCATCTTTTAGATTTAAAGTAGTTTCTTTAAAACTTCTAGCTTCTGGTTTACTATATGGGTTATATACGCGATAAAATTTATCTATCATATTTTTATTTAATAAACAATTCCACTTTCCCTCAATTCTTCTATGATAGAATCTATCTCATTATCCACTCCAGAATTTCCTGCCAATCGGCTTAACCAAAGCAGTCTTAACCTATCTACAAGCTCATTAGGATCGTCCCAATAAACATAGTCTATTTTATTACCAGTTACCTGCCTTAAACCTTCACCAACAGTCTTAAACAGGGGTTTAATTATATTAAGATATTTAGTGTGTTTATTACTTGACATCGCCGCACCTGTTTTATAACCCTTTAAATGTGCATTTGTAGCTTCCAAAATCTCTTTATAATTTTGCAAACCAGCCTGACTATAGTTTACGGGTTCTTTTAAAGTTAACAATTCCCACAATCCCTTTGTCCCTTTATAAATTTGTCTCCAACTGTAACATCATCATTGGCAATTTGAACTTCCTGATTCCCAATAAAAAATTTATTTCCTTCTCGCCTAATACCATATGTGGTGTCTGTCATACTACTTCTACTAAGGTAATTTCCTAAATAGTCTGATGCTAAAAGGCCAAAATCTAATTTGTGCGGTGTTATCTGGGTTATTATTGGTATTCTAGACGGGGTCTTTTCTAAAATCATTGGGAGAACTGGCCTCTCTGTTTTTGTGGCTAAATTTTTTAATTCTTGCAAAGGCTCTATTAACGGTTGGAATGTTTGGAACCTCTCTTCAGCCTCTAGAAATTTACCACGTTTTAATGCCCTATATTTTTCTCTTATTTGTTTTGCAGAGTCTACCAATTCTTGTTGAATATTTGTTTTCATTTTATTTACATTTTATTTATCTCATTTGTCAAAGGATTATACTCAAACACTTTATCGTGTATTATTAGGCAATATGCAGATGTGTTTGAAGGGACATTTTCTGCAGTTTCAATTTCTAATTTAATATCTACAACCCCCTCTTTGACTGATTCATTCTGCCTAGAACAATCTATTACAATTAGAGGATATTTCTTTATAAAGTCAGCTCTGTTAAACATAGGATCGGTGACGGTGTTGTAGTAACTCTCCCTAAGCCTCACAAACATCTCATAAGCTTTAGAGGCATCTCCATTTTCAAATTCGAGATTTAAATCACTATAAGGATAATATTCAGAGTTTAAAAACACTTTGAGATTTTTCAATTTACAGTGATCAAATTCATCAGTTCTTTTTCGTGCACTGTTGTCCCTACCAGTTTGGAAACCAAATATAATATACCTGGGCTTCTCCAAACTCGAAGACGTCTTAACTGACCATGTATGTCTCTCGGTTTCGGGGTATGATGGGAGTTCGTGTAGCTCCAAACTTCTAAATGCAATTTGCAAATTTTTATTTTGCAATAACATCTTTTGTAATTGAAGCTTCTCCCCATCAGATGGCACCACATGCGGCATCACCCACTGGATCGATTTAAGTGTAATTTTAGGAATAGGATCGACCCCAGTTGGAGCATTAGATGTTGTTAATATACAATTTAAGTCGTTTTTGGATCTTTTCAACACCAATTCTTGTTTAACATTTACTAAAACCTTATTAAAATCCTCAAACACACCCATTAACAGCTCTAACGGGACACAAGTACTAAACTTGCCGCTTTTATGGAACTCCTTTAAATTTTCATCAGAATCAAATGCTACATTTGACAATTTAGTTGTTTTATTGTAAGAGCACAATATTTTCATAAGACTGGAAATTCCTGGATTTCTTACAATATCTATTTCTTTACCAGCAACTTCATATCTAATGTCGTCAAATAAGAATGCAAATGCATTATTTATAAAATGTCCTTTATCATGATTCTCTATTTCTCCTTTAATATACAGATAACTCCTACATGGGAGTGTTAGTAAATCTTGATTATTTATACATATTCGAATTTCATCGGAATTATTTATTGCTAAAGTGTTATGTGGAACATAGGAGTGATTTGTAATTTTAACCACGCTATCGTCGTATTGGAATTTTCCTGTAACGTCTAGAAAATCTTCCATTTTTATTAATAGAAAATTTTAACTTCAACCCAATTGATCGCAGAAACCTGGCATTTTGCACACTCAGTCCGTTCTTGTAAATTCTCATATCTTTTTTATATGACAAGTAATTGTAGTTTCTTCTTTATTAAAGTCAATTGGCTTGTCGTGTTGATCTGCAAATGTAATGCTAACAACATCTAAACTTCTCTTATTTACAGGGAAGTATATAATATTTCTGGGGACCTCAATAATTTTGTAGCCGGGAGGAACTTCTGGGTAAAAACTGTGTATGGTGTGTGATTTGTCACCATTTAAATAAGACCCATTCGCAATATTACATTTTACTCTAATCACATTTACATTATTTATGTTGATTTTATTTACGGATTTAAACGCAATATCTGGAGTAGAAAATCCTTTAAATCCCAATAATTCAGACCCTAAACACGGTTTTGTAAAATCAAACACATGGCCAGAATGTAATTTGGCTTTCATAGTTTTATTATTGGCTATAAGTACAAAATCTGGGAGTTGCTTTTGAATTTCCTTCGCAAGCTCAAACACTTCGTATGTACCTTCAGCAATTTCAATTACATTTGGAGCTTTGTGATCGTAATAATACACATCCTCACCCTCGTCTATAGTTAATTTTGTGTCTTTAAGTTTATTTAATTTTGGAACTAGCCCTTTGTATAATGTTTGACTTTTGTATTAATTAATGCTACTTTATTTTGAATAATAACTTCAACTTTACCATCTAATGCCCGGTTTAATTCGTCAATTGTAACCTCCCCTTTTGGGGTTGTAATTTTGTGCATTTTGTAATATGTCAAAGTATTTAGAGGTTTTTTAACATTAAATATAGAATTATAACTTTGAAAATCTACCAGTCCAATTACATAATCACCATTTAATTCTATAGGAGGAAAGAACACCGACTTCAACTCTGGCTCTGTACCCGTAAATGTTATAGTAAATGAATCCATTTTTATAAACTAAAATTTTTCAGAAATGATAAACATAAAATTCCACAAATGGAACTGTTTAAATCTTGTATTTGATCAGTTGTATAGTAAATTTTAGATGGTACAAAATATTCAATTACCTCTTTTGGAGGCTGTATTCCGAATGGGTCAAAATATATTACAATATCTTTATTTTTACGATATGCTGTCCAATGTGTGCCCCTGTCACTGTCTAAATTAATAATTCCACATTCTCTTACTTTTGGTCTCTCTTTTCTTAGCTCGTTTTTTAGGTACACTCCTCGAAAGTGAGGCACGTCTCTTGCGGCCTCTAACAGCTGAAAGTTGTCCATCTTTTTTATTAAATTTTAATCCGATTCCCATTTTTGCCTTGGCCTTCATCAAATTTGTCACTGCAAAAGCTGCTGCTTTTTCGGCTAGATTGGCGTCCTTTGCCGAAACCCTAGTCCAAGCCTGGTCCGCTAATCTCATATCTGCCTTGTTCCGGGCGGCTGTATCAGGATTATTCATGTAGAATATGTCGTGCTCTTTACAATAAGAGTCTAGCTTATTTTTTGGAGGTACATTTCTAGCTAAATTTTCACGTATCTTAGTTCCAGTACCACAATATGAATATGACGGTATGTGGAGGGGGAAAGGAAGGTTGTTTATAAGGGTATTTAACAAGCCACGGCCTCTATATGGCTTTAAGAATAATCCCTTACCTTGGACCTTTTTACACTTTCTCTTTGCCATTTTTATTATATAAAAAATGTCATTTATTCAACAAAAGAACAAATTTAAAATAGCACATAAAGCAAATACACCAAAGAAGTTGGGTCTATTTTCTAATAATATTCGCTGTCTTATCATAGGGCCAAGCGGTTCGGGGAAGACCGTTGTAATTTATAACTTAATTGTAAAAAAGCAAGGATTAAAGTTTACAAATTTATATATTATATCCAAATCTTTAGAACAAGAAAAATA
The DNA here is from genome assembly GCA_963675035.1 of Allygus modestus. Lineage (NCBI taxonomy): Eukaryota > Metazoa > Arthropoda > Insecta > Hemiptera > Cicadellidae > Allygus > Allygus modestus. The sequence continues at coordinate 83,381,817 of OY776115.1, forward strand.
TAAAAAAATAATTGAAATATTCCGTATGTGTGATGAAGTTAAATTACACACATATTTAAACTGTGAAATCACACCAAATGATGTAGAATCACACTCAATAGTTGTATTTGACGACATAAATAGTCCAAATATCACACAATTTTTCTCAATGGGTAGACACAAAAATATTAACAGTTTTTACTTGTGTCAATCTTACAGTAAAGTAAACAAACATTTACGTGACAATGTTAATTTTCAAATATTATTTAAACAAGACGATTTAAATTTAAAACATGTGTATAACAATCATGTGGGAAATGATTTTTCATTTAACCAATTTATAAATCTCTGCCATCAATGCTGGGACAGGTCTAAATATGGCTTTTTTGTAATAGACAAGGAAAGGCCAAAGAATAATGGCAAATACAGATTTATGTTTGACCAATTTTATAATGACCAAGGGCAAGAGTGTTAATGCCATCCAGAATAAACCTCTTGTCTTCATCAAAAGAGAGTACCTTTTTGTTCATCGATAATGTTTGAAGATGGTGGTTTGTGGATTTAATTCTTGTACCATTCTCATAGTAATCTTCCCCGGTTGCAAGACAGTTTAAGTAATGTTGGTGTCTTAAGAGGTGTTTAACTGTAGCATTGTCAGCCCCCTTTGCCTTTTTAACCTCTAGCTCATTTTGCTTTTCTTTTTCGTATAACCATTGTAAAGGAATGAAAGAGTATAATTTTGGCCTTAAACCACAATATTCATACATAATTTGACCATTTAATTCGTCTTTAAACTTGCCCGTAACTTTTTTATTTTTATCAGAGTATAAGAAATGGTCTTTACTATATGCAGAGGTGTCGAAACAGTCCAAGTCACATTGTATTTCCTTGTAAAAGTCCTCTGTTACTATAGAATAAATAAGACTGTCTGTGTCTGTCATTAGGAACTTTTTATTCTTAAATTTTGACATATAATTATAGTGGAAATCATACATTATTACTTTACTGATATCCAAAATGGTCATTCCTAAATATATTGGTTTATCAAACTTTACAATTAATTTATTTAAATGTACAGCATGCAAATTGTTATCAAACATTTTGCTACAGTCAAACCTTGACTTTGTAACGTACTTTGTTAACTTAGACTCGTCTACAAGATGTATATCACGAAACTTACGTTGGTTCATAATTTTTCGACCAAAGAGACTGTTATTTAACAGTTTGTAAAAGTCTTTTTCAAAATCGTGTTTAGCTTTTTGTCGCTTTTCAATATTAAAATTAATATAGGGTGCAAGCCATTTCGACTGTCTAAATTTTAAAATTCTGTGGTATTTTGTAACTACCAAACCCAGTTCTTCGTATTTTTTTAGTACTTTATAATGTAAAATATATTTAGTTTTGTCATTTAAAATTGGTATTAATTTTCCATTAATTTTTTCTGGTGCGAGTGGGTAGTCATTATGTAAATCGTGTAAATTAACTTCCAAAATAAATCCAAAGTTTTCATTTTGATTGTATTTATAATCTTTCTCATTTGTCCATCTAAAGCCATCGATGGGCAACGACTCGCACATTGCTGTAGAGTATAGCGAGTTACAGTCTAAGTATACAAGATAGGTGCTTTCTTGATTTGGGTCATAATATTCGCCCATGTACTTATTATTGGCTTTAGCATAGCGCGTGGAAATCATACTTACACCGCCTCTAATGGCATGTTCTATAAACAAATGCATGTCAATGTCACGAAATAATTGTAATTTTATGCCGGTCATTCTAAGACATGCCTCCCATGTTAGTCCAGGCAGTGAGTACATATGGACAGGATCAAGTTTATAATCCTTTAAACATAAGTCCCTAAATGTCTCAAACACATCAGCCAATAACAACACATCTGTTTTAAGGTATAAATCGTGATATTCTTTTAAATTCTTTATATTAAAATGATTCCATACGTTTTTAGCATGTTCATATTGTGCAGGAGATATACATTCTTTGGTTAGACTACTGTAAAATGCCTCTATGGGTGGGAGAGGCTCTAAAAACTTTTCTGGTCCTGTCATGTATTCGTACGGAAATTCGCCCTTACGTTGTAGTAGTGGATTGTCTATAAATCTAAATGTATTTAAATTGGAAGCTAATTTGCTTAAGGGAAGGGACAGAAAGTTGTAGGAATCCAAAAATACTAAATCATCAACAGAGAATGAAATATACTTTTCCATATCTTTGGCTATGCAATTCAATTTGCGATTAAATTTTCCTAAGTGTTGCATTATTAAATGACCATCATAGTTTTTAAGATTGTGGAAGAATACTGGAATTTTCTTAGTTACTTTATAGTTTAAATTACAAGAATTATGGGCGGGCCCTCTGAACTCACCTGTTAAGTGACAATGGTCGCGCACTTTAACACACAGTAACGGCTGGCGGCATATGTGGCAGCGTGTAGAGTCTTGGAATAACGTCTCTTGCTCTGGAGTCATTACAAGGGGAACATATACTCCCATCTGACTTTTAATAAAGTCATAAGTTTTAAATAACTTTTCGAAAAACACATCCATTACATTTTTACCGCTGTACAACTCTTCGTAAATAATTTTAGAATCTCTCACTACAACATAAGCAAATCCAGAAGGAGTGTGTTTGCCAGAGTTTATAAAGCATTCGAAATCTGCATAAATCACAAAGGGAGCTTTAAGTTGATATTTGTAATTCGTAAATTGTAATGTATCTTTTTTAGACATTTGTACTCTTTGGGCACCAAAGGTTTTACAATATGTTATGTGACGTTCCAATATATCTTTAGTGTAAAAATGTTGCACACATAACTTGCAAAAATATTTCTTATGGTCATGTTTTGTAGACCGCAGCATTAACTTATCAAAATCACGAATTAAACAGTAATGTGATTTGCGGCCTTGTTGTAAAAGCAACAGGTTTGCGTGCGTATTACTATTTATTTTAGTTATTCTCAATGGATATATTAATTTTCCTTCAATTCCATATACATTAACACTTATATTATTTTGTTTTTCAAATTTATCAATGTCGGATATTTTTACGGGATATTTTATATTTGTCATATTTAACTGACCTACGTGGGGTTCGTAGTAAAATACTCGATTTGCATGTTCTCCATGATTCCTTGGATTTAAGCTTGCTAAAATACTCCACAAAAAACATTTATTATTACTATTTTTAATATTTAAAACAGCGTGTTTTGATTTTATATTTTCTGGTGTGGGTATGTATGACTTGGGAGTTAGGGGTTTATACTTGTAAACATGCAGCTGCCAGTATTTAGTATGGTCATATATCCATCCACTGCCTTCTGATTGAAATTTGTGTAAAGATGTGTCGATTTTTAAAAGTGAATTTTCAATTTGTGTCTTTAATTGTGCTTTCTCAATTGATAAATTAGTTAAACTTCGAAAGTTAGCGATAGTTTCTTTATCAATTAATAACTCACCATTCTTACTAACTGTGTGTTTGATAAATTTCACTCTCCTAATAAGAATCCATTTTATTGGTAAAGGACATGATTGAAGGGTGTTTAATATATCCACAGACTCACCCTGAAACTTAAACACATTATAGGGTCGCTTGTCACATCGTAGGTGGTGGTGGGGTTTGTTCCGAGTGATGACTCTCTTACACACATTACAAGTATTGTAGTTCTCTAGCATATGCATTTTAAAATGATTGTTATTATCAAATATTTTATGGCATTTTTTACAAATTTTTGGAATAACTTTGTGAACAAGTCGATAATGGCGTAATAAATTGCTTCTGTTGGAGTAAGACATAAAACAGACTGCACAGGTCAACATGTTGTGTTGAAATGAGATGTCGTGCTCTGCTTTTTATAAACAAAAATTACCATTTTAAAAATTTAAATACGATCAAAATTCAAAATATGAAGATTTTAGACAAAAACACAAATTCAACATTTTTATAAAAACTAAGCCCTTTATCAAAAATCTGGGAAACTACTTTTTAGATAATTGTATAAAGTACCTCCAAACCAAATTTGAATTTGAATCAAAAATGAAAATGTTTTCAAAAATAACGATTCCCTTTCATCTTCAAAGTTATTAAGTCATAAGAACCACTCTAAATTTTTCTAAGTCCAGAGTAAAAAAAAGCATATTTTAGCCGAAATTATTTTAACCACTAAATTTTTCTAAGTCCAGAGTAAAAAAAGCATATTTTAGCCGAAATTATTTTAAGCACTAAATGTTTCTAAGTCCAGAGTAAAAAAAGCATATTTTAGCCGAAATTATTCTAACCACTGAATTTTAAGTTAAAATCTGCAACACTGAAGGTCTTGTTGGTGCTGGGGCTGTAGGATATGAAGTGAGGACCCTAGCCTGCAGCAGCTCTTTATATATCCGACAATTCACAAAATTAATTTGTAAAATTACGCATCGGTTACTATGCATCGGTCGCTGTGTCCTTGGTGCCGATCTTGCAGAATCTCCTTCAAGGTTGATTGTCGTGCTTGTGGCGATAACCGAGTGCACTTCTAAGTTGTTAACATGTGTTGTTTATTTAGTGTGGAGTTATTTTTGAACTCATGGATTTTCACAAAGGATGTATTAAAATGAATTTAGAGCAAATTTTAAAAATATATGGGGAAAATGTATTTAAAGCAAGGGTACTGGCCAAAAAGAAAATTTGTGTATGGTAGGATCGGGCGTCGGTGCAAAAACTGATCCCCATAAGAATAACATGGGGAAAAAGCGCCGATTACGGCCCCTCTTTGCCAGTTCTTATCTACTTCAGTTATTGGTTGTTTTCAAACTGGGATACCAAAGTGCTCTTATTCCAATTATACGAAACAACAAAATATGATTGTGTCGTTACCATAAAAGTATATTATCTAGTAATATTAACTAGTGAACTCTAAAATGTTTTGAACTGGATAAAATCTTCTTAACCGGACATTGACGTTATAAACTGTTCTGATAACTGTTACTGTACTATTCCCTTTGTTGGCGGTATTGCTGTGTTGACTGTAAAACAGGTCTTGTAACATCTTTTGTATTTGAAACAAGGATTAATTCGTGTTTAAGTCACTTATACTTTAAACGCTTATTGTATTGTAAACATCCTCTATGGGAAACGTACATTAGTATTGCAGCTACTACTAACAAATTAAAGAATAAATACAGCACATAAACTAAGTTTTGATTTAATGCTTGCTTTTCCAACTAGAAAAAAAACTTGTTAACTAGCCAATTACTGTGAAGTTTTTTACGTAGAAAATTTTTTTAAATTTCAACTTTAAGTGTAATATTGAAATTATTTAATACATAGGGAATAATTGATTTCAATAATAATTATTATAAGTTAAATCTAAGCTTATTTAGCAATATCTGACTTATACTCAAGGCTTAAAGGATAAACAATTAACATGTAAATGGCCAGTTGTAGTCAGATTAAATTGTTTCCATTGCATCCCCCCCTTCATGCCTCAACAAAAAAATCTAAAAGATACTAAGATATGCAGAAAAAACAATAAAATATTTAAACACTAATAATTAACTTAACACAGAAGTACAAGCCCAACAGTATTTATATTTTCTGAATTATGCCAATTTTCCTAAGATATTGTGCCTAAGTATAATTTGGGCAAACATTTTACTTTGCTCTTAATATTATCACTAGTTTTCAACAACTTAACTACCCTGTAACTGAACTATATTTAGCGCAAGGATTTTATAATAACATATTCGAAAACTAAATTTTCAAGGAATAAACGTTTCTAAATTAACTCTCCTTTTTCTACGGAAGACATAAAAACAAACCAAACAATATCCGTCGTACTGGATTACAAATGCTTGGCAATAATTTGCCCGAAAATTATTCAAATATTACTTATAATAAAACAATTATTGTACAAAATGTGTTTATAAAATCAGAAATAGGACTAAGTAGAAATGTTTTCGATAGTTATTTGGTAAATTTAGTCGTATTTAAATTAAATATTTATTCAGGGCAGAGTCACTCCCTATTTTCATATGAGGATTTCTACCATTTGTAGAGGTTCTAGAAATAAATAAAACTAAAGATAAACAGTGAATATCATTTGTTATAGCACAGATGAGATCATTAATTATGCATGTGCATTGGTAATGCATTTCGTCAATCTTGCGTCCACATTTTCAGCTTTACGTGCAAAATTGAATGATACATTACTTTTAACATCTCTCAGTGCAATTGCTAAATCCTGAAGCGTATTTGGTTTCCTCTTTTATGCTTCTTATTTTGCCCATTCCCACTATTGTACCCGGAATAAACATATATTTAATATTTAATATTATGCTTAGGGCAAACTTACACTGTTTTTAATTAGACAAAAATAGGTCTACACGCACCTGCATCCTGATTCAGACTGATCGCTTTGCTCCAGTTTTCCTTGTACATGGGCTGTAGGGTAGAGGGTACAAAGTTCATTCCAAGCCCTATAGCCCATAAAACTATTCTTGCTTCTTTAGATAAGAGATTAACTGAGGCTCTTCTGTTTTACTTAAAATATTGTAATGTCCAAATAAAATAATACTTCACTTTATAACACCCACCAAACGCGTCATGTCAAACGGTGTCATGCCAGAACCTGCAGACCAGTTTTGTGGGCCATCTCATCCTACCCACTTTGCTGGACATTCACATAAACATGCTAATGGTTTATTTAACCATTCTCGAACAATCACCGCCTAATGTGGCAACGCCCCATTTTGCACAACAATAATGTAATTAAATTATCCAAAACCGAAAACTCCGGCCATACAAATGGTTGTGGGATATTTCAAAGACTGTGTCTGTTCCTGGTATCATAAAAAATGAATGGTCCAAGAAGTTGATCAGCCGTAAACCCATACCTTACTGTAAGTTTATGCGTCGTTTGCATTCGTTCAATGCAAAACAATATACCAGGTTTCTCTGCTGCCATGTAGTGGCAATTATGCTTATTCACAAATTCTCCAACTAAGAAACACAGTCTCGTCCGATCATAGCACGTTATTGGGGATATTCTCTAAACCAGAATTAAAAACTGCCACAATTCATGAATAGATGAAACTTTTGCCCATTCTTCAATACTTCAAAACACCAGGCATAATAACCTCAACCTTATGTTCTCTGAAACAACAATGGTAGTAAACAACAATCAGCTGACATCCCGACCCACACTTGCTATATGGCGTTTTAGTGACTAACATTTTAAATTAGGGAGTGACTTTACGGTCACCCGGTAGTATTGCAAACTTCTGCAACTTTACTCTCGTATTTTTAAGTTCCTCACAAAAGTGAGGCTGTCTCGGGTGTCTAATCATAATCGCAGCGAATTCAATTGATAAACTGTAATACCTGAAATATCAGTCTTGCTATCTGACCACCAATTATCTGATTTAAACAGCATTAACTTATAAATTACCGAATCTATATTTTTATAGATTAGTTAATATTTGCTCATAAATCCGACGAAAGTAAAAATCCACTTTAAGAAGATGAGAAGTGCTTGCATATTCAGCGATATCAGCTCCAATCTTGTAAAAATGCAAATGAGAAACATTGAGAGCTTTAAAAGTTAATTTATCTTAGAACCCTTATATTTGTATATTTACAGTATACATTTATTGTCAGAGAAATTCCTGAAAATTATTAATCAAAAAGTTAACATGGTCTCGGGCTTAAGTATTACCATGCCACATACAGTAATAGCTTCTTCCCTTTAGGGGAAATTCGCTAAAAGGTGAATTTTCATGACCATAAATATAGTTATGAAACTGCTTGCAAGGTAAAACCGATTGGGTATAGCTATTCATAAAATTTGATAATAGTCAATTTCTGTTAAAGTGCAGCTTCTTCAAAAATAACTAATTTGCCTACCATAGTGAATATAGGGACAATACCCTGAATCCTGTGATGTGTAATCCGGTCACTATAAGAATTTCAATAGGCAGTTAAGGATACAAATGTTCTAAAACTGAACTTTATTTTGGCAGCACCCAAAGAGGGTAGTTACGTAAAGTTTATCAGGTTACTTCCCATGTCAAGAAATTTCTATTTCTATTTAGCTAGTTGGAGTCTTGGCGTTTTAATTTATACTATTTGATAAGGGTTCGCTTACAATCTTTGTTCATTAAATGTAGTACGAAAATGCTTGACCTCATTTACACAGTATTGCATTTTGTTTGAGTTAAAGTGATCTTAAATATTGTAAATAATTTTTAATGAGGTTTCATGATTGGTCATAAAATAATATACCAATTTTCCCCATGCAAACTACTTTAATCTGTATCGCAATCAAAATTAAAATATTTTGTGTGTAAAGTTTTTTATAATTATTAAATAAAACCTGTTAATGTAATTAAATGGCTCGTAACGAGTGATATTAATATATTCTGATACATTCCAGGATGGCAATGCCACGTTAATTCTTGAATACAATGATGAATGCGGTCGTAAACTATGCAGCATAAATAGTTAATTAGTGCGAATTTGGCATTTACACTGTGAAAATAATAATTTATATACCTTAACCAAAAATACATATACATATAAATAACTCCCAAAATTTGTCTCATTCATAGCGTAATATATATATATATATATCAAAACATTAAATCTTATTAGAAATCTTACCTTAGCAATCTAATTAGTTTAATTATTCCTTAAAATCCGCATTTTGGTTTCCCTTGGGACCATCATCAGTTAGGACTATGGTTGACCGAGCTAAAATATGACTGAATATTCATCCAAAGGATTTCGTCTTGACTTCTTTTAAAACTGCTTACATATATTGTACAGACGCCAAAACATATATTTAAAAACTGTCTTCTCAAGATTTTCGTAATTCCTAACATATTTCTTGAACTTGACCTCAAACTACACATTGCATGCAAGCACTCTTACTATTTGACATTAGTACTACACTTCTAATACACTTCTATTAGAAGATAATGTTTGTTTAATATTTTATCTGGTCATTAAGTACTTTGTTTGGATTGCTTATTGTGTTTTGTAAATAAGGAACTGCTCAAGTGCATCAAGTTTCTTGCTTTTTGGGGCCAATTTTATGATTTATTGAGGAAAATATATTATGTTCATTAATTAAATGTTCGGCAAACGTGGAGGAATTTGTGTGGGAATTATATTTTTGGCAGGTGCTCTTTACACCATAAAATAGAGTTGAAGTCTTTGTCATCGACATTTCGTTTTAACGCAAACATTTCTGATAAAATAATATGGATATGGGCCACGCATAGGCCCATGTTCATATTATTAACGTTTAAAAATACTTTAATTTAAACAAGGAATTTAAATTGTCCCCACCTCAAAGAATTTAAACGTTATAATTTTATTTTAATTGATAACGATTCGTTTTATTGTTACCAATGAAACAGGTTGACAAATTTAAAAACACAGTTTTTTTATTGTATTAACTTATGTAAGTTTTTTTATATAAGTAACCGTGGGTAATTTATATCTTTTGTGCCCATAAGTAATAAATAATAACCAAAAAAGTTACTGCAAATAACCAATAAAAACTGGGATTATTTTATAAAATGTTTAACAGCCAAAAACATTAAAAATATTCGCAAACTTGAATAACAGTAACATGAAGCTACGAACTGTTTGGAACTAGCCAACACCCTCATAACCAAATAATGACTTTTGAAACTGTAATGAACGTTCTGATAATCGTCACATTACCGTTAACTTCGTTAGAGATATAGCCGTATTGACTGTAAAACGGAACACGTAAAAACTATTCTTCATGACACGAGACTATTCTTCATGGCGCATGTACACCGCCTTCTCATTCAGTGTACGTTAACTAACTAGTACGGAAATCCTGCAAATGAGTTTCTGGTAGATGGCTTACCTCTAGGTTATATTTCATCGATAACAGGTTTGAATTTTATATTGCTCCTTTTTATTAAAAACTATTGTTTTTGATGTCATAGTTTTAATTGTATCAACATAACATTGATGCATATAATATATTGTTTCATGTAATCTATTGTTTCTCCTAATATAAAAAATATTGTTTGAAAAATTTCTATTTTGTTATCTAAGAATGTATACTCCTAACAAATAGTTGAGCGAATTTTGTTTATGTTATATACGGTTAGACTGACTACTATAGCTTAAGAACTAAATAAGTTATCTAAAGACGACAAACACTTAGTCTGTTCTATTAACTTAAGACAAATATTACTTTATAAGGTAAATAGAGAAGAGTTGTACCCCAGTATGCAATATAATAGACATTATCTATCACAATACGATTATATACTGTATCACTTACAGCAGCCAAACATAGCAAGAATACCTAAAACGTTACACTATACTTTATGAAGCAAGTTAAAAAAGTATAATCAATGAGTAGTGTAGTATAAATAAATAGATAAAATATACATTAGTAATGTGATTTTGTTTTCAGTTACCTACTTTTCAGTTAGTTAGGTAGTGAGGATATATATAATTTTATATATTTCTAATACGTATGAAATAGCTAATTTCAATTTATAAACGTGATATCCCTTTATGGCTTACCAGTTAATTCAATTGTTTAAAATAAATGTAAATTTTAGATATAGAAATAGATTTAGATATTTAGATATAGATTTAGATTTTAGATATAGATTTTTTAATTTTAGATAGGTATATTTTAGATATCATGAATTATACTTACAACATGATATTAAACGTTCGATGTATGGACATCAAGGTTTATTGAATTAGATGATTAATTAATAATCGATATTTAAACAAGTTTCACCAGTTTTAATACAAATTATAGCTCTGTACTATGTTGTAAAACACTGATTTTTTTAATGCATATCCTTTTATCAATAGTAAATTAATGAATAATTTGCCTCTCATTAAATATCAAGAGAATGTAAACTACAATATATGTTAGTCTTCTTAATTATATTTATACTAAGAAAAATCAAGCTAAACCACGGGGTGGGAATGGCCAGTTATCTATAACAAAGTCAGATTAGATATTAAGAAAAAATGGATAAATAGTTAGTAAGTTTTATTAAAATGTCGTGTCTTAGGGTGATGAAACTTGCTTGCATAAACTTCTTCGGATCATGTTTGACTTAATATATTGTTTTACAAACTTTGTACGATAAAGTTTTGAGACGAACCCTTATAGCTTTGCATTCTCTCAGGGCCTTTTCGATCTTGAACCATAATTTTTAAATACATTAGAATCGAATACTAAATTTAAATATTTTACGATTCCTAGAGTTGTAATACTAAAACCAAGTAGAAGTAAAGAAAACGTATAGAACGAAATTGTTAATATGAATAATAAAATCATTTACTTTTCCCATTTACTTGACATGGAGAAAAAGGTTTTACTATGCTTTATTCACATTACCCAATATGTCATAAACAATTTCAATGACTACCAATGGGAAACCTCTTATAACTAATGTTTATCATATGTAATGTAGTACAGGATTTAATTGGTTTGATACAAGAAAAAAAACCTTACTCTAAGACTTCTAGTTTACCATCGATGGCTCACCATCTTTAAATGTAAGTTTTGTGAATATATTTGAGAGCTGAAAAAAACGTTTAAAACAAAACATATTCTATTGTATAACTCTCTACAACTATAAACGTGTCCTATTAAGCCCTATAATGTATATCGTAACTTGATTAACAAGGAATTTAGAGAATATACTAGTGTTGAAGAGGCCATAGCCCCTAACCTTGCTCTTATTCTTTGCCTCATCTGAATTTTTTACTATTTAAATGCTGAGAAAAATAAAACGATATAAGTGGGAGCGTATGTCAGTTCGTAAAGAAAGCATACACTTAATCACATGTTTTTATGTCAACCAAGCAGACGTTTTTAAATCCCCATACTTTTCTTAAGGGGGATGTTTTACGTTATTTCTCGTTTGCTGGTAGCCTTTTAAAAAATATACTGCTATTTTTCCCTTGGGAGTCCCTGGGATCATGACCTTTAATTTAAGACCGTCTCTCATCATCCTGCGATTTGCCAAACTCTCCCAATTTTGACCAATTTTGCTTGCAGAATTATGTGTAAAGATCCACATTATTTGAATTTATAGTTGATCTCCAGCTACTTAAAATTGTTACAGTCAGAAGTAAAACAGGAGAATTTTACACGAAATAAGATTGTCATTAAAATGTTGCACGAAATACGTAAAAACCATTTAAAACTACCTAAGTACAAAGGTATTATAGAAACAAATTCTATTAACTTAAATGAGCATGAGATTATTGACATAACAGTTGGATATGGTAACGTTGTACATATACTGAAACAGCAAAGGACGTATCAGAGCGTTATTAGACGTTTCATTGCAAACGTTTCAATCCACCACCTGCTATCGCTAATTCTGCCCGGTATATTGTGTCAGATTACAGTTCAATGCTACATGTATTTTTGACATATTCGCTACTCTAAAATATAAATAGGGTATTTTAATATTGAAACTAAGTTATTTGTTCAAGACAATGTTTTTAAGTATAACAAACAATATGTATATTATTTGTACTGATGCATTTTATAAAATAATTTGGATATATCGTATTTTACATTGACCAATAGAGGCTGATTAAGAAAAAAATATGTTTAATTTAGATATTTTACATAGTGTTTATTAAAGACGAGTTATAAATATATATTTGGGCAGTATTTATTTTCTATGTGTGTATGGCATCTACAAATATGTACTTAAAAAATTGCCTACTACAAACAGTTATCAGGATTGGTTCGAAGTCGGTGTAAACTAACGTAGACAAAATTTTGGGGGCTTGTTTATATCATCAGAATGAAAGACTTGTTAACGAATACACCTTTATTCAATTTGTTAATTGTAACAGAACTCTTCGGTACAATTTCACTAAGTCTAAAAAGATAAATAACATGTTAAAACGTTTGTTTTCACAACACACAAGGCTAATTAACAATGACATAGGAAGTTGATAATTTTGAGTCTTTGACCTTTTGACTGCTTGGATGTCAAATACTGTTTATCAAACACATTTAATAAAGCAGAGTTTCAATAAAAACCTTTATGGAAATACCATTTGAACAAAGGAAATAAAATAATAAAAAGCAATTGATTCATTTTTTCTTCAAATCAAATATTTTATTTGACAGGCGATGAATTTCCGTTATTGACTGATATTTAAACTAACTTGCAATCTGCCTATTGTGTGTAATGCATATGAAATATTCTAATATAGAAAATTATTTAAAAAAAATTTTAACTAATGTGATCGGTCATTTTGAAACTAAGTGGAATTTTTTAGTTTTAAGTTTAATCATATTAATTTGTTCAGTACTAGTATCGAAAAGGGGTCTAGTGATAAACAAATATCAGTCGCTTTAATTTAATTTAATTATAAAGTTTTTAAAATTAAACTTTCTTAGTTTTAAGCAATTGTTTACAACTTTTTATCGTATTATCCTGATAGCATAATTACTTATTTGACTTTATCCCTTATAATAAGTAGATACCTTCTGTTTGTGATAACTATGATATAACTAGACAATTATTAATTTAGAAAAAATTAAGAATTAATTTCGTATTATAAATTATTTTAAAGATTAATCCGTTTTTCCTGTTTTAAGTTATAATTTATCGTATACCCAACATCTATGATTATGTAAAGAAATGAAAACAGTAAACATGTAAAAGGCCTGGCTCTAATGATATTTTATTCAGAATTGTTTAGAAAAAATACGATAACTTAAGGTAGTAGAGTTGAGGTAAGGATTTACTCCTGGAGGCAGAAACACAAGTATTTAGTTTCTAAATAATGGAATTTAGACTTCGTATAGAATGAGGAAATTGATAATATGTACATTTAGTTACGTGTACTTTCCATATTCAATATTCTATTTAATTTTGAAATACTATAAAACCGCTAAATCAAAAATGTAAATGTATGAAAAAAGATATTTTACTGTTTTTAATGTTTAATGTTCTATTTATTTATGGAAATCTATTGTTAAAATATCTAACGTTTTGCACACATACTCAGAAAAGTATATACGATAAAAAATATAATTTTGGATATTGCTTAAAAAGTCCATTTTGATTTATAAAATATATACTATAACTATATTAGTTTCATGAATTGAAAACGCTTTAAAAAATTAATTTAACTTCCGAATAAACAAATTTTAGAAGTATTGCTAACATACTATCATTATAATTGAATTTTTTTCATAACTTTCTGCCAACAAATTTTTTTCCAACATAGTTTTTATTTTAATGTTCAATGGTGTTTGAAATAACTTTACAAAACGTGTTATATGTTTTTGCCTTAGAGGTAAAACAAAAATTGTAACTGAATACAAGTACAATTACATAATAACCTAGTATATTTTATTCGAATAAATCTTCTTTTATTACAATCAATCTTGTTTTTAATCTATTCAAATACTTGATTAAAAAAAATTATGAACCCTTTCATTTGATTAAATCATCAGTCACATTACAAATATCGTGAGAGGTTACCTTGAAACACAAGAAAAATAAGATTTCAAAGAGCATAAAATAAGAAACCAAATAAATCTTTAATTTTTAATAGATAAACGAGATTTTTAATAGATATTTTACTTGTTTTTAAATGTTGTTGAACGTTAAAATCAACTATATTCATTACGGTCATCATGATAAATCTTAAATAAAAAAAAATAATAATTGACCTAAACCTATGAAAAATTCTACTTTTATAACGAAATTTTACTACCTGACGAAGAATTAATTTTGAAGATAATATATTTTTAAAGCAGTAAAATACAATATAAACAATACCTTTCATTGTCCCGATACAATACATCAACTATCCCAAAACTAGTTAAATGTTCTAATCTAATTTACTTACACATTTGGTTTATTTTTTATTGTTATATTTAAATCTTATTATTCACAACAAACCAAAGTTATGAATACTATTTCTTTGCATGCTCATGCGAACTGAACAAGACATGTAATTATGTAGAAATATATCTTGACAACAACTACAACTATCTTAATGTATTTTATTTGCTACTCTAACTAATTTGTTTTAGTTCCCTGGTTGACTTATAAACTTGAACATATATTTTTGTTTATGATATTGGTGAGTTAAATGAATATAAATACATTTACTTTCGCAATATTTGTTTACGAAAAATTAAGAAAAAAACGGTTGAAAAAAGAATAAAATACAAAATACCCCCGTCGCAGCAAACCTGCATACTCAGCGAATTTCCAATCAATATATAACATAACACATTAAAATACTTAACAGGATTCATAAGAAATATATTCACAAACAAGCGATATTTAAAATATTAATTATTCTCCATAAGAATAACATTGGGGATGAGTACGCAGGTTTGCTGCAACAAGGAACTCAAAATAATGGATTTTTATTCAAATATCAATAGAAATCATCTTCGTAAAGTCACATAACAAGGATTACATATACATAAAAAAATAAGCGATATATAACATTTTAATTATTTTTCATGAGAATAACATGTGGGCCAAGTACCTAGGTTTGCTACAACGGTAACCATAGGAGAAAAATTTGTTGTTGTTGTACAAACAACAACCAGATGAAGCCATATACCAAATTTCGTCAGTTTCTGTTCATAAATAAGCGAGATAAAAAATTGTCTTTTTCTCCATAACAATAACATTAGACAACGTACTGTGTTTAGCACTTTCAATATCTCAGCAACCAATTGGCCTAGAACAATGATCAAAATACCAAATTGTTTGTTTTTTATGCTGAATTCAATGGTGAAAATTAAAATTAGATTAAAATAAAAATTACATGTAGAAACCTCAAAAACCCATTTTTTGGGTACAAAACCCCAAACCAAACCTATGACCTAACCTAATGACTGCTTTGGATTTGATCGGATGGTCCGATTCGTCTGGTTTAAATAAATTATACTTTACAAATTGGTACCAAATTTAATTAAGATCGGACCTTTTTTACGAGATTTATCGTGCTTATGGACACACACACACACACACACACACACACACACACACACACATATATATATATATATATACAAATTTGAACGAATGATGTTTTTGGGATCCGGGGACCTCAAAATGAAAATTTATCATGGCCGGGCTTAAGTCTTACCCTGAGACCTACGGTAATGGCTTCTTCCCTATAGGGGAATTTCGTTAAAATTAAAGTAAAACGTTAGTTAGACTGTCTGATATTAATTAAATCAATGTGCCATTATGAATCAGATTGTTATGGTTGCGGTTGCGACGATTAATTCTGCATAATTTAATTTATAATGAAAAGCATCAAACCCTAAAAAATAAACAACTAAATTGATAAATATGACAGAAAACAGGTGTATCTTTTAAAAGTTATGTTGCCTATGTATAAATTTTCGAAAAATAAGTTTAAAGAATATAATTCTAACACTTGTTATTGTATAGGCTTATTATTTGTAAATTTTCTTAATGTTTAAACGTGCGATTAAATGGATTTTTTAGGTTTATATTGTTTCGGAAAGCAGTGATTTGTGAGACAAAAGTTTGTCAACAAGCCTGCTTAACTTCGTTTAGCAAACTTCACTACAACGGAGCGTCAGGTGCATCCTGTTACATGACGGTGAAATCTCAATATTCGCAAGTTAATTGTAAATTCCGTTAAAGTATAAGTCGTTCTAAGGAAGAAGGGTAGTTTATTACCCTTTTAACATTTTAATAATATACCCCTACATGCTTACTGAAACTACGTCATAAAAATAAATTCATTGTGATTAGCCACCAGAACTGTGTAGTAATATAGCAAGGTGACATACCAGTTTTCCGCCTCAGTTATATAGGACAAGGAAGAAATGAGACGGAAAACTGATATGTAACCTTGTTATAAGAAAATAAAATCGATATATACTAAAATTGAAAACCAGAAGATTCGTGTTTATTCATTTGTTTCCTAAAACACTGTTTAATTAAAAACAGTACCTAAAATTATTCCTTGTATGGTAAAATAATTTGGCAATTGGTAAACAAATTAAAATAAAAACGATTGAATAAGGTTTACAACATTTGAATAAGCACAATCAATTCTCATACACTCAAAGACCTTTAATAAAATTTATTTTAATTTAGGAAACAGTTAAGCCTAGGTTTTAAGTAATTTAAATTTTTATAATCATTCTAAGTGTAATACCATAATTAGTTGGAGCGAGCAGGGCGAAGAAGACTGATAAACTGGGTGACCGCACCAAAGGGGCTCTCGCTCTCTCTGAGGGATTACACTAATGACTGCCTTTGGCTTTGGAAACCACCAAAGCTCTGTGTTTATATTCCTAATGAGGACATTTTAATTGATCTTTAAATTGTCATTTTCATTTTACCACTTTACATTTTTACAATATATTTTTACGCTGACACTTGATTCAAATTCAAGATTACCTGTTTTTTGAATTTTAAAATTTGTAAAATAACACATGATTCTTGCAATTTTTCGCAAAAAACTTTCTTGAATTTTGATGGAAAGATGTTGGATAAATACTTGTAGAAATTGGTGCTTTCATTGAATATTATATATGAAAATGATGCGGAGCAAGAATGATCAACGAAGATTAAGGCCATGAGATGCTTTTGAACGAGAAATGATTTGATGGGCTTGTTCAAGGCACCTGAGAGATGGTACACTAAATTTATTATTTAACTGACGAAGAGGTTTCACTTTATATGTATCTTCAAAGTTTTATTTATGTTCTAACCCATGTAAAACCAGTGGCTTCGTCATGTCTTGATCTTTGTAGTCAAAACGATGGCCAGTCATTCTTACTCTCAAAGTGTTTGTCATGAAACCTATGTAATCTTTTGGGCATTTTCTGCATTGTATTTGATAAAGAATATTTTTTGAATCACATGTCAAACTCCCTTGGATCTTGTAGGTTTTTGAAGTCATACTTCTATTGAAACTGGACGCTTCATCAATCTGTTTAAATACAAGACATCTCGGCTTCTGTCATGGATGAGAACCTATGTTTCTGGTCACCTCTTCGCCAGTTGAAAGCTTTGGACGTGAAATCATCTCTTTCAGAATAGGTGGTCGTCTGAAAATGACCCTTAGTGGTGATGAAATAATGAGCGAGTCACTGATGAGTTTTGAAGGATGTTGAAGGCGATCTTGGTGACGTTGTTAAATTTATGTAAACCGGGATGCATAACCGGGTAAACCGGGTAATAAGTTTAGGTTCGTCATTTGTAAAACGCATTCCTTTTGGTTGAGCGTTCATATTCCTTTCATCTAGTTTCTCATCTAATAACTTCTTTGGGTAACCTCTGTTTAGGAAAGCGTTCTTCATCGTTGATATGTACTCTAGTTTGTGTTCATTTTCAAATATATATGTGTCCGTGGGTGCAATCTCTCGTAAAAAAGGCGCGGTTTTGATGAAATTTGGAACAGAACGTGTAAAGCAGCATTTATGACTTTAAGTTCGAAAACCAGACTGATCGCTCCATCTGAAATGGTAATTTGGGGGGTTTTGTACCCAAACAATTTTTTGTTTAGTTTTTACATGTAATGTTTTGAAAAATCAAATTTTAACTTTCACCATTGGATTCAGCTTAAAAATAAAATGGTGTTAGGATCATTTCACTACGCCAATTGGTTACAGAGATATTAAAAGTGCTAAACACAGTACGTTGTCCAATGTTATTCTTATGGAGAATAAGAACAATTGTGTACCTCGCTTATTTATAAATGTATACTAATGAAACTTGGTATACGGCTTCATCTGGTTGTGGTCCATGGTTATTTGCACAAAAAAAATTGATACCGAGGATTCTCGTAGCAGCAAACCTGCGTACTTAGCCCCCATGTTATTCTTATGGAGAATGAGTAAAATCTAATGTCTCCCTTAATTATGAATCTAAATTGTTAAAACTTGGTATGTGGCTTCACCTTGTTGAGTTATATTGATATTTGCATAAAAACCCCATTGTTTTCCTTGTTGCAGCAAACCTGCGTACTCATCCTCTTGTTATTCTTATGGAGAAAAATCAAAATAGTATATATAAATTATTTATGAATGTATATTAATGAAACTTGGTATGTGGCTTCACCTAGTTGAATTCTATTTACATTTGCATAAACACCAATTGTTTGTGTTCCTTGTTTCATCAAACATCCCCAGTGTTATTCTTATGGAAAATAATTAAAACTGTATATATCGCTTATTTGTGAATATATGTTTATGAAACTTTCTATGCAGTTTTATGTGGTATTAAGACATATATTATGCTTTGGAAAATCGCTGGGTTAGCAGGTTCGCTGCGACGGGGGTATTATTATATTCTCCAGTTATATGTTTTACAAGTAAACTTGGTAGTCTAATAACACGTGTTTTCTCTGCCCCCTTTCCGTACATAACTACAAGTAGGGTATATTGGACACTCCGACACCAGGAGGAGCAGGAGGAGCCCCCCCCCCCGAGGTCTCGTCTGTGACACTTTGCGAATTTTTTTTTTGCGAATTTTTTTTTGCGAATTTTTTTTTTTTTGCGAATTTTTTTTTTTTTTTGCGAATACTAACCTAACCTAACCTAACCTAACCTAACCTAACCTAACCTAACCTAACCTAACCTAACCTAACCTAACCTAACCTAACGTAACCTAACGTAACCTAACCTAACGTAACGTAACGTAACCTAACCTAACCTAACCTAACCTAACCTAACCTAACCTAACCTAACCTAACCTAACGTAACCTAACCTAACCTAACCTAACCTAACCTAACGTAACCTAACCTAACCTAACCTAACCTAACCCATCCTAACCTAACCTAACCTCGGATCAGATTTCCGATTGCAGATTCTTGTTCGTCTAGTCGAGCCGAGAAATTTGAGTACCCACAACGTACATTTGGACGATGTAGGGGGGGGGCTATCTTGGTTACCATAGGTCGGATTTGAATTCTGATTGCAGATTCTTGTTCGTCTAGTCGAGCCGAGAAATTTGCATACCCACAAAGTACATTTGGACGATGTAGGGGGGGGGGCTATCTCGGTTACCATAAGTCGGATTTGAATTCTGATTGCAGATTCTTGTTCGTCTAGTCGAGCCGAGAAATTTGCATACCCACAATGTACATTTGGACGATGTAGGGGGGGGGCGGGCTATATCGGTTACCATAAGTCGGATTTGAATTCTGATTGCAGATTCTTGTTCGTCTAGTCGAGCCGAGTCATTTGAGTACCCACATCGTACACTTTGGATGATGTTTACAAAAAAGGGGCCCGCACCACACTTTTGACCTTTTTTTTGCATTTTTGGAATCTCCTCGTCAAGCCGAGTATTCTCAGTACCCACATGACATACTTTGGATAATTAATACAAGAGTTGAACAGGGTAACGCTACAACCAACAGAGCTAGCCCATCAGCGCTTGCGGTCAATTGAACTACCAGTGAATGCAAATTTTAAGGAGAATATAATTGCAATGCTTTGAACATATATTGCAAAGGGGGGTGTATCGATACACCCCCCTTCAAGTACTCTGCACCGAGGCAGCTGTTCGCACAACCGACTGACGCGTCCAGTCTACTGTCTGGGATTGCGGATGTTGTAATTTGATACCTCGACTGGAGGGTGCAGGTGTTCACACAAAAAACCGACAACTCGAGACCTGTCTGGGAATGCGGATGCTGTAATTTGATACCTCGACGGGAAGACGGCTGACCCTTCTAGGAACCCATAATAGTCCGCCCGTATCGAGTTCCATTAGAGCAGGGTGGTCTTTACCCAAGACAGCGGTTGAGAGTTTTTGTCCCGACCTTCTCCGAAATCCATTAGTGGGGATAGTCACCCACATCACCAGCCCTCCTTCAGTTCAGTTCGAGAGTTCAGTGCGTGAAGACGTGTTAGTCCGATCCTGTTCCGTTCTACGCGATTTGTGTTAGTTGCTGATTATCATCATTTGCGATTTGCGTAAAGCACCTTTGAACTATTTAAAACGTACGTGTTGTGCTGTATTGTTTGTGATTATCAAAACTTATAATCCATATTAAAGATGAACGCCACACACGTTTGTACCATTTGTGGTTGTATTTTCGTGCGTAGAAACAATTTGGTGCAACACCACATCAGATTCCACGGCTTGAGTCCACAACTACCACCACCAACACCAACGCAGCAAGGTACGTTTTTTGCGTTGCATTATTGTTTTAATCAGACCTAAATGTTAGTAATATAGAAATACGTTATGCAATATAACCGCAGAGTGATACAATTATTTTTATTTAACAGCTTTAACTATTTAGCGCGAATAGAGAACTCTTTGTTTTTTAAATTTAAAATTACATGACTATATCAATATAATTTAATTTTAATAACTTATGTTATTGCTCGCCCCATCAAGTCATCAGAGTACCCACATTACATACTTTAAAAAAAGGTAGGTGTTAAACATTTCACAATCTAATCGTTTTGTGCGTTTGCAGATGGAGTAGCTGCATGTCGGCTTTGTCGAGCCACCTTCGTAGACCGGGGAGCTTTAGAGCGTCACATGGAAGCGAACCACCGAGTCATTCCACCCCGGCAGGTGATTGATGCTCCGCAGACGACTGCCTATGTCAATCAACACTCCGTTGAAGGTGAGAATCCACATTAAAATAACTTTTTCCCCTTGAAACTAATTACCTTTTTTATAATTATTTAACTAGGTACATGAAGAAGAATGAGACCGTGACAACTGGTGTACTATTGATTTAATTGCTAGGGGGGAGATTTTCGCTCCCCCTAACACATAATGGGTTAGGGGGAGATTTTCGCTCCCCCATACGTCAGGAATTGTTGAAGACTAGAACAAGAATGAGACCGTGACAACTGGTGTACAATTGATTTAATTGCTAGGGGGGAGATTTTCGCTCCCCCTAAAACATAATGCTTCTTTAGGGTTGGCGCAGCTCAATATTGCAGCTACATCCTTAGCCTTGAACCCCGAATCATGAATGTAGACAAACAGTACAGAAGATTACATTCCCTGTTTGAAAATTGATATTTTTAATTAACAAACTTAACTTTGAAATGTGATTCTCGAGAGAGGGGAATTTGTATCTTTAGTTATCCTAATCTGTTTTTTATTTTTATTTTCAGATGAAGGACCGGGTCCTGGCCATCACACATGCCATGAATGCGGTCGCCGTTTCCGTCGTGAAAGAAACCTGCGTCGACATGTGGATTCGACCCACAGCAGAGTCCGCAGGCTCATATGCGGCACATGCGGCGCCGAATTCAAGAGGGAAGACAACCTGCGTCGACACACCATGCAATTTCACGGCGATGGTCATGGACGAAGATTCCCTTGCGCATACTGTGACCGGGATTTCAACGCGGGGTTCAACAAGGACCATCATGAGCGGTTCACCTGCCCGATCATGAAGGACCAGATCCTGAACCGAGTGGCTATGGTGCAGGACGAACCCCAGCCAGGACCCAGCACGGAGCCACAACCTGGAACGAGCACACACCCGCAACCCGATGATGTTGAGATGACTGGAGCAGGACAGTCAAGCCCCGTATTCTCAATCATTCAACGGGGTTTTCGCAACCGCCTCTTAACCTACCGTCTGCAGCGACCGATGGAGAATCTCGTCACAATCGGAGAAGTGATGGCGTTGTTGATTGTTAGCCTTACGGAGTTGCTTGAGAACACCTTGGCGAAACACCGCAGCATTAAGGTCAACTTGAAGCTGGAGTGTGAATTCCAAAATATTCACAACAACACCTGCCTGCGCAACTTCAAAACGAAGATGACTCCGTTGACGACGACCTCGGACCTGAACCAGTACATCACAACAGCTTTTGCGAAGCTTATCAGAGAGAAGGCTGAGTGTGATCATATCGGATCCGGGTGGACATACCTTCGCGTTCGTGATTTGGAGGTCGGCATCAACGAATACACTCCTCTAGGTGAAGATGGTCGAGCTTGGCTCCCACTGCCTACGTCTCTGGAGAACACCCAAGCAGTCGTCAACGTATTGAACGCCGATGAGCGGTGTTTTATGTATGCAGTCCTGGGAACGTTTGTTCAAGATCACCCTAAAAGACCGGCATCGTACACCGACGACATCATCGCCCGATACGATTGGACCGGCCTTCAATTCCCCATTGCTTGAAGAGTATCAAGACGTTTGAGCGGACAAACAACATCAGCATCAACGTCTATGGTATTGATCACACGTGCGTGGGTCAGAAACCTGACGGACGACCAAAGTATCAGGACACCGTCTTCCCCTTGAAGATTTGTAGGCAGGAGCGTGAAGACCATTGCGACCTTTTGTACGTGACAACGGACGGTGATAGTCACTACGCCTACATCAAGGACCTTGGTCGACTGATCCGTCCCCAGCTTACAGCACATATGGGTAGGATATTCATCTGTAAGCGGTGCTTCGCGCACTTTGATAACCGTCCGAACAAGCTCGGTCTGACGGGTGCACAGCGTCTGTAGGAGCATAGGCGATACTGCTCCGCTTCAGCCCCTATTCGCATGGATACGCCGAAGAAGACAGAAATCAAATTCAGCCATCCAGAGTTCACCCGACGCGAGCGTTTCACCATCTACGCGGACTTTGAGTGTGCTCTACTGCCGACCGCGGAGATGGATGAACAAGTGGATGAACCGCACGGAGGAGTAGCCACCCACATCCACATCCCATACGCCTTTGCGTACCAGATCATCGACTCGTACGGACTTGAGGAGTTTGAGCCTCGAGTCTACTTCGGGGATGATGCGTCAAAGACATTTATGGAGATGTTGAAAACTGATGTTGAGCGATTGTGGAACTTTCTGTACGAAGCAAGAAATCTGCGCCCTGTCCTGACCCCAGCCGAAACGATGCAGTACAACTCGACAGCGAATTGCTACCTCTGCGGATCGGCATTTTCAAGCGAAGACCCAAAGGTTCGTGATCACAACCACGCGCCGCCCTACGAGTTCCGTGGCGCTGCGCACAGATCATGTAACCTACGCTACAGGGAGCAGCGAGTAGTCAACTGCTACTTCCACAATCTCTCCAACTACGACGCTCACTTCATAGTGCGGGAGTTGGCGGTCGACCCTGGTGATGTTGAGGTGTTGGCTCACACGGAAGAGCGGTACATCGCTTTCACGAAGCGGTTCCTGTTCGACCGAGCAGCGGCACCGGTTGGGATTCAAGGGCGTGGAAAAAGACAGCCAGGATTCAGAGTCAGGTTCCTCGACACCTACAGGTTCCTGGCTTTGAGCCTCGCCAGCCTCGCCGCCGCACTTCCACCAGCTCAACTCTTGGAGACGAGGAAGAGATTCCCCGAAGACCACCTCTTCGATCTAGTCCGTAGGAAAGGCGTGTTCCCGTACAACTTTGTAACGTCGAACGCCGTGTTGGAAGATACTACGGAACTGCCTCTGCAGCGAGATTTTCACAACGACCTTACCCTGGAGGACATAACGGATGCAGACTACGAGCATGCTCGCAACGTGTGGGAAACCTTCGGTTGTAGGAACCTCAAGGACTACGCTGAGAAGTACCTGCGCTGTGACATTGCGCTGTTGACTGACGTCTTTGAACGCTTCAGGGACACGTCGATGGCTGAATACGAACTAGACCCTGCGCACTACTACACCCTACCGTCATACGCCTGGGATGTCATGTTAAGGACCTGTTGAGTGGAGCTTGATACGATACAGGACTTTGATATGTACCTCTTCTTCGAGCAAGGCATCAGAGGAGGTATTTCCCAGGCGATCACCAGACACGCCAAGGCCAACCATGATGGATGTCGCCCTGAAGATCGACGACCTGAAGAGCCAACGAATCACCTGCTATACTTGGACGCCAACAACCTTTACGGTTGGGCCATGTCCCAGTGTCTTCCACAGGGAGACTTCCAATGGCTCAGCCGCGAGGAGATCGCGTCCCTGGACATTGCAGCGTTGGACCCCGAAGGACCCGCGGGCTATGTCTTGGAAGTTGACCTTCGCTACCCCGCCCACCTGCACGACCTTCACAAGGATCTCCCCTACTGCTGCGAGACCAAACGTCCGCCAGGAGGGAAATTCAAGAAGCTCGTTACGACTCTGGATGACAAGAAGAACTACATCTGTCATTACAGAATCCTGCAACAGGCGCTGGAAAACGGACTGGAGCTTGTGAACGTGCATCGCATCATCTCGTTCCGTCAGTCTCGGTGGTTAGAGAGCTACATCCTAATGAACACCGAACTGAGGAAGAAGGCCACGACCAAGTTTGAACAAGACTTTTTCAAGCTTATGAACAATGCGGTCTTTGGCAAGACGATCGAGAATGTTCGCAAGCGAATGAACGCTAAACTGGTGTGTACGCCGGAGATGTTCAGGAAGTACGTGGCCAAGTCAAACTTCCTGGACCGAACCTACTTCAACGAGGACGTCGCCATTGTACACATGTCGAAAGTCAATATAGTCCTGGACAAACCGCTCTACGTCGGAATGTGTGTCCTCGATCTGAGCAAGTGGCTCATGTACGACTTCCTTCGGAAGATGAAGAACCGCTACGGCGATCGACTGAAGGTTGACTACATGGACACTGACAGTTTCGTGTTCGACATCCAGACTGAAGATGTTTATAAGGACATGTTGGAGCATCTGGACGATTTTGACACCAGTGCGTACCCCCGAAACCATCCCTGCTACAGCCCCGTCAACGCAAAAGTCATCGGAAAGTTCAAGGATGAAGCGAACGGTCTTCCGCTGCTCGAGTACCTCGGTCTTCGCTCAAAACTTTATTTCATGGACATTGTCGAGTTCGAGGAGAGGACCGAAGATGACGAGTTGCAGGTCATGACAGTGAAGCGCGCCAAGGGAGTCGCTAGAGGTGTTGTAAAACACAATCTAACCTCTGACGACTATCGGGAATGCCTCTTCAACGGCGTGTTGAAGAGAACCATCAACACCAGGTTCCAGTCCCGAAACCACCGCGTCTTCACAGTTCAAGTCGACAAGCTATCCTTGAGCTGTAACGATGACAAACGCTACATCCTTCCGGACGGTGTAAATACACTGCCTTGGGGGCATGTTGACGTTCCACATCAGCCCGAAGACATCCCTCAAGACGATGAAGAGGCGGAGGATGAGGAGCGTTGAGTGGTTGTGTCATATTACCAATGACCCTGACTTGACTTGTAAATTTCCGATTTTGCTAAACCTAGTCATTAGTTTGTATCGAGTCTCGTAAAACTTAGAAATGTGCTCCTTTTTTCTTTTTGTTCTAGTCGTTAGTTTGTGTCGAGTCTTGTTTTTGCTAGCCAAACACAAATGTTCAGGAGCACATACTCGATGTAAAATATCTATAAGGTGTGTAAATAAATAGCCAAATTGTTCGTATATACATTCGTCTTTTTTTTCTCCCCTCACATAGTCTTAAGATTCAAAAGTAAACTACCAATTCAAATGTCTGACTACTTGCTAAAAGTGTAATTGCTAAAGGAGGCGAGGATATGAATGTTACTTTAGAATCATTGTATGATAGGTATGTCCAAAATTGGGTCAGACCTAGTGTTTTCACCAACACGCAAGGGGGGTGAAAGGGGGGTGTATCGATACACCCCCCTTTCACCAACCCTTTGCAGTATGTGTTCAAAGCATTACATTCATCTTTTACCTCAAAATTTGCATTCAATATCTGTTTTGCTCGTTTAATATGTGTCTGTCTGACTAATTGCTAAAAGTAATTACTAAAGGAGGCGAGGATGGGAAATAATAAGAATGTTTCTTTTTTTATTCTGAGTACACAACTAGTTTATTGATAAAAAACAAATGCAAAATTTCAAAACTCAATTGGTATACATTTGTGCAAAGAGTCTTCTGATCAGTGCATCGTTGTGGCCGACAGAAGAGTGTTCAAAGAGCTGCACAAAGTCCTTCATCTTCATGCCGTAGTGGGTGCGGCAGTACAGGAATACAAGGCAGTATTGACCGCAGACCAGAGTGTTGTCACTTTGAAGGCGATGCTCGTTGTACAGGTAGCGACGAGCGTTGCGTCTCAGGAATCCTTGGTAGAATTGAAGATGTGGCGGTTGACCGTAGCTGTCAAAGAATTCAATTATTCCTCCTCCTTTGTTAAGGTAGAAAGCGACCCAGTGAGTGCCGTCTTCATTGTGTGGATCAGTGTTCACAATCATAGCAGTAGATGGTGAAATATAATGGGGCAATTGATCCGCAGCGTAGACACCAACATTCTGTACGGGCAGTTTAGCCATACACTTTTGTATCTCTAAGGTATTCATTCTACTGTGTCGACGCCACAGTCAGTAGTAGGAGTAGTAGTGCTAGTAGCAAAACAAAAGCAGGAACTGGTATCACTCTCACCATCGTCAGCGTAATCATCAGCGTCAGCGATATTTGTACTTAGATGTAACCAACTGCGTAATGTGATGCAATTGGCTAGAGCGCATCGTGTGTGAGCTGTTCTGTGGTGGCGACATCGCACTGCGTTTTTTGATAGTAGACTGTTGATTGACGATAGTGATCCGCAGCCAATATCGTTGATATCCATGACATTAGTAGTACAGTGATCCGTGATGAAATTGTATCGTACAAACTCTTTTTTCTCAGCACCTTTGACGTAGACAATCGGTCGTTTGGCGATACATGCACGTAACTTTTCCTCTAGCACATGATACCAGATATCACCTTGGTCCCATTCTAATCCGTGACAGTGTTTTGTGAGCCAATAGCTTTCACGCAGTTTCTCTTGTGATAGGAAATCTCGACTGAATGGTGATTTGGCGATATGATGCATTAGCAGTGTTCCACTGACCAGTTCCAAGACGCACACTTCCTTCAGAATGTAGTCATTTGCGTTGTCCTTGAAACATTGAAAATCTACAATAATTGGAGATGCGGAATTTTTACGCGGTACTCTGCATAAACGATCCATCTTGTGCGAATGTTGGTTGTAGACTGAGGAGGAGGAGGACGATGACGCCGCTGCCGACGATCTAACCACCAAAGTCCGCAGACACGTTGCGATGACGATCGATTTCGATGACGTTGTCAAACTCTGCGTATACCAGACAGTTGACAGTCTCTGTGAGCCCCGTGTCGAAAGCAATCTCCATACGCACACTGCCGTTGCGCACTAGGTTCCAATGAGTTGTGTCGCTTGCTGACATATCAGGTGTTAGATCGAATGCCATCAGACAGTATCCATCGTCGTAATCGTCTCTATTTATGAGATTACCAGCATCGCTAAAGTGTATGCCGGAGCCTGAAAACAGACTGTGATACGCCATCACGTATTTTCCCTTGCCGGTTTCGTAGTGTGGTTGTAGCGGTTTGGACGGCACTTGTTCACCGTCCACGTACAGCGAGAAGTAGTTGGTTTTGAAATTTTGAAAGTTAAATGGATTCTTTTTTAAATCGCCATTATAAGCGGCGTTGGTGACCAGTCCGACAATGATTCGTTTCGGCACTTGACCTAGAAACACATTGTCCAAAGTTTTGCTCCTCACTCCAAACGGTAGTGTGAATGTTTTCAATTCCACTCTGGTGATTGGGTATTTAGCTGTGCCGGTCTGAAGCGTTTTGCTGTGCGCCAACAGTACAGTGGGGCTAACTTTACACCTTCGTATCCAGAGATTCGCATCAACAATGTGCACCTTGTAGTCACCATCATCCGACATAATGGAGAAGGAATCTTTTGATCGGATCAGTTTAAAACAGTTCCACACCGTTCAACAGGAACTTGTTCTGATTACACATGTCCACATGTAGGCGACCGAGCATATCGATTTCACGACTTTTATTTGTCATTTTTCGTCTCGCCTTTAGTCCATCGTTATCGTCCAGAGTATTGTCCATGTAGCCGGCGTCATCCGCGTTCCACAGTCCACATGTTAAATGTGATTTCCTAGCATCATAGCCGTAATTCATCAACGTTTCAATATACGCTCGATATGCATAAGTGTTGTTTTGTGGTGTGACCAGTTTCTGATTCATACTCATATCGACTTGACTGAATAACGTGTGCAGCCAATTGTTGACTGGGCCAATTTTGTTCGATTCATCGGCATCTGCGATTGCCGCTCCTGTCGACTTGACAATAGACGCTGTAACTTCCAACATTGTTTGCGAAAGATCGGTGTATTCTTCGCCGTTGCCGGGCACAACAAACTCGATGGGCGAATCATCAGTCAGTGTGGAGATTGGTTTGTACTGAATCCATTTACCGCTCTCGATACTGGTCTGCGTCGGCGGTAGGGAGAATAAGTCCAATTCCGTCTTGACGCATTCACACGACTTTTGATGTAGAAACGACATTGCTAGCGTGTGTGTTAATTGAATATATCACGTACGGAAGTTCTCCTCACTGCTTTCCTCGTCTTCCTCGTCTTCCTTCTAACTGTCCTTCTCTTCTTGCCCTTCTTGGATGACGACGACGACGACCTTCCTCGAAGGAGTTTCGTCAAAGACTGCGGTGTGACACGACGGCCGCCGAACATGGCGCGCTTCGCGTTCCTCTTACGCGAGAGTCTCGCGTTAGTCTTTCGCGCAGGAGTAGCGCGTCGGTGTTTCGCGGTATTCTTTCGCGTTACGCGACGGTGTTTCGCGCGAGAGCCGCCGCCGCCACTTAGCACACGTTGAAGTTTGCCATCCGCCCTGCGTTTTAGCGAGTCTGTAAACTGGCTGAAATGATCTCTAGCGGCTTCTTTGGGATCCCGCTGGTGCATGGCCATGTCGCCCAAGAATCCAACACCGGATTTCAACGCCTCTTTGGCCACAGCAGAGGCTCCCGACTTGAGTAGCGGTGTGATGGTGCGGAACATACCGCCTAGGAAACTGCCAATTCCATGTCCGCGCTGGTAGGGTGCACCGCGAAATACCCTATCGATACTGCCGCCGGTCTGCTGCAATTGTTGGCGACGGTAGTAAGCCAAGTAGGGATCGTTTGTATTCATAATTGCTGAGCTACTCTTTTGAAATGAAGCTTCACGTACGACGTCCCAAAGAGGAATGACGCTTTTTTACTAGCGTGATCCCTTAGGTCAATATCGATCGTTTCAAATGTTCCTTTCATAACTGGCGCATAATGAGGACTGATGAAATGCACAGTCTTATGCGCGCCGTGTGTGTAGTTATCTCTGTCAATGTTGATAATCTTCAAAAGTGGCGCTGTAGTGTCGCCAATCAGCTGCGGTTCAATCAGATCACAATACACGTACAAGTGTGTCGGCAGTCCCATAGTCAGATTTGGTGGCCATATCGCTGTGAGGTCATTTGTCAAAACGTTCTCGTACGGATCGAAACCCAACTGGAGAGACAGCGCTTCGGTGAAATGCACTTTGCTTATACCGTCCACCATTGTCGTGATCTTGACTCTGTCCTGCTCTTTGTCATACTCAAAGTACAAGTACTGGGTTACATCCTTCGCTTTATTGATCATTTTCAATAAATCGGTTATGTTCTTGTAATAACCGGGTTTCATCTTTAGCATAATGTGCTCGACACTGAGTGTGACGGGAATACTCGGCAGAACGAGTTTATAGTCGAGCCAAATACACGATTCATCGTCCACAGTCATAAAGGAGCATGGATAATGCGCTTCGACCAAAGCCATCTCCCACTCGCCATCGCCTTCTAATCGAATTTGTCTCGGCAGATGTGTAGTGTACTTGGACACTGTGTTTTTTGGAAAATAATCCTTTGAGCTGTTGCTGGGCAATGTCAAATAGAACTGGTTGCTATTAGGCATTTTGCAAATCTTGCGCTCTTACCCAAGAATTGAACTCGTCTCCGTAACCTGCCCACTTGACGAAATAACGCTTACTGCGACCACGACCCTTAGCGTCTAGTATTTCAGCAATCTTGAACAGATGGTCGTTGTATATTGTCACTTTTTGTAATTCGTATTCGTAAAACTGACCAGTCACTTGTTCACCGTTGAGATCCGACAAAGTGTACATTGGCAGAGGCATCAATGTGTTTACACGACGCACCAAAAACACTTCTTTACTCCAATTAGTCTCGTAACCTTTTGCGAATGTACCCTTCTCCTTAGATATGCGCACTGTGGTGCCAACTGTCAGTTTTGCCTTAACACGACGCGGTATCTTACCGAACATGCGACGCCATACCTGATGCAATATTCGCTTATTGTCAGCAGTCACATCGACTGGTCGTATTCTGTTGCCTAGACTCTTGTGAGCGCTGTTGTTGTATGCGCTAACCAGTTTGTCCAACGCATCTACGTAACGATATGTGTTTTTGTAAGTCAAATATCGCCACATGCGTGTTTTCAAAGTGCGATTCACGCGTTCCACTACGGCCGCTTTAACATCTGGGTTTTGTGTAGTGACATAGATGATTCCGTATTGTTTGAATAACCTTTTCGTTTTGGCACCGGTGAATTCAGTACCTTTGTCGGTTTGTAAACAGCGAGATGTATCGGTCGCTTCGGCAAATATCTCCTCGAAAGCGTTGGCCACTTCAGCTCCTTCTTTCCGCCTCAACGTCCGCACATACAGGTGTTTGCTAAACACGTCTATTACAGTCAGTAGGTAGTTGACGCCGTCGTTGTGTTTACTAAGACCACGCATATCGTTCAAGTCCGCTTGCCACAATTCAAATGGACCATACACTATGTAAGGATTGCGCGGGAAACGCTTGCGTGCTGGTTTGTGCAATGTGTAAGTGTCCTGTGTTTGTAACCATTCAATCACTTTGCGTTTTGAAACTGGTTTTGCAGCTCGCGCTAAAGGAGCTACACCGCCATACGACGAAGGTTCGATGGGATTGTAATACAAACGCTCCATAATACTGAAAACCTATCCTGTGTACGGTTCCCAATTGTCCAAATTTGACGACGGCTTGTTTCTAGTTAGAAGATCAAACTGCCCTGTCGGTGTAGATGTTACACGTTTTCCTCTTGCCGATCGTAGTCGATTTACTAGCGGTGTTCTCAGTATTGATTCAGTTGATGTGTCTACTTCATCGTCTGATCCTTCTCCTCCTGTGAATGATGATCGATATTCGGCATTTATTTCCTTTAGTGCTCTTAGATTATTCATATAGTCCTTTGGCACGTTCATCGCTTTCAATGCGTTGAGCACTTCCCACCATCCTGGCGGTATGTAATCACGCATACGCACCTTTACTATGCAATTTAAGATATCCACTAGATTTGAGTCTGGGATTTTTACACCGTTGATGTATACTGAATAGCCACTGTCCCAACTGATTAAGCTGCCGTCACGTTTCATGAAACGTAAAAGATTGCGGGCATCAGATCTGTAAGTTTTGGAAAACGTTTCCACAATCTCTTCCACTGGACCACCTTCCGCAGCGGGGTGCGATCGTTGACTATGTTCAATCCCACCCGTCTCCACGATTGGTATGCTAATCGGTTGGCGTCTATTCTCTGCAATATGCAAGAAGCGATGTAACGCTTGTTTGTACAATTTCCACTTTTCACTATCGTCCATACGTTTGTTATTCAATATTTGTTGCATCTCCGCGTCGAGGCTGTTTTCACTGGATAGATTAGTCGGTCTGTTATCCGTAGCATTTGATTGCAGTCGATCAATCAACTCTTGCGGCACAACTACCATCTTCTTTGCATGTTCCATATTTGCACTAATGACTAGCTACTTTTCTAAAGTGTAACTTCACGCACGACGTTCCAAAGTGGAATGGCAAATGATTACCAATGTTATCTCTTAAGTCAATTTCCACACTGTCAAAAGATCTATTCATAACAGGCACATAGTGCGGATCGATGAATGATGTTGATTTATGCAATCCGTATACATAAGTAGACGTGGATATATTGACAATTTTCAATAACGGTGCGACTGTATCACCGACCATCTGCGGCTCGACTAAATCACAATACACGTGCATGTGTGACGGTAAGCCAAGACGAATGTTGGGCGAACGGATGCTTTTGTTAACTGCATCACCTTCCAGCGTCAATTCATTCGGATCGAACCCCAATTGAAGCGCTAACGTTGGACTTAATGTAATTTTTCCAACATCAGTTCCCATCGATACTTCAATGAATTTGTTGTATGAGTTTTCAACGGTGAACTTTACACCAAAAGTAATCGCTAGTTCTTGTGAATTGATATGATCACACAATTCTTGAATATTTGCGTAATCACCAGTCTTCAATTTAATTCTGTGGTTTTGTTTTGGAGTAGCAGACACTACCGGTGTTACATCGGCAGTGCTGTCCATAACCCGCGCCAACGCTTCTATGTTCACTTTTGCTTCCTCTTGCGGTTGTATGCAAATGTCAATTGTTTCGTCATTACCGACAGATAGAAATGTCATTGGATAGTGCGCTTCCACAAGTGCAATTTCCCAGTCGCCAGCGTCCAGTTGAATAGCTCTCGGCAAATGTGTTATATAATTTGCAACTGTATTTTTCGGATAATACTGCATCGAACTGTTGCTGGGCAGTGTCAAATAGAACTGATTGTTGATGCCAGCCATTTTTATCTACTCAGTGCTGCTTGTAGTACTGCGCTCAAAAGTAATGGTATAAAGATTCCACCGCCTTTTTGTATGAGATACTTTCGTTTCTTTGACCAGCCTTCGCCGCGTTTCACCAATCTACGTAGCGTCGCCTTGTGTTTGCTTAGCTGACTTTTACTCTTCTTCGCCAGAGGAACGTTACCTCGCAACACGTTGTATGCGCACTCACACACTGAGCGAATGCGGCTCTTGTCACACACCTTTAACAGTGCCTTCCGCTCCTTGGGTGTTGCGTGTATGAAAGCCGTAAGCAGAGCTGCGTCCTTCCGCAAGCACGACATGATTACTACTGATGGCGAAATTACCTTTTCTTTGGCAAGTACACATAGTTGGTAGAATCGTCTGGAAATATGCAACTTCGTATTCGCATATTTTCGTCTGTTGATTGTTTCAAGTCTATCAGTAGGTAGCCGTGTGGATTCCTAGTAGCGTCAGCGTACGCCTCCTTGATGAATTTCGGGCTGTCTGGATATATTTGTCTGGCCAAGTACCTAATCTGAACTCTATCTCTAGGATTCTTAAAACACACAATGTAATGCGCATTAAGTGAGATGTCCCTCTGCCCGCGTCCTTGATGAAACAAATTTTGTGTAATGAAAAACACACTAATGTTGCGATGATGGCAACCTTTTGTGAAAAGATCCACCACACGGTTGTCGGCCTCACGCATCATATCGTCTATAATCACAAGTATCGGCTCGTTACCAGAAAAATCCTCCAAGTTTGGTAGACCTTCTACGTGGTTAATGTTGACATTTTTCGGGTCACCACCACCACCACCACCACCACCACTACCATAATGCCAGTTTATACTGGTAAATGGTGTGTCACACATTTCTGTAATGTGTTTTATAAACTTTGACACAAACTGAGACTTGCCACAACCCGAAGGCCCCGCCACAATGGCTGAGAACGGATGTTTCCACATCAAGCCCATGATTACTACTGAGCTACTAAACACCTCACAGTTACCATACTCACACTCTTAAACTTACTACCAAAGGACATTTTTGGGGTTAAGTGAAATAAGTAACACAGTGGTTATGTTCTGAACGTGACTATAAGTATTGACTACGAAAACTAATTTACAAAGGTATTAACATAATCTTCAAGTCTTGCTTTACATAAACTCCAACGGTGTGAATCTGCTATTGGAACCCCTCGGGCTGCGCTTCACCAAGCGAAGGCGTTCTCCAAACCCGCTGTTGTAGCGCTCGATGTCGGTGTTGCTCAGGGCCTCGTTGAAGCGCCTAGGCAGGTAGACTCGCAGAAAGAAGTCGTCCCCGACCTGCCCCTCCAGGATCACGATGATTGTCTCGCCAAAGGGTGTGATGGCTCGCTCCATCGCAGTGATGAGATAGCCGCATTCCTCTCGGAGATCGGCTATCCTGGTGTAGAGCGGAGAGTCAGACTTGCAGTTGTTGAGGGTAGCTCTCAGGTCCGCGGTTGTTGCAGTGCCGTTCAAAATCGAAAACTCTGGCTTGAAAGTGCTGCTGCTCGACATCTCTAGTAGTAGTAGTTGGAGTAGGTCTATGTGAGGTGATGGTCTGGTGGCGAATGATGCTCAATCGGGCGGGGCCCCGCCTTATAAACCCTCGCCGCCATTTTCTTCTACGTGGGTGGTCCGAAGGGTCGGGCGCAGGTGTTCACACAAAAAACCGACGCGTCGAGACTTGTCTGGGAATGCGGATGCTCTAGTTGAATGCCGGCGCCACTCGTTGTTTCTTCCTCACAGCTCGCTTCTTAGGCATTGGCTGCAAAACTGCACTGCGTTGTGTAACAGTTTGAGTTAAGCCTGTAATTTTCGGTACTCCTGTTGATTTATAGATCCACATGTTTTCCACTTTATCAACTACTTGTTTAACACTTTGGTGCATTTCACCATCTTTGTCCAAAAATAAACCACACATGAACACCATATCTGTACCATCGTACATTTCCATTTTCAATAAAATTTGTCCTTTGTTTCCCGGGTTTTGAACAGCAAACGTATTCCCATCGTCCATCCATGACACTATGGGACAATCATCTGTTGGTTTTGGCACCCATCCTGGTTTCTTGGTTTCCACTTCGATGGGAGTTGGTCTCCTTCGTCTCTTGCAGGCAGTTGTCGGTTTTACAAATGACGACTGAGGTGATGCCAACGTCTGATCACTAGCATTATTGTTCATAACCTCAATCTCCTGAATAAACGATTTGATATAGTCGTCCGCAGAAGCGTAAGCGTCCATGTTAACGTCCTTACCGTGCGACTTCAACCGTACTACTGACTGGTGGTGCGTCTGCTCACCCTTGAAGTAAACTGTACGCACTCGCTGTCAGACAATATTTCTGTTTGGAGTTCGCTTTTATTCACCCGCTGAAGTCAACTGTTACGTTACGGTGACGATCGATCTCGATGACGTTGTCCAGTTCGGCGTACACTATACAGTTGACGGTCTCGGACAACGCTTTGGAGAATCCGATTTCGATACGTAGATTACCGTTGCGCAGGAGATTCCAGTGACTCGACTCAGCCGCGGACATGTCCGGTGTCAAGTCGAACGCCATAATACAATTACCGTACGGATAGTCACCTCTCTTGATCTCATTACCTGCGTCGGAGAACTGGATTCCGGTGCCAGTGACCAATGTGTAATAAGAGAGTATATATGTCTCACTGTTCAATGTGTAAACGGGCTGTAACGGTTTGGCCGGTACTTGTTCACCGTCCACGTACAATGCGAGATAATTCATATCGTAGTGTTGAAAGTTGTAGGGATTCTTCTTGAAATCTCCGTTGAACGCAAGATTACTGACCAGTCCAATTATCACACGTTTCGGTAACTGACCGAGAAATGCGCTGTCTAAAGCTTTACTCATTATACCGGAGGGTAGTGTGAAGGATTTCACTTCTACACGCGTGATCGGATACTTGGCCGTGCCGGTCTCGAGAGTTTTGCTGTGCGCCAACAATACGCTCGGATTGATCTTACATCGACGTACGAAAAGACTAATCTCTTTAATTGTCACCTTGTAGGTAGTTAGCGTTTTGGACATTATACAAAACGAGTTTCTGGATCTGTTAAGTTGCAATCGCATCTCGACACCGTTCAACATGAATTTGTTCTGATTGCACAGATCGATGTGCAATCGACCGACCATATCGCAAACATCGCTTTCTTTCGTGTGATCGCGACGCTTTTTCAATCCCTCGTTCAATTCGTCACAATCGTCCATTAGTCCGGCCGAATCTTCAAAAAACAGCTCGCTAGTCAGGTGCGAATTCTTCGCACTACATCCGTAGTTCAAAAGGTTTTCCAAGTAGGCGCGGTAAGCGTACGTGTTGTTTTGTGGTGACACCAGTTTATGATTGAGATAGAGATCCACTTGACTGAATATCGAGTGGAGCCAATTGTTCACCGGGCCCACCTCTTTAGCAGGTTGCCCACCGTCCGCTTTAGTGTCGTCCTGTTTCACAATAGCGGCTTTCACGTGTAATAACGTTTGTGTCAGGTCCATGTACTCGTCACCGTGACCGGGTATTACAAACTCTATTGGCGAATCGTCCGTCAGCGACGAGATCGGTTTGTATTGAACCCATTTACCGCTCTCGATGCTGGTCTGCGTAGGCGGTAACGAAAACAAGTCCAGTTCAGTCTTCACACATTCACACGATTTCTGATGAATAAACGACATTGTTATCGAATTAATGTAGACGTCCGTCTTCGAAGAAGTCTATCAAGAGACTGTGGCGTGTCGCAACCCGCGCACCGCTTAGGGGGAGATTTTTGCTCCCCCTAACACATAATGGCTTAGGGGGGAGATTTTCGCTCCCCCATACGTCAGGAATTGTTGAAGACTAGAACAAGAATGAGACCGTGACAACTGGTGTTCTGTTGATTTAATTACTAGGGGGAGATTTTCGCTCCCCCTAACATATAATGGGTTAGGGGGAGATTTTCGCTCCCCCATACGTCAGGAATTGTTGAAGCCTAAAACAAGAATGATACCGTGGGTGTTTGACAACTGGTGATTTATTGCTCGGAATTCGATACGGGCGGACTATTATGGGTTCCTAGAAGGGTCAGCCGTCTTCCCGTCGAGGTATCAAATTACAGCATCCGCATTCCCAGACAGGTCTCGACTTGTCGGTTTTTGTGTGAACACCTGCACCCTCCAGTCGAGGTATCAAATTACAACATCCGCATTCCCAGACAGTAGACTGGACGCGTCAGTCGGTTGTGCGAACAGCTGCCTCGGTGCAGAGTACTTGAAGGGGGGTGTATCGATACACCCCCCTTTGCAGTATATGTTCAAAGCATTGCAATTATATTCTCCTTAAAATTTGCATTCACTGGTAGTTCAATTGACCGCAAGCGCTGATGGGCTAGCTCTGTTGGTTGTAGCGTTACCCTGTTCAACTCTTGTATTAATTATCCAAAGTACGTCATGTGGGTACTGAGAATACTCGGCTTGACGAGGAGATTCCAAAAATGCAAAAAAAAAGGGTCAAAAGTGTGGTGCGGGCCCCTTTTTTGTAAACATCATCCAAAGTGTACGATGTGGGTACTCAAATGACTCGGCTCGACTAGACGAACAAGAATCTGCAATCAGAATTCAAATCCGACTTATGGTAACCGATATAGCCCGCCCCCCCCTACATCGTCCAAATGTACATTGTGGGTATGCAAATTTCTCGGCTCGACTAGACGAACAAGAATCTGCAATCAGAATTCAAATCCGACTTATGGTAACCGAGATAGCCCCCCCCCTACATCGTCCAAATGTACTTTGTGGGTATGCAAATTTCTCGGCTCGACTAGACGAACAAGAATCTGCAATCAGAATTCAAATCCGACTTATGGTAACCAAGATAGCCCCCCCCCCTACATCGTCCAAATGTACGTTGTGGGTACTCAAATTTCTCGGCTCGACTAGACGAACAAGAATCTGCAATCGGAAATCTGATCCGAGGTTAGGTTAGGTTAGGATGGGTTAGGTTAGGTTAGGTTAGGTTAGGTTACGTTAGGTTAGGTTAGGTTACGTTAGGTTAGGTTACGTTAGGTTAGGTTAGGTTAGGTTAGGTTAGGTTAGGTTAGGTTAGGTTACGTTACGTTACGTTACGTTAGGTTAGGTTACGTTAGGTTAGGTTAGGTTAGTATTCGCAAAAAAAAAAAAATTCGCAAAAAAAAATTCGCAAAAAAAAAATTCGCAAAAAAAAAAATTCGCAAAGTGTCACAGACGAGACCTCGGGGGGGGGGGCTCCTCCTGCTCCTCCTGGTGTCGGAGTGTCCAATATACCCTACTACTACAGTATAGGTGAGTTATGAGTATAAATGAAGGAGTAACTATCCTTTTTAATATTTTAAATTTAAATCTAACTTATAGGTTTAGTTATTTATTTCGAATTTTGAAAACAAATATCACAAGGCAACTTTCAGGCTGGTTTTAGAGGTGCTTAGAGGTCGACACTGGGTACAGAGTATGAAGATATAATTAGAGCCTAGGTCACCATTGAGCTATTTATTGTAAGAAGCTTCTCTTTTATCTTGGTTCCCTCTTGTGCATATGAAGCAAGGGGATACACCTGTTCCTTATCTGATGCACGTGGGGTACCTTGTCCGTTGTGCTAGGTTGGAAGGAGATTACCTGGTCGAGGGCCGACAGGCCAGCTGTCACCAGAGAGACGAAGGTTTTCCCTCCAAAAGATTTAATTGGCAACTTTGCCCCACCTTTGCCACCCCTTCAAGTTCCTTTACTTCCCGTTATGGAAGACGTCTTAACGTTTCTGTTGGGTTTTTTTAATCCATATAAAACAAAGAATTGCCATAAGACTTTATGCTAATACAATTTAAATACTACAGGGTACAAGTTGCAGCCCACATATAACAGTAGACAATGCAAATAAACGGTTAAGTAATTTGTAACGCAATGTATTTGACTTGCTATCGAAAAAAGCAGCTACTATAGTTTGTCTAAATTCCCAAATTGTTGCTCTAAATTTTGCTTATGTTGAACGATATCTCGCAATTATAAAACTTGCTTAATATGTTATGATACGTCATTATTTAGGAATTATACATGCTTGTTAATAGTTAACGTACGCCTAGGTAAAAATATCAATAATGTTATAATCACCTTTGAACTTTCACGTTTGTTTAATATTTTAGCCATTAAAATAAACACTAGTCTATTAAGGATAAACAATATTACAATGAAAAAAAAGGAGTTGCAAACTTTCCTACGTGTGTGTGACCTTGGTCGAATATTATCAACTTATGATCAGTTCAGCGACACAGGCGCTTCCTCTCAGGTCACTCATCAATGGTAATGGGTTTCCATTATCCCCAACCCATTTGCTCTGAGATCTACGAGTATCATTACGGTGTTCGACCCTTTTACTAACTTAACATATGTTTATCCCTACAGCATACATCTGGATGTTTGAATAATTGCTGTACATCGTCAGAAAAAGTGTAACTACCGTACAAAATAACCGGTTGTGTTTAAGCTCGGTCAGAATGAATATAAATGAAAAGTATGTTGTTGACGTAAACTAGATACTACGAAAATCATAAACAAATATACATATTTCCCCGTCATGAGAGAGGATGCACCTGGCATCCCTATGTAGTAAAGTTTGCTAAACGAAGTTAAGCAGACTTGTTGACAAACTTTTGTCTCGCAAATCACCAAGTTTCTGAGACAATATGAACTTAAACACGTCTTTGATTTGTCAGTTTTTTCGTTGTAACTCAACAATTACTCAACATTTAACTCTTTTACATTTGGTTTGTGTAAAGAATACTAAATTCATTATTGTAAAGTCATTATTGAATACCTAACCTAAGTTTTAATGAGGTTGTTTGTTTATGTTTTGGTTGTCAACGTGTCATAATAATGATAACAATGGTAATGTTGGAAAATTAAATAAACAGAATAGTATAAAATCCTTTATTTATTACTATAAATTAGTTCCACCACATCACTGAACCACTGAATCGTGGGACTTTAGTAATCGATAGGAAAAAGGGATCATATGATATATATATCGCATGGCTTACACAGCTGCCTTCTATTTCAGAGTTTCAAACTAAATCAAAACTTCGGTAACTACATTAATTAAGTTCAAAAAATAAATAAAGGATCTCCTCTCGCATAGCTAAATCCACGGCACCAAGATATTGGAGTCCAGTCTCACTTGTTCCATGCCAGCCGGCCAAGCCTTCAGGGACAGCGCTCAGGGGACAGTCAGTTACTATGTGGTCTATAGTTTGACGTTCCGCCCCGCAGTCCCAAGACCGATCGTGTGTCATAGGCCAACCCCATTTAAATTTTCAATAATTGCACGTTCCCACCCCAGTGCAAAAGCGATTAGGTAAAACACACTGCTTCCGAGGAAGGTTCATGCCACCTACCACTGAAGTAGGTGAAGTAGGGTCAGATATGAGGAAGCTATTCCTAGTATTGAAAGATTTCCAGGAGGAATCAGCTTGTGGACAAATTTCGTTGTCCCTCATTATAGGCTGTTTATAGGGGTGGTTTTTGGGACTTCAACCGACCTACTTCCTGAGGGAGGCAGTCATGAATTGGCATCTGTAGATCGGATAAGATCTTATTGCATTCTCTCAGCTACATCCTTTCGTCTGATCTCCCTTAGAGCGATATTACACAAGAATGCGAGCCAGGGGACAGGTAATATAAGATAATAATATAAGAGGTATTATATTAAAATAGTTCTAAGAAATAAACAATTTATTAAAAAATATTAATATAAACGAGATTGCACGCAGCACGCTGACGTGAGGAAAGTGAATTTGCGCATTTAAACGTTTACAAAAATGTAATAAATGGTTTAATACATTGGTAGCATTTTTTTGGAAAATTGAAAATTTTATATTTGGCTGTTCTGATGCTCCTGGTTATAATTAAATTGACTATTAGGATGACATTGTTGTACATTATAGGAATAGGAGGAGGTACAGTAAGTATAACAAGTTGGTATAGGGGTATTGGGGTTGATAAAACTACATCAAGATATGAAAAACTGCTTTTTCCAGTGTAAAATCCAGTAAAATCCCCATAAGACAACGTACTGTGTTAAGACAATTAACATTTGATTTAATAACTCGGTACATACTTGTGCTAGAATAATCAAGGAGGGCTTAGAATATTTGGAATTTTACATACAATAGTTGAATATACAATAATATTACATTCTGGGCTTTTCTGACCGCTTTTTGGCCCAAAAACTCAAAATTTGAAAATCCCAAAAAGGAGGTTAGAGTTTCCCGATTGTTTTGCCCAACAAACTTGTCTAACTGTTTACAGAATGGAAGGTTCCTACCAAATTTCAAGTAATTTGGACAAAAATTGCGACCGCTAGAGTGCGAACACACACACACACACACACACATACACACACACACACACACACACATATAGAGTTATTAGCGACACCCCAAAACGTGTACAGGGGATCACGTTAGGAACTTCTATGGTGGTCCCGGGCTTAAGTTTCACCGTGTGGGTCATGCTAATATTTCACTTTTCCATAGGAAATTCACTAATAATTAAAGCCTTAAAACGATGCAATATTCATTTCCCCACAGTAAAAAATCCCAATATTTTCGAATAATTTAATCGAATAAATCTTTCTACGTATATCAAGTGTTTTCCAATTAATTGTTCACTTAATAATAATAATAATAATCTAAATAATAACAACTCATTTATTATGTTCATAACCACAGAAGAGTATAAAAACAACACAAGAAGTAAAAAGTGTGAACGTAAGCTAAATTTTGTTAACATATTTTTACAACTGTTGTATTTAGTGAACAGTTTTTTATGTTCATAAAAATTACCGAAGCCAGTTCATTAGGTTTATTACAGGGTGATTAATTTTACTAAAGACACCAAAAACAATCTGTCTCTGAAACGAGTTAACTTCAGCTAACTTTTCATTGTTTTAGAGGGAATTCATTGAAACAATAAAGCCTTTCCCGATATTGTTTTCTAATTGGGCAAGTTTGAGTCTTCTCTTAAGATATTGTTTTTACGGTAAAACATACTTATTTTACTTGCCATAGCCTTAAGTTATCAGTGTAAAATTGTTAACAGAATTTTGACAATGTTTAGATTAATATGAATTTGTTCCTAAATATATATTATTAAAATAATAATTAAAATCGATTATAAGAAGCATTAATAACATCATTTATGGAAAACAACTACTCTAAAATTTTTAAATAATTTATATTTTAAATAGTTAGAATAAATATGATATTAAAAGTTGTTGGAATATATATATATATATATATATATATATATATATGTGTGTGTGTGTGTGTGTGTGTATAACAGGAATATCACGTGTAGCCACATTCACGTAGCACTTCAAAGGTTTCAAAAGCTTAAGATGTCCATTACTCTAATATCTAAGATTTAGTGAATAAAATAACAACAAATTATTTTTAATAGGTTAACAATTGAGCCTACAATGTGGGAGATGCAAACCCCTTATTTTAGCGTGCGGAAGGCAGGTAGGGCGCACCCATAACATGTTATTTTGGCCTATGTAGTGAAAATTAATTTCAATGGAATTGCAAAACTAATGGAATTGTGTCCAATGTAGGTGTTCCTATAATCTGCTTTCTCAATAAAAGGAAGATCCCGTGACAATACACTCGTCGCCAATTGGAAATAGCTATAAGCTTTGGTCAAGCTGTTCAGTAAGTATCTAACAGAAATCATGTGCTTTAGAAAAAAAAATAAAACTGAATAATGGCTAATATTATACAATTGTCTGATATCACGAAATACATTGACATAGAAA
This sequence comes from Allygus modestus, assembly GCA_963675035.1. NCBI lineage: Eukaryota > Metazoa > Arthropoda > Insecta > Hemiptera > Cicadellidae > Allygus > Allygus modestus. The sequence continues at coordinate 83,425,171 of OY776115.1, forward strand.
CATGGTAAACAATAATCACATTACTAATAAAATCCTATTGATCTTATATTCGAGGATCTTTTAAATTGTTAAGCATCGAGTGAAATGTGACAATCAGTTTCGCAGCCAATGTAAAAAATAAATTCGTTTAGTTATTTGGAGTTTCAATTACTTTACCTTTAAAGCGTTTGTTATGTGCTCTGAACAAAAATGTCACTGTAGTTTAAAATTAAAAATAAACAAGTTACAATACTTCAAAATAAAATAACAATTGATAGGAATTAGTCATGAGTTAGTCTTAGACAACAACATATTTGATAAATAATAAAATGGTATAGTAAATGGATAAGTTTGCATTAAACACTATTGTTTTTTTTGGTTGGTAATTAATGTTTACACTGGAAGCATTATTGAATTTAAAATGGCTGGTATTTACATAGACACTGCCCTCGGAGAGCAACACACATAAATCACAGTTGGACTGGATGATAAACACAAAAGTGAATAAATTATTTTGGAACCATATATTTTAACATAATATTTTTAATTGGACTAAGTAAAACATTTTGCGATAATCTATGGTGTAAGTTTAGTTTAGGACTGTCACATTTCCAAAATTCGGTAAAAAAAGATAGGATCAAAACTTAAGTTTGGTACTAATGAAATTTATAATAACATTGAAGTGTTGAAGTAATATATAATTGATGATTGTAGACGCAATTTACAAATTCACTGTTCTAGCTCAATCACATACTTAAATCAAAGTTGAATTGGGCCATACACACCGAAGTTATTATTTTCTATTGGATTATTAATTTAATATTTTAATAATAGAGATGGTTATGTTTATGCAATATTTACTTAATAATCTAGGGACGAGTATTAGTTAGTTATAAAGAAATTCGGAATAGAGTTGTTTGAGGCATCAGATAACAAATAATTCCCATTTTATTCTTAATGAGAAAATACAGAATGTTCTATGCAGAACAGCAATATTGCCAATACTGTGATCTAATATATTATGTATACAACTAACTTCCATACACTGAATTTCTATCATATTTCTGTATAGGATAATTAAAATTATATAATTTATATCTAAATCTCCTTTATATTAGTCGACGGTAATACACTTCATTGTGAGCTTGAAGCATTGAATATACACACTTTGTAGCCTCACACATGAATCATCCTTCTTCCTTGTTTTGCGGTGTAAAGATTAACTTTATTTGATAAAACAATGGTTTAGATGACCTCTTAACTGATTATATTTTCTGTCGTTTATAACCACAAATTAAATAAATATGAAAAATCTATTCAACAGATTATAAATAAATCCCAAATGATTGCCCCTCCATTTAAAACCTATTAGTCTAAGCACTAAAGTTTATAGAACCAATTTTGTTGTATATTAAATATAGTTGCAAAAGTTATATTTCAAAATATGCTCTAACTCGAACGGTTTTCTACACATTTGCAAAATTAAAAAAGCTACATCATTTTACCCATTCCCCCTCCTCCAACCAAACCCGAGGCCATTTTGGGGAAAACCCTTTTATCACATTTAGTGCAAAGGGTGCTCAAGAACTTCCAGTATTCAGACCTTTTTTATGGAGTTCGAGGTCCAGTACTAATTTTAATGCACTAATATTTTTATGCCTTAAACAATACTACAATATTTACATAGGATTTTGGTTACTTATATTGTTACTAAAAGATAACATTAATAGTTATTCAGATAACCAGTTGGGGTATGGTGAAGCAAAAGGCAATTAACTTGAGAAAACATCACCGGAGTAACTACCATTTATTTCTAAAGGAAAGGAAACACTCAAGACCTATAATCGTGAGGTGCTGAGTTGATTTAATAATGGAGAGGAACAAAGAAACACAAGACAGTAGAAATAAGAGTCTAAGATGTGCTTTACGTTGAAGTTTCTCTGCTTTTATTATATTAGAAAGCACTTCATAGCTAGTGAAAAGCGAGTTTTGAATAACTAGCAAACAAAATTTGAGATATTTTTTAATAGTTATATCACTAACATATAATAGCGTTAGCATTACTGTTCTATAATATATATTTTTTATTATTATAAGCATAACCAATTTATAAAGCTAGTGAGCAGAAAATAAGCTCTACAGCATTACATCTATCAAAGATTTATAGAGTTGAATCCAAGGTTTCTATGAGAATCAGAAACATTCAGTATAATAAAGAAAAATTGTTTGAGTAGCAGATACCTTAAAACTTATCTCCTCTATCTAGGCTTTAAATAACATTAATATTTAAGTAAGCTTTGATTTTCTTAAGATAATTTAAATAAATATAACTGTAGTGCTGATATAATAAAGAGTAAAGATGTAAACAACATAGTTTAGTAATTTATTAGTTTGTGAAGATATCTAGCGTATAATACGTATTTCCTTACATAATAAACTGGTGGTTCGTTTTAAAATAGATCCCAAAGCGGAACCCAGTTCAAAAGGCTTGACAGTTAAAATGTGTAAAATGATAAAATCGTAACTATTCTTGCACTTAAATAAATGTATCCCTTTGCTGTGACTAACTTTACGTTTCATTTTGATATTTTGGTTTTGTTTTTATAACCCTATAAAAAACAACGTCGAAAGTCAAAAGTTGTTCCAGAAATATTTAGACGAAAATAAAAAGTAAAGGTCAACCATTTAGAACAACATAAAAATAAACCGCCTGTAATTTAAAAAGTCAAGTTTTTATTTAAAAAATCATCTGACCTGCACTACTTGAAATGTAGGTGATCATACATCACGCCTACCTAGTACGTAGTACTAAACACAATTAACTGTTCAACTCTAGGAACTCAACCAAAAATAGGTCAAATTAATGATATTGCAACTGACTTTTAACTATTTGTCTACAATTATCCTAATAAGAAAACCCAGTACATATATAAGTTAACTAATAAAGCTACTCAAAAAAAACATATTAAAATCATAGTAAATCCTGTGTTTATCAGAGATCATGATAAATGGTTTGTATAGTTTAAATCATATATAAATTAAATTGAAGCCTTCATTAAAACAAAATTGTTTTATTTATTTGTTTCTTTGTTATGTACTAATAAACATTAAAACTACACTAATATACACTTGGAAATACAGTTAACTCTCGAACAAAATATGGTGTTACAATATTTAAAATATAAAACTTATATTTGAATTGTAAATATGGAAATGGAAACACAAACGTTTGTTTCGCCATGTTTCATTTTCATTCTGCTTTCATTTGTTTTCATTGTAATTCAGAACCACGTCCGTTCATGTACCATCCTGCTTTGCAATTAAAATCAGAGGTAAAATATTCCGAATGCTGTATAAATGATTGTGTACGTAGGGTGTTTCGTTTTATGCTTGCCTTCATAATACTTCTTCCTGGCTTCCGTTTTTTAATATTTTATTTAAGAAATAGTTCCTACAATTCACCCAAATTATTCCGAAGAAATATCGTTTTGAACAGAACGTAGTAATTATATTAAAGCTCGTAAAAAGTGTATTTTAATTTTTATTGTTTTCCGATGATTGAATAAGTTCATTATTGTGCGTACAAATAGTGTGTGCATCTTAAGAGGCTGGAAGGGAACGTTGAAAAAACAAAAGAGAGACTTAATAGTTATGATTTCAATAAATTTATAAATATTTATTTTAACAAGTAAAGTAAAAGTTGGTTTAACCATCTGGCCAACTGCCATGGTTTTAAAGTACCAATAGTGTCTTTAAAATGGCTTGACGTTATGTAGCCAGGACCAATGGATTCACGCGCTCTTGAAGAGTTATGTTGACGCTACACTCCAAAATGATTTACCTTTTAGCTTTTTAAAACTGTTTACTTTTAAAAATAATTAACAATTATAAGGTTAAATTTGAGATGATAATTGGGTACGAGTAGGTGATTTCGTCAATAAGTTTTGTCTGTTTTTATATCAAATGTCAAGCTTTTTAAGCCAGTCAAAAGCCTCGGGACTTCCCCACATTAAATGCATACCTAACTCCTAAGGCTCCTAATAATACTCCAGCATTTTTGAGTACAGAAATGATTAAAGGACGCCCACTTATTTCGGACGACATCTAAATCTTCCTCGTGTTTAGAGTGATCAATGAGTAGGAGATGTTTTCCCAATTGTCAAATGGGGGCTTATACCTATTTGGGGGTCTTTACTACACATTTTTATACAAATGGGAGCCTTTAATTATTTCTTTAATATAATATTAATATTTTAAAATTTCAGGCTGATGGTACATCGAGCCTTATTTTATTTATCAGAGAAATATACAAACTGGGTTGATGGTCCATTAACGCCTATTATAAATAAAACCGTACACATGGTTCAATGGACCATACAGCCTTCCTTAGATATTTGATATTTAGTTCAATATGTCAGAGAGTTGATGGACCATCTCTATGAAAAGTAATCGAGCTTCCCCGTCAAATGTAAAAAAAATAAATGCGTCACAGACTAAAGCGCAGTTGGTCTTGGGCAAAGAAAACAGGTTGGGAAAGCTAACACGGTAAATCGTTTGGTGGACTTTAACTATATTGTAGATGAAGTTTACGTGGCCAATAACTATTCTGAACATCTCAACTTTTAGATGTATCTATATTGCAAGTAATTTAATAAAGTCACTCTATATACTTTATGAGCTACCAACACCTTGTTTCAAAAACTCTATTAATTGGTTTATTAAACTTATTACACGAACGAACATACCGCTATTTTAGAAAATTGTTTTAATATCGGTCTAGATTAGCTATTGATTCGTATATGCCTAAAATTTGTGTAAAGATAAGGGCCAAGCTTGAATATTTATAAATAGTGTTTAGATATATTTCATACACCAGGTAAACATAACATAAATATTACAAACAGGAAAAAGCTAACATTAGTTCTCTTAACTCAAGTGAACGGTGGATAATGTGTAGTGAGTAATGTTTAGCACCGAGCAGTAGACCTTCAGTGACTACATACACGCGTTTGCTCTTACCCTAACAAATTGATTCATGCTTCACGTAAGGTTTTGAACTTACAGCAGTAATGTATAAACATGGACAGAAAACTGTACTCTCATTGCGACAAATAGCTACGACATTGCACAATAAATTGCGCATTGCACACAGCTCACAATGAGTTTTTAAATTGGATCATTAACATGATCCCCAAATTTGTCATTAACTAAGTCCCCTTTTAACTTCATTTTTGTATAATTGTACTAACTTAAAATGAAAACACACACCTCACGGTGTTTAACGACTGCTAGATTTTTCTATGTGCATTTAGGCCATGGAGCAGAGCTCTGAGGCCTAAATCAAAAATCTAAATCCTAAATATATTTTTAAAACTCCTACTGAGGATTACATAGTTTATGATAAACTGCAAATCTATAATATTATAAAAAAAGAGGTGGTTTCTGTCTGTCTGTCTGTCTGATGTTCCGAGTGAATGCAAAGACTACTCAACCGACTGGGCTGAAACTTTACACATAGGTAGATCTTGAACCCATACAACACATAGGCCTATTCACTTCGTTAAAATCCCCTCGGGGTACGCCCCGTGAATATCCTAAGTTTCAATGTTTATATTTCAGAATAAAGTAATTATTCAGAAACTGTAATGTGAACAGCTGTGGATACTTCCATTTTGAAAGCTTTGAAAGCTTAAAGAGCAGAAGCAAGAACAGCTGTTTCAAGCTAACTAAAATGCAAATTGCATTGACTAAAGAAGGGGTAAAGAAAACCCAAGTGCAAAGAACGGGTACGCCAGCTAGTTATTAATAAATCTTTAACCATCACACTCCACAAAATTGTGAAAAACACAAGCATCCGTAAAATTGAACTTATTTTAAAGTAATTAAGGTAAAATTGCTCGTAATATAACACATTGCATTTCTATCTGAAAATAAAAGAGTGCTGAGAGCAAAACTTTAGAGTTAAGACAAACTGAAGAGCAATAATAGAGATCCCTACGGGTGATAAATAGACAAAAACCAAACACCAGCAATAAAGTAACTTCCATTTACTTTTGCTAGAAAGAAAACACTTATGTTGAGGCTCGAGAACGTGTCTGAGATAATATGATAACAAAGTGGAACAGAGAAATAAGAGTCTGCAGAGAAACAAATCTAATACATCCATTGTTCTCACAAGCACTTTGAGAACACTTCACTTAACTGTACTGTCTTCCGCGAAGGACGGTGTTATTTTATAAACGTTATCATACATTGCAGTTTTAAGTTATACAGAATAAAACTTAAACATTTAGTATTAGATATAAATTAACACGTTCAATGCTGACAAACATGTTTAAACATGAAAATCACATAAGTTTCAATGTTAATTAGAGGGCAGGAATTATCGTCCTCCGCATCCAACGTGTTAAGAGATTTTTAATGTGTAGTAATATAGTTATTGTGAACTATGTCTGTTGTCAACTAAAGTTATCGGTATAGTCTAAATTACATTTTCGTATTACTTTGCCATGGAATTTACAAAAACACTAATCTTGAGATCAAAGAGTGAATTTTAGGATCTTTTAAAACCATAGTTTTACAGCACTTCATTATTTCGGAATTCCACATGACCAACTATGCAAAAACACAAGGACACTTCAAAATAAGTAATAAATTAGACACATCGTTTTTATTAAAATGTGCTACATAATACTGACGTTAAATTTTAATTGAAAATCCATGCGCATTTTAATACAAGATAAAAGCTAATCTCATTATTCCTAAGAGGCTCGAGTTTCTCTCGACCAAAGAATTCTTAAGGTGAAGTAGATTCATTGTATTAGTTGTTACAAATAAAACATTGCTTGTACTTTGATTTATTAAAAATTTAGCATTGCATTCTGCATTTCTACCATCTTAGTTAACACATAGGATTATTGACTGTATACATTTATCTAAAGATCATAAGAAAGGTAAATAAATATTTATTAGGTATATATAAAAGTAAAAATGCAGATTTCTCTGTTTGCTTAATGTTTTGTACTCTGTGAAAAGTATTTAGCACCATCCAGGTTTTTGTAAATGATTCAAAAGGGTGATGAACATCTATGAATATGAATTACAGGTAATAAAAGTTACAACCATGCATAGATTATGTATTAATATCTTTTTAACTTTTTAAAGCAAAATTGAATCCAGCTTACAATCCACGCAGATTAAGTTTTCGTAAGCTTTAGAGGAAGCAGGTTTTGTTAAAACTCTGATTTTATAATGCAGATAACATTAACATATATAACGCAGTGACCTATTTTTTAATCTTTAAACATTACACTTTCTCTCTGTAAATATTTGTATCGTAATTATTTGTCATCTATTTATCTCGATGATTGTTTAAATGAATCTAATAAAATAATTTCCACTTCGCATTAATACAATTTTAATTTATGTTACCGAAAAAAAAACTTTACGCCCAATCTGTGTTACTGATAAAAGCTAATGTTGTTAGAAGTGATATATCATTGCTTTAAATTGCGTTTCATCACTAATTGCCTCACATTTGAGATTATCTCTAAAAATGTATAAACCAAAACGATTAAATATTTTGAAACTTTACAGCAAGTTACTTTATTTCAGGTCTCAATAAATAAAATTATAAAAACAAACTTGTTTATACTTCATTTGGAATAGGTATTTCCAAATTTAATGAACTTATTAATACAAAAATATTTTGTTAGACATATGATCATATTATCTGGAGCATGAGAATAGTTTATTTACTCACTTATCCATCGGATACTATGTAGTTATTAATTAAAGCAATGGAGAAAATGTAATTCTGTTATCATATCGTGCAAATATAAATAGTTAGATATATTTTGAAAAACTTGATTGTTGTTTTACAAACTTACATTAATCTAATCTTACATTTCAGAAATGATTACTCCCAAGTATTAAGTTAAGTTATGGTTAGGTAAATAATCATATTTTAATACTACCGTCCATCTAACGTTACGATATGTTCCGTTATATTTTTCTTACACGATATTTGTAATTGCTTTGAACATTACGGTAGCGACTTGCTCTTATTTTCCTAGTGTAAAAGCATAATACGTTTATGAAATAACTGCACGAACCTAAAAGACTGTTCGACTGAATCAAGTCTATTGTCTGAATGTCTGCAAAATCCTTCATCAGCCTTTTTATATGTCTATGTTTGTAAAAGAAATCAGACATCAATTTGGTCGGCTCTTATAAAATGAATTCGTAATGTTTTAATGAAACTGATAGCATCGTTTTCAGATTAATTAATAACTTTTATACAACACTTATTATGTAAAACTCATTATTATATTTTACTCATTTATTGTTAGGTAACAATGAACTTAGATTTAACCTTGATATTGCATTTGGCAAGTGTTACTAAGCAAAACCATTTGCCGAGTCTGCATTATAAAGAATTTATATTCCCCTCCTTTAAAAGCTAGAGTAGAATTTAACTCCTTTAAAATTACTTTTATATCAAAATTTCAGACAGTAAAAGGGAGGCAGCTGAATTTCATAGGTATTTTTGTCATATGTAATTATTAAATATATATAAATTCACCTTTCCAAGATTATATTTCTTTTTCTTTTTTTTTGTGTATTCATAAAACGTTCGGAACTATATGTGGTGTTTTTTTACATTTTACCAGTTAAGTTGACCATAGTATTGTCAATGTCTAAGATCGAGCTGATATTAGAAATAAGTATTAATAGCCCTAAGGAAAATTAAATCTAGTACTGACCCTCTACCAAATCTAGTACTGACCCTCTACCAAATCTAGTACTGACCCTTTACCAAATCTAGTACTGATCCTCTACCAAATCTAGTACTGACCCTCTACCAAATCTAGTCCCTTTACCAAATCTAGTACTAACCCTCTACCAGATCTAGTACTGACCCTCTACCAAATCTAGTACTGACCCTCTACCAAATCTAGTACTGACCCTCTACCAAATCTAGCACTGACCCTCTACCAAATCTAGTACTGACCCTCTACCAAATCTAGTACTGACCCTCTACCAAATCTAGTACTGACCCTCTACCAAATCTAGCACTGACCCTCTACCAAATCTAGTACTGACCCTCTACCAAATCTAGCACTGACCCTCTACCAAATCTAGTACTGACCCTCTACCAAATCTAGTACTGACCCTCTACCAAATCTAGCACTGACCCTCTACCAAATCTAGTACTGACCCTCTACCAAATCTAGTACTGACCCTCTACCAAATCTAGCACTGACCCTCTACCAAATCTAGCACTGACCCTCTACCAAATCTAGCACTGACCCTCTACCAAATCTAGTACTGACCCTCTACCAAATCTAGTACTGACCCTCTACCAAATCTAGTACTGACCCTCTACCAAATCTAGCACTGACCCTCTACCAAATCTAGTACTGACCCTCTACCAAATCTAGTACTGACCCTCTACCAAATCTAGCACTGACCCTCTACCAAATCTAGTACTGACCCTCTACCAAATCTAGTACTGACCCTCTACCAAATCTAGCACTGACCCTCTACCAAATCTAGTACTGACCCTCTACCAAATCTAGTACTGACCCTCTACCAAATCTAGTACTGACCCTCTACCAAATCTAGCACTGACCCTCTACCAAATCTAGTACTGACCCTCTACCAAATCCTGGGACACTCTCGGGCACACTCTGACTTTCAACAAATGTGATGTGGGGAAAAGTAACATCCAACAGTTATTTATTAAATGATAGTTCATGGTGACAATTACCTTTTTATTGTATAGCTCTAAATACACACATGATTGTAGTTTTGATTGGATTAGTATATTTAATCACATCTCTAAATTTTCCCCTGATTACCTTTCCGGGGAAGAAACACTCACACATTTGAAGTGCGTGTTTGAGATGATTCGTTAATAAAGTAAAGGTAGGTGCCAAAACTTACAGGCAAACGAACTTTTTATTTGCATTCTTTTCTAACTAAATTTAGATCAAAACTTATTACTTTTGTTGTAAGTTATAGATTGTATTATTCTTTTATGCTTTAGTTCTGTGCTTTGTATGAAAACTCTAATTAAAAAATATATATAATACTTATTTGAGTCTCATTTCTGAACTGATACGATCTAGGGCATTTATATTCAATTATGTATGAATGTAAACTCATATTTGACAGGCTATTCACAAGGATATAGATATCCTATAATCATGGAAATGGATGTTTTTTCAGAATTTAATTCAATCATGTAGTGTTTCGATAACTTAAATGTATCTCCTCAAATATATCACAAAACTAACAATCAATATATATATTAAGTCCTTCCTTAAAGATTTTGTATTAACATATACATCTGATATGCCAAAGAAATAACCCAAATCAAGTTTAAAAATCCTGTAAAATATTTTAAATATAATTTGTAATCCAATAAACTATTTTTGCCTATTGTACCTTTGTTTTTATACTGGCAGAAAAGCTGTTGTAACAGTGTTTACAAAAGTTGTTTTTCCGGTGCAATTGGCATAAAGGTTCCAATCACTGGTCACCCGGTTGTTGAATGTTTTAACGTGCAGCGGGTGGCGAAATGGCTTGTGGTTTGATTGATTGTTTTGGTAAACTGAACGGCCCCATCGAGAGGACATATAGTGAATCCTAGATCCTTTTAGTTAGCAGGATGAAAATTTATCAACTTAATAGTAGTTAAATATCATCTAAACGATTCATATGAAACTTATTTCATCAATATCATAAAAATACATTTGTTTAAATAATCAGTTGCATGTAAAGTAACGTTAATATTAGTGTTAATATGTTAATATTTTACGGGATATTCACTATATTCACTTGATATATTCTGTAATCTTAATAGTAATCTCTTAATCAATCTCTAAGACGCAATGGGGCGTATTTTATGGCGAATATGAATGAATGATGAGTGTAGAGTGGGTGAGTTGCCTTGTGTAGACTTGTACTGACTAAGGCCGACTGATTCTTTAGCCACGATCATTAAGTAATTAATCACCCAATGACGAACGGTAGCTGGATATGGCATCGAACCTTCACAAAATTAAGAGGGGCATCTGTTTCGTGATCTTTTTTAGTTTTAAACTTATAAATATGTATGAAACATACTGGCGTAAAACTTAAAGATTTTATGTGTTCTTTAAGATAAGAACAAAATATTTTAAAAATAAAGTATTTTGGTTGTAATAGAGAAGCTAGACTTATTGGTGGACAAATAAACTGATGAAATAAAAATAAAACAAATCTTCCCATGATCATAACCATGAAATTATGTTATGCAAATCAAACATAATGGATTAATTAGATATATTTTCGCAGTTAAAGATTGATTTAACAACTTTTATTAGAGCGACATACAGTATAAAATATAGGTAGAGACAAATATAAAATCATACCAATGATAATCAACTTGCACCGTGAAATCTTGATTGCAAAGAAAAAACACAATCACAGAAACCAGAATAATGAATAAATTTATCAGGAAGCTTCATGCATTAACATGCCAGGATACAGTTGTGATTCAAAACTCCTTAAAATAAGATTATTTGCGGATGACGAAACTGATCTTTTCCTAGAGTATTTTGCTTAATTTAATTTGTTTATGTTAAATAAATAAATTAAGATATTTTATGGAGTTTAATTTAAGTACTTAAAATAACATTTTTGTATTTAATTTAATACCACGTTACGATATTGTGTTTCTTTAATTTGTACGCAAACTTAGTTAAAATAACAATATCAAAGTTATAAATAAACGTAGTCTTTCCATGACTAATTTAAATTATAGAACATTTTATAAATAATAATCCATGTATTTAGAACCCCGGCATCAGCAGTTTAAACGACTTACTAACTTTACAACAAAACGAAAGACTTATCAAAGCTTTGACATAATATGCGATATGGCCTTTGAAAACGACTTACAACATCAAGTTTTATTCTAATGCTTGAACAAATATTTATTTCCCATTAAATGTTTTAATCAGGGAAATAAATACATTAATCCTACATTAACTTAACATATTAATACATTAACTTTTCATCCCGTATATTTAATGTTATTCCAAATATCCAAAATTTGATATCCAAAATCTCAATAAAAATATATAGTGTAAACGAATGAGTGAAATATAATTAAAATTTGATTGTCATTGCATGTAAGACAGTAAATGATCAAACTAAAATAATTATTTCTAAGATGTTACTTTTATTTATTTTAAAATACGTTTTCATCTTATATTCCCTTTCATATTATTTAGTTTTCATATAGGCTTACTTGTGAAAATATCTATTGCAGTTGTTATTGTTCCGGCTGTCCTGGTATGACTTCTTCTTTACATTGTTAGGGTTTACGTCTTAGAAACAATAGTTATGAATACTCTCACACGAATAAATTAATAACCATTTAATGATTATTTAATGAATACGTAATTTTCACAAAAAATAAATGGTTTGCAAGTGTTCAATACATGTTTGAATTTATTCAATACATCTTAAACATAAACACGGTTAAAAATACGTCAATTGAATTTGAACTAGAATTTTTTGAAATTTTCGTAGCTATACTACGGTTATAGTTCATTCTATATTCAAAAACAAAACAGATTCTCAAATGTATGGTTCAGTGAAGTGAATTAAACCGATGGTGAATATTGAACGGACCGAAACTGTTTTCAAACTGCGTTTGCATATTTATTTGTATTTTCTCTTTTTCTAAACGGTAGTAAACCTTTACTGATACCAACGAGCTACTAAAAACTACAGGTTAGTTGATATGCACAATTAAACTTATTAATAGAGTACAAAGTTGTGTTAGCGAACATTTGTTAAGTTCATAACTATTAAATGTTTTTTGTTGCTCAGAAGTCAGAAAATATATTTTTGTAGTATTTCAACGTCAATGGCATTTTTGTTAAGAGTACATTACAAACACTTTAAAAGGAAAGCGGCCCATACCCCTCACATTTTTTCGGCCATCCCCGGGATTTTAACCCGTGACCCCTTAAACCGAAGTCCAAGACGCTAACCGTTAAAAAAAATTTAATTTTATATTAATTCCAAACAATTGCAATCAGCTAATGCAACTGCAGACTGCGTAGGTAAACTTATTAAAATAACCAGATCTTACGATTCATTAAATAATTGTCTAAGATGCCGACGCAACTAGGGCGTATTTTAAGGCGAATATGAATGAATGATGAGTGTAGAATGGGTGAGATGCCTTGTGTAGCCTTGTTACTGACTAAGTCAGCACCACTTATCGCAGATTACTTATAGATTACTTTACTGTTAAACTGTAATTAGTGTTTCACTCTTCAAAGTATCATTGACTTAATTATGAATTACATCGGACAGAGCCAGGTGCCAGGAGCCAGGTTTACATCAATTGTAAACGCCAATTGGGCTAAGATCATGTTAAATGTTTGCATAAGCATAGTAAGTTAAATTTATGTATACATGTTGTTGTATGTATTTATTGTTCGTTGAAACTTAACGTTAACGTGTTATAATTTTTCATTTTAATTATATGAATAGTTAATTAATTGTTTGACAGAAACTGGTTTAGCCTCTAGTTAATAAATATAGACTAAGGTTTGTTTACCACATGAAGTTTACTTTATTTACCTCTAGTGACTAAGTAAGGTGATTTACACTTTCGAATTTTGTTCCGTTCTGTCTGAGAAAGGCGAACTTGTATTACTGATTTACTATTACGTCAACTAGTTTCCCTCATAAATATTATATAATTTTTCAGAATTTAATGATAGTCATTCGCCAAATAAACGGATTAAATGTATTAAATTATTACCATCAATTAATCAATAATCGGCTGTCACGAATCCCACGTTTTGTGTTGAAAATACGTTTGGGTTCTTCGTTTGTGCCCTTCAGAATATACAGCAACCTAGGAGCAAGTAAAACACCATTTTAGAAGCTCTAGGGAATAAAAAATAACATTATTTAACAATTAATAAAAATATATAATTTTGAAAAACAATACATTTGATATACTGTACTATCTGGTACCCTGCGCGACTTTGTTCACGTGGTTTTTGTTGACTACTACTGCGTCCTGTTTCTTTTCCCTTTGTTAAAAATATTGTTACTACGGAAACGTAAACTAAATCATTACTACATAAGGTTACCATTGATAACTTTAACGTCCAGTAGGACGAAGCCCTAAAGTCCTGTGATTAGTGGCTAGAAATCTTTCTAGGAATAACCTGAATGACCATGAAAGGTTTTGGGCCCATAATGGATAAAAAGACAAACACTGGGTTTTGTATCTAGACTAAGTACCGTATATGATATTTTGTTACGTAAAAGTTAACAGTTTTCAGGAGAGAATACAAGTATAAACTTCGTCTAGAAAACAACTGTCATAAAAACCAATTATTTGTTTGATCAGCACTTCAGAGGTGTACCCTTATACATAAAATTCCTTATTGACCAATTTAATTTAATGTGGATGTTGTAGAGAATTATCTATAAGGTTCCATGAAAAATTAAGCTTTCTTTATAGTTCTGTTTAAATAATCTAATCATACTATATAGCTATGATCGAAATATTTTCACACTCGATGTATAAATAGTTATTGTATTTAAAGGATAGTTACATAGTGCAACGGACATAAATTCATTGAAATTTAAATAAACATTTAATAAATCTAAATAACGCATCCAATGTTTAATATTAATTACAGGTTATCAATGTTTTTTGAACTTTGAAAAACAGGACACATTATTAATATGAAGGATTTTATTTAGTTTGTGATGCATATTTCTCAACCATGGAACACATCTCTGAATACACGCAAATTGCATTAGTTTGTGTAGAAGGGTTGGTGAGTCTGTCAGCCAAAATGAATCATTCGTTTCCAAAATTAACTATTCAACGATGGCTTCAACACTTACATGTCATTCACGTTCGCGGACTTGTTTCAAATTCCAAGCTGTTGATAAAACTATCAAATGCCATTTAACTACATACTACATTTTGTGTAATGGTATATTCTTACTTTTAAATTAAAGATGACCACTAGGTATGTTTTCTTACTATGGTTTATTCAAATTTCGAAATGCAGAGCTGTGCAAAGGTTTGAAACAATTCAGAATAACATATTAAATATTATCAGCCAAGTATTAGTCACCATTAGTGTATTATTCGTTTTTTGTTCACAGTGGGGAGCGGCTCTCGTGTGAGGTCCTGAACATGGCAAACGTGAGCCTGGCTTGAGTTATAGGTTATTTCAAAGGCGGTTTTTATTAGAACACATTACCGCAAATCGGAAGAATGAGTTGGCAATTGCAGTGTGATGAACTTTTATATTCAAGCGCTATAAGAAAAATTTCATGAAATTTGTTACACAAATGTACTTCGAAGGTCCGATATCAGTGTAATACCATACAAAACCATTATTATAATGTCTAATAAACTGTATCGGTCGTCCATACAGAATGTTGAATAAATATTTTTAATAGGATTACTATATTATTTATTTATTGTAATTTTGATTTTTTTTAATGTCTAATAAAAGTAGGAAATTTAAAATTGTGTCTTATCGTAGGCAAAGGTAATTTTATACTTAATTGGGATGGCCTTACATGTTATTACAATTACAATTATTTTTATATTAAAAAAATGCCACAAACCGAACCTCCCAAAGGTAGTTGTATCGGAAATTATCTAATTCCAATGTTATTCTATTAGAGATTGAATTTAATTTGTACTAGGTGCCATTCGTTTGAAAGGCATTTAAAATTAGGTATAACTCAACCTAGCATACATTTAAATACCCCCGTAGCAGCAAACCTGCGTACTCAGCGAATTTCCAATGCATATATATGTATCTTAATACCAAATAAAGCCACATACCAAGTTTCATCAATATACATTCATAAATAAACGATTTATGACATTTTAATTATTCTCCATAAGAATAACATGGCAGCTGAGTATGCAGGTTTGCTGAAGTAAGGAAAACAAAAAATGGGGTTTTATATAAATATCAATATAACTCATGTAGGTAAAGCCACATACCAAATTTCATTAATTTATTTTTATAATAAAGGCAGATAACACGTTACTTATTCTCCATAAGAATAACATGGGGCTGAGTACGCAGGTTTGCTGCTTTGGGAGCCTTGGGTAAAAAATAGTTTTTTTTTTGAGCAAATATCAATGGTCCACAACCAGATGAAGCCGTATACCAATTTTCGTCAGTATACGTTCATAAATAAGCGAGATATAAAATGTTTATTTTCCTCCATAAGAATAACATTAGACAACGTACTGTGTTTAGCACTTTCAATATCTCGGTAACCAATTGACGTAGAGAAATGATCAAATTACCAAATTGTGTGTTTTTTTAAGCTGAATCCAATGGGAAAAAATAAAATTTGACTATTTCCAAAATTATATGTAAAAAATCGAAAAACCCATTTTTGGGGTACAAAACCCCCCCAAAATACCCCTTCGGATAGAGCGATCTGGCTGGTTTTCGAACTTAAAGTCATAAATGTTGCTTTACACGTTTAAACCAAATTTCATCAAAATCGGATAATTTTTACGAGAGTTATCGTGCTCACGGACACACACACACACATATATATATATATATATATATATATATATATATATATATATATATATATATATGTACATATATATATACAAATATATATGTATATATATATATATACAGTTTCGAACGAATGGTGTTTTTGGGGTCTGGGGACCTCAAAACGAAAAGTTATCATGGTCCCGGGCCTAGGTCTTACCATGCCTACTACGGTAATAGCTTCTTCCCTATGGGGGAAATTCGCTAAAACTTATGAAACTTCCTTCAAAGTCCCTTCGCCCATGGTTGCAGAAACCAGCAAAACACGTTTAAGCATTGAGCATGGACTCAAAATGTCTGTTAAGTTTAATTTAATTTTACTGAATCGTTTTGATGCGATTAAATGTATTCCAGGTTTCTGCTCAACTCTGAATAATTTATCTGTTAAATACAAACTTGTTAATACTACCTAATTTCCTCAAGGAAACTAAATCACTCGTACTAGCTGTGACTCCTCGGATTTCCTTAGTAAAATTAATTGCAATACACGGTGTTTTTAAGTTATTTACGCATATTTTATATATTTGTATTTGTTATCTTATATAAATAATGTACCTCTAACCTTTTCTACTGTATTAATCCTTGTAACCCTTTTACTTTATTGAACTAAGATAACAGATAGATACACTCTTTATTTATGCGGGGTGACTTTAAACTGTTAGTATTCAGTATTCTTTTTTTCAGATAAGCTATAAATGACAAAATATAAATCTATAATTAGTTTTAGTTTTTCTCCTAGAGTTGTCATCTCAAGTAATAGTAAAATTAATTCAATTTGTATTCTTTTAACTAGCATAAGGAAATTTGTATAGCATCACTTAAAAAGACTATCAGCTTAACTATTATACATGTGTTTAACACAAATATAAAATATAAACTTAAGACCTAAGTTAGATGATGGGCTTTTTGATCAGTTATACACAAGATCAAAGGTTAGTTATATATTAAGAAAAGTATTTAAAAAACTATTAACTAAAGTTACAAATAAATTAGCTTTTATTACGTTAAAATTGTATAGATAATACCAAACATAGGCAGCAGCTTAAGAATGTGTAATACATTCGTTGTATACTAATCATATTGTTTGTACATAATTATATCAACTGCCGAATAATAATTAATATTAATATGAGAATAAGAGTTATTTCTAAAAAAATTCAACATATTTAAAAACTTCCTTACATGACTTCATACATTCCCAGTCATACATAATTATGGCAAGTGCAATTATAAATTACTATAATGATATGGCACAAAAAAACTATAACAAAAATCAAGTTGTACTTACCAGCCTCAAAGTTATATGTTTTCTAACCTGGAAAATAAAAAAAGTAATCAATAAAATTGAATTTTTTACCATGGATAAAACTTTAATTATTTACGTTTGTTATGTTTGTTATTAAAAACTAGGGAAATAGAATAATCAGACGTTTCAAGATTGTCTCTGTTAAATATAATATGTGAGCATTTTGCAATATAGTAAATGTACAAAATTACACATCTAAATATAATAAACAATGCCAGCGTAGTATTTTTTTAGATTCTTATTAAACGTCGTTAAACAATTTGTATTATTAGTTACGAGATGATAAAATAAGAAAAAACTTACCTCGAAACAAAAATAGATCGAGGAAACAATTTTAGTTACAGCCATAGTGACAGTGTCAGTTCTCACTTCCAAACTTTGACCATCAGAATACATGCGGGTGTATCTCTAGTTTCTGTGACATTAGACAGGATTTTGCTTTCTCTGAATCCCACAGTTAAATAAGTATACTTTTCTCGAAAGTGCTACAATTTGTGTTGCTACGGATGTCCATTTCACAACCTTCTTTACATCCTAGTATTTTCTTGATATTATATGATACTGTGGTATCATTATTTTGTGTTATTGTGTTTTATGAAATAATAATTGCTTTTGAGATATTATTTCAGTTATTGAGAAATTTAATCACTTATAATTTGTAAAATGGAACAAAATATATGAAAAATAACTGGTTATATTAAATCATATACTCTAATATGAGTAAGTTTGTTTTCTTGTTTGCATGCTTGCGACTCTGATCACATAAACGGCTCCAACGATTTCTTTAAAAGGTTAGAAATAACTAATTTATTTGTTAAAAATAAGTTCTAGGCAGTTTTTAATCGAAGCAGTTAAGCGTTCAATGAATCAAAATTTGTTCCAAAGATTTTTAAAACAACGCACTTTAATATATTAGCTTATTTGGGTACTAATAATTATGTTTTTAACTGGAGGTAGCCTAAGCCAAACTAATCGTAAAAGCTATTACGGAAGTTTGGCACACTATCGGATGTCTTACGGGCAGTGATCTGAGTTCCAGAGCCATTACCAGCAGATAAAACCTATGTAAATGTGTAAAATCGACCACTGACAGTCCAGTTTGACTGAACACAATCATCGAGGTTCAGTCGTATAGACGTTCGATTAAAACATAGTTACAAAATAACAACCTTCAAGAAACTATTGTTTTTCATTTAGTGACAGTATTATTTATCTCTATTCTAATCGAAAATCAAGTTTTATTGCCTACTGGGAATATGCTTAAGGCCCTTTATTAGTGTTGTCTCGTCTCAATAAGGACACTCAATAAGGTTTAGCAGGACTCTCTGGCTGAGGAGAAGATTCTATATTGTTGTACAGCCAAGCTTGTCCCGATTAGCAAGGGTGTAGGTAATCAGGACCTGCCATTGCCCTGCATCTTACTTTTAAACATTAGGAAAAGTAGTCACGAAGTTTATCCGCTTCTACCTGACTTTACTATGAAACACGTACAACAAAAGCTGGGATTTAGACACGACACTCGTTAACAGATACCCCTAGAGGGTATGAACATAGAAGCATACATGAACCAGTGAGTTTATGAGAGATTCCGCACAAGTTGAGATATGACAAGCCTTAATAAAAACAAATAATTTGAATATATCAGTTCAATGTGATACAAAATAAGTATGCAATGTATACAATTGTAAGTAAGTAATGCAATTTTAACGTAAGTACGTAATTATTTTTGCAAGCAAACATTACTTACATGCCTCCTGATTAAAAGTATTCAACTACTGTATTTGTTTTGTAAGATTTAAAGTACCTTTTTTTAATTTTGCATAAACTCTGATAGGTTCACTGTTTATTGATACAGTACCTGAATTAACTGAATATTAACTGAAATTACCTGAATTTAAATTTGTATTACTTTTACCGACATTATTTATCATATTGTATTTGATTTTTCAGACACTTCTTTGTTTTATTATAAAGGAGATAACTAAACTGCAAATTTCTGTCATGGAGATATCTGGTTTGTGCGTCTAAAATTGAAATTGATTGCTACAAATGTCAGACAGGTTCACTAAAATTAAACCAAAACCCGGTAAACGAACTATTGATAAGGTCACCCATCATTAATATGCCATCCACACACATGGACTTCCAAAACACCTACGTTTCCTTCTAGTATATTATACATGCAGTGCAGTTTTTATACTTTAGTGTATTTCCATGAAATTTCGAAAATAGCTTTTAACAATGACAATAATTGCCTGTCTATTTTTAGTGTTTGTATAAGCACTTATGGTAAACCAAAGTTCTGTAATGATAGCTTTAGAACTTTGTACTTTTATGTTTTAACACATTTACGTAATCTAGCACGTGTATTTAAGTATTGTCTTAAACACTCGACTAAACATACTCAATATAGACCTTCAGGAGAATGTCGATAGTGTAATCTACCCTTGTCATGTTAATCACATATTTACAAAATTTGGTCCAAAATTTAAGGTTTTTACTGTATCATGCTGATGTCAAATTTCTTTATTTAAACAGACATATTTATCTGCATACAGCTTTTAGTGAAATAAGACGACGTATTAGCTTATCTATTGCTCAGAAACTCTTTGTTTGTATTGTAGCACAAGGTAAGCCGTATTGCAAGCATATTGCTGATGGTAAATAGTGTCCAGGTTCTTGAATAAGCAAACAAATTAATTATACAAGTAATCTGGTGGACCAACTATATGAAAGAAAATTCCTAGGATTGGACAATTGCTAGTAGGAGGACTCACAACCGTGAAGCATTTTACCCGAAACGATCTAGACACTTTCGCGAAACGCTCTAACTTTCGTGTAAAGTTAACACAAAAACATTATATCCGGTTGATGCAGACCGGATATAACTGTCTCATGACGGTTCATCAGACTAGGCCTTATAGCGGGGTTTGCCATGTGTACACTAATAAACAACTCTTACTTTAATGATTTATTAAAACTGTAAAGTAAGATATTCTGTATTAAAAGAATATAAGCTCTGCTAAAAACACAGCCTCATTTAATAGAAATAAATGTTTCCACATGTTCGAGGTAACAAAGGAATACAGCACGGCAAAATGTATGGTAAGTTCACATAATAGGCATTTTTGTTCAAACCTTTAATAGAAAATTATGCGCAGTATTTTGTCAAAGAATTTGTTAAATTATTATAACGAAATATCAAACTCTACACAGAGCTTTAGCTGAAAGATTAAAAGAGCTTTTTAAACTATCATGCAAACTAACATTGCCGCACAAATATATCTTCGTTCTTCAATATTTAAGAACGGATTACTTTGGATATTATTTTAAAGTAATGTTCACTTTATACTCAATACATATTTGTGCAATACGACTGCTCTATCCTGGCTGTTATTAAAAATTATTAATGCACATTTTAAACGTCCAACCCTCAATCTGTATAAAATAGGTGAATATTGTTCTAGACGTATATAAATAGGGCCAAAATAAATCATTTAAAATACAAATTCAGTTAATTTTATTTACAAACTATTTCTTGGTCTATTGTGTACGAACAAAAATTACCTGTGAGTATTTAAACTCATTTTATATTAAAGTATTTAGAACACAGTTTTTACGTAAAAAGGCTTAGGGCTATACAGTATCAATTTTTTTAAATCTGAAATATAGTACATAACTATTATAATCTAAGTTTTTTAAGTAAAATACTGTCTTAATAGATACTTCATACTTACCAATCATAAGAAATTTAAACATTTGCTAAGTGGGTACTCTGTTGGCTTAATAACGAAGTGGAAAGGCTCAGTTCTCTGTAGTTCTCTGTTTGTATATTTAACCTTAAAAATCCAAACACTGCTTTGGTCTTTATAAAACATATTATTAAACTATTGACTATATACGATTATAGGCCTAGTTTTAAAAGTCAGATTCATCGTTGTGACCTGGAAACTCTGAGAACATACCTTGACCAAAGGTGCATATGGAGTTTTTTTACAGTATTTACTTTAGATTAATTCGGTGCAATTAAGCATACATGATGACCTTCCCCTCAAATTAAAAACGTTAACAAATATAATATTAGGTAATACAATGTTTTATAAAGCAACTGGTTATCCTGAATGTTCATTTCACCGATAATCATCTACCGCCAGTTATCCAAGTTTCAAAGTTATTAGCAACTGATAAGCTAGGTGACTTTGCTCTCGGCCAATGATACCGATAATCCCCACCTCCCGTTTATTTGAATGCGAGTTTACAAAACTTATTTCCATGTCTTACAGCGGCTAATTATTATATTCAGATATTCATAGAAAACAGATAGTAATAACTTTTTGTCTTTCCAAGACCTGATTAGTTTCCAATAGTTTAAGAATACAGAATTTAAAATAATATTGGTAAGCTAATTATTTCTGGAGGTATAATTATAGTAATTGTCTAATCATTTATATGTTTTATATATGACTTTCTTAAATATTTTATGATATTTATGCCATACTGGTCCAATGTACCTGTACAACGAGCTGTTGACCTGTAAAGGCTCTTAAATATTTACTACGCATCATTGCTAAATAAGATAATATTATTGGCAATTATTATCACTTTTCATTTATCTAACAGTAAGTTTAAAAAGTTTCTATCTGAAAAATTTGGTTGCCAATTTTTATGTCTCTCGGCCTTGAGAAGACAACGTTGACTAAGTTGACAATTCCTTGATATATCCAATCACGTACCAAAATAATCGGAATCACAAACACTCGGTTTACTCTCTTGTTTCGCCAGTTACCAGGAACGGTTGTACTAAGTAAACAGACTATCACAGTTTGATAAACTATTCTACACTGTCTGTTTCATAGAAATGAATGACTGGACTTGTATATTTCCCTCGTAAAAATTAAATGGTTCATACACCAACCACTTTCTAAATTCTGAAATATTCTACTTATACTGACAATGTTGTATATTTTATATTGACCATGCAGTATATAAAATAGCCTAAACTTCAACGAATTACATGAACTTACTATTAGGCTAAAAAACTTACAGGTTAAAAACTTAGGATTGAAATTTCCCATAAATTCATCACACGTATACCAATAACCTTTAAGTATTATTATTTTACCTATTATCATTGAGTTTTTAGTAAACAAATCTAATTTAGTAAGATTGGACTGTATTACGAAAAGGCTTAATATAGCAGAGTCAAACACCCCTTTATTAGTGCCTAAATATAGAAACAACTTTGAATGAAACATAAGTGAATGACAAACATAGTCATTAACAGAACCAGTCAATACTATTAGGCTACTAGGCTATTAGGCTGTTTTCAGGCGGTTCTGTTATTTGTTCGTTTACTAAAAACGAATTCAATAAATATTTCGCCTCAAAGAAGCCACAGTTAATAAAGTCGTAAGCACTTTCACCTTCTAGGAGAATAATAATAAGATAGGCAGAAGCAAAGCTTGTAATAATGACGTAAGTCATGCGAAGCGGCGAGGTTATCTCCAATTTGCGCAGCTCAGGTCTTATAGTATTGCGAAGCATTTACTTTAACCGCCACGTTGGTAAATTTGGTTTCATGTCAAAGGTGTTAATAATTGTTGACGCGAGGTTTACATAATATGAAAGTCTTTCTTAGAATGTTTATTTTAGAAAAGATTATGTGTTTAAATATATAAATAACATAGATAACAATTCAATCCAGAATATTTCTCCTTAGTCATGTAACAGCGTTATTCAGTTTATATCATTAGCAGTAACATATATTAGTTTGTTCCATAATGAGTACTTGAACGAATTTATTTTTTTTTTATTGTTGTTTGTCGATTGCAAATTTAATACCCAAGTAATAATACCGATTTAGTTATAATACATTTTATTGCCATAAACTAATTCTCATCACAGTTTAATTGACTAAAATTTTTCTTCGATAATTTATACTAAAACCACTAAAATATTTTACAATATGCATATTTATTGATGTTAGCTACCTTACTTTTTTGGAGTTTAAATCATGAAAAATAGCAGTATGATAACAAATTTAGTAGCATCCCATTTTATTACAGATTAAATTTAAATTGATTACCTATTAACTTTAACGTATTTACAAGATTTTTTAAGCAAAAAAATGTATGATAAATACAATAATAAATTAAATATTTTAACAAAGTAACTTTTAGAGAATATGCGCATTGATTCACTTGCAGAAAATCAGTAAAATTAATCCCACTTCCACTAATTCTTCGTAAATGTCCGTGTCATCCATCCATGAATATATGAGATATAATTGTGAGGCCTTGTTTTTCAGCTCTTAGAGAAAGCAAAAAATATAACTGTGAATAAAACTATTGCTTTTATAAAAAATATTATCATTGAACGGAACAACGAATTTCAGTAGAAATAGACCGTCAGTGGGTTACCTGTAATTCCTTGGATTACTTGATCACACAACCCTTTCAGTGGAATCAGCAATTCGTCCTGTGCACTGTACGGAAACGGTCAAACATTCAATAGCATGACTTGACTAGTTTGCAAAGTAAACTAACTTAACCGCCTCCGTTGTTTTGCATATGTAAATCGCACAACGCCGTGCGCCGTATCAATAAATATCAGCAGGTGGTTGAGTTGAGCAAATACTAACACTGTATCGAATTTAATGGGGCACTAAAATTGTATCATATAGTATTTTGATTTTTAATCTAACTATGTATACAATAGGTATATTTATAGGTAAACCACTTTTTAGGGGATGCCAGACTTTAACAATCAATTCATGTGCCTAGAAATGGAATTTTGTAATCTTGTAATAAGTATGTAGTGGAAACTGACTGTAGGGCTACACCAAGTTTATAATGTGATTTTAATTTAAAACAAATCATATGTTTCATTATTTTTAATAGTATCGTTTTTGTTTACAAGAATAGTAGAAATGGGATTAATATAAAAATACAACATTTATTTTCAGTATAGTATTCCTTTTTTGAACTTAATTAATTAAGGAACTGAAGACATAAACAGCTATAATTGGTGACCCCTACTGAATGAACAATTTTTACAGTTTACATTCGATTATAATTTAACTGAAACATAGTTATTTTTTCAAAAATAAATTTTACTTCTACCAAGTTTGTTTATACTACGTCATTAGAAGAAATTGAAAGACAGTTGGAAGAACTATAAGAGAGGAAAATATTGAATTGAGTCAGAAAATCGCAAGAGAACATAATGCAATCCCTCAGTAAAATCTAACTGCTGTAAATTGTATTGCTGTGAAGTTACCTCCATTTGGAGCAAATATACCAAGTCTCTGGTTTTCACAAGCAGAATCTCAATTCATAATATCCTGAATTACTAGCGATGAAACTAAATTTCATTACGTCGTGGCACAGCTAGACACCCGCTACGCGACCTAAGTGGAGGATATCATTACTAACCCACCGGAGACAGACAAGTACAAAGTTCTACAAATTCAACTTATTCAACTTATTCAACTTATTCGATTGTCTGCATCAGAGGAGCAGCGAGTACGACAACTTGTCAGCGATGAGGAACTAGGGGATCGAAAACTGTCACAATTCCTACGTCATCTACGCTCCCTAGCTGGTTCCTCGACTCTTCAGGACAACCTTCTTCGTCAGCTTTGGTAACGGCGCCTACCTCCACACGCTCAAGACCAGGTGATTCAAACAACTCAACTAGAGCTTTCGCTTGACAAATTGGCTGAATTCGCTGATAAAATCATCGAAGTTGCTCAACCAAAAGTCCCTATTTCGGTTGCCGTAAACTCACCATTTCTTGACTCAGGTTTGAATCCCTTGCATGTGGTCAAAAGGATGAAGTTGAGTTCTGAGATCTCCTTTCAGGGAATACTTCACTAAAAATAAAACTCATAGCCACTCCTGGTTCTGATAAACAGATTTACTGTGATGCCACGCCATCGAAATGCCGACCTTAAGTTCCTGAGCAATATAGACGTAATGTATTTAACTCCTTTTATGGTCTGAGTAATCCTGGTATAGAATCTTATGTGGTACTTATTTCAAAACGTTTTGTATGGCCTATCATACAGAAAGATTGCCGAAATTGGGCCCGCTATTGCCAGTATTTCCAAAAAGCTAAAATATTTAGACATGTTCACTCTCCACCAGGTAGTTTTATTCAACCTTCGTCCCGCTTACAACATATAGATCTCATGGGGCTCCTCTAATGATCTCCCCTACATATAGATCTCATAGGACCACTTCCTCCTGTTGGTCCCTATCGATAATGCCTTACAGTTGTAGATAGGTTTACGAGATGGCCTGAGGTTTGGCCTCTGCAAGGTATAACAGCCCAAGAAGTCGCAGAAGCACTTATCAGCTGCTGGATCTCACGTTTTGGTACGCCATCTCGGATTACTTCAGATCAAGGAAAATAGTTTGAATCTGATTTGTTTTGCCACCTTAGTATGATATTGGACATCGATCAACGTCGTACCTGAAGCTGGCATCCATTTCTAATGGAATGGTAGAGCGTTTCTGTAGGCAACTCAAGACTGCTATCATGTGCCTCCCAGAGGCAATATGGCTTCAAGCCCTGCCAGTTGGTTCACTCGGAATCCTCAGCGTTTTTTTAATCAGATCTCAAGGCATCATCAGATGAGTTGGTGTACGGTGAACCTCTTAGACATTCTGGAGAACTCATGCACAATGTGGTCCTCATCAATAAAAAGATCTTTCGGATTTCGTCGTACAGCTCAGTCACCACATGTCTAATCTCCGTCCTGCACCTGGATCTAGTCATAGAAAACCGACTACCTTTGTTTTCCAGGATCTAAAAACATTATACTATGTTTTCCTTATGGATGATACGGTGAGGAAATCTGTGAAACCTCTTTACACAGGCCCTTAACAAGGTTTGATCGTGATGAAAAGACCATATCTATTATCATTAACGGACAAAAGTCCAAGGTGAGCATCGACAGAGTAAAACCCGCTCATATTTTGGCTGATGAGCCACACAAATTTTCAGAAAACCCACCCAATGTCCTCAATACCAAACCTCCCCCTGTTATACAACCTCAAGACAATAACAAAACTTCAGTTCTTCCAAACTATACAACCCGATCAGGACGTCAAGTTTGCTTAAAAAGGCCCTGACCTCTGGTCTCCGTGGGGGGCTGTGGAGGGGAAATTGACTATACACCAAGTTTATCATGTGATTTTAATTAAAAACATATCATGTGTATCATAGTTTTTAATATTATTGTATTTGTTTACAAGAATAGTGAATCTGGGATTCATGTAAAAATACAACATTTATTTTCTACAGTCGATTCAGTGTGCTTGTAAAGTGGATTTAGTGAAGATATCTGATCAGCTAAATGAATGTAGGACAGGAAAATTTAAATAGTAATACAAAACTTCGAGATAAAATGTTACCTTAATAATTGAAGTTAATATTTTGTCAATGGTAATGATAAACATTTATCAGGTCTTTGTGTTGTATTGTTATACCCTTTTATAAGTGTATAAGTATATAAGTACCGAACCTAGCCTTACCACCAAATCCTTTTTGCGAGGCAACATATTATTAGGCACATTATAATTATGGCACAGTGTTCTACGATGCGGCGGTTAGGCTAGGTTAGGTTAGGAATTATAGAAAGCAGTGCATCAAAGGGATTTTGACCAAGCCTTACCACCAAATCCTTTTTGCGAGGCAACATATTATTAGGCACATTATAATTATGGCACAGTGTTCTACGATGCGGCGGTTAGGCTAGGTTAGGTTAGGAATTATAGAAAGCAGTGCATCAAAGGGATTTTGACCCACCTCTAAGTGACAACGGGTATCATATAGAATATCTGGCTGAGACAAAGGATAAAACAAGTTTTCTTTAATACTAAAACCTTTTATAAATTTCCGAGTTTCACACATTGACGTAATATATATATATATATATATATATATATATATATAGGCGTAGATTTGTATGTACATCAATTTTAGTATTACTGAATTTGATTCTCCGATAGAAAAGTTCGATTAACAATAAAAGTTATCAGTCTAAGCGTTATACAATTAAAATTATAGTTTTATTCAAACAGGTTATTTTTCGTACTGATCAAATAAATGGCATCAATAAATTAATAATTAATACTAAGGAAAAGATGGCATTGTTTACTGTTGTGTCATATTTGAATTTAGACTCCCTCTGATAAATGTTTTATTGATATGGAGTACCGTGGCTAAACAACCGTTGTACATTTAATTTTGTGTTAGTGGTTGCGGGAGCGAGGGATAGTGGACATAATTTGGATCACTCTTTTAAAAAGTCTTATCCGTAAATCAATTTCGAGGTAGTTTCAACAATTATGATTTTCTATCGAATATACACTAACTTGGTTTAAATTTTTATTGTTCTGTTTATTTTTCAAAGATCTAACAGTTTTTAAAAATTATCCTCAACTATTTTGAAACACCCTTTATACTGTCCCTACCACGCAGGCCTACTTTTATAATTCGTATTTAAAAAATATATAAAAACTAACTACATGGGGGAAAACATTTATTATTTTAGGAATTTTGTATATTTTCTTGCTCTGTTCTACAAGGTATCTTTTTCATAGTTTGTTTTTCATATTTGGAAATGGATGGCTAAAATAGTTTAAATGAAACCTTTATTTACCAAATTTTACCGTTTTACAATACATTTGGCAAATTTTGTTATTTATAGTTATTAAAATATTGGCCGCAGTTTTTTAAACACGACTTAAAATAAATATACGTAATTTTTTTTTAATATTGTAGTATACTAATATAAATAACCTGAACTAAATAACTCTACGTCTATTTATTCCCTATACCATCTTAGGTTTCTAAACAAAAAAGACTTAAACGTATATGTGTGCAATCTTATATGTTTCCTTAATGGTGGTAATTACATATAAAATCAAATAAAAATAGCTTCATGTATTCTCAAGACCCATAGATTGCATAGCTAGAAAAAAACGCAGTTAAACTACATTTAAAATAAATGTCGAATATGTGGAAATCATGAATTTATTCCAACGGTAGGCGTATCCACATTATATCCACATTATTATTTTATAATATGTGTTAGTTACCATTTTATTGAACTTTGCTTACATATATATATATATATATATATATATATATATATATATATATATATATATATATATATATGCATGTATATATTTGAAAACTAATCGTTAAAAATATTAACGATTAACGATTAGTTTTAAAATATTATTATCGATACAATAAAATGTCTGGAAGACAAGGCATGTCTTATTTTATCCGTGCATCAATGTTGAAGGATGGACGGATGATCTTTTACTGACAAAAGCAGAATATACACAGCGTCTTTTGAAATGCAAATTTCCATTATAAGGTTGCATCTACAACAAAGCTTTTTGCTTATTGAAAATCGTTAATATTAAAATCCAATACATTCCTTCGTCTAGACATATTTATATTAAATATAACCTTAAACATTGTACAAAGTGGTTTGCTTGGTGGGTGAGCATACACAATTTTCTGATCCTCCAAATAATGGTTTCTGTTTATTACTTTGAAGGTGATTTTATTCTTTTGACTATTTTTATTTCAACATCATCGGCATTTTTGTTAAGAGTACAGTACAAAGGCTTTTAAAGGAAAGCGATCCAAACCCTTCACATTTGTGTGGAAACCCTGGTATTTTAACCCGTGTCCCCTTGAACCGAAGTGCAAGAGGCTAACCGTCAGGCACGCGGGATGCCCGACGGTATAAAAAATATACCATATCGGCCCAGCTTTGTAATTAGCTCAACTGGACTTCCTATTAACTTATACATATAGTTCAGAGGAACATAGAGTATAAATATTTGAAATTGGATGTGACTTTCAAATAGATTGTTATCCATTGAAACACACAACACAAACACACGCTAAATAAACATTAATATCATTAAATCATAACTTTTTCAGATTTTTGT
The DNA here is from genome assembly GCA_963675035.1 of Allygus modestus. Lineage (NCBI taxonomy): Eukaryota > Metazoa > Arthropoda > Insecta > Hemiptera > Cicadellidae > Allygus > Allygus modestus. The sequence continues at coordinate 83,455,086 of OY776115.1, forward strand.
TGATATTTTGTAACATTGTAGGAGAGAAGACCGGAGCATTATTCTAGTTACTGGTTTAAGTCTTATGTTTGCTAAAATTCAACTAAAAACTTAATTGAATGCTGTAGAAAAAAAATACTGTTTTAAGAGGTTGGTGGCCTCCTTGCTTCTATACTTTGCCTGTTCACTGAATGTTTTGCCCTAATACATCCTAACAACTACCTGTCCATTACCTTGGGCCTAAGCGTGGACGTATCAAGCAAAGTAAAGGGCACGTAAAGGATGAGATGGCACAGAGAAACGAATCCAAGACAGGCCCCTGTTAAGGTTTGAATTCCGTTGCCTTGAACATTACGCCAGAGCCTTTTATGAATTAAAAATAATCGGCTTTTCTGTTTTTCACTGTATTAGGTTTAACTCCCTATTTTCGGTATTCAACCATATTTAAAAAGACGTTAGAGTAGTAGTAATAACATCGAGTACATTTTGGGAACTTTTGAAAGAATATATAAACCTTCTTTATCCAAGCTATCATTTAATATTGAAAGATAAACTTTCACGGTCATTACAACATTCACTTTGATATTATGGGTTTGGCTACGTGTCGTCCATTACGTAGAATGTTTTCGTACTACGTAGTAGAGAGGGTAGAGGTCAACACTAAGCAGCAAATGTAAACAATACTCTTACCCTCCCCCCCCACTGTGCAATGCAATGACCATTCGTCGAGTTCAGGTTCCGGGGATTCACGATCCTTTGATAATGGCTGGGGCTCCAGATAATATGCAAAATTCGTCTGTAAAGAGTCTAAAACGTCGGCAGACCTTCAACGTAGTGTCGACACACGGCCAAACTCAGATGATCACGGGATTGATGATTTATCACCCTCACCATATTTAACATCATTGTCTATAGTATTTTTATGTTAAATTATTCAGTTCGGGAATTAATATTGTGAGATTGTTATTATACCGGATTATTGCATTATTATTAAATTTCCGCCCACTACTCAGTGATGGTAACTTGATTGAATAAGCTCCTGTAATTCTGGTCTTCAGCTCGTCCATATCAGTAGTATATACAACGTCTTTAACATAGCCATAAAATAAATATTCCTCTGGGGTAGTATCTGGTGAATGCGCCTAGGCATTGGTTTTTGGATGTTAGAGATTTCCTAGATGAGACATTCCCGAATCGGTGGATCGGTCGTGGCGGGCGCATAACTTGACCTCCTCGCTCACCGGATATCACCCCAGTGGATTTTTTATTATGGGCCATTTTAAAGAAGTTTTATATGCTACATCTTTTTCTGATATGGACGAGCTGAAAACCAGAATCAGAGGAGTAATATCAACAATCACTGAGGAGAGGTTGGTTAATACTTGGGCGAAAATTGAATTTCGACTAGATATTCTACGGGCCACCAATGGGTCACGTGTGGAAGTGTTCAATGTTTTATATACTGTAAATAAAATTCTATTTGTTGCTCTTTCTGAAAAATATAAACTTTTAGTTGTAACTGCAGTGGTTTTCATTTTATTACACGTAAAAATCAGTCCAGGACTTTATGGACACCCGGTATAATATACGATATGAGATAGATGGGACATTCATTTATAGCCGGAGAGTACATGAATTGCGTGTACTGCGTTCTGTGGTTGAACAATTTACAGTATTGAACATTTGTGTATAGTACCAGCTTCCAGCATTGCAACTTGGAACCTATAAAATGAAATCAAAACCCTTTTTATTGCTATAATCAAAATTCCGTGTATTAATTTCAACACCCTAACACATTTTACAGCTTAGAGGTTTTGTGATGAATGAGTGCTTGGCCTTTCATCTAAATAGATAAAGACTTGAAATATTTTAATTTATGTTTCTGACAATATATTTACAACGGAGCAATGAACAACAAATAATCCCTCTATAAAAAAAATTATCTATTACAATAATCACAACAAAACTGGATGGGTTGCATAGTGTTTAGAGCGTTCGTCTTGTAATCTGATGTTTCCTGAGCCGAGGTCTAAAAGTTTGCAAACGCTAAATGTTGAACCTAGCTTCTATTTGACATTTGGCAGTCAACTAACGATGCTTTTTAACTAACTACGATAAATTACGATAACAATTAATAAATCCAAGATTTGGACCATTACCTCGCAAAACGCGAAAAGTTATAATAACAGTGACACATAAACATAAATATTAACATGCAGTAAGTAATAAAATAACAATAAGAGAGCTTGAAGCAAAGCTTGTAATAATAACGAGAGTTATGAGAATCGGTGGGTTTATCTCCAATTTGTGCATATCCGGTCTTATAGGATTACGATGCATTTACTTTACCTGGCACGATGGTAAACAGTTTACCTTTTTTTCTCACTACATATCTAAAAACTTTGGTTTAGTTTATGTAGGCAATTCCTTTGTAAATCATGCTATTCTATGTTTTGTTTCTGCAATGAAATAGAATACACCACTGTCATTGAAAGTGGGCAGTATTTTAATAGAATAGTTTCAACCGGTTTTGTAAAAGTACTTAAATAATAATGTACATATTAGTCTTCAGAACTAAAATAATGTAACGCTAACCATCTTACAAGTAAATAGTTATATCAAAAGTACTTAAACTCTCAGTCACACAAAATATTACGGATTTGCAGATTATGATCCAAATACTAGTCCAATATAACTAAATACCAAAATATTTAACATAGTACATTATTTAATGAGGATCATGGAGGCACCAAATTACCATCTATTTGAACGGACTACAAGAAGGTCGCGACGTTGGTTGACAAGCAAATCGAACAAAATTTTTAGCACTAAATTACATTATTACCAAATAATCAACTGGCCCATATAGTATTCTCCCTCAATATATTTAATGCTTTTACTGAGTTTTAATTTTTACATAAATTGTATGGTTTGTACTACTTTCCTGAAGTGTGGTAGTGAACTAGAGTTTTTTTGTACCTAAAACGGTATCAACGATGACAATAGGAATCATAGGCCGATAGTTGTTTGATCAACTCCAAAGACCAAACAACGTGTGTTGTTACTCTATAGTATTTGATTAAATTATTTAAAATTTTTTTTTTTCTCATATAAATAAACATATTAGTTATAAACTGAAGGTTTTATGAATAGATTCATATATTCTAATTTACTAATGTTTTTTTTCAGTTGATTAGTACCAGACTAGAATATAATTAATAGGTTGATATTATTTTTAAATATTTTTAGAAAACTTTTGATAAGGTAAATCACATAAATTGTTATATTAAAACCATACTAATGATTATTTTGTTCTTATTTGTATCAAAGTAAACAGAAGGTCTCTTATGAATAGTATATATCAAATTAATTAATTCAGTAGGTTCAGGGGCCCTAAGGATTACATTTGGGCACATTGCTCTTTATAATATACAAAACAGACAAATCAATTTTTACATTATTAAATTTAAAATATAATGTTAGTAAGTGTGCAGTAGTATCACATACTAGAAAACCCTTTACATTTACAAATTATATCCAATTAAAACATAAAAATCTAGGTATGCTACTTGAATCCAAGTTTTCATTTAAAGAGAACACCACGAAGCTTTTTAAATCATTATACTCATTGATATCAAGAATCAAGAATCAAGAATATTTTATTGTCACACGACTATATAAATATAGCATTGACAATCGTCACAAATACAAACTTAAATAGCTAAAATAACAGACTGCTAACATTTCATAAAACATTTCCAACTAAACATCCCTTCTTTTGAAAATATAATCTTTAACGCCGTAGTACTCTTTTTCAACCAAGTATTTTTTTTTAGTCTATATCCAAATTTTACAACATCCACCTGAGTTTTCAGGATTTGTGGGAGAACATTAAAAAGCTTAATGGTAGAATAGTAGGTTTGGTTTTGAAAGGAAGTTGTGTTGTGTCGGGGAATATGGATTAGTTTAGTGTTGGAGAAATTATATCTATTGGCAATGCGTTGAGGAAAACGTGTTAGTTCTTTACCAGAAATGTAAGGCACTCTAAAATGTAAATCGATGGAAATGTTAGCAAGTTGTTTGCCGAAAACACACCTCTCCATTATGCGTATTGGTCCATACCATAAATCAGTCTTATGGTTTTTTCTGCAGTGAAAATATTTTCTTAGTTCTAGAAGACTCTGCTCCCCATATTGCGACCCCGCATTAAATATGAGGAAATAGGCAACCAAAATAAGCCGTGAGGAAAATTTATCTGTTGGAGAATTGGGAGAGTCTTCGAATAAGAAAAATGCTACTATCAATTTTGAAACCTTTTCAATATGTTTGGAAAAGTCTAGTCGGGAGTCGATGATGACCCCTAGAAAAATGTGTGGCATAACAAGATTCAATGTCGTCCTCACCTATTGTTATTACTGCAGAATCTCCTGAATTCCTTAATCTAAAGTCTATAAAATTAGTTTTCCAGGGTTAAAAACCAGATGATTGTCACTTAGCCACTGTAATAAGAGACTACATTGTATAAATTTCTAAGCTCTAGATTCTCTCGGGAGTCATCAACAACACTCAGAGAGAGAGGTATCGTCCGCAAACAAGCAAACATTGGCAGGGGAAATTTCTTGAGGCATATAGTTTATAAACAAAAGAAAAAGAATTGGACCCAAGACAGTCCCCTGAGAACACCAGCAGTTACTACAATCTCTTTGGATTTCTCGGAGCATAAGCAACCATTATTATCAATGAAAGATATTTCAACAGATTGTGTTCTTCCCTCAAAAAAAGCTGAAATACGATCAAAAGCTTTACCTCTAATACCAAAATATTTCAACTTTTCAAGCAACAATTTATGGTTAACCAAATCAAAAGACTTTCTAAGGTCAAAAAATATTCCGAACACATTCTTATGGTCATCTAAGGCTCTAGAGATATTGGTAATAAAGCTGAATAGAGCATTGGTTGTGGAATTATTTTTGCTTAAACCAAATTTTGTGAAAATAGGGCATTATTAATTGTTAAAAATTGATAGAGACGATCAAGAAATATTTTTTCAAAAATCTTATAAAAACTTAAAGTGATCGAAATTGGCCTGTATTTGTCTTTTTTAAACACATCACCCTTCTTAAATACAGGTTTCACAATCACTGATTTTAGAGAATGTGGAAATTCACCTTCGTTAAAGGAGGCATTCAGTAGATGACTTAGTGGGAGTGCAATAAATTCAGCAATTCTCTTGAGCAACCTAGAGGAAACTCCATCATGTCCAGTGGAGTCACTACATTTAAGAAAACGAACTACATTCAACACGTCAATGTCATGTGTTGGGTGTAAGAAGAGGGTTTAAGATACACTTGCTAATTTATGACAATTCCACAGTGCAACAGGATATTTTTTTCAATTTATCCCATTAGCTATATTTGAAAAGAACGTGTTGAATGAACTTACAATCTCATTGGGGTTATTTATAACACTGCCATCATCGTTTTCAATAACAATCTGTTTAAAAGTCTTACAAATTTTGTTGGGAATGAATTCATTGACAATGTTACAGATTGGTCTCGGTCTATTACTATTGGTATTAAGATGGGCCAACACATTTTTAGTTTTAGCAGCTTTAACTGCAGACCCATACGTCCTCTTCAATTCGAGATAGGATCGTCTCAATGGATGAATGGACTTCAAATCCTTCGTTACAAAATACATATCAATCACGTTTTATCGAAGCCTTGTGAGAGAAGAATCCAGTTTGATTTTTGTATAATACTTCCTTGAGTGAACTTTTGATTTCTTGACAGGGAAAGCCAGTACAAAGTAATGTTTAACAGTAGCAAAAAAAAAACAGTCAAATTTAATATTCAAGGTTTGACCAGAGTAAACATCAAGCCATTGTTCATTTTGAAGGTATTTAATGAAAACAGTAACATTATTATCGCTGAAGGATCTGTTACATCTAAATTTCGTAAATAAGTTATCTAAAGAAGCTGGCAACATGATATCAGATGTCTGCGCATCATTATCAGATACACCTGTAATGACTACATATGTATTCATGACTGAAGGAATAATGTTACAAAAAACATGGTGAATAAGAGATTTTGAACCCAAAAACTCTCTCGTATATGAAACAACAGTTTGATGCAGACCAAAACAAAGCATCTACTCCAATAGTTTCCTTGATGAACTATCAGAAATAGACAAATCTATATTAAAATCACCAGTCACAATAATTCTACGGTTAGGTTTGGCGAGTTCTTCAAGGCTTTTATGAACGTCAACTTGCTCAACATAATTATGTGGCGGCCTGTAAACGGCAAGAAGGAAATAAAAAACACATTCTATGTCCAAAGAAATAGAAGATAGTTCACAGTACCCCTCTACACAGAAAATAGTTACATCAACAATTTGAAACGGTATACTCTCCTTGACCAATATACATGTACCTCCTTTATCAATGATGAGGCGACAAAATCCAGTTGCCACACTGTAGCCTGGAAAGGTAAATGAATTTAGATCTAAATATTTGAGAAAATGCTCAGACACACAGAGAACACTGGGGGATACTGAGTCAACTAAAATCTCCACCATATCCAGCTTCGATAATATGCTCTGAACGTTTTGATGCACAATCCTGAACGAATTGTGGGAAGTTTTTAGCCTGGTAACCATTTTGGCATCGGAAGGTAAGGCCAACTGTTCACTGGGTAGGTTACCTATAAAAAATAGTTTTGTTTGTTGTAATTCAGTACGGGTTTAATGGGCTTGTTGGATAGAGGTTTAGTATTCAGTGAATATGTGAACGGGAATGGGTTGATGGGTAGATTGTAAACTTATGGCGTTAGGGAAATCTGAAAAAACAGCATTGCTTGTGTTCTTTTGAGAAATTTGTTGTGATACAATATCCGAGTAGACTAAATTTGCAACCATTTTCTTACCTAACATATTCAGGTGCAAACCGTGACGTGTTAAGTGAATTCGATTTAAGGATGACAATGACAGAAACTTAACATTTGCACTTATCCTTCAGACCTGTGTTAATTACATCGATTTGATTGTTAAAAGATGTATAATCAAACCTGCGTGGAATAGCAATAAGGTATACTTTACAGACCATGGTTGTTTCCATAAATGTTTTTACCTGAGTCATAATAGTTTCAGTGTGGCCACCATCGATGTCGTTAGTGCCTCCCATCAGTACCACAATATCATCCTGGCACAATCCTTGCAAAGCCCGATTAGCCCAGCTTAGTATATTAGACATCTTTCGGTTTGGCATGACATGTCCCACTACATTGAATTTGATGTTTAATTTATACCGGAGTAATTCACTCAAATTTCTTCCTTGAATGTCAGAAAAAAGCTTCATAAAGTATTTTACCTGAAATACTTCTTCAGTTGTTTTTTATCTTTTGTTATATCTAAAATTGAATTTGGTACCCTTCTGACTAGTATCTTCACATTGGGGGTGTTTAGGAAATAAATATTTGATATTTTTATTTATATCATTAAATAAGTATACTAATTTGTTTAGGATTTTTAACTATTACTATGTAACTTTTAATTATTTTAACTATTACACACTTTTAACTGTTACTATGTATAATAAAAACCAATATATATATAATAATATTATATATAAACTATTAGGGTAAAATAAACTGTACAATATACAGGGTGAGGCAGACCACCCGTCCAGCATGTATAACGGGAGAACAGTTTGGTCTAAAGCCATTGAAAAAAGTTCTTCATAAAGGTAAACATTTTCAAGATCTCATTTAAAGAAACATTTTGGTGAAAACAGAATTCACTTATCTTTATCCGTTTCAAAATGGCTGTCATTTTTGCGGAAGATATTGACATTTAGGGAATACCGTGCATTTTCTAAACCATCTTTTGTATCGTTTTCCCGATGCAAATTTTGTACTCAGCTTTAATCTGGTATGCTATATGATAGATTTTAGTGAACAAATCTAAATTCTATGAAATATCTTTTTTTGATGCTTTTATGCCCAAAATTCAAAAAAGTCAAACAGTAGCGCATGTCATAAATCATACCATTGAAAAGATCTTATAAAACCTAGCAACTTTCTAATTTACACCAACCTTGCATCTCTTTTTGTTTTCGTACAATCAGCAAAAAACGTTATTTTGCCATATGAAATGCATGTGTACGTAAACACAATGTGGCCACCGAATACATGCGAGGATTATACAAATTAACATGCATTTCATATGGGAAATTAAAGTTTTTTGCTGATTGCACAAAATCTAAAAGAGGTACACGGTTGGTGTTAATTAGAAAGTTGCTAGATTTTATAAGACCTTTTATAAGACCTTTTATGGTATCATTTATGACATACGGTACTGTTTGACTTTTTTTAATTTTGGACATATAAGCATTTTCAAAAAAACATATTTCAAGGACAATTTAGATTTGTCCAATAAAATCTGTCATGTAGCATACCAGAGTAAAGCTGAGTTTATCACGAGTAAAATATTTGAATCGGGAAAACGATTTGAAGGATGGTTAATAAAATGCAGGGTATTCCCTAAGTGTTAATATTTTCCTCAAAATCGAAACGCTACCATTTTGGCCGAAATTTTCTAACGGATAAAGATAAAAGAATTATGTTTTCGCCAAAATGTTTCTTTTAACGAGACCTTTAAAATGATATATGATTTGGCCTACGTTTACATAAGAAAGTTTTGAGATTTGAACCCGTGAACTTTAGATTTGGAACATTCTGACACATAGATTTTGATGAAAATATGTTTATTAGATTGTCCATAAGCGTGTTAGTGGGGAAGAATTGTGTTTGATTACTTTAGACCAACCGTTCTCCCGTTATACATGGTGGACGGCTGGTCTGCCTCACCCTTTATAATAAACTGTATAGAATAGTTTAAATAATTAAGTTAGCCTACTTTTATTTGTTATTTATCTCTTCTTGTATATTGTTATTAATATACTCTTTATAATATTGATCATAGGGTTTTATTTTTTGTTATATATCTTATAACAGATTTTTATTGTTATCATACTTACATGTGTATTATTGCACCATAGTTATTTTTTATTTTAATAAGCCATCATTTTTGCATAATTCCACTATTTTAAGGCTGGGCTCAGTCTAAATCAATGTTTGTGGTAAAAATCTGGTATTTGCTTATCTTTTACTATGTCTTGTTTAATATTATTGCAATGCTATATTTATTTCTATACTATTCTAATTTTGTCTTATTAAATTGGCATTGTAAATATACGTCATATTACTGTTCATGTACTTTGGATTTGTTGTGTTGCTATGGACATATTATTATTAGTGAATTTCCTATGGAAAGTGAACTATTAGAATGACCCGCACGGTGAAACTTAAGCCCGGGACCACCATAGAAGTTCCTAACGTGACCCCCTGAACACGTTTTGGGGGGTCGTTCAAAATTTGATATATATATGTATATATATATATAGACATATATATATAGACATATATATATATATAGACATATATATATATATATATATATATATGTGTGTTTGCACTCTAGCGGTCACATTTGTTGTCCGATTTACTTCAAATTTGGTAGGGACATTCCTTTTTGTAATCAGTTGGACAAGTTCGTTGGGCAAAACAATCGTAAAACTCTAATCCTCTTTTTTAGGGATTTGAAATTTTGAAATTTGATTTTTTGGACCCAAACAGGGTCAGAAAAGCCCTAAATCTAAGGTTAATGGATAAAAGGTTATAGAACTAAAAAGGTGAAAATTGTAAGCCCCCCTACATCATTCTAGCACTAATACTTACCGAGTTATTAAATAAATTAAAATTGAGTCAACACAGTACGTTGTCTTATGGGGATTTTACATTTTTCATATCCTGATGTAGTTTTATCACTCCTAACACCCCCATAGCGATTTTTTATCCTGATGGTACATCCTCCTATGCTTACAATTCACAACATTGCCATCCAAATACTGCATTTAAATAGAACCAGGTGAATCAGAACAGCAAAAAAACTAAACAGTTTCCATTTTGCTAAAAATGTCACAACTTTTTGTTTAAACCCATTATTTGATTTTTTAAAGTTTTTACTGGGGAAATTCACTTCCCTAACGTCAGCGTGCTGCGTGCGAACTCGTTTATATTGTACTCTTCATGACACAATATTACGTTATTTCTATGATTTAATTAAAATCTTGTTTATCTGATTTGTGGCATTTGAATAAATAATTTTGAATTTTGAATTTGAGCTTGTTATGTCTTTTGACACTTTATTCCCAAACACATGCCCCAAATATGTTTACCATCTCCTGTAATGAGGAAGTGTCCGAGTTGACACTACTACCCGACATCATTTTGTTAACAAGATCACTTGAATATATTATTAAATATATACATATTATTATTTAGATACTGTATACTGTTGTTCTAGATATAAACACACATAATTATTGCGTAAAAGGATATGCACAATAGTTTGTTACTCTCATTTTCAACATATATGACCTTTTTTTAAAGTTCTTTAGTTATTGAATATAATAGTATATAATATATATAATAGTATATAATAGTAGAGCGTAGAACAAAATTTAATACAATGTAAGAATTTACTTTAAAACCCCCTACAAATTAAATTATGAAAAGAGAAAAATATTTTAAATCCAATTACATGGTCTTATAACACTAAATTCCTTTGAAAAGTAAAAGTGTTTTTAAAACTAATTAGGGGATTTGAGTTTCAACAAGATGTTTTAATAATATTTTGGAATAAGGTTTCATTAAACTTGAGTAATCAAAGTAAAACATTGTACTTAGCCTTTCAGTGCTTTAATGTTGCCATTGGTAATGAAATATTCAATTTAAAATGTATAGCCATTTAATAAAACTGTACTTTGAACTAGTAAAATATAACTAATTTTAAATGAATTTGATAAACGAAGTATTATAAATAGCCCATTGGTTATTTAGATTACTTAGCCATGGGCAAGTTTTAATTTTTGTCCTTTTGTTACTTTCTCAGTCACAAAAGTTTCAGGGTATTTAATGTCACCTATACTTACATCTTTTACAAGTTGGATGCTATTTCATTATGCATTTTTTAATGAGGCTGGCTCTATAATAATCCGGCTATTATAAAAACAAAAATCAAAACACAAAAACATTCATATCACATAACATTGGTGAAGGCCCTACAGCATTTTTATTTTTGGATCAAATCAATTCATATGGAAACGGAGTTTTGTTCGTAGTGTTAAATTAGAAAATTATAATTGTGTTCTCTTAGCTTCCTGTACAAATATTTTTTTAAATTAATAAGTATTATTTATTTGATATTAAATGAGGTTTGATGAAACTACAAAGCAAAATTAGCTGCACAGCATTAGAGCACAAATTCATTTATGTCACAAAGCCTCCTGATGTACAAGTTCCATGAACTGAAACTAATTCAGTTTCCATTTGTAGCATAACATTGTCATGCTGACGTTGGTGTCCACACTGTAAACTGCATTCGATTGAAAGTCCTTTTTAGTAAACAAATATCCGATAACTCAACTTAACCTGCTCGTGAAAAGTTTTATTTCGTGTCAATAAACAGCAACAAGCCGAATAAGCACAAACTTAATGTACTACGGCGTAAGTTGTTTAAAAGTTCAGAATGTGTTCAAGCAGTAATAACTATTTTAAACACGTTTCTCAGTATCACAATCGTGTTGCTGCTCACTTTTTCTAAAATCGTAATTCGTTTTTTCAACTGTATTGAAGTGCTGCAGATAACTGGACTCGATAAAGTACTTTGGAAAAGTTCATACACCAGTGTTCTTAAACGTTCTCTCCAAAATTTTCAAGTCGTTTGTACGTAATTTATGACTTTTATCTTATATTAAAACATTTGTATGACAAACTTCTATGTTAAATGTATCCATCGTTTAGATGACGAAAAGTAGTTTGTCGGTTCAGTTTGGGTTCTAATATAATTATGATACATTTAAATAAACAACTATCAATGTGATCTTAATCAAAAAATTACATATTATTTGTAACTTTTATGGAAACCAATAAACATCAATATTTTATACATATGATTATCATAATAACTTAAAACCAGTTATAACATAACAATGCATTGCTATATAATTCCTAAGATACTTTTTTAAATTTAAAATAATATTTGCCTTAGTTATTTTATGACAACAATTACATGCGTAGTATTTTTATTGTGTGGACCTTTTAGTGTTATTTTTGAAATTTTAAATTTATATAAATTAAATACAATTGTTACTTCAAACAACTAATTATTGCAAATGTTTCAGGCTAATTGAATAGCATGGCTAGTGTTGTAACCTGATTAATTACACAAATTCTTCTCTTGCTGACCCTCACGATTATTGGTGGCCTTACCGAAACCAATTACCTTATTTCTGATTCCATTTAAATATTTCTCTACATGAAAACATTATACGAGTGAATACATTTTATAGTAATTTGACACTGATGACATAGCTTACTATCCACCGGTAACTGATTTGATGTTAGTAAATAGCCGAATTTTACTGATCACCCTATCAAGAATAGAATAAAAACTATTTAGGATACTAAAACTTTCTGTAATTAATAAATTTAACAAAATTATAGCTAAATTTTGAGCCAATTACTTTAATACTAAATGTGATGTAATTTTACTTTCATATCAGCCTTTAAAACTATGAAGTAACCGCCAAAAAAGAGCTAGTAACGTAGAAAAATATATTTGTCCGTGGAGCTAGTAACATGGGAAAATATATTTGTCTATGGAGCTAGTAACAGGGAAAAATAGATTTGTCTATGGAGCTAGTAACAGGGGAAAATAAATTTGTCTATGCTAGTACTATAACGACTGTGTAATACTGTGAAACAGAACACCCTGAAATAACATGATTGAATTCGCAACAGGACGCAATTGTGAAATACCAAAATTGGGTTCCTTCACAACGCTTTTTCATTTTCTTAATAGGTAGTTTAAATTATAATAAGTATTATGAGCTTCAATGTTATCTACAACTTATATTGACGAGTCAAATCATTTAAACACTTAAAATGAATATCAGTGGGATACGTAAGTTTATTTATATCTTTACCACATTGACAACAAAAATTAATTAGTAGATAATATTAGGTTATTAGTAGATTTTTGGGTTCGGTATACCATTTTGGATCGCATTATGACCATCTCTTTTGAGTAGGACTTAAGAACGAATCTTGCTCTCAATAGCTTTTAGGCTGTCATAATCTTAAAATGTTCATAATTTATTATACTTCTTCAACTAACCATCAAACTCTTTCATATATGAGATCAAACACCGATATTGCAGGTCGTTATATATAACGGAGGCAAACTCGGTGGTTTTAAAGGACGATTTCTTTACTTCATGCATTGTATTTTTTACAACCAAAACATTAAAAAAAGGTATTCTATACTGCTCCTATCTCCCGTGCCTAGGTCGTTACATTTAAAATGCCTAACGTTTCGAAGGCAAATATAAAACCATTTTTTTTATAAATGTGTTGTTATACAAATTTATTTTCATAGTTTATAACCTAACCTATCCTAGCCGTCGCAGCGCATTCTACAAAGACAATTACTATAGATGAATCATGCACAATAATTGCGGTAAAACGCACTGCAGCGGTTTAGCTATTAATAAATCGAATTAAGATCAAATGAAAATGTCCTCGTTTACAAAAAACTCAATTATAATATATATAACTTAATTATAATAGAACAAACTTCAAAAGTAGTTGTAAGGTATGATACACTAACAAGTTACAAAGTCAAGGGAATTTAGTGAACTAACTGATTCAGCCTAACTGATTCAGACCTGCCCATGGTACGGTGAGCATTTTTGTTTTCTATGTACAGTATGAAATTCGCCATATATACTAATTTTACTGCCAGTTTCTTTGCTCAACTTGCAAACTATTAAAAACTCCAGCACTCGGTTTCATCTTGTCATCATAGTTTATTGAGTATTTTATGAGAAAAAATTACCATTCTTTAAAGTATATTTAAGTTTTCCACTATTGAATTAACATTTTGAAATACATTATGGATTTTAAGTTGTACTAAATCCTTTGATGTTGCGATACATAACTTTGCAGTATTAAGACAGAGCAGGCTGCTCTAAGCATTTTTTGATTCAAACACGTGCAAACTAAATCAATATATCTATTTGGACCCATCTTTAAATACTACATGTCCTTGAGAATTCAGTTCCAAATCGACTTGGTGTACTGAGTTAAAGCGTTTTCATTAGTGTAATCAGATAATAAAAACAATCTTAGGATAGGACAATTTAAACAGTAGTTAACTTTATAGTAAAATATTAAATATGATATTCCTGTAAGATTAATAGTATTGTAAGCAATTTAAAAGGAATTGATCAGAACTATAAGGTCAAACCTTAATGTCAGACAATTTTTTTTAAACAAATGAATACTATCTCAAGCTCCATTGTATAACACAGCAAAAATAAGGAATATAAAATACAATAACGATTCCTATCAAAAGCTGACCCATGATGCTATTGTTATTTACGAACAAGGAAACAGAAGAACTGACACGAATTAGGGTCACATTTGTTTGGTGTCATACTTCTTAATAGACTTCATCTCTAAAATTAGTTAATGGAATATGTATATTCGATGTATTCGATGCTCAATAATCAGCCATAGTGCATTATTACGGGGCAGAAGCTCTTGTTTTATTAATGGATGCAGCAGTGAGCATTAATGCATGTCATTTGGATCCTATTAAAAATTCTCAAACAAGTAAATCAGTGTTGGACTAATTAGAAAGTTAATAAGTTACTTATGATTTATACCTATATTTAAAAAAATACATATCCTGACTAGGAGAAGACAAACCCCTTGTTTTTTTGTGTTCTGCTCACCTTTCAGCTGTTGAAAACTATTGTTTTACATACTGCACAGTCCTATACTGTTCAGGGGGGCTGTGTTGGTTGTTGGAAGAAAAGTTTAAATAAAAGAATAGGTCAAGCTGTTTATCAAATCAAAGGCTTTTTTTGCAAACCATTTCGCCGCAAATTGCATATCAAAAAATTAACGTATTACAAAATGGCAGTTATTTTATAGTTTAAATCTTGAAGTACAACGTCGAGTTAGTTGTTTTATACATTATTTATCCACAAAATTGACGTTGGTATGTTATTTTTTGTGTTTGTGAATTTGCACAAACATTATGTAAAATATTTACGTAAATAATTATTAATAAACCGTATCAGGTGCAAATAATTAAAACTATTTTCCTTTTGGTTAGCTTAGATATTATACAGCGATGAAGTAACCAATACGTGTTTATAATCGATATTATAATTATATCGGCTATATTAGCGAAATCACATTGTTATCGCTATCAATGTTTGGTAATTGCTACATATGCAATAGGTAGTTGTTTGGAAAATGAATCCTATCATGGTTGAAACCATAATGTGTTGTTATTGTTCAAATATTGGTTAAAGATGTAGTGATAGAGAAAGCTAACAATATCTGAAAATTCCCGAGAACATTCCAATTTACTTCAATTTTTTTTATAATATTTTCATAATAACAAGAATATGAAATCAGTAACACGATAACGTCAATTTTAGGAGAAATTTGTTTTTTACAACCATTGACTTGACGTTAGAGGAACTTTAAAAACATGCCGCACATTTTTCTAAAAAGGGCCTTTAATTTGATTACAACGGGACTTATGCTTATATTTAAGCTTTTCTACCAACCCCCAGTGGACCGTCCCCCTGGACAGTTCAGGTTTGTGCAGTACATAAAACAATAGTTTTCAGCTGCTGAAATGTTAAACTAAAACTTATTCTCCTACCTCGTTTTATTCAGGAAATATATTACCTCCTACACAATTTTCAGCACCCCTGTATAAAAAAACTATTGGAACAAATATATAATATTGTTTTTGTTTAAACAAAAATTGCAGCAAACCAAATAAATGTTTCCTAAACCTGTTGAATACTGTTTAATTTTTTAGTGGGAGGAGAACTAATCAAAATTTAAAAAATCGTAATTGTAGAATCAAAAAACATTATGTTAACATTTATAAAGCAATAAAACATTTTGTATGAAAAACTTCATTGAATCCTTTGCTTAATACAAACATGTGATTTTAAATCGGCTCTACGAATAGTACAAGCATTAACCACATAATATTATTTTTCTCCGAAACATCTTCAATATCCAATTATGAAGCAAACAAAATCTCAAACTTGTTTTAAAGGCAACGCTTCTCACGAATTAATTAAAGGTAAAAGCTTTCTTCCAGACGTTGATACATTTCAGTAGATGGAATTAGTTTGACTTTGTGTAAAAAAGGTAACATTAATTTAGAATGTTATCATTTAAATAAAATTTAATCAATGTTTTTTATAATATATTAGTAATAGCTTTTGTAACTAATTTGTTATAGTAATGTTGTTCATACATTTAATTATTCAAAAGTAAAGTTCAAAATATAAAAACAGATCATATAACTACTACAAAGATCTGTTAACCCATGATAAAGATATATTGGAATTTATTATTGATTTTATTTTACTTACCTATCGCTTCTAGTGTTTAAAGCTAAACTACCTTTCGGGATGTAAATAAACTGTTTGTATATGTACTGTATACATGTTGGGACTTGGTATGTGGCATTAAGTGGTATTAAGATACATATATCTGTATTGGAAATTCGCTGAGTACGTATGTTTGCTGCTACGGGGGTATTGTCTTGTTCACTTTGGTATCCTCATCTTCAATGAAACAGAACTAAACAATTTTAAAACAGAAAACCAATATATTTCGAAATAAATCTCAGATATTCATCGGTTATGTTACAAAACTGATAAAAAAATATTAATTTGACCACAGTATGTATAAATCTTAGGTATTTTAGTATAAATCATAGCTTATATTGTTATACAATATGTCATGTAATTACTGAACACTTTTCTAAAAAAAAATTAGATTAATTGATATAAAACCAAACACATCTCGTTTGGTACGTCAAGAGGTAGTCTAAGGGAGGCTCGCCAATCGTAGCTTACCAATGAGTTCTTTTACACCCGGTAGCACAGTATGATACATACAAGTACCCTGGCCTGAGAATAGATACCAATTTCAATTGAGAGAGCCAAATAGACTCATTAGGCAAAACAAATGTAAAAATATCTTTATGCTTATTTTTACTGAGATCCTTTTCCCCATTCAGAAGTGTCAACTACATATGAATATTTGTTTCTCCTGAATTACTATATTGTGTTATGGGGCTATGAAATCAGCACTACCCTCGGTCTCCTGCTAAAATTGCAGAAACAAGCAATTTGCGTCAATGCAGGCTTAAAGAGACGTAATTCCTGCCGAAATTTGTTTAGATGTCTGGGACTGCTGACTTGAAGTGGGTGCTGGCTTGAAGTTAATTGTTTATGCTCGCTTCCACAGCACACCACTTGATGGAAGCCAGTTCCGTCATTACCATACTCGGTTAGCAGTCCAACTACGTTCCCCACAGGGCATGCTGTAACATCACTAAAACACCCCCTTAAAATGTGGGAGCGCTTTTTTTAACAAGATAGCAGTCCTAATTACCAGCATTGCGACTGATATGGATTTCAGCCTGGCCCTTTAGACTCACTTCCAACATAAGTCTTACCTATCTGTGGGAGTGGGAGGGGGCACACGATAACAGCAGCTGCGGTGTGATAAACCAATTTGTTAACCAATTTGTTCAGGATTTGTGCTTGGCTATCAAATAAAAGATATATTCATTGTAGAACAAATTTACTTAGTTCATATGACGATTGTAACATGTTCCTTTGTAACATTTTTGACAAAGACATTATTATTATATGCAGGGTTTTAATTGCAAAGTATTTAATTAGTTTAGCTTAGCCGGTTAAACCTGTTAAACAATCATGTCATAAAAGTTTTAAAAACGGAAGATATTATTTTTTATTTATATTCAAAACTATATAAACATAAACAGCTCCTTGTTGATAACATGTCTAGTAGTTATAATTATGTTTAAAGTTAACAATCTAGGTTTACAATTTTCTTACTTTAAGCTTGTTTTTAGAATCCTGTATACATTTATAGAGGAAAAATCTACGTAAATAATAAGGAACTCCTCAAAAGGTTATCGAAAAATATAGAATAATATTTACCACCAAGCTGGTTTAAGTAAATGATCCGTAATCCTGTAAGACCGGAGCTGCGCAAATTACAGATAAACCCGCCGCTTCTCATAACTCACGTCATTATTACAAGCTTTGCTCCCCAATTATTATTGTATTAGTTGTTACATTTGCTTACAATTGTACCACTTTGTTATGGATATAATTTTCTTCAAACTCGTTTCGGCTATTTTTAGTTCTGATTTGACAGTATTTACTTGAAAGCTCTGGTAAAGAGATGCTAAACTAAATACAATTGTGTATCAAAGATAGCACGAATATTATATCTACAGTAGTATATTATTTAGTAGTACATTTATAGAATTGTTCATCAATGTAACAATTATTGTTATGAGATATAGTTATAAATTGTCTTGAGTTTCTATTAGCCTATTAAAATTAATTGATCATTAATTTTCTTTGATGTCACACAAAATCTCAACACCTCTTATCTATTAAACAGGATTTGTCAGTTTTTGTATGGATCGAACTTCAGTGATGATGAGAAGAAGGGGAAAAATATAATTTTTGTACGGTATTTAATATGCTACGAGATATTAAATAAAATTATTTCTGAGTGGGTGACATTGGTTTTCGATGGTAAAAATTACAGACAAAAACTTAAGTACCATTAACATAAATAAATATAAATTATATGATACGTTGTATTATAACTAAGTGATATATTGAAGAAAGTCTCGAAACATTAGGAATATACTTTTACTCAAACTGCAATCCAATAAAAGACGATAACGTATAATACGATATAGAACAATTGATTTAAATTGCAGTTGGTTATAAATAAACAAAAAGCAAATGTGTGTCTACATTTCCCTACATTTATTTAATTTATCCAAATAAATTTATCGTATGGAGATCGATGGAGAGCAGTTATTGGTGAGGCCTAATCCTTAGTAGGGGTTAGATGGCCAGTAGAATAACTAAGTAAGTAAAGTAAAGTAAAAGTAAAGTAGTCAAAGTAATATTATGATGAATTTGATCTTGTTTAACTAATCTTTACCCAAGGATTATGTGTCATTCCTTAAAAATGTAAGCAGTAATGTCTCACCTTTTAGGTGTCAGTCGATGCGTACACTCCCTCCACAAACAAAACACAATTTAATGTAAATTGAATTTTGATTGTCGGTATAATTATAGACGATGTATTTCAAAAGATATTAATCTAGGTGCTTCATAATATACCCTTAATTGAAATCCGACATTTTTGAATACTGTACATATGTTACAAATAATAGGCATAAACCAAAGGGAAATGAGGAATTTAAGCGTGTTATTAATACCACCACTAAAGAGAGGGTATAGGTTTGATGGTGGTGAGTCCGATGAAGTGTAATATGATAAGAGCTTGTTAACAACGCGTTGTGATCACTTCTACGTCACTGACCAGGCAGATGAGTTGGTAGTTACACTGTTCAAGTTACATTTTATATATAGTAAATCATTGATACAGTATCAGGTTATATTTTAAGATAAATCAGTTAGATAAATCACTGAGGGGACAATTAGCTACAAAAAGTGTAACACAAATAATATATAGAATCCGGCTCAAATTAATGTTTGGCCAGTCAGATAATGTTTACGGATTTGTTTCCATGCCGTAAATTTAAACTGTAATGTTTACATCACGACTTCATATCCACAATATAAAAATTCCAAGATATTTATTGATTCGGAACCATAACATTGTTCTTGATAGAACTATATCAGAAATAAAATAAGGTAATTATTTCCCAATATTATCCTGATATTGTCATGAACGTCATAGTAAATAGTTTATATTTTAGGGCCATTTGATAATTTCGTGTAAATGGTTAAAGTTCATGATAAGTATCATAAAACATGTATAGCTTTATTATGGTACCAAATACTAAGAAATGCTAAGCAATTAATATTACGGGAATCGTATATTGGTATGTTTAAAACTAATTACTAATATATAATATATCACATTTGAGAAATCATATTTCATCGGTACGTCAATGTTGAAAGATGAACGGATGATCTCATACTGACAAAGGCAGAATGTATAGACAATATTCTAGCTTCTTTTGGAATTCAAATTTCCATTATAAGGTTTCATCTACAACAAAGCTCTGTGCTTATTGAAAATCTGCATTATAAAATCCAATACAGTCGTTCCTATGATAATATTTATGTTTAATAATATTTTTAATATCTAGTCACTGAGCTTACAATTGCTTCACTAAATATAACTTATGTTAATAACCAATTTTCAGAGGTTGAGATTGTGTTTTGCCTATCATAACTGTGTGTGTGTATCCATCGGATGGTCAGGAGTTGGAAACATTAAAAAGTCAACAAAACAACATATATTCATCCGCTCAATTTAAGCTTGCCTGTCAAATGGGTTAAAGGGGAGTTTAATATATATATACTCGTTGTTAATATCTGTTAAATAATAACAAAGCAAACTATCGGAAAATCGTGTTACAAACACGAGGGAAGGGAAGGGGGTTGTTATTCAGAATTTAAAGTTAAGTTGTGAAGTTGATAAGCTTATAAAACCAGATAAAACTACTACCCATTTACCCTCAAAAATCCTACTTGTATCACAGATTATTATAAAGTTTTCTTATTACAAATATTTCCACTATAGGTTTCTTGACCAAAATAAATTGGTGAATGATATAAAAATATTGAAAATATTCGATTTAACTTTATATTTTAAACTTCATATTTATCACAACTCTTAGCACACGAACCAACTAGTACAATAACAATAAGAGAGCTTGGGGCAAAGCTTGCAATAATGACGTGAGTTATGAGAAGTGGCGGGTTTATCTCCAATTTGCGCAGCTCAGGTATTATAGGATTACGAAGCATTTACTTTAGCCTGCTCGTCGGTAAATACGCTTTCCTCTTTTTTTATTCATTTCATATTTTCATTATTAATTACGGGGAATTCAAAATTATTTATTATTCAAAATCCATACTTGTTTTTGTTAAGTGATTTAAAAACAAAGGTTCGGGAAAAGAATTTTGAAGATAAGATTGTTAAGTCAAAACTTAACTACCATCCCGTAGACCTAACAAAGCCTTTAACAAAAACCTATTTTCGTTCAAGTTGTAGCTATTATACTTAGTAGTGGTGAAATGATGGTTTAACCCCAGAATCGGCGCTTTTTTCCCATGTTATTCTTATGGGGATCAGTTTTTGAGCCGACGCCCGATCCTACCCTACACAAATTTTCTTTTTGGCCCCTGCCTTATTTTCCCCCATTTAAAATTTGCATTAATTTTAATACATCCTTTGCAGAAATCCACGAGTTCAAAAATAACTCCACACTAAATAAACAACACATGTAAACAACTTAGAAGTTATTGTATAGTAGTGGAGAAACAGGAAAGAGGCCCCAGAATCGGCGCTTTTTCCCCATGTTATTCTTATGGGGAGCCGTTTTTGCGCCGACGCCAGCTCCCGCCTATAGAGCTCCCGCGCATTGGCCTGTACTAATGTCCAACCCTTGCCTATATTAAATATATTGTCCCCATCCCCATCCCTCCTCTATATTTTTTAAAATTAATTTTCAAATTCTAAAAAACTATCTTTGGTGTTTACTGTCCGATTTGTCTGCAATTTGGATATGTTATTGTCCTAGGCAAGTGTTTTAATAAATTTCACTTACATTTCCCAAATTCACTATTACGGTCAAAAATATTTTTGAAAAATACTACCAATTGCCAACTTCTTTATTTACTGTCCGATTTGTCTTCAATTTGGATGTGTTATTTTCCTAGGCAAGTGTTTTAATAAATTCCACATACATATCCCAAATTCACTATTACGGTCAAATTAAAAAATATTTTTTGAAAAATACTGCCAATTGCCACCTTCTTTATTAACTGTCTGATTTGTCTGCAATTTGGATATGTTATTGTCCTAGGAAAGTGTTTTAATAAATTTCACTTACATTTCCCAAATTCACTATAACGGTCAAATTAAAAAATATTTTTTGAAAAATACTGCCAATTGCCACCTTCTTTATTAAATGTCTGATTTGTCTTCAATTTGGATATGTTATTGTCCTAGGCAAGTTGTTTAATAAATTCCACTTACATATCCCAAATTCACTATTACAGTCAAATTAAAAATTATTTTTGAAAAATACTGCCAATTGCCAACTTCTTTATTAAATGTCCGATTTGTCTGCAATTTGGATGTGTTATTGTCCTAGGCATGTGTTTTAATAAATTTCACTTACATATCCCAAATTCACTATTACGGTCAAATTAAAAAATATTTTTGAAAAATACTGCCAATTGCCAACTTCTTTATTTACTGTCTGATTTATTTAAAATTTGGATATGCTATTGACCTAGGCAAGTGTTTTAATCAATTTCACTTACATATCCCAAATTCACTATTACGGTCAAATTAAAAAATATTTTTGAAAAATACTGCCAATTGCCAACTTCTTTATTTACTGTCTGATTTATTTAAAATTTGGATATGCTATTGACCTAGGCAAGTGTTTTAATAAATTCCACTTACATATCCCAAATTCACTATTACGGTCAAATTAAAAAATATTTTTGAAAAATACTGCCAATTGCCAACTTCTTTATTTACTGTCCCATTTGTTTAAAACTTGGATATGTTATTGTCGTAGGCAATTGTTTTAATAAATTACACCTACATTTCCCAAATTCACTATTACAGTCAAATTAAAAAATATTTTTGAAAAATACTGCCAATTGCCAACTTCTTTATTTACTGTCCGATTTGTTTAAAATTTGGATATGTTATTGTTGTAGGCCAGTGTATATACACCATCCACATTTTACAAATATTGCGGTTAAATTTTTAAAAATTTGGATAAATACTGCCAATTGGCAACTTCTTTATGGTCTGATTTGTTTAAAATTTATATCATTATTCTAGGCTAGTGTATATGTACCATCCACATTTGACAAATTAACTATAATGGTCAAATTTAAAAAATATACTAACAATTTCAAACTTCTTTATTTATGGATATGTTATAGCTCTTATATAGGTAACAAGACCACACTACCACACGCTCCACTACCCATTTGTCTTTTTTGTTTGTTTATTTTGCTGTAATCCCAAAACTGACTGTTTATTGTCCGATTTGCCTACACTTTGGATATTGTCCTAAGCATTTATTGTCTGATTTATTTTTGGATATGTTATAGCCCCCAACTATATCTAAAATTACAATATTATTTCCACCTATAATACTGTTGTTTGTTTTGCCGCAACCTAAAAACTAACATTGGTATTTGTGTTTTTACAAAACTATATTTTGTAAATTACTACCAATAACTCCTTTATTTACTTTTCGACTTGTTATATCACCCTATATCTAAATTTACCATATATTTTTTTCCCCTTTAGCGCTGTTTTGTCGTAACCAAACTTTGGATGCAATATATTACTGCCCATTGCATAAGTAAATACCCCATTTCCAAATTCACTATTACGGTTGGATTAAAAAAAATAAATACAAGCTTATTATATACATCCAACTGATAAGTAATATATATCCACATTTATGGTCAGAACAAATTTTGGATATGTTTTAAGCCAATGCGATAACAAAAAATAAATTTTTAAAACCCAAAACAACTAATCTTTCTTTGTGCTTGTTTGGAGTAGTCTTTATTTTATCCAACTTAATTTTGTAGTTAAAATCAAACTTCCCACATTCTAGCTCCCTTTCCAGCCAGGGAGACATAAAGGTTACGAATATTTTCAAACAATATATCTTTTTCTACCCCTATGTTGGACTTGTTTAATAGCGCACCATATTCCAAATCCTCCAGTCTACTACATTCTTTAAATTTAACATTGCCTTTAATATCTCTATGTCTTCTTGTCCATTGTTACGGAAACTTTCTATTTTTGGAATTGCCATAAAATGTTGCGGTTCCGTTAAAGCTTGCAAGTGGCTCGTTGGTAGGTAGATAAATAATGTCCAAATCACCACTGCACGGCAACACACCTTCCCTATTCTTATTTATCTCTATAAATACAGTTTTACAGACACCTTTAACATAGTATACACCCCTCCATCCTTTTCTGCCAACACTCCCACAAACTTGTTTACTACAAACGCATACACATAATGCTCGCAGGAAGTAATCTTTTAATTTATCCTCTCTTTCCCTTATTTCTTTAGCCAACTGTACATTCCTCTGCAACAGTATTTTCCACATATTCCAATGTCTTCTAATTCTCTCTCTAAGAAAGGCTTGGAAAGTGGCTCTATTTCTTTAATAGTGTATGGGTACAGTTTATTGGTCCGGCTTCTTAAAACGTAGGGAGTAAGGTTAGGACTTTCCACTAAGAGGTATAGTGGAGAAAGGTGTATTTGATGTGCCCCCAGATTTGATGTAACACTTATGCTTTACACATACGGCATCCTCCTCTATTACCTCTACATAGTTGGTAAACAGTTAAAGCTAAATGCAGATAGAGCATACTTTATTAACTTTTCCCTTTGTGTACTATCTTTTGGCAGTTGTACTCCAGTTATCTTCCCCCAACATGCATCGTTAAACACTAAACAACAACTGTTTTGTAATTGATTGGCAACTTTCACCCACATGCAGAGGTACAGAATGGAGCATTTTGAAAGTACCGTTTGTTGTCTTCTATTAGACAAACCCCTCACCAAAACCTCCACAATAGATTGTTGCCTCTAACCTTGTTATTCCATTCTCTCTAGCTAGTTTAGACGAGAACGTTTCTTTTAGTCTCGCATCTGGACAGTTTACAAAGTTTATTATATGGTTTCCTATACTTTTAATTACTCCAGGACTTGTAATCTGGCATATAAATTTATTATATATTTTTACCCTGCTATTTACATTAAACCATGCTAACATTATCTACAATAACATTATGGGGGTCCATTCGCCCCCCTGGTAGCAAAAGTTTTCTGTAAGATATTGGCACATTTCCAGCCAAATCTGGTGTTATATCGAAATCCATAAGATAGTACATTTCTTTTTCCAGATCTTGCAGTATCTTTGGAAGATCTTCCAACAAATCCTTAATTTTAACATTTGCAAGCTCAATTTTATAGGGAATTGCTATAGGATCATCATACTTTTGTTTAATTTGGTCAATATCTTTCTTTATTATTTGTAACACACCCTCGCTTTGGGGGAATGGCAGTTTGGCCACAACACCATGTCGAGCTAAAGAGAACTTTTTAAATATTCCTCGTAAGTAGCTATTAAACGAGCCACATATTTCCTTCTTAACTTTTAAATTTATTCCGAACATCCCCATCACAATCCGCAACATTGGTTATCTAACATTATGTTATAGATGTTATTTAATTTTGGTTCACCCTCGCAATAGTTTATATTACCTATGTCTGTAAGAAGGTTATTATTACGTAGATTTTCTAATAAAAACCACATACCAAATCTTTCGTTAGTAGGTTTAATAAATGGCTAACAGAGTACATTTCTTTTATACAAAAAGTAGCGGAAACATGTAAACAGGACAGATATATAGGCATATATGTGTTGTAAATATATATTGTATATAAACATAGGCGAGCGGCAAGTGTAACATGTAAGTGGACACCCACATGCAAATATGGAATACCCACAAATTCGACTAAATAAGTTTATAGTCTCAATATAATTAACATATTAACATTAGTACCCAAATTGTCGAAATTCTATAATTCTATTCTTAGTCCTTGTATTAGGTTTTGTACTATTAAACCCAACACCCCATGCAGTAGAGTAATATATGTATTTAATATGCACATTCTACAAGACCTGTACATCTGTTGTATAAGCAGCAGAATAGACATCTCATTGTGTTGTTGTAAAGTAAAACATAAATTGTGCTGGATACAACCGGCCAGATATTAGACAGGAAATGTGTTGGAAGTGTATTGCCACAGACAAACACCACATAGTGCAGCATGTAATCAATCCATTACTATTTAGACAGCATTGGTACAACATCCGATATATTAGCCAAACCCACAATCAAACTTGGAAAACAAACAGTAAAAGATAAATATTATAGTAACAGAAATAGTAAGAGTATAAGGACATAGTAATATTTAAAGTTTATAAAACAACACAAATGCAGAGACACAATAAATAACACACTCCAACACATTTGGACACAGGCACAGATATTGGTTTACATCCATTTAACACAACTTTACACGTTCTGTCAACCGACACAAAAATTGTTTGTAAATTGTGTAAGAAATATATGTAATATAAACAAATTTAACACAATCATAACATTGTCCACAATGTTATGATTGTGTTAAATTTGTTTATATTACATATATTTCTTACACAATTTACAAACAATTTTTGTGTCGGTTGACAGAACGTGTAAAGTTGTGTTAAATGGATGTAAACCAATATCTGTGCCTGTGTCCAAATGTGTTGGAGTGTGTTATTTATTGTGTCTCTGCATTTGTGTTGTTTTATAAACTTTAAATATTACTATGTCCTTATACTCTTACTATTTCTGTTACTATAATATTTATCTTTTACTGTTTGTTTTCCAAGTTTGATTGTGGGTTTGGCTAATATATCGGATGTTGTACCAATGCTGTCTAAATAGTAATGGATTGATTACATGCTGCACTATGTGGTGTTTGTCTGTGGCAATACACTTCCAACACATTTCCTGTCTAATATCTGGCCGGTTGTATCCAGCACAATTTATGTTTTACTTTACAACAACACAATGAGATGTCTATTCTGCTGCTTATACAACAGATGTACAGGTCTTGTAGAATGTGCATATTAAATACATATATTACTCTACTGCATGGGGTGTTGGGTTTAATAGTACAAAACCTAATACAAGGACTAAGAATAGAATTATAGAATTTCGACAATTTGGGTACTAATGTTAATATGTTAATTATATTGAGACTATAAACTTATTTAGTCGAATTTGTGGGTATTCCATATTTGCATGTGGGTGTCCACTTACATGTTACACTTGCCGCTCGCCTATGTTTATATACAATATATATTTACAACACATATATGCCTATATATCTGTCCTGTTTACATGTTTCCGCTACTTTTTGTATAAAAGAAATGTACTCTGTTAGCCATTTATTAAACCTACTAACGAAAGATTTGGTATGTGGTTTTTATTAGAAAATCTACGTAATAATAACCTTCTTACAGACATAGGTAATATAAACTATTGCGAGGGTGAACCAAAATTAAATAACATCTATAACATAATGTTAGATAACCAATGTTGCGGATTGTGATGGGGATGTTCGGAATAAATTTAAAAGTTAAGAAGGAAATATGTGGCTCGTTTAATAGCTACTTACGAGGAATATTTAAAAAGTTCTCTTTAGCTCGACATGGTGTTGTGGCCAAACTGCCATTCCCCCAAAGCGAGGGTGTGTTACAAATAATAAAGAAAGATATTGACCAAATTAAACAAAAGTATGATGATCCTATAGCAATTCCCTATAAAATTGAGCTTGCAAATGTTAAAATTAAGGATTTGTTGGAAGATCTTCCAAAGATACTGCAAGATCTGGAAAAAGAAATGTACTATCTTATGGATTTCGATATAACACCAGATTTGGCTGGAAATGTGCCAATATCTTACAGAAAACTTTTGCTACCAGGGGGGCGAATGGACCCCCATAATGTTATTGTAGATAATGTTAGCATGGTTTAATGTAAATAGCAGGGTAAAAATATATAATAAATTTATATGCCAGATTACAAGTCCTGGAGTAATTAAAAGTATAGGAAACCATATAATAAACTTTGTAAACTGTCCAGATGCGAGACTAAAAGAAACGTTCTCGTCTAAACTAGCTAGAGAGAATGGAATAACAAGGTTAGAGGCAACAATCTATTGTGGAGGTTTTGGTGAGGGGTTTGTCTAATAGAAGACAACAAACGGTACTTTCAAAATGCTCCATTCTGTACCTCTGCATGTGGGTGAAAGTTGCCAATCAATTACAAAACAGTTGTTGTTTAGTGTTTAACGATGCATGTTGGGGGAAGATAACTGGAGTACAACTGCCAAAAGATAGTACACAAAGGGAAAAGTTAATAAAGTATGCTCTATCTGCATTTAGCTTTAACTGTTTACCAACTATGTAGAGGTAATAGAGGAGGATGCCGTATGTGTAAAGCATAAGTGTTACATCAAATCTGGGGGCACATCAAATACACCTTTCTCCACTATACCTCTTAGTGGAAAGTCCTAACCTTACTCCCTACGTTTTAAGAAGCCGGACCAATAAACTGTACCCATACACTATTAAAGAAATAGAGCCACTTTCCAAGCCTTTCTTAGAGAGAGAATTAGAAGACATTGGAATATGTGGAAAATACTGTTGCAGAGGAATGTACAGTTGGCTAAAGAAATAAGGGAAAGAGAGGATAAATTAAAAGATTACTTCCTGCGAGCATTATGTGTATGCGTTTGTAGTAAACAAGTTTGTGGGAGTGTTGGCAGAAAAGGATGGAGGGGTGTATACTATGTTAAAGGTGTCTGTAAAACTGTATTTATAGAGATAAATAAGAATAGGGAAGGTGTGTTGCCGTGCAGTGGTGATTTGGACATTATTTATCTACCTACCAACGAGCCACTTGCAAGCTTTAACGGAACCGCAACATTTTATGGCAATTCCAAAAATAGAAAGTTTCCGTAACAATGGACAAGAAGACATAGAGATATTAAAGGCAATGTTAAATTTAAAGAATGTAGTAGACTGGAGGATTTGGAATATGGTGCGCTATTAAACAAGTCCAACATAGGGGTAGAAAAAGATATATTGTTTGAAAATATTCGTAACCTTTATGTCTCCCTGGCTGGAAAGGGAGCTAGAATGTGGGAAGTTTGATTTTAACTACAAAATTAAGTTGGATAAAATAAAGACTACTCCAAACAAGCACAAAGAAAGATTAGTTGTTTTGGGTTTTAAAAATTTATTTTTTGTTATCGCATTGGCTTAAAACATATCCAAAATTTGTTCTGACCATAAATGTGGATATATATTACTTATCAGTTGGATGTATATAATAAGCTTGTATTTATTTTTTTTAATCCAACCGTAATAGTGAATTTGGAAATGGGGTATTTACTTATGCAATGGCCAGTAATATATTGCATCCAAAGTTTGGTTACGACAAAACAGCGCTAAAGGGGAAAAAAATATATGGTAAATTTAGATATAGGGTGATATAACAAGTCGAAAAGTAAATAAAGGAGTTATTGGTAGTAATTTACAAAATATAGTTTTGTAAAAACACAAATACCAATGTTAGTTTTTAGGTTGCGGCAAAACAAACAACAGTATTATAGGTGGAAATAATATTGTAATTTTAGATATAGTTGGGGGCTATAACATATCCAAAAATAAATCAGACAATAAATGCTTAGGACAATATCCAAAGTGTAGGCAAATCGGACAATAAACAGTCAGTTTTGGGATTACAGCAAAATAAACAAACAAAAAAGACAAATGGGTAGTGGAGCGTGTGGTAGTGTGGTCTTGTTACCTATATAAGAGCTATAACATATCCATAAATAAAGAAGTTTGAAATTGTTAGTATATTTTTTAAATTTGACCATTATAGTTAATTTGTCAAATGTGGATGGTACATATACACTAGCCTAGAATAATGATATAAATTTTAAACAAATCAGACCATAAAGAAGTTGCCAATTGGCAGTATTTATCCAAATTTTTAAAAATTTAACCGCAATATTTGTAAAATGTGGATGGTGTATATACACTGGCCTACAACAATAACATATCCAAATTTTAAACAAATCGGACAGTAAATAAAGAAGTTGGCAATTGGCAGTATTTTTCAAAAATATTTTTTAATTTGACTGTAATAGTGAATTTGGGAAATGTAGGTGTAATTTATTAAAACAATTGCCTACGACAATAACATATCCAAGTTTTAAACAAATGGGACAGTAAATAAAGAAGTTGGCAATTGGCAGTATTTTTCAAAAATATTTTTTAATTTGACCGTAATAGTGAATTTGGGATATGTAAGTGGAATTTATTAAAACACTTGCCTAGGTCAATAGCATATCCAAATTTTAAATAAATCAGACAGTAAATAAAGAAGTTGGCAATTGGCAGTATTTTTCAAAAATATTTTTTAATTTGACCGTAATAGTGAATTTGGGATATGTAAGTGAAATTGATTAAAACACTTGCCTAGGTCAATAGCATATCCAAATTTTAAATAAATCAGACAGTAAATAAAGAAGTTGGCAATTGGCAGTATTTTTCAAAAATATTTTTTAATTTGACCGTAATAGTGAATTTGGGATATGTAAGTGAAATTTATTAAAACACATGCCTAGGACAATAACACATCCAAATTGCAGACAAATCGGACATTTAATAAAGAAGTTGGCAATTGGCAGTATTTTTCAAAAATAATTTTTAATTTGACTGTAATAGTGAATTTGGGATATGTAAGTGGAATTTATTAAACAACTTGCCTAGGACAATAACATATCCAAATTGAAGACAAATCAGACATTTAATAAAGAAGGTGGCAATTGGCAGTATTTTTCAAAAAATATTTTTTAATTTGACCGTTATAGTGAATTTGGGAAATGTAAGTGAAATTTATTAAAACACTTTCCTAGGACAATAACATATCCAAATTGCAGACAAATCAGACAGTTAATAAAGAAGGTGGCAATTGGCAGTATTTTTCAAAAAATATTTTTTAATTTGACCGTAATAGTGAATTTGGGATATGTATGTGGAATTTATTAAAACACTTGCCTAGGAAAATAACACATCCAAATTGAAGACAAATCGGACAGTAAATAAAGAAGTTGGCAATTGGTAGTATTTTTCAAAAATATTTTTGACCGTAATAGTGAATTTGGGAAATGTAAGTGAAATTTATTAAAACACTTGCCTAGGACAATAACATATCCAAATTGCAGACAAATCGGACAGTAAACACCAAAGATAGTTTTTTAGAATTTGAAAATTAATTTTAAAAAATATAGAGGAGGGATGGGGATGGGGACAATATATTTAATATAGGCAAGGGTTGGACATTAGTACAGGCCAATGCGCGGGAGCTCTATAGGCGGGAGCTGGCGTCGGCGCAAAAACGGCTCCCCATAAGAATAACATGGGGAAAAAGCGCCGATTCTGGGGCCTCTTTCCTGTTTCTCCACTACTATACAATAACTTCTAAGTTGTTTACATGTGTTGTTTATTTAGTGTGGAGTTATTTTTGAACTCGTGGATTTCTGCAAAGGATGTATTAAAATTAATGCAAATTTTAAATGGGGGAAAATAAGGCAGGGGCCAAAAAGAAAATTTGTGTAGGGTAGGATCGGGCGTCGGCTCAAAAACTGATCCCCATAAGAATAACATGGGAAAAAAGCGCCGATTCTGGGGTTAAACCATCATTTCACCACTACTATACTTGATTTTTCTTTTACAAATATACTATTTTATAATAGATCTGCCCAAAATTCAACTTATTACATTGATAATACTTAAAATTGAAAACGAGAATTAAATCCAATTTGACTATGATTTAAAAAAGCTTAAGTAGGTTTTGGGAAGTCTAAATCAATGCATCTTCTCCCTTCCTAATGCTCTAAGATATCCTCTGTTCAATCAATTTAGTTTGTTTTTAAATTATGGCCGATTTTAACTATTGAAGTACCAAGATTTATATTAATTAAACGTTTGACACATTTTATTTGTTTAAATCTACACTTTTCTCCTTATTCCTTGCGACCCGTCAAAAAACTTAAAGGAGTATTAACACCCTTTTTCTACAACTAGTACTGAAGTCACGTAATTTGCCAAAACTAATTATGCAAAACAACATTTTACAATAAGCTACTTGTATAAGCCACTCTAAATATTATATGGGTTTTTTTAGGAAGAGGACAACATGCAATTATGCACATGTAGTGCAGCCTGTAGTGTGGGACTCCTATCAGATGTAAAACGTGGCATGTCCAAAACAGTTATCTCTTAAAGAGTCTAGCCTGTCACTGTTTATCAAATTCTGCCGCGTTATTTGGGATTATCTTTCAAGATGAAATAATCTACGCCTCACAACCCCTAAGAATTTATAAATACTGCACTTATATACATAACGGTAAATATACATAAAGGATGGTACAAGGCAATCGATTTCAACCAGTCACATCGCAAACATCAGACCAATTAGATCAGAGTATGGATTAGATGGATTCTCTGATTTGATTGGGCATGATTATGATCGACTGACTGGTTGAAATTTACTGCCTTGTACCATCCTTGATGTATATTTACCGAAATGTTTTAAAGTACAGTGTAAGTATAAATATATATTTTTGGGTTGTTATATATACCTATTCACATTGACAGCCATTTACAAATTACAGTAGTAAATATATTTTAAAATTAAACATTCTAATTTCAGAGTATAATTTAAATTTATGGGGCACTTCTCTACATTTAAGAAATACAAATATTATACACCCTTACCCGCGTATACAAATATTTAAGGCTATGCATTTCCAGTATATAAATTCAGATATTATTTACAAATTTAGTCTGAATCTAGCACCTGGTAGTATAAGATAATTGTTTTAATGTAACCACCCATTATTGGTGCCCATCATATGACTACTTCAAAATCGTTTAAAAATCGAACGACATCAATTTGAACACTCGATCGCATAGTTTGCCAAACATTTTACTCAATTGATTATGTAAATATTTCCACAAGCAAAAGTGTATCATATATTTGCTAAACACATTTTTATGTGTGTAATTTAACAGTTAAAGAATATGTGACGACAGAAGGGTAGAGTAGTGGAGTCTGGCACAGGAACGTGTTTACATGAGGATAACAAAGGCTTATACAGCCTCCAGTGCAGTGTTATCACACCAGACACCACTTTGGTTTTTCAACATGTGATATTAAAATGGTTAAACCCATTGCATTGTGACCTACGACCACTTAGGCTTATGAATAATTCTCCCTAAATAAAATTGCTGTGGATTTTTTAATCAATAATCCCCTTTCCCCCAAAAAGATATTGTAGACCAAAAGATGCTATTATTAAATTTTTTTTTACTTTTTACTACTAATGACTATTACTTTTCAAGATTTATTTATTTTTAAAGAAACAATAATTTCTACCACACTTTCTAAAAAAACGATTAATATCTATAACTAGTTAGTTGCCCTGTTGCTCGAATCCGAAAAAGTTTGTAACCAACGAAAGGTCAATTCCGTTGTTAACAACCCTAATAAAACATCTGATATTAAAACGGATGAAAACAACGTACTTTCAATCAACACGTAGTTTAGATTCCCACCGTCAGATAGCGCCACTATTCAGAACATTCAACCTTCTACTGTAAGTAATGCCCTTTTTAAACATTATGAGACGTATTGGCAAATCTACGTGAAATACCTTCAATTTGACATTTCAAAACGTTAAAATTCGTCCAGCCGTTATCGAGTTATGACTGTGAAGAAAACCTCTTAGTGTATTAATATATAGATATGTAAGTTATTGACATCTATAGTTTACTGACACACAGACATTATGAGATGTAAATTGCAAAAAATAAGGTTTTTGTAGTCACACTATAAAAAATAAGTGTTTTTTATTAAATTTGGAATAGGTCTCCTTTTTCAAACTGGATACTTTAATCAGAAAACTTTTGGTTGCATATTTTAGAAACAATAATGTTTTTAGTATGATTATTACCTTTTGTGACCTGCATAGTGGATCCATAAAGGGTTTTTGAAACGTGACTAGGCCCATGTCTATTTAATATGTAGTAACGGCCTTCAGGGAAAATTTCAGCTTAATCGATTCCGAAGTTTTGTTTTAACAGATAAACTATTTCCCCTTTGTAATATACCAATAGATGTTTTATTTTTATAACTACGGTAAAACCACTGTAAACTGAACAAATTGTATATACATTTTAAGCTATGTACTTCCAAATTTTAAATGTTTTTGGTTTGTGTGCTAATGTGATTCATTTACTGAGTCCTCCCATCAGTCCTCATATATTCTTCCTCATCAAGTCTTGTATTTTGTTATGTATATTGTTTTTTTTGTACAAATCAAAACTCAGAATTCGATGTTTTATATACTGTATATTATTTTTACTACACCTATATAATTTTGATCACTTTAATGATTAACTTGTTATTTATTGAATAATGATATATTATGTCTTATAATAATATAGTAATCTTGTAAAATATAATGAATTAGCTTTCAAATGCCATTGTTTGTTTGATTGTTGTGTACATAGTTGTAGTGTTGTAAGATTAATTTGTATCACATGTAAAAAAGGCTCTGCCATTGATGAAATAAAATAAATAAATAATAAACCCAGCTGGTGATGACCATTGTTGTTTGTTAATTGTGTTAACCACCTCCCATATAATTTACCGTCTTAAAATTAATTTAAAATGTTTAGTATTCAAAATTGTTTTTCATAATACAAGACAGATTTAACTATATTAAATTTGGAAAGCATAAGTATTACTTTAAATATTTATACAGTAATTAAAATTATATAACTTTTGTATTTTATACAACCAACATACAACTCGAAAGGGTACCTTTAATTTGTGTTATATTAAGTATAATTATAAACTAAATCAGTGTTTTGTTTAAATTAATGCAGTAAATTAGCAAAGTACTTTTATTGTTGGTAGAACTCTTGGATGTTGCGGTTTGTAGTAATGGATCTCATTAGGATTATCCTATTGAATTGACTTTTATAAAGAACACCGCTTTCTCTTGCTGCTTTGAATACTATCAAATATTCACCACTTGGTGGTTTGCTTTCAATTAACTGTCATTACTGAAAGCAAACGCGGATAAAATTTATATAATTATTTAATTTGTGACAGAATAACTCCATTTTCAAAGCGTAACTTTGTGATTCATATTTTACATATTTCCTTGTTACTATCCAGAGTATCAAGATAAATAGCCCATTAATTTAATTTTATAATTGTTTTTAAATAATTCCTTTAGTGGTATGATACGTGTTGTTACAATTAATCAGGATGAATAAACTACGTCTCACAACACCAACAAATACACTTATACTGTACTTACATTCAAGACGGTAAATATACACAAAAGATGATGAAATGCAATCGATTTCAACCAGTTTCACCGGTCATCATCAGGCCCAATCAGAGAAAGCCTATTAGTGATGTTATTGAAAATCAGCGGTTTTTGAAGACAATTGAGTTAAAATCAATCACCTATCTATCCTAAAGGGCATAATACTAATGTTGAGTGTGGACTGTGCCCTTTAGAATATGAGTACAGAAAATTGAAAAAACACTTTGCAAAACCACAGGTCGAAGCTATTTTTTCGATATTATACTGTCAAAAATACTTAATGGATGACGGAGGAATATTGATACACAATTGCATAAGCGTATTATATATTTCAGATATATTGATGGTATTTGCAACGTGACTGAAATCTTCATGCAATTAGATAAATGTATAACATTTGGAGTAAAATTATAGTTTGAAAACGACTTTAACATCTCTCAATCTTTGAAAATTATCGAATCAGTTTTATCTATCACATTTCCAATAAGCTTTACATTTAATCTGTTGGCAATATGACCAACTACCCTCATACTATTAGACCGAAAAGTTTGCTCTAGATTGGCGCTGACCCAAACACTTGTAAACTGAGGCAATCTATTGGACTGATCCTTTCGTAGTTCTTTTGTAACTCCTTTCATTAATTTAATATGGATTTGTTATGTAGTGTACTGTTTTTTTACGCCAGTTTTGTTTGTTCGTCCTTTAACTGCATTACTTTCAAAGGATTATTTTAATGATTAAAAATCATCACAATTACCAGTTCGATCATTAAATAAATGTCCGTAAGTATTAGCTTTAGCCAGTAGAAGACTTTATAGTTTGTAGAGTTATCCCCAGGGTAAAATGTTATGATTATTTAAGAACAACAAAGTATGTGCACTTGTACGTATACTTTGTTATTCAAAATAATAATAACAATTTAATTAAACTTAAAGTCAGACACTCTCAGACAGATACCACTTTCCCTTTATAATACAGATAAATGGATATTTGTATTGTTATAAAAACTGGTAATAACCTTGAAAAAGCAATCATTAATTGTTACATATAGTATACGTTATGCATTTATAAAGAATAAAATTACATGATTATTTTTGTAATGTGATTAATTTGCTTACATTAAGTAGTAAGGTAACCATTTATATATATAAGTAACCATTTGGAGTCATAGCATATTTTGTATACTCTTATCTTAAAATATCTCAGCTTGGGTGAAATTTGATAACGAAATGTGTCTGACGTAATGAAGAATAAATGTGATACTCTATCAAAAATGGAAGAAGTATGACCTAAGACAGTCAACTTTCTCAAGCTAAATATATTCTTAAATATAGCACCACTGCATTCAATGCCTTTTAAATATGGAAATAAGAATATAAATAAATAAAAATGTAAGGGAAATTCCTTTTGGTTTTAAGATTTAAGGATATTATCAAGGATATTAATGCATATTAAGAATCCAAAAATATCATAACACTCTGGCGATTGTAACAAGAAGTTATGGTAAGTTTGAACTATAAGGTCTAATAATATACTAGCAAATAGTTCAAATTTTTACAAAACAAATACAAAATACATATTTTTACTGAATACTGAAGCATGTAATTACATAACATATGCCCATGTAATAATTTAAGTAGGTAAAATCTGTACACTAAATCAAAAATATGGAAAAATAAAATCTTTAAGGGTAGTTTGGGATTCGGAGGTTATTTTTAGTCGTATACCATAGCCGGGCTTTACCAGTTTTTAGGCTGCAGTTTAAAAATCAACTTCGGAAGCTCGTTGGGAACCAACGTGGTTTCAACGTTAGACTCGGTTTAGAGAAATCCCCGGCCTTAAAAGGGAGGTGTAAAGCCGAGCTTATAAATTCCACTTCGGGGGCCCGGTGTAAATAAACCCGAGAATAAGATGTAAACTCACTGGGTTTTAAAGTCCATGTTAGTACACATAAATAAGATAGTACACATAAATAAGATCAAGTTGTAGGCTCCAACTTAAACTTGCTAGCAGGCAGTTCGAATTTGAGTTAAACGAAATAGTGGGATTGATGAGTGGATTTACCACCGGATTGTATAACTACTGTATTCGTAATCAGAGCATACTCAGCACCATTTTTTTGTAAACCTTCACACCTGAAAACACACACATCTGAATTTATTGACCTCTACAAATTTTAATTATGTTGGGTGACAATTTTCTAATAAAAACTAAACAAAATAATTATAAAGTAAAGATACATACAATTTATTACACACGATAAATAAACCTAAACGTTATATGTACGTTGTTGCAACGGTATTTTGCATTAACATACAAAGCACATAAATTGGTGAGTAACAGCCCTTCTTTATTAATGGACGTTGCGGTGCAGGCGGATAATGGCTTTCATTAGGATTATCCTTTTGAATATGCTTTAACAATGAACATATCTTTCTCCTGCTACCCTTTACAAACGAGGGTAATCAAAGTGTTAAAACGTTCACCAATTAAAAGTGTATTGTTCAGTTAATTCCAATAACTGAGAGCAAAGACGGATGTTACTTGTCTTTATAATAATAATTATAAAATTAATGATTTTTTATCACACATAATTAAACGTTAAAAAGAGTTTCAAATAAATTAATCAGTGACTATTAAAGTTTTATAAACCACGTGAACTCAAACCACAACTCACTTTTTAATATTTAAGCGATATAATTATGATGTACTCTACCATTCATTCTCAAGTGTCATCATGTGCAGTTACCTGAAACAAAACATAAACGTAGTTAAGGCTATATTATGGGAAAATGCTTGTTATTTATTCATCTTTTACTTTCATGGTACTACAGACAAGTTTGTATACTCTAGTGGCATTTTTATATCAGGGTTTATTGCGTTATTACAAATTACATTTAATTTTTTTTTAGTTTACTAGAAGCTTAAAGTACAAATTTGATTTAACCTTTTCTTGTGCTTGAACTTTATTCAATAAAATATTTAGTATTTTATTTAAAGTTTCTTATAGGTTCTATTTAGGGAACATACATTCGAGGAAATTAAAAGGCCAACCGTAATGATGTGTATGAACATTTTAAAAAAGAGCAACAGCGTTCTGCTGTTTTAAAGTTGTTCAAATTGTATGCTCAAATTTTACAAAATCATAACTCGTTCCTGGAACAGTTAACATTATTTAGATGCATGATTATAGAGATTATAAATACTTTTTTCCAAATCAACAATATAGTTTATGTGCAGTATTTAGTTAGTTACAGCTCAATAAACAAAATATATGTTGACAGTTTCTAAATTCCTAAAAATATAGAATTTAGGCTAGGTAAAACATCTATAAATGGAAATTAAATTTTAAATAGTATTTACTTTTTTGGCAATTCAGCCAACCACCCTCATACTATTATAACAAAGAAGCTGGTCTAGCTTGGCGCTGACCCAAACACTTGTAACCTGAGGCAATTTATTGGACTCGTTCTTTATCCCTCGTTCTGATGGACGTTCTTTCATGATTGGCTACGGGTATGGGGGAAGACAGTATACAGTATAGGTAAACAAATAAAAGCATTTTCCTTCCAAAAAAATGCTTAAAAACACTTGGAAATTACACAGTAAACTTATAAAAGAAATTACGTAGTCATTACAACTGTCATTTAGAAGTTTGTTAGTTATTAGCAATGAAAAATACGTAACCCGGTTAACATTTTACAATGACTTTCCAGTTTAACTGACTGAAGCGAGTCGCATGCTCATTGTGAATGCAACAAACTCTCAGCTCACTCGCTCTGAAAGTGTCAACGAGCAAATAAAATCTGTTGAATATTATCTGAAGTAGCTTTGTTGAATTTGCTTAGTCATTACTCTTATTGTTCTCAGAGTCTACTTAAATTACATTTTCCATTACTTTGAATAATATTAAATGAAATAACAACCCAATCTCAGTGGCATTTAACAAATATATTAAATGACCTGGTGGTTTAAATTAAAAACAATAATGATTAAAATAATTGTTTCTCTTTATATGTCAGGAGGTGACGTCTCTCTACAATGGGAAACAACCGACTGTGGTTTTGACATCACTTGAGTATAATCAACAGTATCCCACACACTTGACGTCCATTCCAACTGGCTGATGTTAAAGCATTTACTTTTTTACTTATGTAACTTGATCGCAGTGGTTTTCCTTCCTTCAAAATTAGGAATTTTTATATGGTTTTTTAAAACGTGTATGAAATATTAATAGTTATTTAATTAAGATTTATTATCAATGATATTTACCTTTATAAAGTGATAAATTTTCATTTCCTTTAAAAAAATCATCTCTAACAGACAAGGAATAAACAATTATACTCAAACATTATTTATTAAAATACGTAGTTTTAAAACCAATATTAACAAGTATTATTTTATATATAAACAAAGATATATATATATATATATATATATATATATATATATATATATATATATAATTGTTGACGTATTCAAAATATATAATAAAATTTGAATGTAAACAAAAATATTAACATGTATAATAAAATAATAACTAAATGTAAAAGTATATCTAAACTGATACGTGACAGACTTAAACATACTATAACTACCTAGTTGTATTTTAAAGAAATTATGGCGGGCATTCTCCTCTTTTCACCAACAATCTATAACAATAAGAAGTAATAATAAGAAACTTTATTACCATTGGCCACTATTTAAAATAGGCAACGTCAATAAATACCACCGTTGCAACAAACCTGCGTACTCAGCGAATTTGCAATACATATAAATGTGTCTCACTACTACATACAGCCACGTACCAAGTTTAACAAAAACACGTTCATAAATAAATGATATATATAGCATTTAATTTATTCTCCATAAGAATAACATGGATAATCTGCAGGCTGAGTACGCAGGTTTGCTGCAACAAGAAAGATAAGAAATATTGTTTTGCTATTATCAATATAACCTAACCAGGGGAAACTACGTACCAAGATTTATTAATTTAGGTTCATAACTAAGGGAGATATAAAACTT
Source organism: Allygus modestus (assembly GCA_963675035.1). NCBI lineage: Eukaryota > Metazoa > Arthropoda > Insecta > Hemiptera > Cicadellidae > Allygus > Allygus modestus. Next base: position 83,495,468 of record OY776115.1, read on the forward strand.
TACTTTTTTCCATATGAATAACATGAGGGCCGAGTATGCATGTTTTCTGCTTCAGGGAAAATCAACAAAAACATGTATTTGTGCAAATATCAATATACCACAACTAGTTGAACCCACATACAAGTTTAAACAATATACATTTATAAATAATTGGGATATCTAATTTGATTAATTCTCCGTAAGAATAACATTGGACAACGTACTGTGTTTAGCACTTTGAATATCTCTGCAACGGTTGGACGTAGAAAAATAATAAAAACACATAAATAATTGTTTTGTAGAGCTAAACGTATTGATAAAAATAAATGTGAAGGTTCTAGTAAAATTATCTGAAAAACCTACAAAAACCTTTTTCCCACAAGATTAACATGGTAAATTTAATGGACGCGTTTTTTGAATTTTCTCTACAACCACTTAACCTTGGTTATGATTAAAAATACTAAATTATTTGTTTTTTAAGTCCATAAAGTGGCTGTAACAAAAATTGACTGTTTTTTTAATTTTAGGGTACAAAATTGAAAAAAAAATGATTTTTGGAAAATTTGAAACCCGCATAAAACCCCCTGCGCTTAGTGCGATCAATCTGGTTTACCAAGTTAAAAGTCATAAATGTAACTCTTCACAGTGTGCCAAATTTCATCAAAATCGGGCGTTTCTTTCAAAAGTTATCGAGGTAGGACACACACACACACACACACACACACACACACACACACACACACACACACACACACACACACACACACACACACACACACACACACACACACACACACACACACACACACACACACACACACACACACACACACACACACACACACAAACACACACACACACAAACACACACAAATATCGATATATTTATATGTAAAAGGATATATATAATTTTGAATGAATAGTGTTTTTGGCATCTGGGGACCTCAAAACAAAAAGTTATCATGGTGTCGCGCTTGAGTCTTACCATGGTAATAGTACGGTAATAGCTTCTTCCCTATAGGGGAAATTCGCTAAAATGCAATACAATGCAGGCAAAGGTCTAAAACTAGCCTAAACATACTGAAAAAGTTGAGAATCAGCTTACAGACAGATCAAAGAAATGTGAAAATAGTTTTGAATACTAAAAATTGCATTTAAACCATTGATGATATGGATAAATAATATTTTGTATTTTATTATTACTATACTAACTACCGTAGTACAACTAAAGAAAATAACTACATGAATAATTGGATATGAGAAAAAACTGAGATTTGCCGTCCATTAACCGTATAATGGCTCAACATTAGCCCTGTTAACTTGGTGCAGATTACTGTTGGTCGGTATTGTTCTTTATTTTAAACCCTTAATAACTTTAAACTAGAGAAGTAAAAGTTTTAACTATTAACTTTCTTTGTATAGTACAATTTAAAACATCCCCGTGGCACCAAACCTATGTACTCAGCGAATTTACAATTCACATATATGTCTTAATAACACTTAAATCCACTTATAAAGATTCCTAAAAAATATATTCACTAATAAGCGATATATAAAATAATAATTACTCTCCTTATATAATACTCTCCTTACTAATTACTCTCCTTATAATATTGGGGATGAGTACGAACCCAAATATAATGGGATTTTATGCATATATCAATATAGCTCAACTAAGTAAAGTAACATGCTAAGTTTCATTCACATTCATTTATAAATAAACGATATATAAGGTTTTAATTATTCTCCATAAGAATAACATATGGGCTGAGTACCCAGGTTTGGTGCCACGAGATTTATCGGCAAAAAAATTGTTTTTATGCAAATATCAATGGAATTCAACTAAGTGGAGCCATATACCAAGTTTTATTAATTTATGTTCATAATTAAGGGAGATATGATATTTTACTTTTTCTCCATAAGAATAACATAGGGACTGAGTATGCAGGTTTGCTGCTACGGGAATCATAGGCAAAAATTTATGTTTTTGTGTTAATTTTTAATCGTTGTTCTACGTCCAACCGTTGCAGAGATATTCAAAGTGAACACACATCATACACACAGTACGTTAATTATTGGACACAGTACGTTGTCCAATGTTATCCTTATGGAGAATAAATAAAATGCTATATCTTGATTATTTATGAATGTATATTGATGAAACTTGGTATGTGGCTTCAACTAGTTATGGTATATTGATATTAGCACAAAAACAAGTTTTTTGTTGCTAGTCCCCGTAGCAGCAAACCTGCATACTCGGCCCCGATGTTATTCATATAGAGAATGAGTAAAGTTGTATATCTCCCTTAATTATTAACCTACATTAAGAGAACTTGGTATGTAGCTTCACCTGGTTCAGTTTTATTGATAATTGCAAAAAAAACTCATTACTTATCTTCCTCGTTGCAGCAAACCTGCGTCCTCAACCCTAATGTTATTCTTATGGAGAATAAATAAAATGTTATATATCACTTAATTATGGATGAATTTTTGTGAAACTTGGTAAATAGCTCTATGTAGTAGTGAGTCACATATATATGCATTGGAAATTCGCTGAGTACGCAATTTTTTTTTATTTACAGATTATTTAATTTTAAGTTTAAGGTTATTAGCTTCACTGTGATCATGAGGTAAACCTCGAAACACGTGTCAGTGAATACAAAAATTAATTTAGAAGGGTACTCTGGTAATTTGATTTTAAAAATAATAATTATAGTAGCCCTATGCAGTGAAATAAAGAATATAATAAGTATATATATATATATTTATATATACACATATATATATATATATATATACAAAATTTGAACGAATGGTGTGTTTGGCACCTGGGGTTCTCAATTTGTAAAGTTATCATGGTCTCAGGCTTAAGTCTTACCATGCCACCTACGGTAATGGCTTCTTCCCTTTAGGGGAAATTCGCTAAAAAACAACATATTATCCTACTTTCATATTTTCTTCCTACATCTTAACTTTGTATAAATAAGTTTAACATTTGTGTACGTTTAAAGACTATTTTTTCAGCTTTGTTGAAATATGTAGTTTCTTTGCATTCAGTGTTTGCGGCCACACCAGAAGCTAATACAGGTAATCGAGTGATACGTACATTGAACGACAAAAATGAGTCACCGATGACATGAATAAGATTTTAATTCCTTACTACAGATTTTATTGTTATTTTATCGACTGATTTTAATGTTTTTAAATTCCAACCTCTTTGCGCAAGTTAATGTCTAATCTGACAACTTTTAATTTGAATTGGTCTAAATGAACTATGATGGATTCATAGAAAAAGTTAACGCAAAAGATTACAAGAGTTTGGAGAGTGAAATGTTTTACTAACTAAAACTAAATATTTTTGCTCTGAACACAACACACATTTGAACACGGAACTGTACCAAACATAGTTACTTATAACAATACAATACAGTGATGATATACAAAGCAGAACAGAAAAATATAGTCCACGTATTGGAATAACCTCATCCAAACTGTAAGAAATTAAAACACTGAGCCTTGAATATTTTTGTAATGACCATATTCGTGAGAACAAAGAAAATACCGGTAATGGTCCGGAAGCCCATTGACAAATTTAACACACGTGTGGCGTGGCCTATTCTCAAATTTAGTGGTAAAGTGTTCAATAGTATGGTTATTGCAAGTTAATACAATTCAATATTAAATACGCACTCAACCCGCCTTCGCTAAAAGTAATAAACTACTAACCGTATTGTGGGAAAATTAACCACTGAATTTGGGAAGAGGCCACACCACCTATATAATTACCATGAGCTTCAAAATAAATTTCGGTTTAGTCTAAAAGTTTTGTAAGTTTAGTTTAAAACTTATTGCATCTTGTTTTGACACTGGTCTAAACAAATTTAAACATTTTATTTTACGAGTTATGAAATTTGACATATAACAATTTGACAATTTGACATCAAATAATACGTGAAATTAAGTACTGTTTTAAAATTATACTAAATTTCTTAATCGAGAAATGAGGGATCATACATTTATTTACCAGCTCATCATGTGTACCTTTCAATGCCGAACACCTTTCACTATGAGTTCTGTTTGATCCGTAAAAATTTCCAAAATATTAAAATTAAACTAGCCATTTTTATCTTAATTATTGCTATCTACACAAAGCAAGCATCCGTTTCCTCACAAGATTATGCCTTAATTGTAACGAATAAATTTACCTCCTACACGTATAGGCTCGCTTAAAATTGTTTAACCGTAGCACATATTTATTCAATACATTATATTTATCATTCACATTATATTCAAATAATTTCAATCCTTATGTAAACTTTGTAATTAGCGTTATTATATAAGCTGCATAGTGTACTTGACTTGACTTGTATGTTGCATTAATTTTATTTCAATTATTCAAATAAATAAACTTTTGCGTCAGTAAAGAATCTAAAATCGATTTGCATTACTCAACAGTTGAACTTTGTAAAACAGTTAATAGTTATAGTAACAAAAAACATCGGCGGTCTTTGTAAGTTGTTACACGTTCGATCAAGCTTGTATATCCAGTACCTTTATATAATTTGGTCAGCTCTGAAAATTAATCAATCAAAAGTATTGACGGGATTCCTTCTCACTGAGTAATCCCACAGGGTGGTGACACCGGAGACAACCTTGTTGATTATTTTATTTTATGGCCTCACTAGCATTACTTTACCTGCAGAGAGTACACTAATTTGATTAAGGTTTAAGTGTGTGGATTTATAAGTTATTGTTTAAACAAAATTAGAGTTATACAGTTTAAAATTGATCAAGTCATCATTGAATAGAAGAATAACAGTCAAACACATATGTAGACGATGGCCTTTCGGGTAGCAATTGCCAACAACTGTTCTACCGTGCTTCAGAAATATCCTTTGGCTTTGAAAGCTCAAGCAGTTGAGTTTTTAAAAGGCATTTAAATCTTAATAATGCTTTAAATCGAGTGTTGTATATGCTATTACATTTTTGTACTTAGTTAATAATGGTTTAGTTGTAGATAAAATCCTTTAAAATGTAACGCTATTATCTGTAAATCTTGTTATTGTAGTGAGTTCTGTGTATTTGATTAAGATTTAAGTTATTACAATGTTCCGATGGGCAAAACATGCCCTAACCGTCTCAATAATTGTGAAAAGTCTTGATTGCTTTCCTACTTTACTATAATATTTAGTTTGCTCTCTGATCGAATATTTCAGACTTTTAGTTAAACAATTAATTTCATCAGATACTATTGCTTGTCAAAAAACGTTTACATATATTTAAAAAAGTCGATTCTCTCTTAATTGTTGTGAAAAATTTGTTGTTGCCATGCCGTGAAACGAATTTTCTTTACTAAAATTAGTAGCTTAATGTTTGTTTAACACACAAGTAAAAATTGAAACACGTTCAGGAAAAAAATCAAAAGCGTTCAATGAGCGTGACTGAAGTTGTAATCGACGATTGATTAAAATTGAATACCGAACCATTCACATATATTTGATATAAGTACCCTATAAGTGTAATTGTGATGTGTAGTGCTGTAGGAAATTAAATGTATATTTAATTCACATTATCATTAATATAAGTATAACTATACAAAACTAACATGTTTATTTCCATTCCGTCATAATATGAAGATAGCTGTAATACAAACTAATGTATTACAGTATGGTTTAATAATTATTGTAGTCATGGACTGTTTTATTATAATTTGTAACCCAAAATAAATATTTATAAATCACAATTTGTTTATCTATTATTTAAAAAAAATACTGATTGAAGATTTCCCAAGTACTCTGTCATAATACCATATGGTAATCGTGTGCGTTATCCTAGCATTCCTCACACTATTCACTGCTATTGCATCAATTATATGATAAGAGGTATTGTAATATTAATGGACTTGGTGGTAGACGATAATGGGATGGTTAGGTTTAGTCGAAATATATTTTCTGATATACGTATAAGCAAGCCTCTGGTTGTTACATCAAATCATATCTTAGCCCTTGTGTTAAATATGTAATATGAATATTACATAATTAAAACAATCATAGGTTTTATTGATAGAAATATTTTACTAGGCATAATTTTGGATGACTGTTATAGTTTATTTATCAATTCACTGAACAAATATCTTATGTTGTTTTGAAATTAAATTTGAAAATATACAAACGCATTATTTTAAAATCATGTTAAATATCATCATTGAACAAGATTTTAGAGTGACAAGGTTTTAATTAAAAAAAAAAAAAAAAAAAAAAAAAAAACTAAGGTAATGTCTCTTAAAATAAAATACAGTTACCAGCTGACTAAGTTTATTTTGCTCAGCTATGAAATTGATTATTTAATTTTTGTTATTGAGAAGCCCATGAGTAAATTGTATCAACTAATGTCATTTCCTACTGAGATCACCACAAACCAGATGACCACGTGATGTGTGCTGAGACCAATTAGACTGATCGAGCAAACATTGCCAACATAGAGGAACTGATTCATAACTAACAGTTGCACCGCTAACGTATTTTTCATAAAATAAGAATATATTTGAAATAAGTTATTCGCACATTTATTTAAAATGATTCGAAATTTATTTAAAATAGACGTAGGCTTAACGACATTGTTATTGGGTTTAGAACATAAGATACTAAGTGTATAATATAAGTCTATATAAGTTATATTCTTCTGGTAAAAAAAACACGCAAGAAAATATTATTTTCACTTAGTACAAAATATGTTTATGGTTCCCATGTATTACAAAATGTAGATTAAGTTCTAAATAAATTATAATTGATATTTATGATAAATTATCTGTTTAATTTTGTTTAGAAGAATTTTCGTTTTTAATGACAGTAGAATTTTCTCCTGAGATAGCTCGTAAGATATTCTCGTTTCCAAATAACTGGAATTATTTCCAAAATTTACTATGCTGACTGAGTGAGGTCAGCCTACGTTTTGGATTATGCCAAAGACCCATCCCACACTAGCCTGTGGATATTCCAAGTAAATAATTGGTGATGTTTTATAGTCCCCGTGCTTAGTTTGGAAATTAAAATAGGAACTAATCGATAGTAACAGTGGATAAATGCAGTCACATGGCATGACAGTGGACATTATTACTGGCCCCGATAGCTTGTTAGTTTTAATTACGAAAGATAAAATGGACATGACCAGATCAATGGGTTGGACAGTTAAAGCAGGAATGTAGTAGGTTATAATGTATGTTATGGATATCTGCCACAAAAATCTCCGTGAGTAAAACCATATAATATACTTGTTTTATCTTTACTTATGCTATTTCAAGCGGCTTAACTATGACCCTGAGAAAAAACATACACATTTGAATAGCATTAGATAATACCTTTAACTGAAATCCTTACACAAAATAAAATATATAGATTTTATTTATAATCATAATAAAAATATGTATTATTTAATTCATACCAAAGCTAAACAACACAGTTTGTCTAATAATTTAAGACACACTCAAGCTTTTACAAAAACAGCTGGGCAAAGCACTGGCGACGTCCCAACACTTGTAAGCTGAACCGCTTTGCATGATTTTCCCATAATTTATCCGGATCATGAAACTTTCTTTATACGAGAGGCAATTTCTATCTTATAAACATTGTGCCTTTAACCTCTGTCTTAACTTTATACTGTCACTTTTAAAACAGTTTAAACCTTAATGTACGACTTTATACATATGTCATATGACATATACTTTGGTTAATAATATGTTCTGGAAATAAACATGGATGTTTAGTTTTCATACGCATGAGAGTATAGCTATAATAATTACAAACCAGTCTATTTCAAATAACTACTACATACGTAACCTATACTGACTGAGTGAGGCATAATATGAAGATAGCTGTAATACAAACTAATGTATTAACTTAATGTATGGTTTAATAATATGAATACCACTAGCACCGAATACCGTAGACGTATGATATATTACTAAAAAACATATATAAATTTGTTTGTGTGTGTATCTAAAGTAGTCACTAAACTTGTAACACTAAGAGAAGGGAATATGCATCTCAATCTATCCCATCCATGCTATAAATGCCTCATGTGTTTTCTATATTTACGAACATCTGTTATATTTCATGCATAGAAATACATTAGTACTTTTATCTAAAATGACTACCAATAGCTTTAAAACAATGGACGGATAAAACATCTCAAAAATGAAGCTGGACGGATAGTTTATGGATAATAACGTTTAAATTAAATCAGGATTTTAAATTTTAAAACACCTCTCTCGTACTGCTCAATAAAAATTCTTGTCGTTTAAATTGTTTATCTAACGTGTTTAAAATGTTTGAAACATCCAATATCTGGTTATTTTAAAACTTACGTTAGTATTTTTAAAATTGTAATATTTATGTTGAAATTTCGAAATAGGAACTTCATATTTCATACTTTCTGTATTTTAATTTACAGTTGTAACCGACGGGAGTATGATTCAATAAAATTACTAAGCAAGTGTTCAATGACAATCCCAATATTAATTTATAACTCACTACATATTCAATTTATAGACATCTGCTAGAACTACTATAATACCTCAGCAAAGTCGTTGTTATTTTTTTACCTGTGTCCAATCAGTTATGTTCTGGACCTAAGATGTATCATAACTCATGGTTTTATTGACACTTGTTCAAATCTGATCACTTACAAAAAATACTTCGTTAAGCGGTAAGTTGTGGACATTACATGTATATTTGTTCCTAATTATAGTCACATCATTTTACGGAGATTAAACAGACTTGAGTTTAATAATATTGTTTGAATAGAGAAAATATGTACAATGGACTTATCTAAATATAATGGAAAATAAATAAATAACATCACATGAGTGTTGATAAAATAAAGAAATAACATGACTGGTTTATTTAGCTTAGGTACATGAAACGCCCGTATCCTACGGACTAAATGAGATAGTAAATTGGTCAAATTAAATCAAATCAGAAAGAGCTTTGTTTCAAAAGAAATTAGTTTTACAATGCATTGGTAAAAATGTAAACTCCACCTAACGTAAAAAAATACCAATTAAAAATAAAAATAATGGATTCAAATGTGACTCAATGTGGGGTTTACTAAATACAGAATGACCGATTTAAATTTATAAAATTATTTACATAAAAACAAACAACTTATCTACATGGCAGTGTCTACTGTACGTAATGTTATACATTTTCTTAATTTCGATAAACTTAATGTTTGTACCTAAAAATAAAAAAGAAGAGTTATTATTCCTATCACATAATTCGCGTTCGAAGATATTTTAATTAAGTACGTAAAAAATATCATACATAAACATTTTTAATTAATTGGTATACCTAGTATCAAAAATTCATAATAATTGCCCATCTTGAAAATCTAAATAAAATTAGTATAATAAACCCAAATGCTCTTGACAATTTTGATATTTTTAAGGGAGAATTTTTTGTCGGCTAAGGGGAGAGGTAGAGAGGATGAAGGGCAGATTTGCGGCGGTGTGACACCCTGTAGGGTGTCGTGTCTCAGCCGACCACAAAACCTCAACACTGTCAGATACAACCATGGCACCTGGTGTACTGAGAAACGTCATTCTTCTCCCACAAGAGGACAAACTATATGTAATAATTCAGGAAACTGTTTACTAGAATTTATTGAGATAAATACTCACGTTAAATAAATATATAAAAATAATTGTTTTACCTGAAATATACTTTGTCAAATTTACTAAATCTTCTAAAACTTGGACTCGGCACAGTTTAATTATCGAACCCGGTATGCAAATATATAATAAACATACTCAATATGGCCAAAACGGTACTAAAACGGAAATAATACATTAAAAAATATACATTGGTAAAACATGCAAGTTAGACAAAAGGATTGTTCGTAAACGTGTCTTTATCTTTATAAAGTTTAATCTCAAAAGGCAATTAGGAATTGATTTATGTGTTTATGGAAAGTAATAATCATACAGTAAAATTGTCTGTGATGCATAACGAAAAATAAATAATGTTATAAAAGAGGAACGACTGTTATTACAAATTAATATATTACAAATCTGTTCAAAAACGTTGCCTCTCAAGAAGGTCACTTTCTTTTTTTTGTCAATCCAATTCATATAAAATTTATATTCTCGTAGTATAACCAGTAATTTTCTCAAATCACTCACAGAAGTCAAGCGCATTTGCTATCTCGTAGTATAACCAGTAATTTTCTCAAATCACTCACAGAAGTCAAGCGCATTTGCTATCTCGTAGTATAACCAGTAATTTTCTCAAATCACTCACAGAAGTCAAGCGCATTTGCTATCTCGTAGTATAACCATTAATTTTCTCAAATCACTCACAGAAGTCAAGCGCATTTGCTATCTCGTAGTATAACCAGTAATTTTCTCAAATCACTCACAGAAGTCAAGCGCATTTGCTATCTCGTAGTATAACCAGTAATTTTCTCAAATCACTCACAGAAGTCAAGCGCATTTGCTATCTCGTAGTATAACCAGTAATTTTCTCAAATCACTCACAGAAGTCAAGCGCATTTGCTATCTCGTAGTATAACCAGTAATTTTCTCAAATCACTCACAGAAGTCAAGCGCATTTGCTATCTCGTAGTATAACCAGTAATTTTCTCAAATCACTCACAGAAGTCAAGCGCATTTGCTATCTCGTAGTATAACCAGTAATTTTCTCAAATCACTCACAGAAGTCAAGCGTATTTGCTATCTCGTAGTATAACCAGTAATTTTCTCAAATCACTCACAGAAGTCAAGCGCATTTGCTATCTCGTAGTATAACCAGTAATTTTCTCAAATCACTCACAGAAGTCAAGCGCATTTGCTATCTCGTAGTATAACCAGTAATTTTCTCAAATCACTCCCAGAAGTCAAGCACATTCGCTATATAAAAATAATTTTTACGTAGAGAAGCTTTAAAATCTAAAAAAAACTTCAATATGAAGTTTAGATAACCTTAAGTTTACCTATATACCAGAGTTTACACAACAAATTTGAAAATATGTAACATTATAGCCTGTACTATATATAAAACATACACAATTTTTCTTATTATATTAGCTATTCCGTTTCATATTAGAAGGAAAATTCTAAGAAGTCGAGTTAAACTAAAATAGTCACTAAACTTGTTCCATCTTTTGAAACGTGCATTTCAATTTACAGCTTGTTAGTGAATTTCCTATGGAAAAGTGAACTATTAGCATGACCAGCACGGTGAAACTTAAGCCCGGGACCACCATAGAAGTTCCTAACGTGACCCCCTGAACACGTTTTGGGGGTCGCTACCAACTTTAAATACATATATAACCAGTAATATATATATACCAGTAGTATATTTATATCACATATAAACATATATACATACGTGTGTGTTATTTACATATATATGTGTTCGCACTCTATCGGTCACATTTTTAGTCCAATTATTTGGTGGGAACGGTCCCTTCTGTAAACAGTTGGACAAGTTCGTTGGGCAAATCAATCGGACAACCCTAACCCCCTTTATTGGGATATTAATTTTTAAAATGTTGAGTTTTTGGGCCTAATAAGGGTCGGGAAAGCCCCGAATGTAAAATTGATGCAAGTAAGAAGATGGAGATTAGTAAGGCGAAAGTATTAAGCCCTCTCTCATCATTCTAGAACAAATATTTACAGAGTTATTAAAGAAAATGCGAATTGTCTTCACACTGTACGTTGGATTATGGAGATTTTACACGGGAAAAGCCTGCTTTTCATATCTTCATGTAGTTTATCACCCCCAATACCAACTTGTTATCCTGACTATAACATATCTTATAACATACAGCATTGTCATCATAATAGTAAATTTAAGTATAACCAGGAGCATCAGGAACAGCCAAAAAATTATATTTTTATATTTAAAAAAAATGTTACCGGTGTTGTTTTAAACCATTTATTAGATTTTTTAAAGATGTTAATGCGGCAATTATCTTCCCTCATGTCAGCGCGCTGCGAGCGAACTCCTTTATAATTTAGAAGGGTCATGTATTTTTAAATACATAACATGTATATTAATACTGTGGTGTAAAATGAAAAAAATGTTAATCCATCATGTAAAAATACGAATATACCAAGGCTTACTCAGCTACTTAAAAAATAAATAAATAAACCGAGTCGATTTAGATTAATTTAACAGTTGATCATGGATTTAAAATAAATACATGGATGAATTATAGTTTAAAAATGTAGACCGTACAATTTAATGCAAATGATATTGATAGTACTAAAAGTAGTGGATGTGTGATTATCCATCTAAAATTCTACTCAAAAGGTTTTTAGTCGATTAACCATCAGCACTATCCAAAATGCTATCACTTTGTTACGCACTTTCCAAACTTACACAGTTATCAATTTCTTACCAGATTCTATATTAAATATTTCTTAGTATAAATTAAAGTGGTTTGAATCTTAGATTTAAACCCACAACTTAAGGAATACTGTCGAGACTATACTAAATAAATAATTAAATAATAAATAGATTTATCTGCATCTTTCAAATTGAATGCTGTGAATTTTTGTTAACCTTTGTATGATTTTGCAAACAAACAAAAATTATTAGTAGGGGATTACTTAGGTATAAAGCATAAATGTCTTTAGAGGCTAAAGTCAGATGTAAATAATACCATGAACAAATAATACAAGGTACACGTTCATCGCTCCCTATCTGATACCTCCATCATTCTAACCCCCCCCCCCACATCCTACGACCGACGACCAGACTCCTTTGTTCTCTTCTCGCCTTCAATATTTTTCAAATATTATCCAACTTTTATCAGGAAATAAATGCTACTCGTTAATTTTATTATTTTGTTACAAAGATTTATTTCATTTAATGAAAAATTATATTTAATATATAAAACTTTTATTTTATATATATATATATATATATATATATATATATGTATTTAATTTGTTCTCAATAGTCTAAATATACTACATAAATACAAAATAAATTGCCAGGTTTTTCAAAAATCTATATAAGAACATATACTAGCCATCTAGGAAATTCAACGAAGAGTTAAAGGGTCCGTGTTGATAAAATTAAAACAGTTTTGGATGTTAAAATACATGTATATATAAATTTTTTACTTTCGTCTCAATGGTACGTAGGCTATCTTCGTTGGTGACTAGATTTAAAAAGAGACACTGAAACGTAAATTGAAAAATACAAACATAAAATAAAAAAAAAACTTTGTCGTAAGGTGTTTTTATTTAACAATTTAAATATAAATATATAAATGTCCGTTTTCTTTTCAAGAGGCGCAATAAAGTTAGTTGTGGAGCCCAATAGCTTTTTAATGCAATTTGTTTATACAATATATACGTATACCATCTAAAACACTTAAAATATTAACTTAATAAATTAAAAATTAGGAAGTAACAACTAATACATGTTTAATCAGGAGACAAATTTTCGTAAATAACAATGATTAATGAGTGCTACTTATAAGTTACAAGTTAACAGTTTTTTTTTTAAATTTGTAAAACGTGGTTTCGTTTCTTTAATTTAGATCAGTTTATATTTATTTCCATAAATCCTTACAAGAAGCTCAAATATGACAGTATATTTGTGTGTAGCTTGTTAGAGATGAAAGGAATGGTTTGCATTTCAAATCATTGTCAACAAATAAACGAAGGTTACTTTTGCAACAAAGTGGCAAAATAATGAGGTGGATTTTATCTTGTATTTAAAAATGTATTCTGCATTATTGCTTTGAATATTGAACAATAACTTTATAGATAGCTATTGACACGCTGAAGAGAGAAGTAATGGTTGAAAAACGGAGGGCCGCGGGCAGATATTGGGGTAATTTACAGGCCGTTGGGCGTCGGCTCGCCACAACACCTCAGTATGTTTTGGTCATTCGCGACCATGGTGTCCAGAAGGGAAACACATTACTTCAGTAAATTTAATGTACACTGTACAATTAGACATTTGCTGTAATCACAAATTGTTTTTATTCATAAATTATTCGAATAAATATTTATTTGTGGATTATTCCATCTTTGTTTTCAGCAGTTTAATTATTTACTATCTGAAGCAAATACTGGAGCCCAAAAATGCAGTTGACTGAATATTAATTGTATGTAAACCTCATTCTCACAAATAATTTAGAACATCAAATAAAGTAAGACAGCTTAGTATTCATTATTTTAGTTCGTTCATCCTGCAGAACATTTTACCCAAAAGGTATTAGGTTTGTGAGTTATACAAAAATATTGTAAAATAATATAGACTCCTCTAAATGGCTAATCATTCTGTAAAATTATAAATTTACATTAAACACGAGGGTTATAAATACCTTTACCCATCAGATTTGTTTGTTCGCCTTGTTTCAAATTTATATTAAAATAAAATTACACAGCTAATTAAATATCAGTACTTTAAAATGTGGTTTAAATTTACACTTGTATTTAATTTATGGAAAGGTTCTATCAATATATTCATATTTTTCCTCCCGTATATCACCAATACATTTCATCCAAGTATAATAATATGGTTCACAGTTGTCAGACTTATAGTTATCTCAAAATATCTTGGAATGGTTTATCTTTAAATATGTACACATGGATTATCTTATTTGGACTTAAACCATTTACATTTAAAATGCTAACACGAGTAACTTAATGAAAATATTCAAACGATGGCATACATGGTTGCCTTGGTATATCTTTATCCAACAATAACGTAGTAGGCATTTTGATTTTACGTCAGGCAAGAATTTATAAACAGTAGTATAGAGATTACTTGAATAAACTGTATACAGTATTTATCTTGATGTAATAAAATTGATCATCTACAAAATCAATTCAATATGAATTGTTAAAAGGAATTTAATGCTACCTATTTAGATTTTATTATCATTTGAATATATGTTGTCAAAAAGTTTATATAACTAAAAAAATCATTTTGATTATTTGGGAAATAATCAAAACCCAAAAAGGTATTTTTTTAAATAATTAATAGTACAAAAAACTACAGTGTTGTTAAATTTTTTCACGTTTTAATTGCACCAATAATTTTTAAATATTTTCAAAATATACTAGGTTTTATCGACGTTACACATTTTTATTCAGTAGCTGTGTACCCGTTCTTCGTACGGGTTTTATGTAAACTCGATTAACTAAAGAAACAACCCATATAATTTTACAAATTTAAATTACATTTTACATGTTTAATGCACAATTAAATAATAGTTAACGAAATATACTGGCAGATAGTTCGGATACCATTGCTAAGTCGAGGAACTCAGTCGGGTAATGTAACCATGGTAATGGCTAAAATAACGGGGTTAAAAATGTATATGTTCAATCCTCGCTTTGGAAGAGATCTACCTTTGTGTTGATCTCCGTTGCTTGTTTATTGGTAGACGGTACAATCACAGAGCTAGGCACTTGCCAAATTAAACTGTTTATGAACCTCGGTAAAAATGTCGATCAGTAAATCCTGTGATTCAACGGTTTTGCCGAGTGAAGGAGATATTTTTATGAGACTACATTTGTTCGTCAATGTTCCGTTCTCAAATATTAAAATGGCATAAGATAACTCCTCAACCTCTTAATCTTCTCCAAAATACATTTTCATATTTACTATTAAGTTCACAGTTGGCTACATAAAATATCTTTTTAGAAAGGCGTAGATCTCGTCCACCCATATCTCACGCACGACAAAGTGTCTTGAGCGGCCGCCATTCTTTTTCCAAAATGTGTATGCCAGTTTTAAGTCGTCTAAAACCTTTTCACGCATGTATAGACAAATAAGCGAAGTTTCATCAAAGTCAGTGCAACCGTTTTCCTTTTAAAAGTGAACAAAAACCCGTCTTTGAGCGTTACCGACAGACAGACAGAAATTGAGACTTGTTTGACAGAATTGACTTGTTTTGGCTTCCCTAGGGTAAAACGTGAAAATATGTAACATTTTCATAATTCCAAGCAATCTACAGACAAAACTCTAATTTTATTTATATAGATAAAAGTTTAATTTATTGATTGATGTATTGTTTATTTTAAATTCTAAATTAATAATAGGAGCTACAGAAGATGACTATTTTATTTTGTATCTAATACAAATTCATTTTCGCTTGTTTATATTATACATAATAAGTTTAAATTCTCTGTATACAGTAACCACTATTAAAAATAATTTTAATGTGCTTTAGTTCGTTGAGCTGATTTGCACGACGAACTTAAAATTTATGCCGTACCAATTTAGTTTATTCAGTGAAATTTAGTGATTTGTTAGCAGTCGCAGTATTGCGGTACCGTAGGTTATCTGGTATTGATTAAATGATATTCATAGTTTGGTTAAGCATGACGCGAGATAGAGGGACCGTAAAACCAAACTAACAAGCTCTTATCATGTTGCAGTTGACTACACCTTTACACCATTCATGTCTACTGCAACGTGAACATGTCGGATTATTTCGCTATCTATATTACATAATTTTTTTACTTTTTACAATAAATTTAAATTGGATATAAATACTACTGCGCAAAGACAATGTCACATTAGTTTGCTACATAGATTTCAAATGTGGATTATAAGTATCAAAAATGTTAACGAGTAAATGGTTTAATATACAGAGTGTATCACGAAAGGTGTCTCAAAATATTTGCAGAGAAATTACTTGACGTTTTAAATAACAGTATTTCCAACTAAATCGGCCCACACAACTATTAAATTTCCACTCCAGGTAGAAGAAAGCAATTCTGAAATATTTTCTTAACACTATTCTTGTTTTTAGGACATTACACAAAAAACAAACTATCCACAAATAAATAAATTCAGACACTTACACTCCCCTACACACTCCCCTACACACTTACCTATAATATAATAGTTTTTGTATTGTTGTGTTGACCTAAATACATTTTAAATTGCTACTGAAGTAATAAAAACTTGAGATATTTTATAATTTGTTTAAACATTAAAACTGGTGATATGATGAATCGCCTTGTTGCTTGTTATTTCATGCCTTAATGTTAACCTTAGATCAATATTGAATCGCTATAGAGTAGTGTTACTAAAAGTTTTAATTTCGTGTTTAAGTTACATATTTAACCATCACGGATATTTCCATTGATGCCACGTTGTGATTAATAATCGTACGAAATATTATGATAGTTATTAATACTTATATTTGTCATGCCGATGAAAAAAAAAACGAAAAAAGCAATTAAATTTAAATGGATTTTAAAAGCTTTTGAAACTTTATTTAAGTTGACAAGTGTTATTGATATATAACAATTTATAATAATAGAATAAAAAATAGTATAATAATATGTTATGAATTATTATATCACCACACTTAGTGGGATGACAATATGTTTCGAAACAGTAATATGCTTTTATTTGTCTTTATATGATGGCACTATTACTACTTTCATAAACTTTAGAACAACTATTGTGTAAATAATGTATAGTAATGTTACCAAAGAAAACATTTTGTATCAACTGTCGTGACGGGTTCTCTTTAAGGGTAGCCAATGACACAGTTTGTGTTACAAGAAATCTTCAGTGGTTTGGATCCACATTGTTCGTGACAGCCACTATTGTCATAGGTTGACCTGATTTGAGCAGAAACAACCTTTACAACCGACATTTCTTATTTAACTTAATTACTCATTCATTCTCAAAACTAAAAAGTATTGGAAGTATATTTGCCTATATTTTAAATTTAACTTATATGCAAAGTATTGTTTAATACATTTTAGTAAAGCTTTAATAAAATGATTCGACAACAAAGGTTGGTTAATAAGCAGTACTCCCTATTGTATTATTCAAACAAACACGAACAGCATGTACATGTGAACATTACATTTCTAAAGTCAGTTCCCTAAAAATGCAAATGGAGTCGTCTTAAAACTGTGTAGGGCACTTAAAAATTAGGACGTTTAAAATTAAACAAAATAGTCAGTTTGTACCCTTACTATTTCAACGGATATCCAACGGTTATGGATTTTGGGGCAAGAGTTTAGGGATTCTATTACCGGAAAATGTTTGTACCGTTGTCCTCTACCAATGTGAGTGAAACACCACAAGCTAAGACAAGCAAGCAAAAATAATTTGTAACCGTTTCTTCAAAATTTATTTTAAAATAAAATACTCTTATCAAATTTTTTATTAGCTGTCTGTAAAAGAGATTGAAACCACTACAAAAATGGATCAATGTAAAAGGTTGTAGTATGGCAAAATTGCATCATAATTAGATTTATAGTTTTCGGATGGTTTGCTCTCCGTTTTTTTTTTTTTACTTTAATAAAATAGAGTTACATGAGATGAATTAAAAAAGAAGATTAACCAAATACTCAGTACCAAAAATATTATGCGAAGCTCTGCATGAACAGGAATACTACTACTTACAACACCATCAATGTGTAATTACATTGTAATTATAATTATTTAATTCAATTAACATGACACTAAAACCATTCTGAAAGAGACTAGAAACATCGTGACAATGTGGCATTTACCAGACAAGAAGTGGGGTGGGTAATTTGAGAGAAGATTATCGGTGTGAGGTTAGCTCCTCTCTAACTTCCAGTTCCCTTTCCTTACAATAAAATTGACCCCCCCCCCAACCCATAACCATCGATACAAATAAGCATTTTTACTTAATGGCAACTTTTAATTATGTAAAACGTTAAAAGTGAGTGTTGTGTCGTGTTACAATATATTATTATAACAGTAACGAAGAAGAACATATGAAGGTGTATCATATGATTTAATTATAATTAAGGCATTATTAATACCGGGGGTCTAAGTAATGATTTTTAATAACAATTTGTTTCACAAAGCAGAGTAAAACCTATGTGTGAGTTTTCAAATATAAAATAAAGAGTTGTTTAATAAATAGTGCATTATGGTCAAATGTGCCAAAAGTTGGAAATAGGAATAATTTTATAATTTAATATGAATATTTAATATTTCCTTAATATTGTTTCACTGAATAAAATACAAAATCAAGTTAGAGGCATTCAGTTTACGTTCGTTTCCATACAGTCCTCTACTCTAGTTACACTGTTTCTGACAGTTCCAAATTAATCTAATGAAATAATAAGGCAGTAGTAAATGAAATCTCAGTATATACTCGTATTTATGTTGTTCAGTCAAGTCTATACTTTGTAGTTACCCTTAAAAAATTGTATTACATAAAAAAAAGAGCCGGTTTAAATCGAAGTAGTAACTTTAAAAGGTCCATTCGTTTCTTTAGTTTTACCAGACTTGCGGTTTAAAATTGAAATTACTTAAACTGGTAGATGTTCGACTACCAGGTGAGCAATTGTCTAGCTTATATTTTTAAACAGGGAATGTTTGGAAGGATATATATGTTAACAACAAAAATGTTACCATAACTAAATTTTTTCTAATACAGAATGTCGTTTATGTTCCTAAGAAACTACGTTAGTGTAGGTTTTGATATAACAACCTAAAATATTTGTCAAATTATATAGATGGATCCAAAAATAAATAAAGAAGTAATATTGTTGGATAAATATCAAAATAATTTGATCACCTACCAAATTTCATCCAAAAAATTGTATAACCGTTGCTACATGTTTTACAGTAGAACAATTTACCTTCATTAACACTTTTTAAGCATAACCATTCTTGCTTTAATAAACTCTAAATAAGTGTGAAGTTAGTATTATTTTAAAGAAGTTCACATAATGTTTAGAAAGAATAACAGTAGCAATGTCTCTAGCAAGGATACAAAGATCTTTCAACTGAAGTTTCTGATGTAGAAAGGACCAACACTTTCGCGCGCCATTTACACGTAATTTGCCTTCGTATTCCAGTGTTTCCTTTTCTTTAGTGGTTGATGTTAAAGCTTTAATAAGTTTTTTCTTTAACATTTTACTTATTATTGAACATATGCTAATCAACATTGTTAATAGAACATAAGTTAATCTTTTCGCTTTTTAACTAACCTCCTGTTAATATTATATAAATCGCACCTTCTTATATTTTTGTATCACGTAATACCTAAGCTATTCTTCAACTGTTGCATAGTGGTCATTGAATGAACTATAAGTCGTTGATAAATATTATTCCTAGTGCATTATAGTAATAAAATTAATGTTAGTATTTGGTAAATACGCACGATAATATTAATGTAATAAAGTGTTATTTCGCCTTAATGTAATTTGTAATATAATATTTGATATTGTGTAAGTTACGCTAACACACAACGGGTTGACTTCTACATTTCACTCAAATAATATTTTATTTGATGTGTCCTTTATGAATACGGTGAAAATTATTCTTTTTTTGGGACGTCTCTTGTCATCAAATTTACAATCAAATTTAGTTAGTATTACTATGCAATACTAAAGGGTAAGTATAAGTCAACCTTTAAATTAATTGACAAATGAAGTGTTCTTGTCTATTCTGTGACAAACTTAATTGTTCACTAATAAAAAAAAAATTAGAAGTAACTTCATCATTAGATGAACTAAATAAATTTTCGTAGCAACAATTTGTGAAATTTCCATTCTTGGTTGAATTTTATTCCTTTATAATTAAAAAGTTATTTTAACTTAACCAATGTAAACATTTTTTTATCCTAAACGATCAAGAGTGTTTTCTTTCCTTCGGATTATGTATGGGTTGAAACTACACTAATAGTTTTGAGTTGTTCATAGTTATATTGAAAATACGATACTTGGAAGTAACATTAATAATTGATGAATTACCGTGAACGGAAATAGGAAAAGCCGTTGTTGGTCAATGTCAGAACTGAGGAGCGAGCTTTTAGGGACGAGATCTTTTAGTAATTTGACAATTTCTCCCCTATCCTAGTACGGATCCTTTAGACCCTAAAGGAGATTGCTTGGAAGCTTTTTGTCTAGTTTATTATTATTTAAGTAGCTATTTAAATATATGTACATAATACATAATGTAGTATTACATTAACGTAAACTACGGAAATGATTATGAATGTAAATATAAACGCACATATAATTTATACCCACCATCTCTCTCAATCTGTGAATTTAGAATTTAACAAAAGTGAATTATAAAATTCCGATTGTACTTTTACAAATAATGCTCCATTCCATTAACAATATTCCTAGATCCATTTAATAGTATAACTTCTTTTCCTTAATTAATAATTTTTTTAAGTAAAAGTGTTATCTTGCAGTGTGTTGTCTGGTATGTTACCCGTTAAAATAAATTATACATTGGTTTTATTATTTATGTTAAAGACTTTTAAAAGTCAACCGATATTAAAGTAATCCAAATGTCTATAAAGTACAAAAACTGTAAACATAACCCTGTATTGTTCAGGATTTCACTAAGTATCTTACTAGTTTGATGGTTAAAGTTATGAGTTTATGAGTTTAGAGTTTATGAGTTATGAGTTATGAGTTTATGAGTTATGAGTTATTATAAAGCTGATACTCTGTAGATGTAGATTTTGGGAGTTTGAAAAATATCCAACTTTAAGGTATCCGTCCCAAGGGCTTTCAAAATGCCGATGTTAATCTTACGGAGTTATTTTATTTAGATAGTCAGCAGATGTCAATGTAAAATTAGCAAACCATTTAGCTCTGACTGCGAGGTTCCCTAGTGGAGGACAGGGCCTAGCTAGTTTTGGCTTATTTGTATTGTTACTCTAAAATGTAAAATGTTTCTTAAGTATTCTTATAAATGTTTTTTGACACTATAGATATCAGACTTTTATTTAAAATATCATATTCCAAAAACTCCTAGGGCCTTTGGTAGTGATTAAGAAAATCTGCAAGTAGATGTTTCTTTTTTGCTGTCATGCTTTCGTCAGTTATTACATTAATGTTTAAAGTTTATGCTATTTAAATATCACATTAGCTTTGTGCAACTATTGATCACACATAACTAATAATTAGTCAGACCACTCTTAAAAGTAAAATATTTATTATTGTTTCTGAAGCATGAGTAATAATGTTATGTTAAAATGTGTCAGACGTCACTTAAATATGAAACAAATTTTTGGTTCATAAGTTTTGATTTCCCTTGACCACAACGTCAATTACAACTATATTGGTTATAACCTTAATTAAATGTGCTTTGGTTATCAAAACTTAAATTAATATAGTAACTATAGTATTAATATATATCTTGTATTCTACATAACATTTTCATTTATATGTTCACTCGAAACTTTAAGTGGAACGGTATTTAACAATAGGTTTTATGCTACCAAATAATGAAATTGTATCAGGGGTAACTAATTATTGTCCAAGTTTGGCAGAGCCCTAGCAGTACGAAATATTGAGAACACACGTGGGATAGTACATTTCATGTGTATAATGAAAAAAATATAGGCCAAAGACAAAATTAAGAGACAATTTTGCAATAAACCTTATTATATAACTAAAAGTATCAGTCGTTTCTTTATAAAAAGAAGTCCGGAATAACCATTCTATACCTAAGTCAATTTCATGTATTATTTAGAATATTTTTGATACAGACACCGAATCATGAATGAGGTCTACAGATGTATTTATACAACTGCGGTGTAAAATTGGGGCTGCATTTGAGAGGAAAGGTTTTTAACTTTTACGACTTTAGGCCCTTCCAATATAAACTATTCCGCGAAATCGGCTGTTTTCTAGACGTAATACTCCATTTTTCAAAACTTATATTATGATCTTAAATGGGTATAAAAGACATAATTATAATTTTAGTAAGCCTATAAATTATTTGTTAATTAGGGTTTGTTGTTTTCTAATACAAAAAACAGCCCCTGGCTTCCAAAATCTATTTTATTTTTCTAGAAGGCAATACAAATCCCCCATAAAGTAAAAAGTGTTACAGCATTATACAAACGAAGAGATTTTCATACTTCTTTTACCTGTGTTCAACTGAAAATTGTCACTTGATTGCCCAGATTAAAACTAATATTCTTAGGTTTACAGGCAACACCCATGATTATTTTTTTCAGAACCAAGCCATTTAATGATTGTTGATATGGTAGATAATCACAATGATTAGAATTGATTTTCAACGGATGTTACGCTGGTATATATATATACAGGGTGTTTTTTTTAACTGTGCCACCATTGGGATCTTGTAAACTGTACATCTTACAGTAAACTTTAAATGGGGAACATTCCCTTGTTTTTAAAGAGGTTTAAAAATAAGTAGATAAAACTTTTGTAAATGGCCGCCATTTTCCAATATGGCGGTCAACTTCATTTTTTCTTATGGCATACCCTGTATTTTATGGTGTTTACGGATATTAAATGAAAATGTAAGACTTTTTTATACTTGAGTAATTTCTGATATACTTAACCGTTTATGAGATTCAGAGAGATAAAGGTAAATCATTTTTGTTGTTTTTGTTATCTGTGCTACCATTGGGATCTTGTAAACTGTACATCTTACAGTAAACTTTAAATGGGGAACATTCCCTTGTTTTTAAAGAGGTTTAAAAATAAGTAGATAAAACTTTTGTAAATGGCCGCCATTTTCCAATATGGCGGTCAACTTCATTTTTTCTTATGGCATACCCTGTATTTTATGGTGTTTACGGATATTAAATGAAAATGTAAGACTTTTTTATTCTTGAGTAATTTCTGATATACTTAACCGTTTATGAGATTCAGAGAGATAAAGGTAAATCATTTTTGTTGTTTTTGTTATCTGTGCTATCATTGGGATCTTGTAAACTGTACATCTTACAGTAAACTTTAAATGGGGAACATTCCCTTGTTTTTAAAGAGGTTTAAAAATAAGTAGATCAAACTTTTGTAAATGGCCGCCATTTTCCAATATGGCGGTCAACTTCATTTTTTCTTATGGAATACCCTGTATTTTATGGTGTTTACGGATATTAAATGAAAATGTAAGACTTTTTTATACTTGAGTAATTTTTGATATACTCAACCGTTTATGAGATACAGAGAGATAAAAATTTAATTCAGGCAGGCTTAGGCTCTCATAACAGCTGTTATTAATCTTTCGTCCATTTCCATTGCCAGCTGTTTATTAGCATTATAGCATTGTTGGAATAATAAACAATAATCACTAACCTGTAAACTTGCAGTCTCAGAATAGTTGTCTTTCACCGTGCAATTTATTAATAATTTCTTGTGGTTTTTAACTTGTACAGTTTTATTGTTTTTATTTTGGTTTTTTTTTATAATTACGCTTGTTATGACAGTTCTCTTACTATGGAATTTACAAACAATGAAAAACTTGACATGGTCGAAGTGTATTTTCTGTGTAACAGAAACTGTAGTGCAGCAAATATCGCATATCAAGAGAGGTATCCTGATAGGCGAGTACCGAATCGTAGGTATTTCAAACAACTTATTGTAAACTTGGCAGCCAATGGTTCTTTTGCAAAGCCACGTCAGAGAGTAAGCACAGTTGTTACTGATGAATTTCAAATTGATGTTTTGGCATACTTTGAGGCTTTTCCTAATGCTTCTATTAGAGAAGTTGCATCCATTTTGCAAACTTCAACCTCCTCAATTTTTAAAGTACTAAAAACAAACAAGTACCACGCTTATAAGTATGCGAAAGTTCAAGCTTTGATGCCGGGTGATGAAAATAGGAGGCTAGAGTTTTGTGGATGGTTAGCTCAGGAGGCTGTAAATACACCAGGGTTTTTATCGAACATTATATGGACTGATGAAACTAACTTTTCAAATAGGGGAATGTGGAATAGGAAGAACAACCGTTACTGGGCTACAGTAAATCCGTTAGTAGTGAGAGAAGGACATGACCAAGTTCGATTCTCGATAAACTGTTGGTGTGCTGTGTTGAATAATGCAGTAATAGCACTACACTTTTATGAGGGGAATTTGACAAGACATATGTATATACAGTTTTTAGAGAACATTTTGTTGAACTCAATTGAGGATGTACCTTTAAATGTAAGAACCCAGTTGATATACCAACAAGACGGTGCCCCAGCGCATAACAGTGAAGTGGTAGTGCAGTTCTTGAACATTCACTTTCCCGGAAAGTGGCTTGGTACAAATGGCCCATTACCATGGCCAGCGAGGTCCCCAGACCTGACACCAATGGATTTCTTTGTTTGGGGTTATTTAAAAGACAATTTGTACAAATCCCGATACAACACTGTTGCAGATATGACAACGAGAGTCAGAGAAATCTTTCATGGAGTTCACCACAACACAATCAATAAGGCTGTGAATGATGTTTTAAAAAGGGCGACTGCTTGTATTTATACAGATGGTGGCCACTTTGAACACCTGTTGTAAATATGTTTCTTGTATCAAAAATGAAATTGTTATAATTAAAAGAAATCTTTTATGTGTGTCCTGTAGATAACTTTAATTATTTTCTTATTATAAGCAGCAAGTAAAATATGAATAAGCCACTAGCTCACTTGAAACTAATACACCTAGGCCTGCCTGAATTATATTAAACCTTTGTCTCTCTGTTTCTCATAAACGGTTGAGTATATCAAAAATTACTCAAGAATAAAAAAGTCTTACATTTTCATTTAATATCCGTAAACACCATAAAATACAGGGTATTCTATAAGAAAAAATGAAGTTGACCGCCATATTGGAAAATGGCGGCCATTTACAAAAGTTTTATCTACTTATTTTTAAACCTCTTTAAAAACAAGGGAATGTTCCCCATTTAAAGTTTACTGTAAGATGTACAGTTTACAAGATCCCAATGGTAGCACAGATAACAAAAACAACAAAAATGATTTACCTTTATCTCTCTGAATCTCATAAACGGTTAAGTATATCAGAAATTACTCAAGAATAAAAAAGTCTTACATTTTCATTTTATATCCGTAAACACCATAAAATACAGGGTATGCCATAAGAAAAAATGAAGTTGACCGCCATATTGGAAAATGGCGGCCATTTACAAAAGTTTTATCTACTTATTTTTAAACCTCTTTAAAAACAAGGGAATGTTCCCCATTTAAAGTTTACTGTATGATGTACAGTTTACAAGATCCCAATGGTGGCACAGTTAAAAAAAAAACACCCTGTATATATATATATATATATATATATATATATATATATATATATATATATATATATATATATATATATATATATCAAAGTCGGAAAGAACAACAACTATTAGGCCTACTATTGACTAATATACAAAATAACAATTTATTAAACAGCTACATGGAACGTAATTTTGTTACATTGTAATTATAATTATTTAATTCAATTAACATGGCACTAAAACCATTCTAAAAGAGATTAGAAGCACGTGACATTATGGCGTTTACCAGACAAGAAGAAGGGCGGGTAATTTGAGAGAAGATTATCGGTGTGAGGCTAGCGCCTCTCTAACTTCCAGTTCCCTTTCCATACAGTCAAATTACCCCCCCCCCCCTCAAACCCACCACCATCGACACAAATAAGCATTTTTACTTAATGAGGACTTTTATTTGTGTAAAAACGTTCAAATTAAAAGCGTAACTATATTTCACATTCGTAATCGTTGTTAGGCCAAAAAAGTTAATCTTGGTTTTGATTTTTTATGTTAATTACAAATTATGGGGGGGAGGCTATTTGAGGATTTAAAATAGTAACATACAAAATAAAAATATTTTTGAATAAAAACGAGATAAGTACAATTGCTTGTAAATAGTTCCAGGAAATTTGGCCTGGAACAACATGGAAGTAGTTAGGGCATATTGTGTTTCATTACAAAAAGATTATTTTAAATCCTCACCTGTTTTTAGCGAATTTCCCCTATAGGGAAGAAGCTATTACCGTAGTCGGCATGGTAAGACCTAGGCCCGGGACCATGATAACTTTTCGTTTTGAGGTCCCCAGACCCCAAAAACACCATTCATTCGAAACTGGATATATATATATATATATATATATATATATATATATATATATATATATATATATATATATATATATATATATATATATATATATATGTGTGTGTGTTTGTGTGTGTGTGTCCGTGAGCACGATAACTCTCGTAAAACTTATCCGATTTTGATGAAATTTGGTATAAACGTGTAAAGCAACATTTATGACTTTAAGTTCGAAAACCAGCCAGATCGCTGTATCCGAAGGGGTATTTTGGGAGGGTTTTGTACCCCAAAAATGGGTTTTTTGATTTTTTTACATATAATTTTGGAAATAGTAAAATTTTAATTTTCATCATTGGATTCAGCTTAAAAAAACACACAATTTGGTATTTTGATAATTTCTCTACGTCAATTGGTTACCGAGATATTGAAAGTGCTAAACACAGTACGTTGTCTAATGTTATTCTTATGGAGGAAAAGAAAAATTTTATATCTCGTTTATTTATGAACGTATACTGACAAAACTTGGTATACGGCTTCATCTGGTTGTGGACCATTGATATTTGCTTAAAAAAACAATTTTTTGCCAAAGGCTCCCGTAGCGGCAAACCTGCGTACTCAGCCCCATGTTATTCTTATGGAGAATAAGTAACGTGTTATCTCCCTTAATTATGAAAATAAATTAATGAAATTTGGTATGTGGCTTTACCTAAATGAGTTATATTGATATTTGTATAAAACCCCATTTTTTGTGTTCCTTGCTTCAGCAAACCTGCATACTCAGCCGCCATGTTATTCTTATGGAGAATAATTAAAATGTCACAAATCGTTTATTTATGAATGTATATTGATGAAACTTGGTATGTGGCTTTATGTGGTATTAAGATACATATATATGCATTGGAAATTCGCTGATTACGCAGGTTTGCTGCTACGGGGGTATTTTTTTCATTAGTATAATCTCTGTCAACAGAGTCAATTATCTATAATGCTTCCCAGAAATTAGGTATTTTTCTGATAATGTTTACAAATCCCGGTAAGGAAAATAAAGGTTGATATAAATAAGGCAATACAGTTTTAAAACATAATAAAATCCTTATAAATTGTTGTCATCTCAACGATAAGACCTTCATAACCTATTTATTTAGTATAAGTTTTAAAACGAATTTTATTAAACGAAATGTACTTTTGGTATTCAATATACAGTTAAATGTAAAAAATAATGATTTAAGATTGATTTTAAATCAATTAAATGTTTAAGTATAACATTTAAATAACACAAGTGAACACAAGTGAATTGTGATTGCTTTCCTCGTAAAATGTAACTGTTTTTACTTTTAATATTGTGTTAATTTTAATATTGAAATCCATTTTTAAATCTATAGTTACGTTGTAAAACGTGTAAAGATATGAATGAGTAAACGAGTTCAGGTTCCTAGGTGTTGTAAAAATTGTTATTATAATTTACGTAAATACCGAGTGTTTGAAAATATTTAAACTATCACCTAAATTCAATGAATAGTAATCATGATGTAATCTTTCGATGGTGATATGAGTTCGAAAAGCTCTGAAATATTCATGATTGTAAGTAAAATTTATAGTACCTTCAATTCTTTAATCATAATATTTTGATCTATTAGTGGTTTTATATCTAATACTTGGATTTCCGAAAGTGCCATGAGACCAAATGTCATAATGAAGAAGATTTTTTTCTATAGTTAACAATACATCGCACTTCAGACCAGAATTACAAAGACAATTCTGATGTAATGTATTATTATAATAGGTTTGAAAGCAGTAGAAGGTTATTTAAATTTTATATAGGAGATAATCTTAACTTTAAAACCCACCAATTGCTCACTATATTTCCCTTTACTGCTGAGGTATTGTTCACTGTATTGCATGATTTTTTTTTTATCCATATAAAATATCAACAATGAATCTACCTATGTCCACCATATAATCAATTTGATCAGCAATAAAAGATACATCTAAAAAACGATAACTTATTAATGAATACTTTCAACACGATTAAACACCAGAGGCGAAAAGCTCAAAACACTCATATTTCAAAAAGAGATTTTAATTTTAGGTGTCGTAGGGGTTACAAAAACATGTAGTGTACAATAAGCTTAACACAGTTTCAAGATGGCTAGTATGAGCTAAATGATTTACAGATTGCAAAAATGTATGCTTTGTAAGGGGGAAAATAATTATTTTCACGAAAATATGGCATAAACCACAACTGCGTCACTATAAATGGTGTAAACAATGGAAAGACACAACTGTTCATAGTCGGTTACAAAAATCACAAAAAACTACTTCCAGTACATTATTCGATTACATATTCCATGTAGAATCTTATGGTGCTGAATCCAAAATGATTCGGGTATCGATGTATCGTACGGCGAAGAAAAGGGTATGTATCCCGATTGCGACCTTAGCAGTATACGCATAGCGTAATTGGATCGCAATAGCCATCTTAAACAGTTGGAGGGCCACGATATAATTTATGATCAATGAACCAGAGTCTTAATTTATAAGACACGGTCATAGATAGACTTAGCACAACTATGGCATTGATTCCGTTAGTAAAATGTAATTGCCTTATATTATTGTAAATTCGTGTTAAAGAAGATTAGTACTAAAGGTTTCTACTGAATTGCTGATTCATAATGTAATATTTTAGTGTCTATAAGCTGATTGAATGATACGTACTGTGGACCTATGTATAAACTCCTCAGAGTCTTTACCTGAAACAGAATAAATTAGTTAAAATGGTATAAATGTTGGGAATACACTGGCAGTTCAGTTACACTAATAATGTATTTAAACACTATGTCTTTGACTTGGTTAAGGTTAAATATTAAAAATTCCATAAATTACTGTTTATTTTGAAATGACACAAGTAGGAAAAATAATTTTAACAAACACATCCCAGCTTACATAAGTAACATCCAGTGAGTGATTTAAAGTTATCTACTCCACTTTTATATTAGGTTACAGAAATATTATTAACGCAGATAATTAGCAAAACCTAATGCTGCATATGGATAAACCTATAAATCCCAGCTACTGAAGGAAAATTCACCTAGAACGGATCGTCCTGAAATTTAATTTAATAATACAATTCCAAATTCAAAGCTACGACTGTGGGGGTTTACTTTGAATATTAAATGAGCAGCATAAACATAATATCTGAAAGAAAAAAAGTAAAGGGTTTAACATTCCAATACATGAAGGAAGGTCCTGAATGCCAATTACACTTTGAATAAGAACAAATAAATAAAAACAAAAATGGCTGAGCAATAGCTCAACTCTATCTGATTAGCGAGACCATTTGCGAGCAAATATAGTTTTAAAACAAAAATTGGAAATTGATTTTCGTGAAGTTTGCAAACAAACTATTACTAACTCAACGTAAAACCAGTAAACAGGTTTTTTACTCCTCAGTTTTTTGTAGTTTATATTGGAACAACACATTTTGCCCTCTCGTGGAAACTATTACTTTGATAAGAAACTTTTTTTATTTTCCTTTTTTCACTTTTCCTTTTATATCACAAAAATTAGGGCTAACTTCTAAACTGGTATGTGATTGTACTATTCAACTCGTACAGCTTTCAGCAAACAACCATGTAATGCTGAAGTGGTTTCCTAGACACTAGAGCATGTAGGGGAA
Source organism: Allygus modestus (assembly GCA_963675035.1). NCBI lineage: Eukaryota > Metazoa > Arthropoda > Insecta > Hemiptera > Cicadellidae > Allygus > Allygus modestus. Next base: position 83,525,940 of record OY776115.1, read on the forward strand.
TGAGAAGGCAGATAAACAGACCTAAGAAGAGGCTGTAAGACCCCTCTATGGTCCAGAACCAGTCTGCGGGAGCAGTCATGCAGCGGCTAGAGATGCAAAGAGAGAAGCACGAAAAATAATGGAAACTCATCCCTGGATAGAGACACATCAAGCGTTTGATCAAAAATTCAAGCCAAGCCTTAACGAAATATCTTCTGCTTCTGGGAAGGAAGGGTAGCACTATTAACTGGACACAGCTACTTCAGAAAACACAAATACTCCAGCTCCTTGACTGTCTAGCGATGCTGTCTGTCGGCTAAGTGGGCAGTTCGAACAAACTTCCATCTACATCATATTTAAATGTGAGACACTTGAAGAAAGGAGAAGAAGCTTTGGAACCTTCAAGTAGATTCATTAAAATTCCCTAATATGTTCAAACTGCTACTTGAGCTAGTTAGAGGCTCTAGTTTAGGCAAACAAGACTAGAGCACTGCGACAGAACGATAAGCCAGAAAGCTGACGTGCACATGCCTGGCTACCTAATTATCGTGAGATGGGGCGCAGTTCCCCCTCAAATCTAAACTAATCTATCACTAAAATATATTTTTATAAATTTTCTGGATTTACTTTGAAATAAAATTATACATTATTCATAACTTGGCGAAAAGAAAATATAGCGGGATTCAAATATTGCTTTAGAGATGGTTCCAATTTAAGGTACTGCACATTTAGCTTGCAATGAAACCAACATTGCGATACCATAAAATAAACAAGATAATTGAATGAAAGACTGATTACTTCAAGCTAGGTTGTAAGAGTTGTTCATTAAAATTAAGTACATTAGGTTGTTTAATAGAACGTTGATTAATAAACTAACAATATGAAAATGGTTAAAATATGTATATTTACGTAGAATATTACATTCAAAAGCACTCAGCAAAATAAATATTTTCTTAACATTTAGTGTCAAACAAGAAAATTTATAAGTAATTATCAACACTCCAGCCCGAAACTTAACCTTTAGTATTAATTGGTGAATCTTATTTGATTTAACTAATACATTATGCTATACCATTTTTTTGTTCTGTTACCGGATCAATAATAGACTTTTCAAAAAGGTTATTGCACCTATGAAGTCCACTTTTTGATCCAAAGGTTATCCAAGGGTACTTATTTATTTACCTGATGCTCTTTTAGATGCTTCTAATATTAAGTTAATATAGTTTACTGGTTAGATAATTACTCATATTATCAGTAATGCTATTGATATTTTACAGAATGAATAATTCAGTTATTACCTTTCTGCAAGTGTAACAAAAGTTATCAACATATGCGTATTGTTAACCTATGCGTATTGCTAATATATTTTATAATTTTTGATCTCTATACGATTTTTCTAAAACCTTGCGAAGGGTTCTCTCTCCAGGCAAACCAGTTGTGAAGTATAATCTGAAGAAATAATATTTGAGGAAGGTCGACACCTCTCCCTTTGAATTACTACCCATCCAGCCCCCCCCCCCACCCGGAGTAGAACCTGGATTATTGTTCCTCATCTTGTTTAACTTGTGTAGGAAATACATAATTCTTAGAAAATATTGATTTATTATTTTTATTGTGTTGTCATTAAATATAAAGGTGGTAATATTTATTTTAATTAGTTAGCGAACATGAGTTGTAATACTAGTTATAAACAATAGTTTAAATTGCAGGTAACTGTAACTATAATCTGTTTTTAAGTGAATAGAATAAACACAAACTAGTCTCTTCGTCAACCAATCCAGGATTGAGAGCATATGTACGCTTGCATAAAAATGTTTTGTAATAGGAATACAATTCAATAACAAAAATATAACCCTGATTATTATGTGGCATTGTTATGATATGCATTGACAAACAAGATTAAACTATATACAAACAAAACTTAGTATCAGTTTAAATCAATAATTATTTTTAAAGCTCTCTTTAAGTTATGTTAAGTGCAGAAATATCGTCTGATAAAGCATTAGTTGCAAGACTATAGTAAATTAAACTCTTCATGTAGAAGATAGTGGTTTCAATCAATATTTAATTAATGTCTGTTCTTATTCTTTTCCAGAAATACTTGTATATAAAGGCCAAAGTGCGTAGTTAATTTGAGTGGAGCTTGTTAGAGATGAAAGGAAAGGTTTGAATTTTAAATGATTGTCAACAAATAAACGCAGGATACTTCTCCAATATAAGTTCGAGATATTAACAAGGTGGGTTTTCATTTCTTTTTAAAAATACATGATTTATTACTTATTCAAACTTCAAAGTATTACTTTAAGTATCTTAAAGTTCTGAATTTCCAAATAAATACTTAACACTACGGGTTCTTATTTTCGTTTTATTATAATATTTATTTTATATATAATATTTATCTTGCGTATTTTGCCTTTCATAACATATGTTTTTGGACTTACCTTACTTACTTTACTTATACAATTTACTGACAAAGACGACGGTAAATATACCCATAAATGCCTTTGTAATCTTACGATTATATTTATTGACTTTTAAGCAAATAGTTTAATTTCAAAAATATCCATAAGTGCCGAAGTGTATAGAATAACAACAAAACTTTAAACGTAAATACGTTAGTTATTAACCAAATGTAACATGGGGTTACTTTTAATATGTATTCTGAGCTTTCACATAAATTATAGTAACTGGTAAAATTGTGTGTTGTTTAGTGACGGTTCGCTGAAGAGACAAGGGTCGGTCGAGCAAGACCCGAGGACTGTGGGAAGAGATTGGGGGTAATTTACAGGCCGTCGGGTAACCACAAAACCTCAATATGTTTTGTGCCACTCTCCACGCTTTGGGGCCAGTATTTGCGTCAATAATTTGCTTATATAAAATGTTACCTAAACAAACTATTGTTTTAATCAATAATTATAATTCAAAATGTTATATATATTTGTTCAGTGACAAATACAAATTCTTCATACAATCTTTCTTTTAAATGAGTAGTATCACTGTGAAACACTGTGGTTTACAAATAAATATCTGGTTTAATGGATTAAAAATTTACGGCGCTTTTCTACGAATGTGCTTGTTACTGTTTAGATCGTCAATATGTACTAAGAAATATTTATGAAACCTTCCTTTTTAAACATATTTTAAATCACTTGATGAAATAATAATAGAAATTTAAACTTGACAAAAATAATAAATCCAGATAGCTCCTTTAAATACACTAAGTTTTACTATGGTAAAAAAGTCCTTTAACCTTTTTTTATCACGTAATTAATGACCCATGCGACTTGAGAAAATGTCACCCGAGAATAAGACTCACCGTTATGTGTAGACAAAGGTCTAATATCAAAAATATAAATTACTGTGAAATATCCCTTATCTCAATCTCATGGAAAGATACCTGAGGAGAGAATCGAAATTCTGCTCATATTACATAGTCTTTAAATCTTACTCCAATTATTTGTAAGTAACTGTATAACAAAACGCATTAATATTGATGGGTTTTAACCAAAGATGGTAATACGAATGGCTTTTCCTAAAACAAACCTCATTTTTGGTAGTATTTTTTAGAAATGATGTACAGTAGTACATAAATATACTTTAAAAGTTATCATTAGATATACATTTTAACTTTAGAGTAAATAATTTAAGTCAACATTAAAAGTTTCCAACTTTTTTATTAATTTAGTTGCATTGGTATAAATATTCAGGCGGTTATTAAACTTGTTAAATGTTCTATTGATATCCAAAAATTTGTTATAAAAGTAGAATATTTTACGGCTGTAACTTTGGGTGCTATTTGTGTTTTTGTCTGCCCCATATTGCCTCCACTCTTTTACGAGTATATTCACCCAATACATAGATGATAGATGATACATAGATACATGTATACATGATAAATAGATGATAGATTATTAAACTATACCATTCCTCTATGGTTTATTATTAACTCTATTCTCAATTATATACATATTTCTGCACCATAACTAGGTTGTAGAAAGTGTAGTATTGTTCAAATTAAATTTGACCTGAGAAAATATTATATAGAATTATATAGATATGAAGTTTGACTCGTAAGATACTATGGGTTATCATTATATTTTAACTTTAATATACACATAAAAAAGGCTTATGCTGTGCCGATGTTAAATAAAACCAGATTATTATCCTGCTAAAAGAGCAAGGACAAATATTTAATAGGATAATGGAATTTTTTTGATAGATATAAATATTCAGGATTGATGTGAAAGATAACAATAAGTCATTATGATAATGTAAACAGCCTAAGCCACTACTGTGGAAAATTTCCAGAATACGTCTTTATCTAGATAATTTAGGGCAAATTTATGTGAGGTAATATTTTCTTAAAAAATTATTAATAAATATAACAAAAAGTATATAGATCATTTGTATTAAACCATATTAAGTTATAATGTAAAACTTCTTCGTAACAAAATAGGTAAATAGAAATTAATTATAATTAAAATTCTGCAATATCAGTTAAGAGATAGTTTAAGAATAAAGGTATAAACAAGTACTTAGTAAAAATTATACTGTACTCTTAACTGGGCAGGAGAGGTGTTTAAAACAGCTGAGGCTAAGAACATAAAGCCAGTGAATTATATAATACAAAAAAGGTAATATAAAACATTAGGTGTTACAAGCAAGATTGGTTAAAAACTAAAAGGATATGTATTTTATCGAAAGGGTGGTAAGGGAGAAGGGAAATATATCTTGTGTTAAATGTTTGTGCTTCCAAAAAAGCCAGAACTAATGTATTATTTTGAAAGCATGAAGAGATTATCGCATGCATATTTGTTTAAATTATAGTATATGTTCGGTTGGGTACAAAAACAACGCAATAAATATGCATATATTTATCTGTAGGAAAATATATTGATTACAAATACACTTTTTCTTTGGCGCATGTATTCTGGTGCGACAGCATAAACGACATGGTGCAGAAAAACATGCAAGCAGCAAAACCAGTACCATTTAATTTTGTTATTTTTCAACTATATTTAACATTTTATTATATTGTATAGAATTTCAAGTGACTTGTATTAATATTTTTAGTTCAGTTATAATTACAAAATAATATTTGCTTATTTTCCATTGACTTGCTGTTCTTAAACTGTAATACATAACGTTTATTATATTTTTATTAACTAGTGGCATCAATTATAAAACAATTTTTTTTTAATATCAACTTGTTGTGATGATTTACAACTCAAACAATAAATCAGAACTAAAAGTCATTAACTTTAAATTGATTGTAAAGAGTAAAAATGTTGTAATCTAGATAGCGACATAATCCGACATGTTCACGGTGCAGTAGATATGAATGGTGTAAAGGTGTAGTCAACTGCAACATGATAAGAGCTTGTTAGTTTGGTTTTACGGTCCCTCTATCTCGCGTCACGCTTAACCCAACTATGAATATAATCTAATTAATTCTAGATAACCTACGGTACTGTTATACTGCGACTGCTACGATCCCATTTAATGTTGTTGTATATTCTGTATTGGTAAAAGCTAGGATTTTGGTTTCGGTGCATTAGGAAACCGTTACTGTAACTATACGATGTATGTAACCAACTTTTTAGGTCTTATTCCGAAATGAATTTATTATTATTTATTAAAACTATAACAATTAAAACATACTTTTGAGAACTCGCATTCTTCTGCAGCATCATACAACAACACTCTACAATTGCAGGTATGTCTACAACTGCAGCATTCCTCAATAACAGCATTTAAACATCCCAAATCTCTAAGTAACTTTAAATTGAGTTTTATTCCCTCGACAATAGTTGTAATGTGGCAGGCAATTCAGTCCAACGTTTCATTTATTAAACTTATTTTATCTCAATAATAATTTAACATTGCAAAACTCGATAACTTATAACATGAAACACGATTATCGTTGTTGAAATAATGAGATGTAAATAAAACATCGTTTCATAATTAAATGAAATAACTCGCATTTATGGAGTGTCAATTTCGTATGGTAACATAGTATGTAAAAAATATCCTTGAGCAACATAGAGTGGTTACTTGTAACAGTTACCGTTTACTGTGTTTCGTCATTACCTGATCACTAAGGTTCGCCCTGTGAGAAAGTGAGGTTAGGAGCTGAAGTTTTGCAAAGACGTTTCGTGTATTGGATAATACACTCTTTCCACTATAATAGAAGTTTAGTCTCGAAAAGTCTCTTACAAACCACTTTCAAAGAACACAATCCATAGCACCTGTCCTGACCAGTGCTCCTCGAGGGTAGCCAATGACACAGTTTGTGTTAGGAGAAGGCTTCAGTGGTTCGGAGCCAAATTGTTCTTGACAGCTACAGTTGCTATTTGGTTGAACCATTGCCACTTTCAGGTCTAATACAATTAACCACCTATTTATTCTGACAAATAAAAAGAATTTGCATTAGATTTACGTAAGTTTCAAATTAACTGATTGTTTTTAAATAACACTTTATTATATCTACAATGCCACTTATGTGATACAACATTAAAACTTATGTCCATGATATATTACCGGAATAAATTTAATTCTAACAAAATCAAGTGTAAGCATTTAAAGATAAAGTAAGTTTTAATGTAGTCTTAGTCATTTTCAGTTGAATAAAATTAAAATCTTATCAATAAACGTTTGTAGTTGTTTGCGACTCGTAAAAGTGTTCCATGACAATCTTTCCATAAAGTTTGTCATGCGAATGTTTAAAAATAATTTAAAATTTGGTTAGGGTAAATTAGAAATTGTATTTAGGGGTATTTTAACTGTGATGACGGTGCCTCACTTGTTGGTTGTCGGTTGTCAACTTGTTGGTTTAGTATAGTGAAGCTTGGTGCTGCTAGCGGGTTATTATTGTTCTCTTGCTGAAGTTGAATTAACTAATCTTGAAGATTTCGAGTTGACGATAACTAACACTATACGTGAGTACGAATGTAAACCACACTATCAAAATGTAATTTAATCACTCTCCCAATGTGAGTTTGTTACTATGAAACATTCTACAACGCTCTACTGTTTCTGACATAACAGAAAACAGAATCTAATGAAAAGATAACGCAGTAGTAATATAAATCTCAGTGTATCCGATTATCTACGTTGTTTATTTTCAGCTTCATCTAGCTGTAGTTACCCTTAAATACATCGCTAGTACAGTCATTAAGTAAGGTTCTGTAGATGTTATTATTTTGTTTAGAAACAAGGGGTTCAAAGATTGATTTTAACAGTTAGTCATTGAATCATGCACAGTCGCATATAAAAGTAATATTTGCCTCTGTTTGTTTATTACGGTATATACAACTATGGATCTCATAATAAACTGTGTGGCATAGGTACAATATACTCAATTTTACTGGGCAGATTATGTGAACTGTTTGATTTAATATACTATTATGCTGTTAGTGTACTATTATGAAAATATTATACCTAAGTATGAGATTTATGACCTGACCTATTGTCAATGCTATATATAATCTGATGACAGTAAATGATTTGATTTGATTTGATTTGATCTAATGCCTACTTATTAGATAAATACTTATCTCTATCACCGACAGACTTAGGGCTTTCCTTCCTATAAGATCTTAACATTTGTTAAGAATAGGGCGTTGAAATAAATTATAATATTTTACATATTTAAAAATATTCAAGAATCTTCTTTATTTTTACTTTTATTATAAACAACTTTTTGAAGAAGAGAACTTACAGAAGAAGAGAAATAACAACTATAAAGGCGATTGCTCGAGCCAACGGATTCAACCCGACAATAATAGACGAAATTTGATCTTTAGGACGTTTCATGCTTCTTACCTGCTGTCTATAGACCATCACACAACTCGGTGGATAGTGTTGATCTTTTTATTTATTCCTTAGAAAATTGCCTGGAATCATTTTCCTAGCTAAACCAACAGATTATCGTAGCCGGTGATTTCAATATAGACATGTCTGTGTTTGACAGCTCATCGGAAAAACTATCAGAGCTTATGTTGTCTTTTGGCCTACATGACACAGTGTTTTCATATACTAGAGAGTTTAATGGGTCAAAATCCTTTATTGACAAGGTCTTATATCACAAGGTGTAATATATGACAAGGTCTTATATATGACAAGGTGTAATATCAGCCCTCCAATTCTAAATACAGAGGTAATTGTTACAGGTATATCCGATCATCAATCACAAGTTGCTGACATGATATTTTCTATTTCTGATCACCAACCACTAAAATACCTGTTTAAATTCAACAGGTCGTTTAGAACAGATAATATTCCAATATTTAGGTATCTTCTGGAAAAATACAGTTGGAGCGATGTTTATTTGTCATCTGATGTTAATGATAAAGCTGATGCCTTCTTGTCAACTGTTTACTATTGTTTTGAACTTGCATTTCCTTATAAGAAGGCAAGAGTGTGTTCAAACAAGTTTCTCTCCAAAGTGAAACTGGATCCTTCAGTAATCAAGCTGCGTGAAAATCTAATTGAAATATATTTTCTCACTTAGGATTTGAGTTCCTCACATTCCATGAGACAGTCATACATTGAGCTAAAAAAGAAATTTAGGGAACAAATTAGGTCCTCAAAGGCTAGACAAGTTTTTAAACACATTGATGCCGCGGAAAGTAAGTCTAGGGCTATCTGGGGTGTCATTAGCGAGACTATCCCTAAAAAAATCAATGTCCTTCGAAAACTCAAAATTGATAATGAAAATGGAAATCTTTTACACTCTCCCGAAGAAGTAGCAAATGAATTTAATACGTTTTTCTCCAGTATTGGAGGTAGGCATAATGATGGCTCTCCTATGACCATGGACCTTCCCGTCAATGTTCCACTTGTTTCCTCTTATCTTTTTCTAAATCCTGCAAGTGAGAGCGAAGTAATGGACACCATGAGCTCTTTAAGAATCAGTAACTCTGCTGGCAAAGACGGCATGTCTTCAAGCCTACTCAGACAGGTTTTCGATCTTTTTGTATGTCCTCTTGCTCACATTACTAATTCATCTTTTGAACAGGGGGTATTCCCTGAATCTCTCAAATCCGCTGTAGTAAAACCTCTTCACAAAAAGGGCAGTGTCGCTGATAAAAACAACTATCGCCCTATCTCTATACCATCAACCTTCTCTAAAATTGTAGAACAATTTTTCTCTACAGGCTTTACCCATTATTGGTTTGTAATAATGTTCTTTTTGATAAACAGTTTGGCTTCCGCAAAAAGACCTCCACTGATGATACAATGTTCAATTTTATTTCTACTGTTTCTAAAGCACTTGACGACCACAAACATGTTTTTGGATTGTTCTTAGATCTGAGCAAGGCTTTTTACATGGTGAACCACAGCCTTTTGCTAAAGAAATTGGAACATTTTGGTATTAGGGGTGTTGCTTTGGATTGGATTACTGCTTTTATCCTTAGGACTGTGCAAATCAATTATATCGACCGACGAGGCTGTATTGCTTCACAGAAATCTGAAGAAGTAGTAGTTGACTCTGGAGTTCCTCAAGGTACGGTCCTTGGACCGATCCTCTTCTTGATGTTTATCAATGACATTGCTGGTAGTGTGACGATCTATTGCAACGAATGTGACCTGTGTCTGTTTGCCGACGATACATCGCTCAGTATCAGCGATGTATCTCGAGAAAATCTTGAAATCAATGTATTCTTGCAGGGTAGTCTTCTTCTTCAGTGGTTGGCTGTAAACAAACTTTCTGTAAATTCCGATAAAACCAAGTTTCTTGATTTTAAATTTAAAAATTCTGATGGCATTTCTGATGGTTCAAATATTATTGTAGGAGATTTTGAAATAGAATCATGGGAAAAACAATTTTTTTAGGACTTACCATGGATTCTCGACTTGATTATTTCAAACACATTAACAAGGTCTCCGGTAGGATGAATAGTGGTATTTTTACTCCTCGAAGACTTGCTCAGATCACTGATACTAGGGTTCTTCTAACTGCTTATTTTTCTTGTTTCTATCCACACATCAGATATGGCATTCCAATTTGGGGTGCCGAATCACCTCGTACAAAGAAACTGTTTCGGTTACAAAAGAGAGCAATACGACTGATTTTTGGAATGGCAAGGCTTGGGCCGTGCAGAGGTGTCTTTTGTTAAAATAACTTACTGACTTTTCCCTGTATTTATACTTTTGAAACTCTTTCATTTTTAGTTAAAGACAGACACTTTTTTCTGATGGGCCGCATTTCTAGGTTTAATTTTCTTAATGCTGGATCCCTGGCAATTCCCCATAACAACACTACCTTTTTCAAAAACCAGACTTTATATGCAGATATTAAATTATACAATTCCCTCCCATCCAATCTCATGGCAGTAACTGATGTGGGTAAGTTTAGGAGGAGGCTGAAATCCTTTTTGGTTGCTAAGGAATACTACAGTGTGTCTGAGTATTTTATTGACAAGAATTAATTATTGTTTTTACCGTTGACATATATAATTTTGAATGTTTTAAAGATTGTGCTATAAATTAGTTATATTTTCTATGTCACATTAGTTTTGTAAATGACGTTTGTCAATGATTGTAAAAGTCGAATGGCAATGAAGATCTCATTTCTGATTTCTGATTTCTAAAATTGGAGCAAAAATCCAAAGGAGAATAAAGAACCAAGAAAAACTGCGAAGATTAACAACGTTAGACGGAAGAATGGAATATGGAGTTAATATAGCCTAAAGAACGCAAAACACCATGAACAAAATACTAAATCGCAAGATAGAAGATTGTAACAAATTCGACATGCCTGGCGTTTACAAAATTAATTGTAAAAACTGTGATCACTTTTATATTGGTCAAACTGTTAATTCTGTTAAAAGATTTAAGAACCATATATCTGTTTGTAAGAACAGGAAACCGGAAAGATCAAACGTAGCGAAACATCTTTTAGAAAATGGCCACACCATAAGGAAAATAAAAGAAAACCTCAGCATCCTGAAGAATTGTTAAAAAGGAAATAAAATTAATGCATGGGAATAATATTTTATACTTAAATAAAAGTGTTAAGATAGAGATAAATTGATAAACGAACAAGTTAACTTCAACTCTGGTGGTACATTTAGGAACCTGTATCCGGAACTTCTGGTAACCAATAGGATATAGGCAGGGACGCCATTTTGATTCCGTCAGTTCTCTTATTGGCCTGATGATGACCGGTGTGACTGGTCGAAATCGATAGCCTTGTACTATCTTTATATATGTTTACCGTCTGTATATGAATCTGTATGTGTTGTAAGACATATTTAATAACCCAAAGTCTCAGTAATAAATTCAAGTTGTCCATATTAATGAAAGTTTATATATATATACAGTTTCGAACGAATGAAGTTTTTGGGGTCTGGGGACCTCAAAACCAAAAGTTATCATGGTTCCGAGCCTAGGTCTTACCACGCCGACTACGGTAATAGATTTTTCCTTATAGGGGAAATTCGCTAATTCTTTATATTACAAATTGTTAAAATAATAAATTAAATGTATACATTAATTTAGGTAGAGAAGTAAACCTAAAATACACAATTATTTTCCCTCCAACTTTTAAATCATATAATTTATGTTAATAATTTTGTATATACTATCGTTTGAGCTTGTATGTCATATCCTCAATTATAATCGAATCGTCATTGTCAATCACAGTTTCAGGAGTGATAGGACTTGGCAATGCAGTATTCCATGCAGTACGATTTGTGTATCATTCTAGGTTTTCAACCAACAAGGGAGACCCCAGAAAACAGCTTCTTGATAATACCTGTTCTGTCCAGTCCCTCTCCACTGCTTCTAATGACGAGGGTTTGTGTCACAAGAACGCTTCAGTTGTTTGTAGCCGCAATGTTCTTGACAGCCTCAGTTGTCATTTCAAGTCCAAGTGATTTTCAGCCCAAAAAGCCTAAGCCACTGCTCAGTTTTATTTTTACGTGAAACTCGGGTTTAAAGATATTTCCTGTCTAGATAATTTAAAAGTTTGCAAAAGTAAAATGGATGCTTATCAATTTATTGTCAGTTAAAGAAACCGATTTGAGATTTGTATATGGCTTAAAACTTATGAAGCTATTTGATTTAAATCAATCATTCAAATTTCTTTACTTTCCAAAACAACTTACATTCTTATTTAGATTAAGTGCAAGCACCTTTCATGGATTTTCTGCACTTAATATTTCAATCTATCTTAATGCTTAAAGATGCAAATTAACCTAAACCATCCATAGTCACAAAAACAGTTTGTAGAGAGCTCTTATAAACCCTTCTACTCCTGTAAACTAAACAAGATGTCTGTAAAAGTGTTATTACCACAGTTTATTCGTTTTGCAACTCAACTAAATAAATAAATAAATATCAAAAGATAAACTAATAATAATACAAAATTTAAAAAATTGGATAGATTACCAGTGAAATTAATAAATATGTAAAATTTACGGTTATGGTAGAAATTTGTCAGTTAAAAGAATAAATATGTGATATGCATATGCTACAACATTCAACGTAAATTATCAAATATTACAATAGAAAAACCACTAATATATATTAGAAATAAAGGATCTTGAGCGGCTTGATGATGAAGCAATGAGGATCAAATCCACGTATTAGCCGGAAATGGTACCAATCGTATCACACTAACGGAATATGAGGTAATTTGAAATTTATGTTTTATAAAACCAGTCTTAGGTCTCAAAAATTACGAAAAACTCCATTCTTGGGGATAGGAGCATTATTTACCTGTAATTATTTTAAGCTTTATTTTTTATTGCACGTGTTGGGATCTATTTCTGAGATATATTTAGATGTGTCGATGGATTTGATACAAACAACTAAAGAGGTTGCAATTCGGGAGTGATATTTAGTTCAATTTATAACTACACTGGTACTTAATACGATACGGCTGAGTAGATATTAAGGTCAAGTAGGAAATTTCTTTATACCATTTTTCCGTGGTAAGGTACATAATTCCCTTGTGTGTAACATTTTCCCGTGTGTTTCATAATAACACTACAACATAGCTGCATAAATAAAATTACAGTTTTATTGTATCACTAAAAATATAATACTAACTTACGTGTGCTTTTATAAAGTACCAGTGCACAATTAAGCAATTTTAGACCTTTTTAAAGAAACAATAAACGACGATACTTATAAAACTCTGAAAAAGGATAAGGTATTGTGAGCGAAAATAAGAAAAGCCATTGTTGGTCAATGTCAGGACTGATGAGCGGGGATTGCGGGAGGGGATCTTGTAATCTGAAAATTTCTTTTCTTTCCTCATACTAATCTTGTAAAACCTAAAGGGTTGATTTTATGTGATTTGAATGGTTATTAGCCATTTCAATAATTAATGAAGGTATCAAATGTTATTTAATATGTTTGGTTTTATATTAACACATTCTACTAGTTTGAATAGCATACCTTGTTCTTAGCTAATCGCGAAGCTACCTATTCTGAATAATTAACCACAATTTAAGCTACCGGGTGTAAAAAAAGTCTGAACAACCCCTTTAATTTCTTCATTTATTAATATAAACAAATATTGTTTGGGTAGTAAAAGTAACTTTTGGTAACTTTGTATACTTTTACAATGTTGTTATTTTTTAGTGTTTTCCTGAAAAGGGGGATATTTTGGGGCAACTCAATATGTTTACATGTAAACCCCAGAGTGGACCCTCATCTAAAATAGCTCTAAGAAAATAGACGAATGTGAAAAATAGAGACTTTTATCTCTTCCTTAACGATAATGGTAGCTATTCAAAATGTATATAATTAAATTTTACCTCGAACCACGAAAAAAGAATGAACGCAGATAAAATATTATAATTTAATGTATACTTTTTTAATTGCTAGTAATAAAAATACCGGTTTAAAATTTATGTTTATTAATTTTACTTGAATTATGACATACATTGATGTTTTACTTTTTAAATCGACTTTGAGTGACCGTATTTTTTGTTAATAAAAGATAGCGGTCTCTAATTTTTACCATTCATCCAATTTGTTAAGTTCCCTAAATACATGGTCACTCAAATGGGGCTTAGACATCCCTTAAAATCCCCCATTTTTGGGGACACTGAGCATTTCAAGAATATTAAAAGACACTAAACCTTAAGTTACAATCAACACTCATAGTAAATATTTGTATGTTATCAAAGTCATTAAGTGAAAAAAGTATTATTTGTAGATTCTACTCAGTATTAGCGAATTTCCCCTATAAGAAGCTATTACCGTAGTCGGCATGGTAAGACCTAGGCCCGGGATCATGATAACTTTTCGTTTTGAGGTTCCCAGACCCCAAAAACACCATTTGTTCGAAACTGTATATATATATATATATATATATATATATATATATATATATATATATATATATATATATATATATATGTGTGTGTGTGTGTGTGTGTGTGTGTGTGTGTGTGTGTGTGTGTGTCCGTGAGCACGATAACTCTCGTAAAAATGATCCGTTTTTAATGAACCTCGGTTAAACGTGTGAAGCAACATTTATGACTTTAAGTTCGAAAACAAGCCAGATCGCTCTATCCAAAGGGGTATTTTGGGGGGGTTTGTAACCCAAAATTTTTTTTTTATTTTTTACATATAGTTTTTGAAAGTAGTCAAATTTGAGTTTTTACCATTGGATTTAGCTTAAGAAAACACACAATTTGATATTTTAATCATTCCTCTACGTCAATTGGTTACCGAGATATTGAAAATGATAAACACAGTACGTTGTCTAATGATATTCTTATGGAGAAAAAGAAAAATTTTAATATCGCTTATTTATGAAATTATACTGACGAAACTTGGTATATGGCTTCATCTCGTTGTGGTCTATTGATATTTGCTCAAAAAACCTTTTTGCCAAAGGGTCCCGTAGTAGGAAACCTGCGTACTCATATGTTATTCTTATGGAGAATAATTAAAATTGTATATATCGCTTATTTGTGAATATATTTTTGTGAAACTTGGTAAGTGGCTTTTTTAGTATTAAAACATTATATCTTCATTGGAAATTCTCTGAGTATGCAGGTTTTCTGTGACGGGGGTATATATATATATATATAAAACCGTTGAAGAAACTAACATTTTGTACGTTCACTAAGCACGCTTATAAAGAACTGATTAATTTCCCATGAAATGACATTTTAAATCTACGAGTTCAATCTTTTCTAAATAAATACTATATGCCAGACTTCTAAATGGACCATTATACTTAATACTTAGTTTCAAAACGTTATCTTAAAAAAAAAAAAACTTATATAACAACAACGTATATTAAAACAGTTGTATAGTTTTAAAATGAAAGCTCACAACATTGACTATAATACAAATGTGATTGCGATTGTGAAGTTATTTGATCTTTGTAATCCATTGAAAGGACGTATACAGATTTAAATTACAACAGCACAAAGGGTTGAATTGAAGTTATCCAATTACTGAAAGAATAAGAAGGAATCCGAGGTTCATCCAATGAAGTCTTGTATTGCGCAATTTACTTTGCAGTGATCCCTTTCATGCGCAATTTACTTACAATGTGCCTCAGATTCTCGCCTTTTTTCTTCTTTCTAAATTAATATTTCAACATTCAATAGATCATACATGCTTATAATTTCACCTTATCTTCAGTTTTACTAAGAAACGAGCGTCTTGTTGATATTATATGTTTATAATACCACTAATGAATACCCTGGATTTGCTACATTCTTCCCAAGAATCTTAACCAGTAGAGATAATGCGATTATATCGCTATTCAATTCTTTTGTAATTTTAATTACATAATATATTTATTAAACATTATTATCAGTAATAAAACGAGATATTAAGATATTGAACACTTATGCTTGCAAGAACGTATTGCGAAGTACAATATAATTAAAATTTTATTTTATATTTAGTCAGTCTTTAACTTCATCAGTTAGTAAATTTGTTTATCAGCACCAGTTTTTTTACTAAAAAATTACCCAAACTGTCTGAAATTACTTAACACATGTTAATAGTAAGAAAAAAATTAACAATACCAGTGTTAAGTCTGACAAAACGTAGGGAAGAAAGTAAGCAAGTAAAGTAATTACTCTGGTAAGTAAATAAGTGGTAATGTTATGATTGAAATATACCACGCGTCACTCGTATATTGAGCATCTGAAACATAGGTTTGCTTTATACAAATAAATTCAAATTAAACAGGCTGGAACCGTCGGAGTCTTGGTTATAACGCTCGCTTAGTAATCTAAAGTTAGCCAAATCCTAACAAAAAACCCGTTGACTTAAAATGTCTAAACTAGTCTACAAACCTATTTTTAATGGTGCTATATTCTAAATTTTACCACTCGGACGATTTGTTTTAATAATTCTAAAGATCTGTTAAATTTCTTAGCTTTTGCTTTTTAAGTTTGTTTAAACACCGTTACAATTGTAGTTTTAGCGAATTTCACCTATAGAGAAGAAGCTATTACCGTAGGTCTCATGGTAAGACTTAAGCCCAAGACCAAGATAAATTCATTTTGAGGTCCCCAGATGCCAAAAACACCATTCGTTCAAAATTGTATACGTGTATATATATATATATATATATATATATATATATATATGTCCGTAAGCACGATAACTCTCGTAAAAAAGGTCCGATCTTAATGAAATTTTGTACAAAATTTGTAAAGAACCATTTATTTGAACGAGTTCGAAAACCAGACGAATCGCACCATCCGAAGGGGGGTTTGGGGGGTTTTGTACCCCAAAAATGTGTTTTTTGGGGTTTCCACAGGTAATTTTTATCAAAATCAAATTTTAATTTTCATCATTGGATTCAGCATAAAAAAAAACAATTTTGTATTTTGATTATTGCTCTACGTCAATTTGTTACTGAGATATTGAAAGTGCTAAACACAGTACTGTACGTTGTCTAATGTTATTCTTATGAAGAAAAAGAAAATTGTATATCTCGCTTATTTATGAACATAAACTGACGAAATTTGGCATATGGCTTCATCTGATTGTGGATCATTGTTGTTTGCACAAAAAAAACTATTTTTCGCCTATGGTTCTCGTAGCAGCGAACCGAGGTACTTGGTACCAATGTTATACTTATGGATAGTAATTAAAATGTCATATATCGCTTATTTATGAATGTATATGGATGAAACTTGGTATGTGACTTCACTGAGTTATATTTATATTTGAATAAAAACCCATTATTTTGTGTTCCTTGTTGCAGCAAACCTGCGTACTCATCCCCAATGTTATTCTTATGGAGAATAATTAATATTTTAAGGATCGCTTGTTTGTGAATATATTTCTTAAGAATCCTGAGAAGTTTTTTAATGTGTTATGTTATATATTCATTGGAAATTCGGTGAGTATGCAGGTTTGCTGCGACGGGTGCATTATATTTTCTCCTGAGTAATTTAAAAATGCAAAAATGTGTTTAAATATTTAGGACTTTTATTAAAAAGTTAGACCAAGAATAGGTAATAACTGTTCTAAAAGAAGTAACATGAGTGGGGTATTGAGAAATTAATGTGCGGTAACCAGCCAGGGAGGAGGACGGGTAGTGTTACAGAACGTTATTGGTGGGAGGCTAGGCCTTCTCTGTTGCCGTTAGCTTTCCTTACAATCAACTTGACCCCTCCCTACCACCGTCACACAGAAGGGTTTCCATTAACAGTTTAAGCTATACCATCGGTTTAAACGGTAGTACAGTGTTATCATTGGTGACATTTTTATACATTCAAAATTTGGTCTAAAGGCAGATTAAAATATTGTAAGTATATTATTTTTGTTTAAGGAGTTTACATTATATGGTAAAACTAATAAATTACCAGATGCATGAGCTATAAAATGCTCAACCATGCTAAATTTGAATGGTTGTCGATACAACAAAAGTAGATCGAAGTTTTCTATAAAATATACAGAAAAATATGTATATTATTATGATTTGTAATATTAGTAAAGAACTTGATTTTTGTAAAGTCAAATCGATTTAAATCTCACTGTCCATAAATGTTGTTTCATAAACAGTCAATTTCTGCAGCAATGATTGACGTAACGTTTTCCGAGTAAGACATCAGTATCTTAGTTTTGTGTTATTTTCTTTCAATAAATTTTTAGTTTGGCTTTATAACTCTAGAAAAAGCCCTGTTTAAAACTAATAATAATGTATTATTTACGAAATTATTGCGGACTTTTTCAATCTCTGATTAAAAAATAACAAGATTTACTTAATTTCGGGATTTTGAATCTGGTTTCATCTTCAGGCGAGAAGAGGTCCTACAACATATATATAACACAAATCTAAGAATACCAAGAACATATTAATAATTTCTTTAACATTTTATTTTTATAGTTTCTTTAAAATAGGCCCAACATGAAATCCCCACCACCAACAATAAATGTGAAATAGAGATACGAAAAATAAAATAAAATAAAATGCAATTTATGTTAAAAAATTAATTACTAATATTTTTAAACTGCTACAGATATTACAAATTAATTTTATAAAATACTATATAATCCATATTTATTTTAACACAAATAATGATAATATCAAAAAAAATACTCAAGGTTATAATTTTAAAGCTTAAGACTTGTATTAAGACAAAATGATCTTTCTATATGACACCATAATTAAATTAAAACACGATTTAAAAAAAATACCAAATTTATATCATAATGCAAATTACTAGCTCAATAAGATGATTTCAACCATTATACATATGATAAACTACTGTTGATGAAAAAAGCATTTCGCCATTATGAACTGCTTGATGAAACATAATTTTGAGATGTTTCTTTTTTACTTTTAGATGATAATTATTTAATTCTTACTACTTAAACTATTAATAATAAAATTCTAAGTAATTACTTTAATAATAATTAATACAATATAAGTAAATTATATTGTATACATACAGGGTGTCCCGAAACTCTCTGAGAATATTTTGATGTGTTATTCCCGAGTCAAAGATAAATCAAAATATCTTATTTAAAAAGTTAAAAACTCCGTAGTTACTCTTACAGCCGCCATTTTGTATTTTTCACTTATAAATATATATTAAATAACAAGTTTTTGGTGTGAGTAGAAATTTTGTATGAAGCTTTATGATGACAAGACCTAACTTCAGGAAACAAATTAATATTTAAGATAATTTGTTCAAAATGGCGGCCATTTATAATTTATAATTGTAAATTAATAAAAAAGGCTAATATTACACATTATACAATTTTAAACATTATTTTAGGAAATTTCATTATAAATCCAACGGTATAAAGGTTTTGAAAATCGTATGAATTAACGGAGCTACGGCCTACTTATGTGATGTCACTTTGGTCAGGACGTGCGAGACTATTTAGATGAAACATTTAAACAACAGTGGGTTTGACGCGGAGGACCGACACGGTGGCCAGATTTGACGACCCAGAATTTGTATGTATGGGGCCGAATGAAGAAGTTGGTATACTCTACCCCTGTAGAGAATGAAATAGAGTTGGTTGGAAGGATTGTAGAAGCCGTGGCCGTAATATAAGAGGAAACTTGCATCTGGACTTGTCCGAGTATCTGCTGCAAACAGGTTTATAGTGTGCAATAGAGTTGGAGGCGGGCATATCGAGGACCTTGTGTGAATAAACTACATTTGGCAATTTTTTTACTTTGAGTCATCATCATTTACTTTATTGAAAATATGACAAGAAAATCAATTATTTCTTTGTTTTTTCACAAGTAAATAAAACTGTGAGTTGAAATCAGTATGTTTACGTTTTATTGTTACTTATAACATACTTACTTACTTTGTAGATTGTTAAGTTGCATTTAATTGTTAAACAGCTGATTGAGATGCACTTTAGTGCTAAGCAGCTGACAAGTGAGAGCAACAATTTATTCAAACAGCTGATTATTGCATGTGTCAGACAGTAGGTGAGCCTCACCCATTGCTTTCCTGAATGATTTTTTGCCGTAAGTGACAACACATAAGTAGCCGTATAGCTCCGTTAATATTCATCCGATTCTCAAAAACTTTATACCGTTGGATTTTTAACGAAATTTCCTAAAATGATGTTTACAATTGTATGATTTGTAAAATTAGCCTTTTTTAAGTAATTTACAATTACAAATTATAAACCTTTTTGAAAAGAATTGATCCTAAATATTAATTTTTTCTTGGAGTTAGGTCTTATCAGCATAAAGATCCATACAAAGTTTCTACTCCCTCCAAAAACTTCGTTCATTTAATAAATATTTACAAGGGAAAAATACAAAATGGCGGCTGTAAGGGTTACTACGGAGTTTTGAACATTTTAAATATGATATTTTGATTCTTTTTTTACTCAGGAATAATACATAAAAATATTCTCAGAGAGTTCCGGGACATCCTGTATATATGAACTATAATCTACTTAGTAAGACCTTTGCATAAAAGCCTTCTCTGCCATATTTATGGGCTGGGGTGGCTGTAAGAGCTGACATAAAATTTCCCTAAAGACCTATTGGGAAAACGTAACTAGCCACCCACGATTATATAAAATTTGCATCTATTGTTTCAAACTAATTCATAAAACGTTTCAGTAATAATAAAACGAAAATCAAACTGTAGTGACTTTTTCTTAGAATAGCTCAAATAATTAGATTAGATATGCCCAATATCCTTATGGTTTTATGTAGATTATTTACATGTTTTACTAAAATATGTATGTTCCTTTATGTTTATTTATATTCATATACCTTTTTATATAGGTGAATATATGAACTAGATACCATACGTACATGTAATGTAATTTTTTGAGCGTCATTATTATAGTTAGTAAAATATATTCAATTTATATTTCAATGAAATATACCGAAGATGATTGTTATACATAGTAGAAGTTTAATATAAAATAATGATACATACAACAAATATTGTTTTAAAAATATTTTGGGTGTCGCAATATAGGAGATATTTTTTGCGTTCAACCATTAAAACATATATTGCAATATTTCCACTTGTGTTTCAAAATACAAAATAAATTGCTTCCAATATGATGAAACAACGTGCTTTGTTAAACATTCCTCCAATATGAGAGAAATATTTGACATAGTGGGTTACTACAATTTCAAACCTTCAGATTAAAATATTGTTGATGTTAAATTCTAAACGGGAAATTATTATCCTTACTCATGACTATTTATGTAATGTTCACCGTTATAATCGACACTACTTAATCGAATTTGATGAAATGCATTTCCAATTATACACTTTTAAACATAACCTCATTCAAAATTACATATTATTCACTTTATACAAATTTATAGAACTTTATCATCAATTTGTTATTTCGTTCGTTCGGTAATCATAAATAATAATTGAATTAAATCACAGCATTGAAAAAGTTCATAATGTTTTTTTTATCCACACGTACTGAAATGAACGGTTTCGCGATATAGGGGTTTTATTTTCCTAAAAATTAATTATGAAAACGAAGAAAAAAATTAAAGCATCGCCAATTTTAATTATATAGGCCTATATAAGTATAAATTTTAAAACTAATATAAACTTGAAACATAAAATAAGCTAGTACATATCGGAGTTTATGTTAAAAAATATAAAAACAAGACACGCATTATATAACCAACACATGGTGTCTAGAGACGAATACAAGTTTTATCCGTAAAAAAGCGGCAGGCACACCCCCTATAGTTTGAAAGATTACGATAAAACATACTTTAATGTCTAATACAGTTTGAGAATTTATATAAGCTGATAGGTAAACTTTTTTCGTATAACTTTAATTAATATTAAGAAGAAGTGTATTTCTTTTGTTTGCATATCTGTATAACTTTGCCTGCTATTCCTTTAATTTTAATTTATTAAAATTGGCTTTTGTTGATTAGAGAGGAGAAACAAATCATGTAAACCGAGCCTAACGAATATCATTAGGCGTAATATACAAATGTTGTTAAATATTAAAATACATCATACGTCATAGCATTAAAACTTAATTTACAAAGATTCATTCTACATATTGAATTTTTATTTATTTATTTTTAGATATTTACAACATTATGATTTTGAATGCCTAATAATTTTGAACCAGTGAGGTTATATACAAACCGATCTGTTTAACATTCACTGTTTGTGTTTGATATTAGAGTGACGCGTGATATATTTCAACCCAAACATTACCACAGTTGCCACCGAGTACACAGTAACATTCATTATGTCAGACTAAACACTGGTGTTACAATTTACTGGTGGTACACGCGCGGTTGGCTTTATATAACTAACGTTACGTCACATTGAGTTAAATTATAATGTTAGTCCGCAGACTGGATATATATATATAACTATTTATGTACGTCTCATTACCTAAAAGATAATTTCATTTAGAAAAAGACAAAGATTTTTTTGTCATTTTGTTTATATTAAATAAACCTCATTACACAACTTACTTTTCATCATCAAGTTTTACACGGTTAAGTTTGGTTATTATATCTGTCTATTGACACATAAATTTGAAACAATTATGTAGAGAAAACTACAAAACCTTCTTCAGAAGTATTTCCTTGAAGCAGAGTCAAATTACTTGCATGATGCATCTGAATGGAAATTTGGAGCGCTGTCTTGACAACTGATCCAACCAGTTTTAGTAGTCGATAAAACAGGTTCAAAATTGGTGTCATAAAACTAAATTATATTTGCCAATCCTACATCGCAATGTCAGTAAATTCAGACTATACACAGTGGTATATTTAAAATATTTATCGTCAGTTTGAAACTACGAATATAAACTCAAAACGAAACATAGCACGTGTTGACATGGAATTCGGAGTATTTAAGATCGAAATAAATAGTTAGAGAAGTGGAACATAAAACAGATACTAAAAATTGTAAAAAGCACACTGGCCTATTGGTCTATTTATGAGTTATTTTTACTGTATGCATATACGAACATGCTTCGGATGCAATTTGAAAATTTAATATACACGCATAAGTGCTGAAACCGTCCAGTTTTAAAATACAATTTGTAGATTCCTTGAGATTCAATAGGGAAGAAGAAAGAAGGCGTTAATACTGAGGAATATTGCAAGTAAATGACGCGTGAAAGGGTTCAAAATACAAGTAAGGCTCTGAGTAGGTTTGGCCCTTTACCTAACACCGTTTAAATATCAATGACATTTGACTTAACAATATTTTTACTTACGGATGTATTAATTTAATTACATGTTTAGTTTAACTAAACGCTAATTATATGTTACTCGTATAACACTATTCAAATAACACACACATAAAAATAGACAACAGATACAAATAGCTTGTAAAAAAGTACAAAAAAATACTATGCATCAAATGGTGCAGTGGGTGTCTCAATAGTGGTGCATTCGTCCACACAAAATCACCGTTTTTAGTTAAATATTTCAATATGAATAACGCAATCTTAGATAATAGAAATTCTAGCTCACCATATTGATTGATATGTATTGTGTTTTATTTTTAATTTAAATTTATCTTATGACTTTCGAAAGCCGAATTTATAATAAATAATAGGATTATACTGTTACTAGGAAGTAAATACTTTCGTTGGGTTTCAGTGAAACAATGATCTATTATAAAGAATATATTTTGACGGTTTAGTGTATATATCTTTGGCATAAACTTGTAGCATTATAATGTCAGCTGTATAAATGTTAAGTAAAAAGGGAGTTGGGAAACTGAGGATAAATAATGTTAAAGGATACAAAAATTTGTCCTAAAAACCTAGAATATACATAAAATTAATTTATTATAAACTTAAGTCTTACTAAATGACGTATTACCGGTTGCCTACAAAATGATATACGCGAACTTTTAATCTGTCTGGCCGACAAGTGGTTTGTGTATGGCTGTCATACGGTGATAGCAGGTCGGTGGAAACGGTAAGTGGTTTTCCCAAATATTAGATCCTGTCACTATCACTGGTGCTCCAAAGCAATCATGATGGCACGCTTTACTTTAGAAGTAAAATGCATAATAATAATAAAAAACAATAATTAGGTTTGAATGTCATTGCAGGAAATATGAAAATAATAATATGAAACATATTACAAGGGCTGTCACTAACGTGTGTAAACCTTCTGGTGTGGATTTTAGCTCTAAACTATAGATTTAAATCATGCGACAAGTACAGGTTGTTCAGTGTTTCACTCCATTTGTTACGATTAAGTTAAAATTCAATAAAATTATTATGTTTTAACTGCAAGTTATCTGCTTTTTCCAGATTACAACGCAATTATTTATTAATTTTTTATTTTGAAATTTTATCAATTGTAATCGATTATAGTGCATGTATTTGGTTTACATTCATAATATGGCTAAAGTCATTAATAATGAGTAAACCATTTATTAGTGAATTTCCTTTGGAAAGTGAAATATTAGCATAACCCGCAAGGTGAAACTTAAGCCTGGGACCACCATAGAAGTTCCTAACGTGACCCCCTGAACACGTTTTGGGGGGTCGTTAAAAATTGTAAATATATATATATATATATATATATATATATATATATATATATATATATATATATATATATATATATATATATATATATATATATATAAATAACTGAGTGATTAGGGCTACTAATATGTTAGTTGTAAGCATAATTTTAAAAACAGAGTACCCTTTTTGGTTTTAACATAATATGTTTTATTAGACGACTAGTTTCAAACCTTTAGGTCATAGTCATGTCTTACATTATTTTTGTAACCTCACATAGTTCAAATTGTTCAAATTATTAAATGGTAAACAAATTAAGAATCATATGTTAAAATTAAACTTAGAATATGGGGGACTTTCTTGAATATAATATTTTGTTATTGTCTTGAGGTATATAATATGAAATTATTTCTTTTATCCTTTTTTTATATGACAAATTTTGTCGAAGATCGGATTTCTTTGATGTATGTTCATGGTGTTCAGCAAATTATTCGGGTTGTTTGAAACTAGTCGTCTAATAAAACATATTATGTTAAAACCAAAAAGGGTACTCTGTTTTTAAAATTATGCTTACAACTAATATATATATATATATATATATATATATATATATATATATATATATATATATATATGTGTGTGTGTGTGTGTGTTTGCACTCTAGCGGTCGCATTTGTTGTCCGATTTACTTAAAATTAGGTAGGGACGTTTCTTTCTTTAATCAGTTGAACAAGTTCGTTGGGAAAAACAATCGGACAACTCCAAACCCCTTTTTTGGGGATTAATCTTTCAAATTTCGAGTTTTTGGGCCCAAAAAGGGTCGGAAAAGCCCCAGATGTAAAATTAATGCATGTGAAAAGATGGGGATTAGTGAGACTAAAGTTGTAAGCCCTCTTTCGTCATTCTATCTTAAATATTTATCGAGTTATTAAAGAAAATGTGTTTCGACTAAACACAGTACGTTGTCTTATGGGGGTTTTACACTAGAAAAGCCTGTTATTCCTTTGTTAGAGTACTTTTATCATCCCCAGCTACTCACGCCTACTTTCAAGCCTGTCCGGATCTTCTCCTGACATTATAATGTGCAAAATTGTATTCCCAGCTTTGCAGGTAAATGAAACCAGGAGCATCAGAACAGCCAAAAAATCAATGTTTTCAAATTTCAATAAAAATTGGAATAAATGTCTGTTTTTACAGTGATTGTTAGTTTTAAAAGTTTTTATGTGGAAATTCACTTCCCTCACTTCAGCGTGCTGCGTGCGAACTCGTTTATATAGCTTCCTCCCTCACAAGATTCATTTTGTACTAAGTAAATCAATCTACCAAATGTATTCAGTGTAAAACAGTTATAACAATTATGCTGTTTGTTATAGAACAATATTATATACATTTATTTCTTATTCTATATTGATCTATGAAGACAATTGCAGTGAAATAACGTATAATAAACCAATATGTTATATTTTATTTTAAATATACGTTTAATAACAAGACTTGGTAAAAAACCTAGAATAATAATTTTATTATTGAATTGTTTAATAAAAAGTCAATATCAACAACAATTTCAGTATTAAATGTACTGATAAGCATCACAAGGTTGTAAATAACATTTTCAATATTTATTATTTCACAGATCAGTGATCTCATCAGTTTTCAAATGCGCCTGAAGGTGAATCAGTATTCGTTAATCATTTAATCCAGTCGTGGTAAAATCTAATTGCGATCTACTTCCATTATTTGTAGCAACATTTAAATATTATCAACTATTAAAAGCCCTCATTAACTATTTCTGAGTCTGATAATATTGGTATCAAGTCTGCAATACTTTTAAATGTCTTAGGCAGTCATACTGCAA
Organism: Allygus modestus; assembly: GCA_963675035.1. Lineage (NCBI taxonomy): Eukaryota > Metazoa > Arthropoda > Insecta > Hemiptera > Cicadellidae > Allygus > Allygus modestus. The sequence goes on from OY776115.1 coordinate 83,552,212, forward strand.
ATAATACCGTAAACTGTGTCATGCGTGCCGTGTGTTTTAGGCATTGGCGGTCAATAGGGTGTGTTTCACAAACCGTAAACATAATATTGATGAATTCAATATTTGCGCTTTCAAGTGCAAGACTTCCTTGTATCGAAGCAGACTGTGAAAAATAAAACCGTTATTTAAAATCAAGATAAAACAAACATTTAACAGTAATAACTACGATTTTAAAATAGTAAATTATTAGAATTTCCAAAGTAAACAAGTGACGTGGTATTTGGAGTGCTGATTTATGTGCGTGATTCCTTTACAGCAGATCACTTTCCTTCTTCAGTTGTATACACAAAAACATCCAGCAGATGTTTATTCGACTACTATTTAATTAAACAGGGCATTTATCATATAGTTTTCTTGTTAGTTTCTTATACTGTGTTATATATATATATATATAGTGTTTCATTATACAAAGGGAATAGATAGAGTTAGAGATTTTTAAAGAATAAAACTGTAATAATTTTATACGTTTTATTGTAGTAATTTGAATGCTTAAAACATTAAGAACGTTATCAGGAGGGTACGAAGTTCATTTCCAACAACGGAACTCATTTGAGCAGATGCAACCTTACCTTCAGACGTGACTTCTAATCACGGCAATACCTTATAGTCTTCGTCTTATATTAAATATACAGCTACTAAATTGTGTTTGAATTCTATTTTATAAGAAATTCTCTTTATCGTACAAGGGCTTGGATATAAATGACAATCATTTATGAATTAAAATTACTTCTACTCCTACGGTGTAGGTACTTAAGAATACATCATTTTTACATTTTCGAGTAAACAGTGTTGGACTGGAGTGGAACGGCAGCATTTTTGCCGCTTGTCAATAAACCCCCCCCCCCCCCTCTACTCAGTTTTTGTCCATATGCTGGCACAATAAATCATTCCAAAACATATTATAATGATTTTGGAAGATAAAACACTAACAAAGAATTCCAGATATTCAAATGCTAAGGTATTGTTTTGGAGTGGTTTAGTTCTTTGTAGATTTGTTTCTTGGGCAAAGACGAACATTACAAAGCGCATAAACTTATGGATAACATTTTTTAAATTGCACGTATGTTTGTGATTTTTTGAAATAATTTTAAAAAATCGATTTTTTAAGATACGATTAAATACGTAATTTCTAACTGACATTTGGGATATTCAACCCATTAGACTAATAAATGAATGGTATACAGCGTTATAATATTGAATTGGCGATATGAATCAAACAATGTCAATATGTTTTGTATGAAAGATATTAAACGATGAGCTATTTTTTTAAGTATGAGCTATCCCGTATATTGCACAGAATATGTTACTTATCAATATTGTATATCATGTATTAGTAGTGTGGGTTTGCGGGTTTTGCGCCGGAAGTGACGTCATCCGGTCACGTGACCGGATGCGCTGAGTCATGAAAGACGTCATCTGGGGCTGAGCCAGTGACGTAGGCGGTTTTGTGACGAAATGAGTTAAAGTTCAAAGTTCAAGGTCACGGGGAGGTAATTTTAAAAAAGTACTACCTCGCACGCGTAAAATCCGATTGTGATTCGATAGTTTTAATTCGATAAAATATCGAATGAAAATTATCGAATGAAGCAATCGAATGATACGAGTGCGAGGTAGTACTAATACAAATATTACTTTATTTTTATTTACAATAAGTTATGTTTACAATAATTCATGTTTACAATAGTTCCCCGTTGTTGGTTGTCATCGATGTTGTTGATCCGGACGAGTTGCGGCCATCACTTCGCTTTCTGAAGAAAGACGGTATATACTTCGATTCCTGCGCAGAGTCCATGTTGTTTTTTGATGCGTAAAGTTCCAAAGATAAATCGTAACCGGACGCAATGAGAAGTCTTAACTCTTCATTAAAAACCTCGAGGTCTTGGAAAGTCGCCAGATGAATAGAGTCATAATGAATACACCTAATTTTAATGGACATTTTAATACAATGTTTTACGTTTGTGAAGAGCACTCGATGTTCACCAGTCGAGAGCCGGAGGTGTACTGACTATTCGCTAGCTAGCGTTCTGGTATCAAACAAAATGGTGGGGCGGAGAAGATGGCGGACAGCAGATGGCAGGCGGCAGGTGGCAGCTGGTTGCTACTACATTCGCCACCACAGTAATGCAATCCTTCGGCGTAATTCTTGTAGTTTATCTTGTCGGTTCATTTGATACGTTTTACATCTACATATGCAATAGCCGAAACACTTGCACTTACGACAAGCTTTCCCGTCAACTTGATCGCCTGGTATTTTAAAACATTGTAACTCGCAACAATATGTCTTCAAATTGTTATCGAAAAATAAATTTTTCATAGGTGACACCGACATGTTAGCTGCAGCGTGTGTTAGACAAGACTGAGACTAACTTCACTGCTCCCTCTCTTTTATACCTCTTCATAAGTTAACCCTGAATGAAAGTTCAAGGTCATCCATTTGAATTTTAAAAAAAGCAACACAGCAGTATATAAAATAATATACTGCTGTGTTGCTGTTTTTATTTTATTTTTTATTTTATTTTATTTTTTTTTTTTTTTATTTTCTTTATTAAACAAACATCTTACAATACAATAAACTTAAGTTTAACATTGATAACTAGAAATACAAACAATAAAATACAAACAGAGAAATACAAACAGAGACATTATGTACAAGGATGCATGATGTGCAGAGTGAGTTCCGTTGAGTTGTTGCCGCTTACACCGTGTGATACCAAATACAACTTCCCCGGTTGAATATCTCGCAAATCTTCATTCTGTAGCAGTTGAACAAATCGTTTTGGAAGAAATACTTGAAACTTCGGCTCATCTCCTGAAGTTAAAGGTGCTTCGCTCAATGAAACTAGAATTGCTTCTCCATGTGTGGTTTCCACTTTCTTGATGTTATGAATAATGTAGTGTTTTTGTTCTTTTAATTCTGAACACTTTTTAGTTAGCAGAAGGTCGGATTTTGAATGAGTGTTGAATTGATCAACCAGTGTTTGTAGAAACTGTTGTGATGCCATCTTCGTCAGTGGTGGTTGCGATGTCTTCTGTGATGTTGCCTCTTCGGAGTCTCGAATAATACTCGTGCCGGAGCGGTGTTGGATCCTCGTATTTATAGGCCCCGCTACCCCCACCACATTCCTGTTCTTTGCTACCCCCACCACATTTCTGCGTTTGTTCCAAGTAAGCAGCCAAACGATATGCGTTGTGCAATGCGCAGTTTGATTGTCCGTGTTTAGGATCTTTTGCAGCAACACAAATATTACCGAGATTAATGTTAAAGTCCTTACCGATAGTTATATCGAAAACATCACCGTGCGTGTACTTTTGTATCCAGTTCCTTTTTTCTAATCCTCTTGTGTATATATGTGAATATTGTTTGCAAAAGTTAAACATAATACTGTGCAGATTACTGTAGCTTATAAATCCTTCATACCAATGTATGTGATGAAAGTAGTTTGTTATCCATTTGTTTGTACTTTTTGCTTTGGCGTTAAGGTTGTTAAAAGAAAAAGGAGCTTCAAACGTGAATGGGTAAACTACAAATGTAAGCAAGTCTAAAATTACTAATTCCTTGATAATAAACCTATCATCATTATTTCGAAATGCTTGAAATTCTATTACACAAGGCTTTACACTCACTTCTTCATCCCCTCCGCTCATCATGACACCTAACGATCAACTAAACTGTTTTCCACACCACGGTAGGTTAAATACCAGGCCGTACAGTTGCAGGCGCGTTGGTGTATATTTAACGTGGGCACCGTCCCCAATAGGCCTACCCCACGTGTGTTCTTCTTTACTAAGTTAAACTTTAGTCTATTTTAACTTCATCTTCTCGTGTTTCGTTTTCTTCATCTTCTTTTTTCTCCGTTTCTTCTTCCTCTGTTGTTTCTTCTGTAGCTTCTGTAGCGATTTCTACAAGTGGTTCAAAATCCTTTAACTTTCTCCACATGCAAACTTCATGAGGTATTCTATTAAAAATAGATGTATCCACAGGTCCGTACACGATGGTGCTATCAGGTTGTTTTTCCAAAGTATCGACCAAATATTCTTTAATAATAGCGCTTGCAAATACCAACTGTCTCATGTACCTTGTAATAGGTTCTGTTGCGTAGTTTAAAACGTAGAATTCTTCACGTGACAGTAGAATCTTATTTTCATGTTGAGTCAAGTCTCTAATTCGCACTTGTAGTTGTCCGCGATGTTTAACAATATCGATTTCATTGTCACAATCCAAAAGTCGAATATGTGTTTTTCTTCCACACAAACTGTTAGTTAAATAACATTCTATTAAATGTACATGTTTCAAAAATGACTCCCAAGCATTTTGCGAAAATAAAACCTTTTTTGTTCCATGGTGTAGAATTACTGTAGGGGAATAATCCAATGACTTTATCAATCCAACTGATACACTTTTACTGATGCATGCTGAGATGGGGTAAAAGATTCGCAAAAACACTTCAGTTAAAATGTGAGGAGGAATATTTTCTTCAACTTTCTTCTTCCTTTTTGGTACTACCTTTGATGGGTCTGCATTACTTTCCTCCTCTCTATCTCTTTTACCAAACTTTAAAAATGCAGTTATTTCCTTGATAATTTCTGCTTCGCTGGTATTATCACGTTCCAATAACGGTGCTATTTCTGCATCACCTTGTACAACAGATGGAGAACTCATTTTGTAGAAGATGTTGCCCATGCGACGATAGACGATCAACTGAAGACCTGCATTGTTGCTCCGCTATTTATAGGTTAGCGACAGTGGCGGTGCCGGTGGTGGTACAACGTTTTACAATACCGTCTTTACGATACCAGTCAACGGTGTGTATGTAACAATTTTATCGTGCAAAATTAAACAATACGCAGATGTATTTGCAGGTACGTTTTCTTGAAATTCCATTTCTATCTTTATATCAACACTAGACGATTTTACAGATTCGTTTTGTTTGGAGCAATCAATTACAACAATCGGAGCTTTCGATTCAAACTGTACGGGAGATAGTAGAGGTGTGTTTGTTTTGCCGTAATATGAATTTTGGAACCTAGCGTACATATCGTATAAAACACTGTACCTTTTTTTATCAAAAGAGATATTAAAGTTGTCGTAGGGAAAGAATTGTGAATTCAGGAACACTTTACAGTTTGTTAATTTACAATGGTCAAATTCACCAGCATTTTCAGTTAATATACTTTTTTTCTTTGTTTGTAATCCAAAGATTACATATCTCGCTTTTTCCAAATGAGTAGAAGTTTTTACAGTCCATGTATGCCGTTGTGTTGAAGGTAAAACGGGGTATTCATGAAACTCCCAGCTTCTGAATGGCATTACAATGTCTCGATCTGATTTTAACTTTCTTAATAATGTAATCCTGTGTTCATCATTTAGTCGCACATGTGGTACTCTCCAAACAATCTTGTCTAATGTTAGTTTCCAGTCTAAATTGGCTTCAGTTGTTCCAGCAGATGCTTTAATAATATCATTATCGTTTGATGACCTTAATAAAACTAGTTCTTGTTTTACATTTATTATTATTCTTCTGTAATCTTCAGCAAATCCTAAAAGTAATCTTAAAGGTACGTAAAAATCAAAGTTTCCCGAAGCGTCAGGAGTAATTATACTTTTGTCTGGTGCAACCCATCCTGCAACAGCTAACAGATTCTTCTCATTTGGTGTTAAAGACGCTAATCCTTTTAATGTACTGGAAATTCCAACCTTTTTTGTTGAATCGACTGTAACTCCTGAAATTTCATATCTAATCTCGTCAAACAAAAATGCCATAGGATTATTTATGAACGGAACAGTGGTTCCAACAGTACCGTCAGCTTTTGTTACTTTTCCTTCAATATATAAATAACTTTCGCATGGAAGAGTATAAATGTCTTGTTGTTGTATAGGAATCCTAATTTCATCGTTATTGTTTAATTTGGACGAAGCGTAAGGGTTGTGCGTGTGATATTCCTTTTCCCATAAGGTCTCGTCGAATGTTGGGCCCTGCGCTATATCCAGTATATCCATTGTTAATGACCTTTAATCCAATTTCTTCTAGAAAACGAATGTTGTCACTTGTTAATCCTTCTACAGCTGATGAGCTACTGACCTCTTTGCTGGTTGGCTCTCTCTTTTTAAATGATAACCCCATTATCTAAGCGGATGATTTTATATGTATTCTTACAGTAATAGCTTCTCCTCGAAAGTCAATAAGGTTTCCGTCTTGATCCACTATGTTCAGCACGATGTCTGAAATGAAACTGGTGTTTAACGGTAGGTACACAAGGTTTTGAGGCTTTTCTACTATCTTGAAACCCGGTGCGACTGATGGGTAGAATGTGTGTAATATATGCCGATTTTCTCCATCTCTGTAGGATCCTTGTATAATGTTACATGTAATGTCTATGCTGTTTACTTTGATGATCGTCACAGTTCTATTCCCAGAATGAGTTGTATTAGGTTCTAATACCTTTGTTTCCTTAGAAAACCCCAATAAACTACCAATTGAACGTTCTTGGCCAAAATCAATATAATACTTAGAAGTAATTTCGGCTTTCATTGTATTGTTATTGCCTTTTATCGTTATATTTTCTTTTCCCATATGTTTTTGTATAACTTAATTTATATTATCAATTTCATAAGCTCCTGTTGGTAAACTGAATTCTTCCAAAGCTGAATACTTTCCTTTATCATCTTTTGTCTTGTAATAATGTATTTTGTTATTAATTCCTTCACTAACGTTTGGAATAGAGTTATATGTTGTTAAATCCAATAATGCGGCTTCCCATAGTCTTCCTTTTTGCAAACGTAGCGCTGGAAACAGAATACTGCGCAAAGTACATGAGTTACCGGTTAATGACACTGTATACGAGGACATCTTAAAGTTGACTAACACTTTTAGCTAAAAAGTCTAAACATAAATGACCACAAATGGATGTATCATCAGGTTGTTTTCTTGTATGATTGTAAAAAACATTTTCTGCCGCACGAAAGTATCGTTGAAGTTCTTTCGGTGGTGGAAGGTCTCCAAAACTGTCGAAATAATAAATGGTTTTATCAAGTTTCTTGTAACACACCCAATGAGTGCCTAATCCGTCACTATTATCCAAATTTACAATACCAGTCTCATTTTTCCACATTTTAACCGGTAATTCATCTTTCATAAATACTCCTCTAAAAAATGGGATTTTCAAACAAGAAGCATATGTAATCAGTTCTTCATTGGTCAATTCTTTGTTTTTAATTATTAATTGCTCTTTCTTATTTAATACACACGATACGGTCTTAGGTATAGTCCTCCTCTCTTTTTTATCATTGACCATATTGTTGGTTTCTTTTTACCTTTACCACTAGTAGATCGACGTTTTCTTCTGATATTACCTCCTTGTTTCTTAGCGGGTCTTTTCCCACGCCTTCTTCTCTTTCCTCCTCCAAACGTAGTTTTTGCTTTCATTGCTGCTGTTACTGCTAAAGACGCTGCTTTTTCACCAATACTCGCGTCACTAGATTTTACTCTTTGCCAAGCTTTCTCAGAAAGTGCTCTATCCGCTATTGATCTATTTTTTGTATCACCAAATTTGGAATACGCTATATCGTGCTGTTTACAGGCCTGATCAAGCTTATTTATTCCAGGATCTCCTCTAGCAAGCCGTTTCTCTAATTTGGTTCCAGGACCACAATATTGATATCCTCCTGGTAAATGTAATTCCACAGGTAATAAATCAATCGCCTTGTTAACTATAGCTCCAACCGGTTTACTTAATAGAGAAAATGCTGTTGATGCTATTCCCCTTCCTCTCTGTAATCTCTCTCGATTATGACTGATGCGTTTAGCCCTCGGCATGACTATTTATAGCCAAACTTACAATCAGTAGGTGCACTCTATAAATGTTTTACAATGAATGTAATATTAGTCTTGGCTTCTTGTATTATATATATATACTGTTTAAAATCCATTTATTATATAGAAATGGATTAATTAATTAAATGTAGACATAATAAATCAAAGTAGTAAAAATAGAAATAAGGTGTAATTGAAGATGTTTTAAATGTTTCTCCGCTGGTGATGGTATCGTTGTTTTCGGTAAAATGAATAAAATCTAAATAGTTGTCATGTTCCCTTAGAAACTTGTCACTTAATCGTTGGTAATTAAATAACACATTCCAGTCTAGTTTATCTTTAAAATTGTCAATGTAATTTTCAGAGAGATTTTGATATTTACTTATTACTTCCCAACAGTTATTAAAATTTGATGTCATCTCTACAAGGAAGTCTTCTGAAAACTGTTGTCTTTGTAAAATATGAATCCAGTTAACTCTGTGAAAATAAATTCTTAACATAGTCATTGTGAAGAGGTAGTGTATGGAAAGTTGTTCCCAATCCATATATCTATCAAACCGTTGAACAAAACCATCTGTCAGCACTCCTTGGGGAAATCTCGGCTCTTGAGATATTAAACTCCACGCAGTAATATTGGATTCCATCATCCTCTCTGTATTATCTCTCGAATATGACTGATGCTTTATCCCTTATCATGGGTATTTAAATTCTTTTTTCTCTTATATAATCTTCATCGTTTTCTGTTGGTTCATTAATCACATTCACTTTATCCCCCTTTCCTAATGTCTTGACTTTAGAAGGCTCAGACGGTTTATCTAATTGATTAGGTTTTTCTGGATTGTGTATCTTTTTCCAGTCTAAATAATTGTGGCTGTCAACATCTGAAGCTACAGCTCTTCCTGAAGCCCGATGGATATAATTAAATAAAGCTGCACCAAACCTTTCCATATGTTTTTCATATTCTGTAGTCCATTTCTTGTGTACTATATCAAATATTTTCTTATTTACAGCGTCTCCATCCTGCTCACAATCACCTACATTTGACAATTTTAATTTTTTTACATCATAGCTTGTATCAGTTTCATTCTTTTTGTAAATCGTTAACAATTTTAAAGTCGCTAAATTTACTGCTTCACCATCATAAATGGGATGTTTTATATTGCTTAACCTTTTACCGGAAAATCCCCAATGGTCTTCGTGTACAATCGGGGTTCTTTTATCCATATATTGTACCGTAACCGCATCAGAAGACAAAAGCGGATCACCAACATTTTGAATTACTTTTCCTTCAAAATTATAATTACCATCAGGTGTTAACGGAAACCCAGCTCTTTTTTCACTATATCCAGATTTTACTCCAAACTCGGAATACCGTCCAAACTTGTCCACACTCATGATGTAACTGAATCGCTATCGTTTAGGTTCTTACTATATATATATATATATATATATATATATATATATATATATATATATATATATATATATATATATATATATATATATATATATATATATATACGTCTACTGAACAATTATTTCTCGTTTTCGCAGTTCATCAACCAAAGCTACCCATTCGTTTTCTAAACCAGTGTGCCCGGCTTCCATAGCTTCATGTAATAACCTCATTCGATCAACTAACTTATTTATATCGTTGTAATATATTATATTGGTTTTATACAAATTTTTTAATAATCCCCTTCCAGATGTAGTAGGATCAGTTGTTTTTTTGTTTTTTTATGCAAAACATTTAATTCAGCAGAAGATAAATCTCTTCTTTTAATTGGAGCTTTATTTGATTTCGAGGGGAAAAGACTAGATATAATGTTTGTGTATTTTATTGACCTGTTTCTATGAATAGATAGGTCTTTGGAATATTTTTTTCTATGTGCATTTGTATACTCTAGTATATTTTTAAACAATTGTAAATCCTTTTTAGTATATTTACCAGGATTATTTTTAAAGATGAGTTCAAACAAACCTGTTGTACCTTTATATTTCTTATCACCAATAACTATATCATCATTTTCGTTTATATCTAACTTTCTATCTCCAATCATTAATCCTTTATCCTCTATTCTAGCTCCATATGTATGATAATTTCGATTAGCATGTGTGCCATGTAACATTTTTAATGTATATTTTCTTCCAAGTGTTCCTTTAAACATAATATCTATGCCTAATTTGCTTAAGTTGGATGGGTTGATATCCTCTTCTTCTGCTCTTGTATCTTCCGCACTTGTATCTTCTGTACTTGTATCTCCTGCAATGTTCTTTTCCCTTAAATCTCCTATATCTCCGCTTTCTTCATACTCGTCGCTTTCTTCAGATGTTTGTAACTGGTCAGAACTTTCATCATTCTGAAATTCTTCTTCATATTTGGAAACTGGTAGCATTTTGTCTCCTTCGAAGCGAATTGAAGGTTTTTCCATATTTTGTGCTAATCGCTTTAAAGGTTCAGTAACAGGTTTGAATGTTGTTTCTAAAAATTGCTCTCTTTCATTTATACCTGATTTTAAAGCTCGGTTTTTTTGTCTAATAGAATCACTAAGTGATTTTATTTCCTTTAATAGGTTTTCCTGGTTAACCATCTTCACACCTTGACGACTTGTACAGTAATACCGCTAATCAGTGTATTAAAACGAATTTATCAAAACCTATTCTATAACGACCATCTTTTATAGCTTGATCTTTCATAATAACCAAAAATCCATAATTTTCCGCCCATGCTTTTCCGCAAAGCTCTTTAAACTTTTCAAATGGCATATCCGCATTCACATGGTCGTTATATATATGTTTTAGGTTAGTATCATCTTGTTTGAATACAATTAGAATATTTGCATTATCTCTGATAAGTTGTTTTGGGATTTTGCTATAAGTTTGTCCTATATATATGCTGTCGATGTTATTATGTCTTCCCATGGCAAAGTAGTTTCTAATAGTATCCTGATTTTCACAAGATACATCGTCAAATATAAATACAGAATACGGTTTCGCTTCGTTTGGTTGCATAATGCTATCACTAGCGTTAAATTTGTAAAAATTAACATCAGACACATCAGATAGGATTTTATCCAGCAATTGATACTTTGGTTGATGTAGAGACTTTGAAAAAATATATAGGTTATTAAACCTTAATCCCTGCGGATTAGTGATCAAATTAAAGACAACATTGGTCTTTCCGCAGTTTGAGGGGCCACTTACTATACATCGAACAGTGTTTGGAAGTAAACTACCGTGTTTACCATTGTTGATTTTAACGTTATCCACAGTTAAATCATCTATGTTATTAATATTGAATCTATCTTTATGGTGAATAATCTCCATCCTGCTCAAAGGTTAACGATGAAATGAGTTGCTTGCATTAAACCAAGTCCTTTATAGGTATCCATGAATCCTCAGTTTTGTTAAACCCTAACCACCGCACTTTAACTGCGTCCTTTTTTCTTTGTAACACTTTTTCAACAAGATATACATCACCTACTGTTGACTTTAACATTTCATGTCCATAAAATGCACCTTGCAACAAATCTCCTTTGTTATCTTTTAGGATATACGTTTCAGGTACAGTCGGTTGCACTTTATACACTGTAAAAACTTCATTTGTCCAATTGGGAAGGTATTTCTTGGTAAACACTCCCTTATATTTACTAATCCGTACTTTATCACTTACATTAAATTTTCTTGGCTGCATTTTTTCTACTTTAGGCTTTGTATTTTTCTTTATGCGTTTCAATACATCTTTTGCATTTCTTTTATTTACTTTGTTAGGTTTCATACCAATAGTTCTATGAAACCTGTTGTTATAATCATTTATTAATTGTGGTAAAACATCATACCATACGTAAGAACCTCTTTTTGAAAATTGTTTATACAGTGCTCCTTTCAAGGTTCTATTGAATCTTTCTACAATAGCTGCTTTTTTCTCTGAATTTGTAGAATAATGATTTATTTTATATTTATTCATTAACTGTGCAAAGTTTGTATTAAAGTATTCTGTTCCATCATCAGTTTGTAAATGTTTAATTTTGTTTTTATCTCTTTTTATGGCTATTTCCATGGCTTCTGTTACGCTTTTACCAGTCTTGTCCTTTAGAGGCAAAGCGTCTGCAACTTTTGTAAAACAATTAATAATTGTGAGTATATATTTAAATCCTTTGTTTATTCTGCTATGCGGTCGCATTTCAATTAGATCCGCTTGATATAGATCATTTATCCCTTTTATAACAGTATTTCTTCTTGGAAACTTTATTCTTGCAGGTTTGTGTAGTTCATTAATAATCTTCTCCTTCAGGTCTGACATGATGGTTTCACGAAGGCAGCTGATATGGTATTAAATATTCTTTGGTATAAATCTGCTTATATATATATATATATATATATACATATAGTTCAAGGTCATTTAAAACTTGTGTAAAAAAAGGGGAAACACAGCTTAACATTGCTGTGTTTCCCCTTTTTTTACGGAAAGGAAAAGGATAAAGGATCTAGGACGATGAAAAGGTTACTCGTCAATAGGGTTGAGGGAGTAGTGGCCGAATGGTAATGTGTTGATTTTGTCTGGAAGTGTTTGTCTTTTGTCGTCATTACAGGACAGCGCCTTTTTAACTTCAGTCACGCTGTACAGCTGATGGTTAAAACTTCTGATGGTGTTGAATTTAGCTGTAATGATGTTATCCTCAAATAAGCATTGCTTGTAGTGTTCAAAATGCACTTTCTTCTTTAAATATAAACTCTTTACACCTTTAGCTTTCTTAATATAGCTATTCTTCTTTTCTTCTTCTTCTTTTTCATTATAGAGTTTCAAAGAATATAGTTTAGACATCAATGCAACAATCTCTTCAAGCAGAACACCATTAGCCTCATCCTTGAATTTGCCTAGTACTTTTTTGTGTCTGTCATTGTCGTAGTTTGGATGATCTTTTGGATAATCGGAGAAATCAAAGTCGTTCTTGTAAATAAATGTACGCAAATCTTTATACATGTCCAATGTTACTATGCGATATATGAAAGCGTCAGTGTCCATATATGTAATAGATATATTTTCTCTTCCGTAGAACGCCACCATTTTGTTGTAGTGAAAATCGTACATGTGTGTTTTTGAGATGTCCAAGATTGACATGCCTATATACAAAGGACGATCCATCTTCACACTCGTCTTCTTCATGGACACTGCTACAAGTTTTTCATTAATAATTATAGATGTTCCAAAATTTGGCTGCTGTACTAGTTTCTGTAATTTTTTTGCGTCGGTAACAAGTTTAACATTTTTGTGTCTTCTTTTGTTTTCCAATGTTTTTCCAAATATCGCATTATTCATTAATTTAAAGAAATCTTTTTGAAAGTCTGATGTAGCTGCTGCTCTTCTGATGGTATTTGAATCAATGTAGGGTTTCAACCAGCATGATTGAGAAAATTCCAAAACTCTATTAATTTTTGTTAGACGTAGTCCTAATTCGATAGCTTGTTGAACCACCCAAAAGTGAGCCACGTAGCGTTGTTTATTATTTAATGTCATCATTAATTTGGGGTGTTTTCCAATTGGTGAAATTTCTGTTTTAGCAAGAAGTGGAAGGTCATAATGAAGATCATGTAAATTTTCTGGGTATTCAAAATCGCAATCCAAAATATATCCAGTGTCACCATGTTTCGGAATTTGTAAAATATCGCCAATAGAGTCGGGATTAATCCATTTAAAGTTATCAAAAGGAAGTGGGTTTGACATTGCCCATCCGTACAGGTTATTTGCATCGAAATATCCTAAATAGGTTGACGGTTTGGTTTCATCGTAATCGGGTAGGTATTTGTTGTTGGCTTTGACATGTCTGGTAACACTTTGGGTCAATCCGCCTCTTACTCCAGCTTCAACCATTAAAACCATGTCAATGTCTGTTAAAAGTTGGAGTTTGCATTTTGTTTCTTTTAACATGGCTTGCCAAGCTAATCCTGGTGAAGTATACGAATGTAGAGGGTCCAAACCGTATGCAGCAAAACAGGTGTTTCGGAATTCTTCCATTACATCACAAAGAAGAGTTACATCTAGTTTGACATAAAAGTCCGAGTAATCTCCTAAGGTCTTCATATCTAACTCGTTCCATACTCGACGTGCGTGTTGATAGTCCTCAAGTGATATTTCCGAATCATTAAGTTTGTTTTTGAAGTGTTCTGGTGAAGGTAGTGATGTTTCATCAAATCTATGCAGTCCATCGATGTAATCATAGGGGAAGACTCCTTTTCTAAGAACCAAATCCATTTTACTATTGGGTACAATTTTGCTTGTTTCTATCAAATCTGTTCTTCTTAGATTTTCAGATAATTTCATGAGGCTTGAAGGCATAAATCTAAATGAATCAACAAACCTTAATTTAATTTTACCCACCTTTTTTGAAAAGCTTATAAATTTTTCCATTGTAGTAGCCAAAACGTCTATTGCTCCATTATCTCTTCCTAGTTCGGGGATTATGAAGTGCGAATCATAACCACTCAGATTGTGCAGAACTACGGGGATAAAATATGGTAGTTTGTAGTTCAAGTTGCAAGCGTTACAGGCTGCACCTCTGTACGCTCCCGTAAGATGATCGTGGTCACGAACTTTAACGTTATCCAGTGTAAAGGTGTTATTACACAAATAACACGTTGTTGTTGAATCATAATGTTGAAGTTCTTCTTCTTCCATAGGTGACATGGGTACCTTTGTTCCATACAGTTCTTCTACCTTTGCAGCTATGTCATACAAATCATCGACAAAGTATTTGGCTGCTTCTTCACCGCGATAAATCTTTGGAGAAGATGATAGTCCATATTTTTGAAGATGGTCTTCAGTCAACGTGGATTTAATTAGTATGCAATAACTGTTTGGTGAATGAAGTTGGTATTTGCTTCTTCTTGTAACGTCCTCTTCTTGTTGTTCAAGCGGATGTAAAGAAGACTCGAAATCAGCGTAAACAACAACAGGTACACGGTATTGTTGTATTACTTTGTCAAATTTTATCTGCGCTCTGCTAGGATGCGGCAATTTAATTCTTACTTCATAGTTTCCATTACATAACCGCTGGTGTTCTACTAACCAATCAGACCCTCCCCTTCTTAGTTCTTTGTTCACGTGACAAAAACATCTTTTGCAAATTGTCATCTTTCTTTTATGCTTAGATAATTGATTAGAAACAAGACTTTCAAATTTTTTGATATACACAAAGTGTGAAATATCACCTTTAGTAATTAATAACAAATCGGTATGATCTCTGCGCTCATTTGGTGTTATACGCAAGGGGTACAAATTGTTTGTCGAATCCAATCCGAAGAGGTTGACAGAAGCTGAAGGATTTTGTTTTTCAAATTTTGAAACGTCTGTTATACCAACAGGGTAAGTCATCCCTTGGAAATTATATCTATGTTGTACTTCTTCATAATAGTGACTTGGTCTTTCCGGATGAATTGTTACATATTTGGCCAACATAGCATATTTAAAACACTCCGTATCTTGATTTTGTACGTTGACGCAGGATAAGGTATTTCTAATCTTTGTTGGTAGAGGAATGTAGCTACTTCCTCGAATTCCATAGCCGTGTTTGTGTACTCTTAAGTCTAGCCCTGTGATGCTTAACAAATTCCATCCAGAGCCTCTTCCTTCATGTTCTTGTATTTTAGTCATTAGCTCTTCAAAACATTCAGATACGATTGAATCAATATCTGACGAAAACATAATAGTTCGGTTTTTTGATAAAAACCCTCTCGGTGAAGTTTCATTTTGAATGTTTGTAAATAAAGCATCCATTAATAGTCCAAATTTAATAAAATTTAATCTTTTTAATTCATTTTGCAAAGTGTTGCTTACCAATCCTTTTGCGTTATTTAAAAACTCTTCGAGTTGTAATTTTGCATTGTCAATTTTGAAGTGGGTTACTACATTACCCGGAAGTGCTCGGGCATGTAGTTCTACATTTACTGCTGTTGATGCTGAAGGACGGTGAAGTGTAGACAGAGCATGCGTAGAAGTCGATGCAGCTGATGATGTTGAAGGATGATGAAGTGTAGACAGAACAGGCGTAGAAGTCGATGCAGATGATGATGATGATGTTGAAGGACGGTGAAGTGTAGACATAGCAGAGGTAGAAGTCGATGTTGATGGTGCATATTGAATAACACTAGGTCTGGAATTTTGGTGTTGAGCTAACATTTGATCTATTTCTTTCAATTCTTCTTCTTCATATTCTTCATTTTGGTTTTTGTTATGTTTCAGTTCTTTATGTATCATTAAAATAAATTCATCCTTAAATGAAGACTTGCAAATATCGCAGCGATGCATAATGTAGGTGCGATCTCCACAAGGGTCAAGGCAATAATGAACAACACTGCAAATACCCCTCTATTTATACCCTAGCAAAAGTAATGGGGGTACGTATTACGTTAAGTTTACTATTTTTTTTTTTTTTTTTTTTTTTTTTTTGCATTTTATATTTACTATCGTAGCTGGAGGCTACAAATTTCTGTATTTAGGTCAAGGTCATTGAACAAATTTACCAAAACGGGGAATAGAGCAGTAAATGATTTTATATTAAACCAATAAACTGATCTATTCCCCGCTCTGTATTTAACTAAGACAATTTTCTCCAACAGAAACATTTGATAAATTTTAAACTCGGATGTGAAGTTGGATTGTACACATTGCATCTTGATCAACTAAAAATTTCATAAAACAATAGGGATCTTCAGTTGTAGATTCATCTTTAACATATTCAATAGTCAACATTGCCGAACGAAGATCTTGTGGAATTACGTCGACTTTTATGAGTCGCCTTTCGAGTTCGAACCGTTTTGTTATTGATGTAAGTTTTATCACATCATCGATATCGATGAGGGGAAAGCTGTAGCAAACAAAGTTTCCTGGTGGGTTCATCATGTCTATATGATAAATATACACTGTTGCATCGTCTTTAAATAGACGTTCCCCCACCATTAAATGTATAAGTTACCCCACTTTTTTAATCATGTAAATGGGTCAAGGTCATACAACGATATTACCAAAACGGGGAATAGAGCAGTAAGTGATTCTCACTATAACCACAAACTGATCTATTCCCCGCTTTGTATTTAAAGTAAACTATTTGAAGACAACAAAAACTTATTCAGATTCTTCCGATGATAATGATGATGATGAGCTCATATCACTAAATAAGCGACGACGAACACAAAAGTTCCCTGTGACTGGATCTAGAACTACATCATCGATATTAATACTGCTTGGAGGGGTTTCACTATCAACAAGGTCCATTTCCTCCAAGCAAAGCAACTGATGATGAAATTCCGGTTCATTATTATCGACATCGTCGTCGTCAGTCAACAGCTCCAACAGCTCCATCTCTCCAAGATATGGTTCACTGCTAGCAAACTCACTCAGTAGTTCAAGATCACTAAATAGTTCACCTTCCATCTCTGAATCGTCTTCGTCTTCATCTTCGTTTAAATTTAATGGAATATTTTTAATCAATTCTAGTATAGTCTTCTTAGAAGGGAAAATGTTATCTCTGGGCGACATGATTCCAAGTAGCAGACTGATTTACCACTAATACGAAACCACCTTTTATACATGATTTCGGTGGTGGTGGGGGTAAGTGTTGAAAGTGCAAGTGGTAGGGAAAAGTGATAGGGAAGAGGTATTATTGTAACACAAATGATTAAGTCCTGTAAGTGGGTCAAGGTCACCTTATCCTATTACCAGAACGGGGAATAGAGCAGTAAGAGATTCTTATTCAAACCTCAAACTGATCTATTCCCCGTTCTGTATTCCCCCCCCCCCTTTGGCGTTTTATTTAGTTTATGAGGTTGTGTAATAAAGGCACAGTGTGTAGCCTTCTTGTAATAATTGGACAATTTTTTTCTTCAAAGGGATTGGTTTTACATCTATTTTTACTTCTTCTGTTCCACGAATACCCAATCCTTTGACCTGAACATGTTGGTACTCCGTTAACAGTTGGTAAACACGCTGGATAAAAGTATCCGCTTTAGCAGTAGAGTCAATATAGTGGAGTTATACCATGGTAGGTGCTCTCTTGACGCAATTCAGAACCAAAGTGATAATTGTCTCTGTAACATCGGGCTTATATACCCATCGTTTTTTTTTTGTTTTTTTTTTTTTTGCTTTAATTACAGGTTTGGAACAATATAAAATGTTATATTAATGTTCCATCCTTTATCGACTAACCTTACCATATTACCAAAGATTTTATATAACTTTCTACTGTAGTTTGTTTCAAATGCTTCATTTTCACTACTATAAACTTCACCTGTTGGTCTCCACATGTACAATTGACAACTAACCTCTATATCAAGATACCGTAGCAGTAATCTCCTTACAGCAAGCACCTGATCAATGTTTTCGACCCGTCTGCTAACTATTATAGTTGCTGCAGAGATAGAAGTAGTGGATGCATTCATTTTCAGCAGAGTACTAATTTTTACCAGCGATGGAGAACCTCCTTTATACTTAGTTTAGGTAGTGGTGGGGGTTAGGAAAAGATATTGTTGTGAGAAATAAGAAGATCTTTCATTATTTTTTATCAAACGAATATTTTCTAAGTCCCAAGGTCATTTACACTAGTTGCCAGAACGGGGAATAGAGCAGTAAGTGGTTCTCACTTGGACCGCAAACTGATCTATTCCCCGCTCTGTATTTTAAAGTAAACAATAACTCTTCTCACTACTGAGCAGCCTTTGTTCTTTGAAGCTCAAGTTCTAAGTCTGCAA
Organism: Allygus modestus; assembly: GCA_963675035.1. Lineage (NCBI taxonomy): Eukaryota > Metazoa > Arthropoda > Insecta > Hemiptera > Cicadellidae > Allygus > Allygus modestus. Next base: position 83,570,805 of record OY776115.1, read on the forward strand.
CCAGGCGAAAGTCTGCATCATGCTCCTCCCATTGTTCAGGAGAACGCGGTTGACCACACCACTTAGTAAAGGCGTACCTCATCGCCTCATTGTACTCCTCCAGGATAACATGATAGGGTCTTGGTTGTTGCGTTGTAGACTGCATCGGTGATGTAGTTTGTTGCGGTTGAGACTGAGCACCATTTTCTGCAGCCTTATTAATTTTATAAACCTCAGTCATTTCAGCAGCCTCAACAATCGCGTACAACTCCTCTTCGCTAATTTCCTTTCCCCATGTGTTGCTGTTGACGCTCATGACGATACAACTAATAATTATATTCCGAATCTCTCGCTTAAATACCCGCTTACCCCCTCCCCTCTTTACTGTTGAATAATGTCTTTAATATAATATTTCTCCTTTTTCCATTTAAGTTTTATCTTTGACTTAGTGCAATATATCTAAGTCCGTTATTTAGGTCAAGGTCATTGTAGCATTGTAAAAAAAAAAGGTGTGGACAACCTATTTACACTCTGCAGCATATGCTACAAATTGTAAATAGGTTGTCCACACTTTTTTTTTAATTTGGAAAAGACTATTTTTAATTTGGAATACACTTTTTAATCTTTTTTTATTTTAAATGTTTTCCACACACTGAAACCTGTATCATTTCGAATTAAATAGTTCTGTTTGGTAAGTTCTTTGACGTGGAGGTCCATGCCTCTAGGCAACTCTACATAGTACAATTTACCTTCACATTGAACCACCACCTTTGCAAAGCCCTTTGATTCAACAAAAAAGTATCGTTTATTTCTACAAAGCCTATTAATTCGAATTTTGGTTGGTCTCACTGTTGGATGGGGTGTAGAAAGAGAAACGGTGCCCTTGTGATTTTGTTTTAAATGTGATCTGCATACTTCTTCATTTAAAACACAAGACTTAGCACAACGTTCCCCTTTCCTTGCACCTTTTTTAAAACTGTAGCTGCATCTTGGTGCAGGAAGTATAGACTGCCTTCTCAAGGTTTTTAATTGTTGAAATTTCTCTGAAGGAGATTCGTTGTTAATACAGACCACTGAAGGACGGGAAAGGACACTTACAGAAGGTGTAGAAGGTTTGGTAGGAGAAGAAGAATGTAGACTTGCAGATGGTGTTGAAGAGCCTGGTGTAGAAGGTGGAAGAATGCTTGCCAGCGCCTGCTGAAGAAGCGAAGGAGCTGGTGAAGCCAAAGATGGTGCAGTTGTTTGCTCATCCTTCCTCGGTGATGGAGAAGGTGAGCGAGAAGTAGCCGAAGAAGATGAAGACGACGAAGACGATGAAGAAGATGAAGAAGATGAAGAAGCGGACGGGGGAGCAACGAGGTTTTCTTGAAGTGGTTGCGGTCGTGGTGCAGGCTCCTCAGGAACAATGCATGATAATATTAACGCCTGCCGAAGGATGGAAGGAGCTGGCGGAGCAGATGACGGAGCAGGTGAAGAGTGCTCAACCTTCCTCGGCAAAAGTTGCTTCCTACGGTCAGACATCTCGGGAACTGAACTGCACTCGTGATGTGTAAGCAGCAGAATGATTTTACCACTGGTGAAAACCCTCCTTTTATACCCAGTTGTAGAGGGGGGGGGCTTTAGAGGTTAGGGAAGGAATATTGTTGTAATGTTTTACTAAACGAAAATTTTCTAAGTCCCGAAGTGGGTCAAGGTCATCTGAACATGTTGCCAAAACGGGGAATAGAGCAGTAAGTGATTCTCACTTGGACCACAAACTGCTCTATTCCCCGCTCTGTATTAGGAGAAGAGGACTAGCTTAAAGCTCGCAATTATAGGCAAATAAACCTGATAACGGAACACTAACCTCTCCCCCGAAAAATTATTCACCCAACACACAAACGATATAGTCAGTTAACAACAGTCGCGCACTCTGAAACCGCAAGGACGTTCATCACTGTGTAGGCGTCAGAGTACTACGAACCGAAGTACAATAATACCTGACCAAGGTCCCCTTAAGTTTATTTCCCCGATGATGTATCCTCCAAGATAAGCAAAATGGTCAGTTAACAACAGTCGCGCACTCTGAAACCGCAAGGACGTTCATCACTGTGTAGGCGTCAGAGTTTTACGAACCGAAGTACAATAATTACCTGACCAAGGTCCCCTTAAATTTAACCAAAAATAAGCAAACTGACTGAATCTGTTTCTCGTGAGTAAGGGTTAAGATAGGTAAAGTCATCCGGTTTGCGCGCCGTAATGACTTAAGGTCGGTTTTCGTGCCATACCTTTTTGTAAGGGGTTAGGAAAGGTGTTTATTTGAGAAACATAATCCCCCCTGAGATATTTAAAGACATAAGGTCGGTTTTCGTGCCATACCTTTTTGAATGGGAGCGTGAAAGAAAAGTACATATTTCATTAGTAAATAAAAAACACTTCAAAAACACTTTAAAACCAACACCAAACTAACTACAGTTAAACTAACTACATTTACTAGCAGCAAACTACAAGCGTTATTCTAACATGCTTAATAATACACAGACATGCCTTAAGCTAAGGTAGCATCTCTAATATATAGTGGTACCAACTCTATACTAGAGATACTATTGCGGACAGCGCGGGCAAACAGCTAGCTAGGCTGTCGGCCTGCGACTGCGAACCCTCTGCGGGCTGCTCCCGCTTTTATAGGAATATATCGGGGGGGGGGGGCTTCGACAGTAGTTTGTTCTAACGCTGTATAGCACACTTTGAATTGCTCCAAGTCCGGTAACTGGGTCAAGGACACGTTAAAATATTTTGTAAAATAGCAAAGGTGTTACCTTTGCTATTTTACTTTGGAAGAAATCTGTACTACGTTTAAACAAGGGAGACTGTTATCCGTTTTACGCAAAACTCCTTGCACGATCTTTTGATAAAATGGAAAAGATTAATGCCGGAGGGCGATTCCCATTCCACCAAAATACAATGCATATCATTTCTATGCAACGGTCTCAGCTCTATTTTTACTTTTAATTTAATGCCTCGAAACTCATAAGTAAGGATGGACAGAAAGGCTTCTGAAATAGCAAGCTCGGAAGGAACAAGCCAAGTGTTTACACCTACAGCTTCCATAGCGATATGATGATTTTTACCACGCTGTTGCAGTATATATTAAATTTCCCCTTCCATAAATTTTGTGCTAAAACGTGGTTGTGTACATTGAATGTTTCTTGAATATTTTCTAAGTCCTAATCTAGGTCAAGGACACGTTGAAGATAAAAGCATTAAGTGTTAAGCAAACTACAAAACATTAAATGTTAAGGAAACACATTCCATCTACAATGTTATTATAAAGCATCAAAATATGGTCAGTTTACAACAGTCGTGCACTCTGAAACCGCAAGGACGTTCATCACTGTGTAGGCTTCAGAATACTACGAACCGAAGTACAATAATCCCCTGACCAAGATCCCCTTAAATATATTTAACTACACATGCAAATGCGCATGGTCTCTCAATTGCGCGTTGGGCCCACACACACTCAAGAGACCTACGCTGCAGCAGGCACTGCAACCCAGTGGGACGTTCATCCTAAAGGGCGGCAGGCTACTGCGCGGAGACGCTCGAAATCTCGGCTTATATAGGCGAAAAATGGGAAATAGGGATATTTAGGGGAAAACGGGATAAGGGATAACCCTACTTCGTTGCGGGATTTTGTCGGGAATTTGTCCCTTTCTGCTAAAAAGTTTATCCCTCGACCTTGACCTTGAACTTGACCCAAAGGGGGGGGGGCTTTAACTTGGCCGGGGGGGGGGGCTTGAAATTGGCCGGGGGGGGGGCTTGAACTTGGCCGGGGGGGGGCTTGAACTTGGCCGGGGGGGGGCCGGATGTAAACCGGTTCTAATTAGTACCCAGCTTTGCTATCTATATATTGATAGGGCAAGGTTATCCTTTGCGACCTGCTTTACTTTGTCTGGCACCTCATTCCAGCTTTGGTTCTCAGCCAGTATACACGTGCTCTATTCATTTTCCCTTCCATCCAACAACACCATGTCTTCTCCTCTGACTCCCGAAAAACTTCAACGTTTGAAGGAGTCCTTGAAGAAGTCGACGGAAAGAAGAAGCGGATTTAAGAAACCTTCAGCTTTTAAGTCTGCTCTTAGACGTGATTTTCGGTGTCACCCATTATATTTTCACCAGCGACCCTCAACTCAGCCTCAGCCTTCTACGTCCACAGCTCGACCTTCAACTCCACCACTAACTGTAGATGAGGTGATGGAGCGGACAAGAGTGATGGGGATCAATGATTTGGTGACGCCGATCGACACCTCCAAGGCCGAGTTCCGGAATCTGAAGCGGATGACGGAGTACAAGTTTGTGGCTAGGAACGGGGACCACGTGTTCCTCTTCCAACACACCGACCACTACGTCGAGGTGCGTCTGCCGCAGACTTGTCCACCACCACCCCCTCTGATAAACGACACCCAGGAGTTGTACTTCATGAGACAAGATGGGAGGGTAAAGTGGGTTTTAAAAAATAAAGTTTAAATTAAGCAGCGATCCCTAGACCAACCATTCCTAACCAAACCATCCCTCAGCACGCAAACGGTCCTTTTTAGGACCACCCTAAGCATTTCAAGTTAGGGACTTGGCCTGTACATAGGCAGGAGACTGTTAGTCTTATGTTTGTGTGCAGCCCACTTTGTGAAAATTTCTAAGTCCCAAGGTCCTTGAACATAACCCAAAAAAAGGGGGGGGGTACAAAGTTTGTGCAAAGTATGTCATGTGGGTACTCAAATTAAACGGATTGATCAGACGAACAAGTTGGTGCAAACAGAATTCAGATCCGACCAAGGGTATAGCAGCAACAGCGAAAAAACAACTATTTTCAAGGACAAACCTAAATAACTTCTTTATTTACGGTTTAAAGTATATTAAGTGGGTACTCAAATTACGCGGATTGATCAGACGAACAAGTTAGTGCAAACAGAATTCAGATCTGACAACGGGTATAGCAGCAACAGCGAAAAAACACCTATTTTCAAGGACAAACCTAAATAACTTCTTTGTTTTTAGTTCAAAGTATAACATGTGGGTACTTCAATTACGCGGCTTGCCAAGACAAACAAGAAGGTGCAATCTAAATTTAAATCTAACCAACAGTATAGCATCTGTAGCGTAAAACGATGGTTTGAAGGACAAGGTAACGTTGTGGTGAGGGTTAGGTGCCTATCATACACGATAACGCTCCATCATTATTCTTCCAGCTCTTGACGGATAAACATCTACCTAGAGGATCTGAAAAATGTCGCAGTTTTACAGGAACATGAGGAAGGTGACCTTCAGTAGTCCCCTTGACACTACTTTCTACTTCCCTGACAATGAAGACAGAAGGTCTACACTTTTAGTGGACAATGAGCGGTTTCGTCGAAGAATAATCGAGGTTGAAACACTTTTAGCTAGTTGTTTGCTTCGCAAAAAGAACCATATGAATACATGCACCGGTTTAGATCATAGTAGCTGTTATACTTATACAGCGTTGAAGCGCAAACATTATTGAAGTTTTTAGTTACGGAGCTAAGGTCTTGACAGTCTAAGAGCTAAACCCTAACTAACACATGTAAACTAGTTATTGTGCGATGTAAAACTTGGTGGGGAGACTGGTGTAGTGGGGGGACTGGTGTAGTGGGGGGACTACCATATGCCGCACACTTGCCACCTGCCGCCTGCCACCTCCCACCAACCATCTGCTTCGTTCTACTACACTTTTACCCCCACCATTTTGTTTGATACCAGAACGCTAGCTAGCGAATAGTCAGTACACCTCCGGCTCTCGACCGGTGAACATCGAGCTCTCCGAGACGCTCTTCACAAAATAACAATATCATTTCACTCAAGGTCTGATAGATGTTTCTATTTCATTGCCGTCACGTATTATTTCCTCCTGACAGCAATGAAATGCAAACACCTAACAGAACAGATAGGTGTCAAAAACACAACATGGACTCTGCGCAGGGATCGAAGTATCTACCGTCTTTCTTCAGAAAGCGAAGTGATGGCCGCAACTCGTCCGGATCAACAACATCGATGACAACCAACAACGGGGAACTATTGTAAACATGAATTATTGTAAATAAAGTAATATTTGTAATATGAATTATTGTAAATAAAATAAAGTAATATTTGTATTAGTACTACCTCGCACTCGTATCATTCGATTGCTTCATTCGATAATTTTCATTCGATATTTTATCGAATTAAAACTATCGAATCACAATCGGATTTTACGCGTGCGAGGTAGTACTTTTTTAAAATTACCTCCCCGTGACCTTGAACTTTGAACTTTAACTCATTTCGTCACAAAACCGCCTACGTCACTGGCTCAGCCCCAGATGACGTCTTTCATGACTCAGCGCATCCGGTCACGTGACCGGATGACGTCACTTCCGGCGCAAAACCCGCAAACCCACACTACTTGTATTGCATTGTATTTGATTAGATTGTGTTGTGTTTTTGGGCATTTTATTTATGTTTGGGCACCTCTCCAGCCTAATCGTTAGCGTCTTGGATTTCAGTGCAAGAAGTTGTGGGTTTAATTCCCGGGGTGCCCGCATGATTTTGGATTTTTGAACCATCATACTTTAGGGCCCTTTGTGAAAAAAATGTCTGGTTTTAAGGTAGAATTACCACTCCTATCCCGCTAGACAACTAATGCATTTGATTAACATTCATTATACTTACCAAAAACCTTTGTAAGGATAAATAAATATATTTATTTGATCAATCTCTCGGTGTTCTAATAATGTAAGATTTTGCTTAAGCCCGAAAACTCAAGCAAAATCCAAAGGAGCTTGTTAGCTATGAAAAGAAATCTTTACAGTTTCGAATTACTGTCAAAAAAGAAACAAAGCTTTAGTTGTTGTATCACACTGAACTCTATTCTATATTATTGACCGCAGTTCTAAACGTTACGTGCTCTATTTTTTAGTGAATTTCCTTTGGAAAGTGAACTATTTGCATGACTCGCACGGTGAAACTTAAGCCCGGGACCACCATAGAAGTTCCTAACGTGACCCCCGGAACACGTTTTGGGGGTCGTTCAAAATTGTATATATATATATATATATATGTGTATCCTCATATGTATAGGTATATATATATATATATATGTATAGGATATGTATAGGATATATATATATATAGGAATATATATATATATGTGTTTGCACTCTAGCGGTTACATTTTTTGTCCGATTAACTTCAAAGTTGGTAGGGACGTTCCTTTCTGTAATCAGTTGGACAAGTTCGTTGGGCAAAACAATCGGAAAACTCCAAACCCCTTTTTTGGGGATTAATCTTTCAAATTTAAAGTTTTTGGGTCCAAAAAGGGTCAGAAATGCCCCGAGTGTAAAGTTAATGCATGTAAAAAGATGGGAATTAGTAAGGCGAAAGTTTTAAGCCCTCTCTCGTCATTCTAGCATAAATATTTACCGAGTTAGTAAAGAAAATGTGTTTCGACTAAACACAGTACGTTGTCTTATGGGGTTTTTACACTAGAAAAGCCTGCTACTCCTTTGTTAGAGTGCTTTAATCATCCCCAGCAACCTCATGCCTACTTTCAAGCCTGACTGGACCTTCTCCTAACATTATAATGCGCAAAATTGTATTCCCACTTTTGCAGGTAAATGAAACCAGAAGCATCAGAACAGCAAAAAAATCAATGTTTTCAGATTTCATGTTTTTACACTGATTTTGAGTTTTAAAAGTTGTTATGTGGAAATTCACTTCCCTCACGTCAGCGTGCTGCGTCCGAACTCTTTTCAAAATGTCATGGATCATATTTACAATAATTCTTTGTTATTATAGATTTATATACGTTATTAAATATTATACAAATTTGTTACAATAACTTTATATTTTATAACACAACAGTAGTGAATTAGGTAGGTTATTTAATGCTCTAACGCAAAGATCTCCTTCAATGTTTGTTGATATAAAAATACTTCCAGTTGGATTTTATCGTTCTAAAGATACCTCTTTTTCTGATAAGTATTTTAATTATTTAAACACTTAACTATTATTGATTGACCTGGTTGTCTTAATAAAGCCAATATTGAGAAGGAAAGGCTGTATTTCGAACGATTTTGTTTATTGCGTGCATTTTTACAGTCAGCTAGTCCTTTGTGACAGGTTGAGTGCCGCCAATTCGAAGAGTCATATCAGAGGGAGTATGGACACGCCACGGAGCGTTATCATTTCTCTAATAGTTTAAGAGAGGTAAATCCAATTTTACCTTAATCCAAGAAGGGGATAGGGTGAATTGCGTAGAACAACTAAATTAGCTTCTAAATTATAAATATTTATTAGTTTTCTAGGAGCTCGGCACAAGAGTATATCCCTAAACTTTTCAAATACGGGCGCAATCTATATTGAAAGAACAGCGTGAAAAATAGCAATATATATTTTAAATATTGTTTGTATATTAAAACATATCAATTACAAACTTAATTAGTGTTATAAATGTTAAACAAATTTAAAGATTTTTGTGAGAACTAAAGTAAAAATTACGCTACTTCTATTAATAAATTGTTTTCTAGCGTAAGCTAAAAAGTAATGTACTACAAATTTTGTCATATTCTGAACAAAATATCCACAAAAAGGTTAGAACTGAGTAGTAAGTAAAGATATTTTTCAAGTGAAAGCAGCGTGAAGAGAGAATATTACACAGTCAACTGGGCGCCGATAACACTCTTCTTGGCAATCCACCTGTAACGTCAACAATATACCTATTCCGATATGAATTCTGTGTTATTTGTAAAATTATTTCAAATAGACTATCCGTATCAGCATTGTGTTTATAATAATATTAGCAATTAGTTCCAAAATACACCCATTATATTGCTTCAGTCAAGGGGAATAACTAAAAATGAGTGTTTATAGCAAGAAATAAATAAGTTTTATAGCATATGTTGTAAATTGTATTTTTTTCTAGTGTTAGTAGGAAGTAACTATAATCTAAATATAAAATATCTATATTTTGTTTATATGTAGAAACAATTGCAAAATAATAATGTTCTCTGTGTGTTTGTATTTTGTCGAATTATCTAAGTTTGTAGAAAAAATGTAGGATTCTGTAAGGTATTTGCATATTACTTTATAAAGGTTTTACATATAAGTACAAATACTTAATGTTTAACTATACATTTTAACAGAGATTTTTTACGTGTAAAACTTATATAATATGAGGGATTCTCATTATTTAGAACATAATCTAATTGTAATATTTGCATTTCGATATTTTTACAACCACGTATTCCACGTATTCTTTTTACAAACAGATCAAACACATACAGCCTGGAAAATATAATTACATTGATTCATTATTCCTGTAAATCAATATTTTTAAATACATAATAACATCTTAAATAATCTCTTAGTTGTAAAAACAATTCTTTAAACAAGACAACAACTCATTTAAATAATACAACTATTTATGAGGAACATCTTCAGCTCTACCTTGAACTTGTGGAAACTTTAAATTAATTTAATGCTATTAGACAGCTTATTATATATTTAGACGCCAGATATTGCGGATTGGTAGTGAGAAATTAACCATTTGCTACCAAGTCCTGTTAAGTATGTACATTTTAATTTACCTTAAAGACGTGTTTTGGATCAGTATTATTAAAACTATCTATTAAATTATTTGTCATTTAACTATACAAATTATCTTAAGCTCTATTTTCCATTTAGTATGTAGCGAGTACCACTACTGAATAAGTAAACTGAATTAACACACCTGTGTGAAGGGTCATAGCGTATTATTGATAAGAACCATTAAACGATACAAATAAAACATGATGCCTACGTCTTTTTACTCCAATCTATGTATAGTTATCCACAATTGTACTACCTTAGTTATAATCAATTAAAGGTTAGTTTATACGACAGCAAAAGATTTAAATCGTTTAGTAATCATTTAAAACAATTATACTCAACTACTTAAAAATCAACACGTTTTGGATTTAGTATCTACTGCTGAACAAATATTTATACTTAACTTCGTCCGTTAAAATCTTGTATTATGAAGAAACCAAGAAACATTAGTTTATTTTAATTTCACATGATATATATTAAATATAACAATTAAATTATATTTAATTTTACAAATCTATATATAACACCTTCTCTCTATTAATAAATCTATCTAGGTGGGACTGTGTAATACGAGAGATAAAATAACATAAATATGTAATAATAGCCAAACGGATTTTAAAAAGTTGTTGTAAAACACAAAAAGAACTATTTATAATTACCAAATATATTTATAAGTATATTTGTTTTATTTTTGCCATTCCTTTCTTAAACCTAATATCACCAGGAAGATTTACTAAATTGTCTTATAACTGTTATAGGTTTATTTTTTCATTTTAAACTTATTTTCCAAACATTGCTGAGTTATAACGCTAAGGTATAATTTAACTGTTTTTGTTTCATACCAACTAATTCGTCAGACACTGTACGTTTTGACAAAATACATTATTTAAGGTTACTGATAAAATAATAGTGTGTAAGTTTGATAGGTTTATATGGAAATATTATTTTTTCCGATTTCAAATTAACTCTAAGCATTTGTTTGATTTTTTAAAAATTATAGCATTTTTAACTTATTGTTACATTTTTACAGAACACACAACATGGATTTTAGGTACGTATATTGGAACAATATTTAGTACATGTTAAATTATAGAGTGATAGTTAACAATATTAAGAAAACAATGCGTAGAAAAACTGTCAGAAATTAATTTATTCCAAGTGACTCATTATTAACTTGTAAAAATCTTTATTGTAATTTAAATGAATATGTTTATATAGTTATTTAAGTAATTTATGTTTTGAGTTTAGTTCTAATTGAAACTTCTTATTTTATGAAACATCCAAGTTTTCATTGATTCTACAGATTAGTATGCTAGAAAGGCCTTTCCTCCAACAAGCATAAAAGGCAAATAGGGCTTGTTTGAGGTTCCAAGAGTTTGTTTGCATCGCAAATTACTGTTGTTAGGGAAACGAAGCTGATGTTTTCTTCAACTAACCGAGCAATTATTTTCATCTAAGTACGAACCTTAGTTTATTTTTATTTCAAATTTTTTCAAGTAAATATGATTATAAAATAAACTAAGAAATGTTGGATAGAGTTGTTTTGCATAACATTAATATAATTATAATTTATTATAACAGTAGTTTTCTTGCTTTCACGTGGTAAAATATCGTTAAGAGTAAAGAAAATTCTAGTTTATTTTAACTACTCGTGTTTCCTATACTAATACCATTATACAGGGTAAATAGACTAAGTCTCCCAACACTACAAAGTATATTTATACGTATACAGTACTTACATACAAGGCAGTAAAATATACACAAAGGATGGTACAAGATGATTGATTTAAACCAGTTAAACTGGTCAACATCAGGCCCAATTAGAGAATGACTAAAGAAATTATTTATAATACCATTATATGTAGTATGAGTTTAAACTTGTATTAATCTAGTAATCCAAAAGTATTTCAACATGATAAAGTTATTTTCATTTTGATGTGTTTATATATAAAGTTATAACAAACTAAGTTTACACCTTAAAGCTTGGTTTACACGGGTCAAGTTACTTGATTCAAGTAAAATTGGTCAACTTTCCCCGTGTAAACTCAGCTTAATACTTCGTTTAGTTGGGTTTGCCGATATTCTGAACGCCAGAATCCACGGAATGAGGGCTGAGGCACGGCAATAACTGGCTTATAAATTCACGTTAACCTCTTTATTGTGTTTCCAGCTCCTCTCTTGCACCTGTGCCGGCTCTCTCCGCTAATCATAAGAAACAAAAACAGATTCAAATTGCTTCAATAACCACCTATAGAAAGAATGTCATAATTTTTTGTATTACATACACAACGTTAAATTATGAATATATTCTGTGATGATAATTAGTATAGTCAATAATTATACTATAAATATAATAGTCTCAAATATAAATATATAACCTCACAAAGAGAGGCTTTTGTGACTCTAGTGATTTTTCCTGTACATTCTTGTATATTATATGGGAAATAATGTACTAAAACAGCTAAACTTAAAAAAATACATATACAACTCTAAGCATAACACCAATTTTGAACATAATATAATAACATAATACTTGAATAACCCTCAGTAAGCAGGTAAAAAAATTGTAGCATCATCAGTATGGATAAAAACTATATAATTCTTAAAAATATAAACCCCTTTTATTCCAAATTCACCATTTCATTCCCAGTTTTTTTAAATTTGGCAAATGAGCTAATTTTCAAATTCGAATCCAAATTTGTCCCTAATCTATGATGTATTTATGGAAGAAGACATCAAGAAGTAGGGGGATGTAGCCGATACTGCCTCAGTAAGTATAGTTGCACTGAGGAGCCCCCCCACGACACGTGACTTGGCCACGCCCTCGCCGACAGGTGACTTGGCCACGCCCCCTGACACGTGATTTGACCACGCCCACGCCCCAACCTGACACGTGGATTAGCCACGACCCCCTCCAAGACACGTGAATTGGCCAGCCCCCCAACACATATTGTCCGTGACATTTTGCCTAGGGGTACGCACCGCGCAATTGCCCCCCTCCGACTCCGCCAAATTAAATTTTTCGCCACCTCAGGATATGGTGACATCATCCTCCCCATGAAGTCATCCCCCCTTCGGGCGGCATCCCCCCAACCTTCCCTATTCGGGCGCCACTGTTGCGTAACTTACCTGCTTACTCCCATCCAGAACACGACAACTTGTTTTTCATGGTAATCCCCAAGGTAATCCGAGAGTGGTTTACCGCTTCGGGCGCTTCTCCGCCGATACCTATATATTCCGCTGCTCTCCGTAGCGTGACATACGTCATGATGGAAAGCGCGGATTCACTGTTTACTCTTTACACTGTTTAAGTTATGTTTTCTTGTCGTGCTGCACTCTTATCGCCCCGAGGGGTGACAAGATCCTCCAAATAAAACGCTGTATCTCCGTTATTTATCAGTTGATATCGACGCAACTTGGTATTTACACATTAAATATCATACGTCAACCGATGACGTCAACATTATTTGCCGGAAAATGTTTTCAAGACCACTTCACTGGAAGCCGAACCCTAAAAATGTCTGTATCTCCGTTATTTCCGGTCCAATGTAATCCAAACGTCGTCTACCCCTAATAAATATTTTTGGGTCCCATGTATTTCGGGTTGCATATTCAGGAAATTGAAGGCGCTAAAACTTAAAAAAATCATATCTTAAAAACTAATAAGACTTTTTTGACGAAACTCGGTTTTTTAGTATAATACATTATACTCTATAAGACTAGGTGGCTACCATCTGCCGGAAAACCTTTTCAAAGCCACATTACTGATAGACCAAAGTATCAAAAGAACTGTAAAAAAAATCAGTTTCTCAGGGGATTCCCATGAAACATAGTATTACAGTTTTATAATGTATGGTATAACGTTTAAGGTGCAAGTAGTACGTCTAACACACGTTTCATGGTCACTTGACGTAAAGACCGAAATAAAAATAATTTCCTAAAAATCACTTTATCGGTGGATGTTCACGAAACTCGGTATTCTTGTTTAGTGTTATGCAGTAAAATATAAAACTGAAAAAACAAGTTTAAAGACATCATTAGTGAAAATAGAAACTCCAATTGGATATATAAACGTACTATGAAACTCTCATTTTAATCCATTGTATCACGATTCTAAAGTTCATGATATATACTTTTTTGTCATATGACCTTAGTTCAAATGTTCTGTTTTTGTAACAGTCAGGTTGTAACCTGGGGTTTCTGTGATTGGTGGAAATATCCTGCCCTCCAATCTGTCAAAATTAGACGTTCTTCTTCCATACGGAGGCATGGACAGTAAAAACTTAGAAATGAGAACCAACAGTTGTTACAGATTCCCAATCAGTGTTTGGAAACTAATCTACAAATTATAAAAGTTAGATAAGATCTTGCATAAAACAAAATAATTTATGAACACTTGTATTATACACTATGACTCTCCATAGATCAACATTTTTGCCTCTCAAAATTTTGTTAACATTGTGAAACACGTTATAAATGAAAAATCAATAATCATTATGTAATTATAGCAGCGATGAGTCATCCACAGAGAAGATCGTCTCAGAACATTCTTTGAGTACGTACGCATTCGCTTCGAACCATCAGTTCGACTAGTGCTGTTGCAGAGTGTATGGTGCTGGGATGACACAAGAAGAGTGATCGATGCGTCAAATGAACAAGTTTCGTTTTAAACGAATTAACACATACAAGAAAGGCTCGCAGTCAAGTTGGTGCTAGAAGGAACGAGAGCCATGTTTTTCGAAAGTGAATTCCATATGAAACGTGAGCATAATGAAGAAAACAAAAAAAATTGTCATTACACTTACGAACCGCACAATGATGTACATCAGTTAACGTGGACTAAAACCACAGTATATGAAATGAGATTAAGCATGACATTGTAATTGATTTTGATTGACAAAATTATGTATCGAACCTATTTTGACAAGACCTATTACAACTAAATTTAATGCAATACTAATTACTCATTACACTTACGAGCTGTGCGATGATGTGCACCAGTTAACATGGACTTAAATCACAATATATGATATGGGATTACGCATGAAGCTGTGATTGATGTTGAATAAGAAAATTATACATCTAACTTGTTGTGACAAAATGTATCATAACACATTTGCACAATTTACTTCAAGAGCTATTAGTACAAGTCGCCACGTACACCGGACGTATCACAACACGTGTGTGCAGTGAACTTCAAACGATGTTAGTGCCAGTCACCATAACACCATAATCTACAATTCTTATTTCTATGCTGAAATCCCCAACTTTACCTAAAGTAACGTAACCTATTATCGAGGTAATGATGTATTTTCGTAATCCAATTTTCCTATCGTAATGTTAATAGTAAAGTTTCAGCTAACCTTTATCATTTTTAACAAAGGATTGATGTCACTGTTAAATACCTGCGCTCTCTGACTGTTCCTTAAACACGTACGCATCAGTGAAAGACATGCTTCACAAACAGAAGTAGTGCAGGGATCTCTGGTCAAAATGATATCCAGGAGCCAGATGAGGTGGTGTTTTGATTAGAACTGGCGAAATACTAGTGTCATTGCCCAAGTAGAACACCCGATATTCACTGCTCTCTATTTTGCGATACGATATTAACTGCTAGGGCTGTTGGTGGGACGATGGACGTAGGTTGACCATTTGATGCGTACACTCCTTGGTCTATGTTCTGTCTTCTGATGGATCAGTCAATGTTTCCCCTCAAACAAACTTGGTGTTTCTTCTTCCAGGATGATTGTGAGGGTAGTGGAAGTTCGATGACGGTAGGATAAACAACCACACGAACTTTGATGCGTATTTTTATTGTTGAGTAGTAGCCAACCGCATAATAAGATACAATTGGTGGGTGCGCAACGGTTTTGCAAGTTCTTGTGATGATCGCAACGCAATGTATTGGTCTTTTAATAGTAATTGGTAATTCTTTAAAAGTTTTGATCAACCTCCTGGTCTACAATTCTACCAAGGATTCCTGAGACGCAACGCTCGTCGCTACCAGTGGATCGAGTATCGTCTTCAAAGTGACAACACTCTGGTCTGTGGTAAATACTAATTTGTATATCTGTATTGTCACAATCACAACAACATGAGAGTCTGGATGTGTTTTGGTATTGTTACTGTCAGTCTAAACTAATTTACCACCCTTAAATCATAAACGAACAACTAAAGGAGATTGGGTTTGAGTGTAATGATTAACACAGTGGTTATGTTCTGAACGTGGCTATAAGTATTACTTGCAAAGGTATCAAATTGTACAAAGTTATTTACATATTATTCATTCTTCAAGTCTTGCTTTACATATTTACATAAACTCCAAAGGTGTGAATCTGCTAATTGAACCCTTTGGACTATCCTTATACAAATAAAGCACAGGGGCACTTCCACTGTTGTTGTCATTTATGCAACTGCTATCGATGCACGTGGTACTGTCGTTCTGCGGACCTCTCCCAGCGGAGATTTGTGTGGGTGATAGTATTGGTTGTAAGGAATGATTGTTTCTTCGCTCTTTCACAATAACGCGACAATGGAGTCGTTGATTGTGACGAAGTCCACTCTGCGTCGTGAATGACCTAACGCAATGCGGAAACTCGCAGGTTGATGGCTCCGACAATGGCGCAGTGGTGGCGAATGATTGTGGTAGTGATAATGGTGCTGGTGGTTGTTGTGATTTTGATGTTTGTGGAGGAAAATACATTGTACTGTCTTCCACCACTTCCAACTCCTTCAACAACGTAAGTATCGATTCGTCCACTTCGGCTGCACTAGTCATGTTTGAGTGCACTCTGCGACAGCACTAGTCGAACTGACGGTACAAAGCGAATGCGTACCTACTCAAAGAATGTTCTGAGACAATCTTCTCTGCAGGTGACTCATCGCTGCCATAATTACATAATGATTATTGATGTTTAATTTATAACGTGTTTTAAAATATGTAAACAATTTTGAGAGGTAAGAATGCTGATATATGGAGAGGCATAGTGCGTAATACAAGTGTTCATAAATTATTTTGTTTTATGAATGTTAACTAACTTTTATAACTTGCAGATTAGTTTCCAAACACTGATTGGGAGTCTGTAACAACTGTTGGTTCTCGTTTCTAAGTTTGGACTGTCCATGTTTCCGTATGGAAGGAGAACGTCTAATTTTGACCGATTGGAGGGTAGTATATTGCCACCAATCACAGAACCCCCAGGTTATAACCTGACTGTTACACAAACGGAACATTTGAATTAAGGTCACATGACAGAAAAAGTATATATCATGAACTTTAGAATCGTGATACAATGGATTGAAATGAGAGTTTCATAGTTCGAATCTATTTCCAATTAGAGTTTCTATTATCATTAACGATTTCTTTAATCTTGTTTTGCAGTTCTACATTGTACTGCATAACACTAAACCAGAATATCGAGCTTCGTGAAAATCCACCGATAAAGTGATTTTTTTAGGAAATAATTTATACTTTGGTCTTTAAGTCAAATGACCTTTAAACTTGTGTTAGACGTACTACTTGCACTTTAAACGTTATACCATACATTATAAAACTTTCATACTAAGGTTCGTGGAAATCCCCCGGAAAACACATTTTTTATATTTGTTATACTTTGGTCTTCCAGTAAAGTGGCTTTGAAAAAGTTTCTCGGCAGATGGTAACCACCTAGTCTTATAGAGTGTAATTTATTATACTGTACTTAAATACGAGTTTCGTCAAAAAAGTTTTATTATTTTTCGAGGCATGATTTTATTTTGTTTTTAGCGCCTTCAATTTCCTGTATAGGCAACCCGCATTATACGGTACCCGAAAATATTTATTGGGGGTAGACGAAGTTCGATTTAAATTTGACCCTTATATAACGGAGATACAGCCATTTTTAGGGTTCGGCTTCCAGTGAAGTGATCTTCAAAACATGCTCTGGCAAATGATAACATTATTGGTTAACGCATGATATTTACTGTCTAAATACCAAGTCGCGTCGATATTAACCGATAAAGAACGGAGATTCAACGTTTTATTTGGAGGATCTTGTCATCCCTTGGGGCGATAAGATTGCAGCACAATAGAAAACATAACGTAAAAAGTGTAATCAGTAAACAGTGAATCCGCGCTTTCCATCCTGACTTATGTGACGCTACGGAGAACAGTATATATATATAGGTATTGGCGGAGAACCACCCCAAGCGGGTGAAAGCAGTACACAGCTCTCAGATGACCTTGGGGATGTCCATGGAGGGGGGTTCACATGTCGGGGGGGGGGGGGCGTGGCCAAGTCACGTGTTGGGGGGTTGGTCGTGGCCAATTCACGTGTCGGGGGGGGGGGGGCTCATCGGCTATATCCCCCTACTACCAGATCGATAGACGAAAACGAAGTATATTAGGACCCATATTTATGGAAACTATTGTTACTTATCCTACCCATTAACTGTTATGTAAGGACTATGGAATGCTACTAAGGGACGTCCAGTATGCATACTTTACACCCTGCAAGATACACTACAAATTATACTGCAATTTGCTCAGAAGGTTATGTAAAAACGGACATCATAACGACACACATGCATCACCTTCCTAGCCATCAAGGCCATTATGCATTTTGTCTTTTTTGTATAATGGATACAAAAAATTGTATCTAAATTAAGTAATCAATTATATATTATTAGAACTATCAAAGCATTTGCCAATCATCACTTGTATGTAGTTTATTTGTAAATATAGGATTTGGCCGTTTACAGTACGAATAACTATAATTATACATATTTTTCAATGGTGGTAGCATATAAATCCAAAGGGAATTTAAGTAGTATAATTTACTCTTGCAGTTGTAAATTATTTAATTTAAAAATATTATTACCTATAATAACGAATGTTAAGAATGATTAAATTTTATTAGCAGGAGATGTAGTAATGAGGTGATATGATTTTGTAACTACTTCTAATTTGCGTATCAAGTTAATCCGCTACTTCTGGTAACTTGAACCAGAGAACTTGCCACGATATAATAAGCTAAAATAAGCACTGTGCTGGTGATATCTTTCCCCTAATTAAGTGTGGGCTGGAAAGTTATGAGCGTTGTCATGCAGCTCCCACACGAACGAAATACGCCTCAAATGGATTTGGGTTCTCGTTATACTTCATTTCAAAATAGATTTTAACTTATATTCTAACAGTGTAAAACGAAGAAGTAATGTAAATTAATTGTTGTTACATTAACTAGAGCTAGTATAGCTACATAGAGCTGGTATAAGAGAGGTTAAAGTAAGGTATAATGAGGAATTTATTGAGAAATAAAAAAATAAATGCTCAGCCGCTTGGCAAGTCATTAAGTCAGTATCTGGTTTAGTCCACTTGGTACTGACTCTTCACCACCTTTCTCAGCTGATGAATTTAATGACTGGTATTCAGATTATGGAAGGCAGTTACTTGTTTAATCCTGCAGTGTATCTTCTAGCAATGACTTCCTTAAAAACATGCCTAGTTCTGTTACCTCCTCTGAGGATTTTGGGTTTCAGTTGGTCTCAGTCCCTGTGTTGTATGACATTCTTAGGAACCTGAAATCCTCAAAGAGCGAAGATATTTTTGGCTTATCAAATAATACGTAAAGTTCATTGCTCCTGTGATTATTGAACCTTTATCTTATCTTCTTAACCTTTCGTTGACCCAGGGGTGCTTTCCAGAATGTCCGAAAAATTCAAAGATGATTTATCTGTATAAGAAAGGAAAAAATGATTGTATCTCAAACTATAGACCCATTTCGATCGCGCTGGTTTTCTTAAAAGTCTTAGAGACGTCCATTAAATATAACATTTTTCATTATTCAAACAAAAATGGTTTTCTTTCAAACCGTCAATTTGGTTTCATCCATGGTTCATCCTCTATTGCGGCTCTGGAAAGTGTTATTTCTATAATTCTGTCTTCTTTTGAAGCTGGTGAGTATTTAGGTTTGGCTTTGGTGGATCTGAAAAAGACCTTTGACAGCGTCCCACACAAAATTCTTCTGTCAAAACTATCTTCGTATGAAATAAAAATCAGCATCTGCGCTTTTTTGAAACGTACCTTTGTGGCAGGCAACACAGAGTCGCTATTGGCAATGAAATTTCATGTCCGAAAGATGTTTTTGTTGGAATACCATGGGGATCAGCATTGGGTTCCCTCTTGTTCATCTTGCTCATTAATGATCTTCCTAGTAGTATGTCCAGTAAAACAGTCTTGTATGCAGATGAGACGTATTTTATCGTATCTGGTGATAATATTGAATCTGCTGCAGCAAGTATCACTAATAGTATAAATGAGTCTACCAATTGGTTTTAAGAAAACTGTCTGGAAATCAATGATTCAAAAATAGAAAAATATAATTCTCTCTCAGGAAGTCCACTGTTGAACATAAACCTGCCCGATTACTAGGTCTTCTCATGAATCCAAAGTTATCGTGGGTGGCCAATACCAACCAAGTTATCTCAAAACTTTCTCGGGTATGTTCCTTTCTCAGAAGATTTAAATCCTCTGTATCTGAAAAGATTATGCTCATGTCTTATTTTGGCTTTTAGCGAATTTCCCCTATAGGGAAGAAGCTATTACCGTAGTCGGCATGGTAAGACCTAGGCCCGGGACCATGATAACGTTTCGTTATGAGGTCCCCAGACCCCAAAAACACCATTCGTTCGAAACTGTATATATATAAATATATGCCCGTTGGTGCGATAACTCTCGTAAAAAGAGTCCGATTTTGATTAAATTTTGCATAAACGTGTAAAGCAACATTTATGACTTAAGTTCGAAAACCAGCCATATCGCTTTACTTTAAGGGGTATTTTGGGGGGGTTGTGTACCCCAAAAAGGGGTTTTTTAAACTTTTTACATACAATTTTTGAAATAGTCAAATTTTAGTTTTTAACATTGGATACAGCTTTAAAAAACACACAATTTGGTACTTTGATTATTCCTCTAAGTCAATCAATTACCGAGATATTGAAAGTGATAAACACAGTACGTTGTCTAATGTTATTCTTATGGAGGAAAAGACTAATTTTATATCTCGCTTCTTTATGAACATATACTGACGAAACTTGGTATACGGCTTCATCTGGTTGTGGTGTATTGATATTTTCTAAAAAAAAAAATTTTTTGCTAAAGGTTCCCATAGCAGCAAACCTGCGTACTCAGCCCCCATGTTATTCTTATAGAGAAAAATTAAAATGCTATGTCCCACTTAATTATGAACATAAATTAACAAAACCTCTTATATGTCTTATATGTCTCTTAGTTGAGTTATATTGATATTTGCCTAAATACCCATTTGTTCGTTCCTTGTTGTAGCAAACCTGCGTACTCATCACCCATGTTATTGTTACTGATATTAATCAAAATGGAATATATCGCTTAATTTTGAATGTATATTGATGAAACTAGGTATGTGGCTTCACCTAGTTCAGTTACATTGATATTTGCATAGAAACCAATTGTTTATGTGCCTTGTTTCAGTAATCCTATGTACTCATCCCCAATGTTATTCTTATGGAGAACAATTAAAATTGTATATATCCCTTATTTGTGAATATATTTTCAAGAAACTTGGTATGCGGCTTTATGTGGTATTAAGTCATATATCATGCATTGGAAATTCGCTGAGTACGCAGGTTTGCTGTGACGGGGGTATTTTTTCATTGTCGCCTTTTATATGGCAACATTTTTTGGGGTAATAGTTCCGGAGCTGGCCAGGTACTTTTGTGGTAGAAAAAGGCCTTGCGTATTATGGCAGGTATTCCTCAACAAGATAGCTGCAAACATTGTTTTCACAAAGTTTCAAATCATATATGTGCAAAGTATTTTCATCTATCAAAATATTCCGTATGTAAAAGAGAATAATGAACAATTTTCATTGAGGAACGAGGTCCTTGTGTATTAAACCAGAAACTGCCAAAATATAATTATTAGCAGACCTCGTTTACACAAATTTTCAAGTTCCCATAAATATTTGTAAATATCAATGTTTAATAAATTGCCTATAGATTCCCGTAGATTGCCTTTCAATTCTTGTAAAAACAAACTTAAAACTTTCCTCATTAACAATGTTTGTTGAGATGTAAAGGTTTTCTAGATTTTAGGGGTAATTTTGGTTAAGAACTGATATTTTCTTCGATAATTATGTTTTTATTTGTATTATGATCACTGTATTTTTATTATTGTTTATAAAAATAATTGCCATGTTCAGACGATGTCCATTACACAATGTAACTTGTGTTCGAAGAAAAATAAAGATTTTATTATTATTATTAACATTATTATTATTATTTTTATTATTAATATTACTATTATTATTATTATTAAATATTGGTTATGATGTTTATTTCATAACACTGCTAAAACTGAAAGAATGTGTACTAATATCTTTCAACTTCAGACTGCTAAATAAATATGAAATATATAAGGTTATTGCCATCTTGTTTAACTCAACTGATCCAAGTTATCTAAGTCAATGCCAAAAATAATATTTAACACTAATAGCAAGATTTCAGAGAAACAATGTGTAAATACAACATTTTTACTTAGTTTTTACTTAACACAATCACCATTTGTGGTTTAATCATTGAAGTAGAGGCTCAGCAGCGTCTCGTTAAAGTGCCACTTACAAATAGAGTGGAGTAATCCGCTAGGTTATTAAACATAACGATTTTTCTCTAGTGCTTCTTAATTTTATGTGAGTTTTATGCGTGTATTTTGTGACCATAGTCATACTATTGCCTCAGTTAAGTAAATCAGATGCTAACATCGATAAGTATAAGACACCAAAGTGTATTTATATATGACAAATATATTCAATTACTTTTTTAGTAGCATGATACGTGTTGTTAAAACTACATAAGGTAAATAAACTACGTCTCACAACAATACAAATTATATTTACACTTATACTGTACTGACAAACAAGACGGTAAAATATACACAAAAGATGTTACAAGGCGATCGATTGCAACCAGTTACACCAGTCATCATCAGGCCCAATCAGAGAATGACAAAAATAAAATGGTGAACAGCATATATGCTGCACAGTATACAAAGCTGGTTTATAGGTTGAGGTTTACAGGTCAGAATATGTAGCATTTAATGTCTCCTGGTTATAAAGTATATTGTGATATTTGTTTTATTTTATTATTTTGACAATATATTGTATTTTTTTTATATTTTGGTTCTTGTAGAGTGATAAACCAGCTAAATTTCCATATAATTAAAAATATTAATACAGTATTCATACAATGTTCAAAATTATCACTTCAATGAATTTATTTGTATGTATTCCTTTAAATCTGTTAGTTTAACGTTTATTGAATACTCATGTATACATGCATACATGCATACATTCATGCATACATGTATACAATATGCAATGGAAAATTGGGATGGCTTATATAGATTTTAATATCACGTGAAAGAAAACCCCCAGCCTATTAACAATTTCAAATAAAGGTCATAATATAAAATGTATATTCTTGAAAAAATATAATTATTATGAAGGTATATGATTGAAGATTTGAAAACGTTATAAGTTTATAAGTGGAAACGTATCATCAAGTACAGAAAGTTAAGGTTATTTTCAGTATTCGAAGAACAATAACTTGCGAAAGCATCAAGAATTTAACTGGGAAACAAGTTGGAAACGAGGTGGGGGATGAGCTTAAACAACAATACCATTGTTGGTCAACGCCAGATTGGAGAGGGTTCAGGAGAAGATTGCTGTTGTTATGTCACAGTTTCCCTCCTGCGCTTAGGTATAACGTTTGTATGTCTTTATCTTCGCTTATAATTTATTAATAAGAAACTAATGGTAATCTATTGATTTTATTGAATGTAGTATAGGCAACAAGTGTATTTAACAGTAGATATAATTAAATGACAACGAACGTAATAAGGGCGACGTGCTAGAAAATATATTGATGAGAAATTAACGATCTAATGGAGTGAATATGCTCCATAATGAGGCTTTATTATGATTATGATCTGTCAACAGTGAAAAAGACAAATTGTCAGTTTTAATTTAACTTTTAAGTTTTGAAAATTTGTTTAATAAATTTACTTTTAGCTTTGACCTTTTTTAGACCTTATAAAAAAAAAGTTTTTTTATAGACCAATACTACTTATTAAACCTCATTAAGGAATAATTAGGTTGGTTAGCGAGAGGTTCTTTATTTAGGTAATTTCTGATATCTTATAGTTTTTAGTAAAATTAAGGCTATTTGTTATTGTTTTATCTACATTTTTCCTTAAAGGCTATCTTAACAAAAACGTTCTAGCCTGGTACAATTTAATCAGATTATTCAATATTCATTTTCGCTAATAACATTTATTATATAAATTGTCTCCAAATTTCTTTGTCCAAACCTTTACCATGATATGCTTTAGGTAAAAATAATAAATATCGTAAAGTGTCCTATAGAAATACCAAAATTGGCTCTAAATGACTACTGATTATCCGTAAGCTAATTTTTTAATTATTTGAATTTTAAAGTTCTTTGATTTCTTTGATTCGAAATGTATAATAATGAATTGTGATACATGAAAACCAAAGTAAAATATTAATTACGTGGATGTGATATAACTTAACAAAGGCTTTTCAGTGGATGTGACTAGTTATGTTACTCGACTAAATAAATATGCTTAATAGCTTTAATTTATGACGTAATAATACAATTCAGTGGAAATTACAGTACGTTTCTCATTTTATATTATTTTTACGGGATATTTAGATAATTAAAAAACCTAAGTTACATAGAAATAATTGTGTACTAGAATTATGAATGGTTATTGCAACCAGTGAGGTGATATGCAAACTGATGTGTAAAACATACACGTTAGCATTGGAGTGACATGTGATATATTTCATCCCAAACATTACCACTGGTGCCACCGAGTGTTCCGAAACATTCATTATATCAGTCTAAACACCGGTGTTACAATTTACTGGTGGTACACGTACGGTTGGCTTTATATAACTATGTACGAGAAATATCACATTGGGTTATACGATAATATTAATCCAGAATCAAGAAATAGGTATCGATACACTGACTACTCATAAGCTTTATAAATAAAAAACAAATAGACATGAATGTACAAGGATTGATTATATTAATTCGTTTGAGTAATGTAAACGTATCAATTTGTTCTATTGTGTTTTTTTCATTTATAATTTACATAACCCTTTCTAGTACGCATAAAACGAAAATTTGTTTCTTTGTTGTTGTTGTTTTGTGAGGTTCCAGTGGGCGGGAAAGTCCCTGGCCCACTGAGGCTGCTTTAGGGCGCTTGGGCCCTCTTCAGCCGTCGGATAGGGTTGATTGGTGAGGGGGAGATTGACGCACTGCAACAGGACTTTTTTTATTATTTTTTTTCGTTGCCTGCTACAGTGGCCAGGGAATGGTTAGAGGTTAACACACTGCAACAGGACTTTTTTTTTTTTTTTGCCTGCTACAGTGGCCAGGGGAAGGTTTGGAGGGAGGAGAGATGAACCAACCGCGACAGGACTTTTTTTTTAAACATAAATATAAGCTATGGAAGACGTTACTTCTTACTCATTGGCTGACCTACTAATTGAAAAGCACCACAAAAGAAACTAATGAACAGTTAAGTGAATCTAAAGGCAACCAAGTAAGTATTCAAGATCGTCTCTGAGTTATGTTTACTGTACTGGAGCACATCTTTGGATGCAATTATTCGTAAATTGAATTTTGGAGAACAAATACCGATAAATGTCTAAGTTTAATTCATCACCTTTTGATACTTTATATTTGTTTGGGAAGGAAGAAAGAATGCGTGAATAATAAGGCAAATTACAACTAAATAATTAGTTAAATCACTTCAATACAAACCTTTACTAGATGGGTTTAGAGTTTTACTTAATTCATGTAAAATTACGAACTAAATTCTGCGATTCATAGTGATGAATGCGACTAACTAGATGTAATTTAATTTACATATTTAAGGTAAATTAACCGTTATTTACAAATTGTTCGCAAAAACATGTCCAAAGAAGCAAGATATTGTTATAATATATCTCATAATCCGTACGTACAAAATGGAATAACTTGTTGTATTTTAATTATGCTCATGGAATTATTTCCATTAGTTTTGTAATTAAAATTAAAGTCCTTAGAGATTAAGTGTCCGTAATACATTTGTCGGTTTCGTATTTTATTGCTAATGGGTAGAAAATCAGAGGTGCTGCCTTGATGGTGTTTCAGTTTAATCTCACGGCCTTTTTGATCCAGACGTAGGATATCACAAATATATTGATATTGGATATTTATACACAATAATTCACAAGTTTGATTGAAAAATTAAATTGTTTATCTTTTTTATACAAATCATCACCATAGAATGTTAACCATACAACCCACTTGCTAGGGTTTATATTTTAAAAAAGCTAGTACAAACGTTGTTGTTTGGGAACTAATAATACACAAAAGAGGAAAAGTAATGGATATCATATTTATAGAGCGATATTTAAAAAGACATCTATTAATCTTTACACCGATTTGTTTTGTTTGGTAAAAAAAATAATAAAAAAGTCTTTGTAACACTAAATTACATGCATATGATTAATCAATAATTAGCTATTTATTTTTTTATGGATGTTACGCCGCCTAATTTAAAGGTGAGACGGAACCGCGGAACGGTTAAAATCATTTTGTGTCGACTCCTTTAACCAGACACTAACATAGATAATGTAAGTTTATTAGAATTGTATAAAGCCGATCATTTCTCGCACATTGTTTTATGTCAGATGTATTTAGTATTACTGATTTCAGTTTGATATATTCCTATCAAACCCGTGAACGTAAAATCATGAATTTTCACATTTGGTCGTAACATAATTATTGCTCTTGCAAAACTGAACCTGTCAATAATTTTTTTACATTTCACTTCCATTTATTAATTATATTTTTCTCTGTCAAACTTTAAAACTGATAAAAACTGTAATATATCATAATTAACTTTAAGTTTTGTACAATTTCCACAGACCAGGTCGTGTGTCAGCTCGTATCCAAGCCCCAAGGTGTCACCCATAAAATCAGTAAGATTGTTCTTATTACATTGGATTTACAATTAGATTATAGCTATGGAATTTTGGTTTAACTGAAATAGTTAACGTTATCCATTTCATATTACCATATTAATTTGTCTATAGAAGTGTCTTATAGGCATAATCACTCTTATAAAGGACTAATTAAAGAAAGTCCTTAGTTAAAATATATTATGTATTTATATATAATATAATATATTATATATTCATTTATTTATAGGTATTTATTAACATATTAATTTATATTAATTAAAGAAAGTGTAAAGTTTGTTTATTATTTGGAGATTGACAATATATAATGTTCTGCCAATATGATGGTTTTATTTAAAGTGTCCAAGTACCTACATTTCTGTTAAGCCTAGCCATATTTTGATAACGTGGTCTTACCCACAAGGTTAAATCTAAATTATACCAGATGTTACCCTAATTTGTTTTATTGGGTACATCTTAATGATAAAAGTTGCAGTATATTAAAACAGCAGTGGTAAACCCCTTCTTATTGTTGAAAGCAATCACTAAATACAATTCTCCAAATGACCCCAGCCCTACAAGTGTTTGGATCTAAGCCAACTTTCAGCATCATTAGCTTTACCGTAGCTGTTTGTTGGGTTGAGGGTTATACTCCAAATCATATTTTTGTAAAATAGTATTTAAATATTTTCGTTCAAGTTTATTGCAGTATTTTTTTATTTTACTAATTGTATTCATATAGCCACAAATAAAAATACACACAAAATGTATTTATAGTAAAATACCTATAAAATAAAATAAAATATTTTATAAAATACAACTAATACCAAACGAGTTATAAGTTCATACATGTACCTACACCCACATCATTTAAAGTTTCTAAATGACAAATAAATACTATTTGCAATACTCAAAATCATTGTGTAATTATGTTATAAATTAAAGTATATTTTAGATCACGAATATCAATGACGTGACAATACATAGTAATGCAATATTCATTACTGTTTGATTGTATTTAATTAATTACTTGTTGTTTGGATTCGTCTTTATCCTTTTACTTAAGTGAAAATACTCTTTATAGAAGATAACTTTTGATAGCCTATTAGATTTTATTTATTTATTCTTCTTTTCGAATACTACAAATTAGGATACTTCCTAATTAGGATTAGGATTAGGAACTCACTGATTGACTTGACATAATACAAATGCATTTACAAGTTCAAACTGTATTTTGCTACTGTTATGGTTAGTGAACATGGCAATTACCTTTTATCTAGTTGGTTAATTTATGAAAGTCCTTCTGGATGTTGTTATACAATTTCCGTGTTTTAGAGTTGAAATTTTACGATCCAGCTTACTAAAAAATCAAAATAGTTTTAGGTGACGAAGCCTTATTTTGAATTTAACAAGTTAAACCCTTGCAAACATGTATGAGATCACAGCAGACAAAACTAAAATTATTCTTAAGAGGTTTACCATTTTTCTTCAAACGGAAGGAAAAACTCACTAAATTAATTAAGGAATACGAAAATCTGTGTATATTATTGACTAATAGCATGTTAGCAACGATATAACCATGTAGAGATAAATATAAAGGTACACAGATTGTATCTAACAACAACGGAACTCATTCCAGAGCCATAGCAGCCTCTCCCTCCATTGCGTGCCCTAATTACAGCGATACGTCATCGACCTCGTTTCTCACGACTCTTTTTTATTTATTTCCTTTTAAATTCTATTTTAAAATCAATATTTCCATCAATACATCAAACCATTATATATATGGAAAAGCATCATACGAGGACTAAGTTATAAAAGTGAATCTGGAAAAGTTATTTGAATAACAGTTATTAAATACCAAGACTACCAGACTTAAAAAGTATTCATAAACATATACGAATTGTACTTCAAACATATGTAATAGTTTTTAAAATTTGACATAACTTTGTTTAATACAAGCTGATCTAGTTACCAGTTTCTAAAATACAATTATAATAATTTAAGAAGCTCAAACGCCAAAGAAAAGTAGAGGGATTCAAATGTCGAGCTATTGTTGCGGTGTGGGAAGGCATTGTGACGTCTGTCTGTTGATTTTCTCATGTTTACAAGGAGAAGATTGCTTTTGCTATTTTAAGATTCCTGCTACATTGTTACTGAAGATCAGATTTGTTTGTATTCATGTAAGAATTGCATACAGGGTGGAAATATTACTTCTATTTTCATATAGATTAGGTAATGGCAAACCATTATTCAAAAACCTTTCCGTGATATTTTTTCAGATAGTGGTGTAAAACTACATAATACATGGTATTGAAAATTTTTTATGGGTTACATGTAGTATGAACCGTATACCTGTGAATAACGTCCTATACTATTTATAACGTACGTAAATTATATTTATTTTTTAGTAAATATATTATTTATTTTGGAAGTAATACGAAACATTAAATAGCTAGCAAATATAAAAAAAATGAGACAGCACATGAAAATAAATCTGATTATAAAATAAAATACACCAATAAGGCATAGAAAAAAATGGTTTAAACGAAATAGGTAACTATTAAAGTTGTTAACTGTTATCTCAGCTAAAGTATGTATTTGTATGCATTTTTTAACAATGAGCTTATTAATTTTACACCAAACCGATATCACAATTTCTGTTAATTGTTAACTTGTAAAATGTGCACACATTTGTTTGTAAATACAACTAAATGTTACTGTTTATAAATCTCAATTGATGTAAAGTCTTGTAGTAATTTAAGAATTTGCATCAGCCCCAAAACCCGAGGAGAGACCGAATAGGAGCTTGTTAGCGATGAAAGAAATCTTTGCATTTCAAATTAGTACCAACAAAGAAACGAATCCCAAGTTTGTGTGTATTGACCTCCATTTCTTATTGTGTTATTAACTTTTGTTAGATGGTTTTTGGATGGTATGTATTACTTACAATCAACAAGTACATATGAACATAATCAACATGATCACCTATTAAATTTATCATCATCAAAGTTAATATTATAGTTCAAATTGTTTAAAAATGAACGAGATTGAAATACCTGCTTCAAATGTTTATGACTCGATAGTAGGGTAGGTAGTGGTAGTAATGATTACATTCAACCTAACATATTCTTTGACGTTTGCTGAGGAAACATTATTTCCAATCTATTTTCCTCATGCAACAAGCATTTACCGAGGTATTTAAAAAAATATTTTTCTTGACAAAAGAAAGGTTTTTTTTTCCAATTAATATATCTTATTGGCTTGATAATGTATATGACCTGTATAAAAGGCGAATTTTTTTAATAATGTGTTTTTCCCTTTAACAACATAAACCATATTTTTTAATGGCAATAAATAGTAGTGACGTAAATAGCAAGAAAAAAGGTTATGAAGTAATCTCAGTACGTAATGCTTGTTTCGTTTGGCATTTTTATGTTCCCTATAATGCTGGGGAAGTGCGTTAGTACAGTAGTTGGGCCTTGAACCTCTATTTTGACGTTGAGCTACTTTTCTGGTGACCTGCGATTTTTAAGCACTCCACGAGTTTCCATGATGACAGAATTCTCCTCGGATTTCGAAGTCATTGAAGAATCTTAAACGCGAATGAAACTCTGTATACAACATTTTATGGGGTAGCTACAAACTATTTACCTGCCTTAACGTTTTGCTATGTAAGGTATGAAGATCGACATCAAGGAAGTCTAGTTTTTTAATCAACCCTAATTCGGTGGATGTAACTACCACATTTCAAAAAAATTGATTCGGTTCATGCGTAACTAATTCAAGGCTAAGTAACATCTGGAAAGTATATTAACAAAATAAAAGTCTGCCCACAAAAACAAAGCGGAGCTACGAAAACATCCAGTACCTATTAAAAAACACTGAATGCACGTTACACGCAAACAATGAATTTGGACAATGACTGCAATTTAAACTTAGCTCGTGAGTGCGTTTTATATTTGGGCATTGACCGAGGTAAAATATCCACATTACCATGTGGGTTAACAGATTTACTGAAATGCCGCCGTGAACCAGTTTACCATAGTTTAAGCAAATTTATTAGGCATTTTCAGTTTGCACGGATATCAAATAAAGGGCATAAGAGACACGTGTCGAGACGTTATGTTAGCCAACAGCCTATCAAAGCTAAAGGCAACAAAAATAAAACAATAAGAGTCACGTATCATAACATCAGTGTCTGTGTGAATTAGTAAAACAACCTATCTAAAGTTCAAAATTCTTTTCCCGCAATCAGTATGGATACTATAATTTTTCTCGAACGCTGAAGAATTGAGTAGGAGTGGTTACTCAAATTGTGTAGTGGGCAAGTCTCTTCAGCTATAATAAATTGAGCACGTCACAACTTGGGTAGTTTGCGAACGGCTATAGTTACGTAGTCAGTTGGTTAAAAATGTTGGCCATTGAGCAAAATCGGCGATTGAGTGTAACATGTACAAACATATAAATGGCGATGTATGAGGAACAGAAAAGTACTATCAGGACACAACAATCAACACTTTCTTTTATTATTTAAAAGATGTGCCATAGTAAAATCTTTTTGTTATATTCATATAAGAAATAAGAACTATATTTTTTTAACAACAATTTCCCTGATAACTACAGTTAATAGGAAGACTGCTGCTGTCAATCGAGTATATTCAAATGTAGAAATTATCTAACAAAAAGTTAGAATAGAGTAATAAATGGAGCCATTTGTCAAGTGGAAGCAGAGTGAAGAAAGATTATTTCACAGTTTGCTGGGCTCTTATAACACCTTTCTTGGCAATCCACCTGTAACGTCAACAATGCCGACATGCATGTCGTGTCGCTTATTAGGATACCAAACATTTTCAATCCTGCTATATTTACTCTTTTTTTACATTGATTATTACTCATCGTAAATAAGTATTATATATTGTGTATGTTAATATTTTTCTTATGAATACATCTTTAATGAAATTATGTTGCAATATTTAACTTTAGATGGGCTTTAAATAATAGTGTTTGTTAGATATTCATTGACGATGTTTGTGGTATCTCAAACCGTCTCTTACTTTATCAGTTTTGTTTGTGTGTTTGACCTTAATCAGAATTCATATTTTCTGTGTTCGCAAACTACTTAGTTGATCTTGATCCCAGCAATTGTTACTGAGAGCAAAAGTTAATGGCCAGCCATTTGTCATGGCGTGGAACTCTAAACACTCTCAAGTTCACCTGTTTTGAACGTTTTGAAAAACACCACGTAATAAGATTGTAATATTTATTCTCGTATTCAAATAAATAGACTTTATAAACTAGCTATTATTTATTGAAATCCTGAATTGTGTATATTCTGTTTATTGTTTAAAATGATACCTTGTGTTAATACGTTACTATTTCTGTTTTTAACAGATTTAGTTATTGTAAAAGTATCTCTTTATATATAAAAATAAGGTCAGCCAGTCTTACTGTTCCGTCTTATTGACTTACTGCTTATTTTGTTAAATAAGTATAATATTATTATAGAAATATGGGATAATTTGGTCTTCGTTAAGATTTACAAATACATTTACCATTTACCTACACCCTTTAGCTCTACCCTGGTTAAGAGGTAAATTAAATTGTATCAGCTTTATATTTTAACAAACATTAGTTAATCAATAGTTATTATGGCCTTACATAACTAAGATTATTGTAGCCTCACCACAACTTTTAAGATCCAACAAATACTTAATAAACATCTAACTTGAATAAATAATCTACTTCTTGCGACAACCTGAAGTCCCAATATAACCCTTTATAAACATTTTGAACTTGTTATAATTGTTAGAAAAAATTATGTAAATTGGTGTAAGACTTTGGAAGGAAATAAATAAAGTTCCCCTTAACGCCTGCTGAGGCATACAAGAATTGCCACTCCTAATAAAAAGTATCAACAGCTATCGCTTAGACCAGTTTTGTTGTAGAAAGCTAAAGTAATAAGATTTTAACAAGTTACGAAAAACCTTAGTCGGGCTATTTTATACTTTTAAATTAAAAAAAATAACCACAAAAATAAAGGTAGTAAGGTGACTAAAACGTGAAAGGTAAATTTAAAGAATAACTATTTTCTATCGT
This sequence comes from Allygus modestus, assembly GCA_963675035.1. Taxonomy (NCBI): domain Eukaryota; kingdom Metazoa; phylum Arthropoda; class Insecta; order Hemiptera; family Cicadellidae; genus Allygus; species Allygus modestus. The sequence goes on from OY776115.1 coordinate 83,603,549, forward strand.
AATCAAAGTGACAAGTGATTCTATTATTATAAGTGATTTTATTATTACCTTTTAACCCATTATTATTATGCAATATTATATCGTGAATTTTTTAAAGTAAACTAATATACTCTTGAGTACTCAATAATTAATTCTTAGCTTATGCTTTGTCAATCTTCGGAGAGTTAGTGAATTTAAGTATATGTAGATTCATCTCTCATAAAATCTAATTGAAATCTTCAAGCAAATTGTCTTTTGTTGCTTTAATTAGCTTAAAATATGTAGTTTATATTAAGAAGTATTCATTTTATTTCCGTTATAATGTAAATTTGCACATACATTAATAGCCTAAAAATAATTTTATTAGGATTAAACTTTACTGGTAGTATGTTCAAAACTTTAATTAATTTAAAAATCTATGTCCTATGATAGAGCTCTGATGAAGTTATGATACAGTTCTGGACTATTAACTATTTTGCAGTCTTGATGGTAATTTTCCACATGGTTTTAGTAATGTATAAAATAAGTTATTGTTAAAAATACAAGCATCTGCTGCAAAAAATAACCAATACTTATGACGCTGTGTGGCATTGTACAACATTATCTAATATAAATAATTTGTACACTACCCATAAATAGACTTCAATAAGATTTAATTTTCATAAAATGTTATCATGGAGAGATGTCAAACTATTTCAACTCTATGTCAGTTGTTTATCCTGTCAATTAATAGATTAATCTTTAAATAAATCAATAACGAACAAAAAAACCTCTGAATAAAATATCTTATCGTAAAACAATGCTGTAAAATTTAGTAATATAATATTTAAAATGAGAGTAATAACCGCAAATAATTTTAATGTAATTATTGCAAACAGTATGATTAAACAGATTAAACTCACTTTTTTATAACACGTTAGATTCCAGACACTTAAAGCGAAAAGGATGACAAGGACGAAGAATTCTACGGTGAACTGGAAAGGATAATGCCGAGAATGGAAGGGCTGTAAAAGTCCTGCCTGCTTATCCTATTTTACGACAGGGCGACCCAACCGGTAAGGGATAAATTTACAGGTTCGTTGGGCAATACACCCTTTCAATATTGTTAAATAAAAAGGATAAAATAGTACTTTTAGGTCGTGTACACGTACAACCGAGTGTGCAATTTCAAAATCGTACAAAAACCATACTGTGTGAACCATACTTTTGTATGAAATGCCTTACTGAGCTTATTACAACTGTTTTACTGCGAACTTAACATTGTTTTGTAAAATTTTAATGTCTGGAAAGGGAATTAAGGTTTTGAATTGTTAATACAATATATTCTTTTTGCCTTCATAAAAGAACCTTAGATGGTGGAGTGCAGCCTTTTAATTCACAAGATCTCGAGTTCGATTTACGCCGATCACCAAAGACTGGCTATGATGCCGCACCCCGCTGGTTAGCAACTCACCTCATGCTGATGGTTTACCTTTCTACAAAACTAAACTAGATTTGTCTCTAAGTCGATGAGAGCTATCGTTGAAATATAATCCTAAAATACAAGCAATACAAAAAATATATGTTTTTACACAACTGAAATTCCATAATTTATTAGTTGAGAATACTTTGTTTGTAAGTTATTCTAACAAAGTGGTGTTTAATTTAACTAACTGTTATGAATATTTCACAAGAATTTATTTATCAAGATTAATAAATATTGTATTACAAATTTTAGACTTTTGTAAAACCAATCTAAACCTTTTCCATTTTCACAGCTAAAGTTTAATTAGGATTGATTAATATAAATAATGCTGCACTCATTTCCGCTGAATGGATTATAGAGGGATTTTTAGGTTTGCAATATAAACTGTTTATTGACTTGATTACGTTTATTTCGTAGTTTCTTTAATGAATAGGAATGTACTACATTTCAGATAATAGCTATGTAGCACTTTAAAAACTATTTCCTACAATAGGTTCGTAAAAAACGTATTTAAAATATTTTGCCATGGATTTTATTTGCATGCCAACGGTAACATATTTCTTACTTATTGTAAATATTATGTATGGAATAGTGTTTATTTTAACGTGCTTTTACAGGAGGAGTAACTTGTTCTTTAATATGTAGGATTCGATAGTTTAGTAAGTTGTATTACCATTTAGAGGTTTTTGCACTATGAAATTCTAATGCATTTGTCTTATCTGCGTACATTTAATGTGCCTGAAATATACAGTCAGCCTAATATCTGAAATAAATCTATCCTACATTAACCACTGCACTACGAGTTAGAGCAATGGAAAAAAATAAATTACTTTCTTCAACAAATTCAGTCTACGATGTCCATTCTACCTGTATTACTTATTTTTCATATTTCTTCATATTTTTGATAAATTTGTCAATACAAGGACGACTGGCAAGACGAAGAGTTTACAATTGTCCTTAATTAAGGAACATGGGTGATAACAAATGTGACTTAAACCTACAAAACCATGTGGGTATAGTCGTACTAGAAGTACGCTCTTATATCGCGTATGAGGATTGAGATCACAGTTAACAATACAAAGAAAAATGCTTCAATTAGCAATATACCTCATGGGCCCCCATTATAACTGCAGCTTGACAATGACATACAAATCCAGAACATGACAAACAATGAGGCCTGAAATCTGTCAATCAGTCAGTCAGACAAAGTGCATATGAAGTGGTTATGAAGTAGTCTCACTGAGGGCTGAATCATCTAGGCCTCATAATAATATTAGCTGAAGATTTTGATAAAATATAATATTTTGGCGACAATAAAGGTCCCCAATCAGTGAGAGCACGTGGTTTAAAAGTAGTTAAGTTTATTTACACTTTGGTTCTACTGGAGGACCCATCAGGATATTTATTTTATTGCAGCTTAATATTGCTGTAAAAATATATACGTATAAATACAGAACTTGATGAACAATACGTTTTAAAATCAGTCAATTGGTTTTGAATGCCTAAATATTTTAAACACTAATCCAGAGGCTTTTAATGTAACAAATTAACCTTACTGGGGGGGGGGGCTGTGCCCCCCAGGCCTCCCATTGTTATTGTAGCTTGATACTGTTGTTCAAATACACAGCCTATAAATTCAGAACTTAAAAACCAATGAGGCTTAAATTAGACAATTTGTTTTTAAGAAGAATAAATTGCCTTATTTTAAAAAGAAAAGAAAGGTTATATATAATGTTAAATATAATCTAGTAATTAAAACTCTTTGACTCACTTCTTAAAACCCCCCAGTCATTGTTTCAAGGTCCAACATTTTGTATACATCTTAATATATAACTAACGGTATCAGGAAACTGACACATTCTTTCTCCCTTTTAGTCCAACGTTAATTAATAAATTACTTTTTATTTACTAAATATAGAATACAGAGCACGGTCGAATGTACAGAAAATCTTGTAAACAAGTTGTTTTAAAAAATATCCACCCAAATCCCTGTTTAGGAGGCACTTCAGAATGCATGGCTACACACGTGTTTTTAAGAGGGGAAATGCCCCCTATTCCCCCCCAGGGTTATTAAGGGGCAACGAATTTCATCTGTTGGTCAATGCTAACTTGACAAGCACATCAAGTTTGAACTACATTGATCAATAAATAAGAGATAAATTCTCATTTTTGTATTCGCCATAAGAATAACATTGGACAACGTACTGTGTTTACCGCTAAATGAAAATTTCAATTTTATCCGAAACCAGCAATCGTAGAATTGTAATTCATAATACTAAAGTATTTAGTTTTTTGAGCTCTTTTTAATGGTAAATAGTATTTTTTTATTTATGTCTTTTTACGAAAAATAAAAAAAAACAGAATTTTGGATGTTTTAACTCCTGTAATTTCTGAACCCGAATTTTTACACGAATTCGGGTAGTGTCATTTTGTTGGGAAACTAAAGCTATACAAACATCTAAAGTTTAATCGAAATCGTTGGAGCCGTTTTTGAAAAATCTTTATTTTTCATGTTTTTTGGCGGTTTTTGGGGGATAATTACCCTTAAAATAAAAAATGTCAAAAAAATTTTAAAAAATCACTTGGAGATATTGTGGATTAGTACCTAAATACCAAATTTCATAAAAATCGGACCATTGGTTAGGGCTCTAGCTCTGTACACATCCATACAGACAAATAGACACACAGACATCACGTGAAAATCACTTTTTTGGGCTCAGGGAGCACCAAAACGAATATTTCCACTAACAACTCAAATACGAAAATTTGACGAAAACAATACCTTCTCCATATACTATGTATAAGGGGGAGAAAGTAAAAAATGATCCCTATTTCCTTTGGTCACGCCATCACTTGAGAATTAGTGGACATAATTGAATAATTATGTTTTGTTGTGTTCGTTTATGTCAGAACAAGATTCTTATAAAATGCAATTTTTAATCCAACTTAAGGGCCCCACAGGCCTTCAAAGTTCCCATTGATTTGCTATAAGGTGAGTTAGTTACACCAAGCAGCTGTAAACATACTTGAAAGGCATAAACATATATTTATTATGGAAATAAAAAACTACTTGAATGGAAACTATAATTTTGGAAATGAAAAAAGCACTTGAATGGCAACTCAAACTCTTTTTTCGATATTCAAGTGAGCATAGCGAATGAGCTAATCCGGGAGGCGAGTGAGTGAAGTGAACGAGCTCATCTTGAAAATGAACGAGTATTTGAAATAAAACAAATTCAATGATATTAGGACAGGACAACGTCTGTTGGGCCAGCTAGTTATGTATATTGATGATTACGTGCATGGTTCAGTTTTAATAGATGCTGTGTAGCATTTAAGTTTCAAATAATATTATGAAAATATTATTTTTAAGTAACGGTGCATTATGATCCCACTTATGTGTTATATCATTGACTATCTCAAGTTTAATTTATGCAAAGAATTTTTGCTGTAAAAAATAATACGGGAATTTCTGTTTGAAACAATAGTTATTTGTGTATTAAGGGAGTAAAGTGAAACTTTGTTCCCTGAGGGCGAAATTACTCAGAAAATTTTTCCCACACCCCAAAAGCCACAAGTATTGATAAGTATTCACATTCACAATCGCTGTCCATTTTGGTTGCGTAATGGGTAATAACTAAACTCGGAACGTTACTTGCAGCTGGAGCAAAATATCAATCAGCTGATACAATTCCCTTATAGCTGCACCATTAATGATTGCAGCGAAATGTCAGCTGATTCTGTTCCGCGGGAGACAAAGTAGCACTTTATTATAAGGAGTAAAATTTGACTTTACTAAGTAGGTTGGGGGAAACAAAATGTTTCATACAAGATTGGAATGACGTTTCCTTCAGTTTTTTAAGTGTATTGTATTAGCTCACACATACGCAAAAGGTTAGAGAAAACTTAGTAAACAAATATCATAATCAGCCTGGAAGGATGAGTCCTGCACAGTCCATTAACACATATATAATTGCAATTTCTGGTAAATGGTTCAACTAAATTTAATCAAAATGTTAAAAAGGAGCATCTCTTTTACTTGTTAAACATTAAAAGTATTTTTTCACTAAGAAAAACATGTTTTCTGAAAATAAAAGTACCAATCTCTGTGGGACAGGAGCTTCAATTTCAGATCAAAACTATTTAAATCGGTCCTTTAGTTTTTGTTAGTGGATTTACAAAAGGAATTTTGTTGATATTTGAACATGGGCTCTTATGAGAGCCATAAATAAAAATTAATTTATCATTAGAAACAACACATCTAAACTAAACAAAGATATTGATGACATTAGTGTATGTCAAAACCTTCAGTTTAATACAAGAACTATTTAATAGTTTTTGCTAGTAATATAAGTGATTTATTGAAAGTAGAACAATATTTGTTATGGGAGTAATAAACGTAAATATTGTGCGTTAAAAAACACATAAAAAGAAAATAAATGTAATTATGACATAACTGCAAGCCAAAACCTTTATTTTAATACTAAAACAGTTAAAATTTAAACAGTAGTTTTTGCTAGTAGATTTACATAAAGAATTTTGTAAAAAATGTTAATCGGGCTATTTTGGGAGCTCAAAGTATTTTGTATTGAGCAAAATCTATACTTATACTTAAAATTACCTGGGACCCAGGTAATTTTGAAAACACCTGCCTACTCAAAACTGCTTCGGACCATAATGTTGTAGAGGACCAACAAATTGTAGATAGGTACTTTTTTGTATTTCCTCCAGACCTCAGGACTCTGCTCCAGTGGCATAAAAAGCCACCATGTAATTTTTATTGAGAAAATGTTTTGGTCTAACGGCTCCTCAAACGTGCTCCCGGACCTTAACACGTTACTGGGGGACAAAAAGACTGTATATTTTATTCAGTGTTTAGTGCGATTTCCATGAATCTCTTACAATGGTTGTTCCCGACAATACATGTTTAAGTATCAGTGGAAACAACATTTTTTATCTGGACAAATTATAAGACAATATATTTTGAGACCGAATGTAACTGAAATCTAAATAACCGAAACCAGGATAGACTTTCATAAGTTGAACGATATAAAAAACCGAATGAAATCGTTCGATAGGGTATAACGATTATTTAGGTTATTCGGTTATGGTTTCGGTTACGCCTATTAAGGTTTCGGTTATTTAGGTTTCAGTTAGGCCTACCGTAAAACAGGCTTGACCCGGACACTTTTTTACTATTTTTAGGTTATAGTGCCTTACCATTAACAATGTCACCAATAAAAAATCAGACCAATGTAAAGTGTGTGTACTATTCACTATATCCATTTACCTTTAGCCTAACTTATATATTATTATGTTGGATGTTAATATATCAAAAATAAAAAATAAATGAAAGTGTCCAGGTTAATCTGCACAACCGGTCTTGAACCGGACAACCACTTAACTAACGTTATAACGTATAAACTAACCTCTCCTGTCCGTAGTTGGACGGTATTTTGAGGTCTGCAGATTCCTTTGCACCAATCAAAGGTTTAAAAGTAAAATAAATTAAAAAAATTGTATGGGTTGGGGATGAAAAAAAGGGTATTCTTACGTCACTTTTAAGCTGTTTATTTTTTGCAACTGAAATAAAACTAAACAAAGAAACGTAAGGGAAAAGACGTTTAAAATACAGTTTGAATCATGGGGCCCATTATATTTTCCACAGACATGATCACTTATGGTCGATTTAGGCAAAGAATACTTTTTCGCCGCTGCTCTTATAAACATGACCGTATGAGAGCTAAAAACCACAATGTTGTTATTAGCTATGGCGGGAGTACTGCGTTTAAGGCAGGGACGAGTCGTAACCGTTGGCGCGAGTCACGACAAACGTAGGTTCCAATATTACGTTAAACATGCATTGTCAGGAACAACATTATCATGTTATGTTTGTTTATTTCATTTTTATTTTAAGTTTAATTGAATAACAAACTAAACTAAACAAACATGACGTAGGTAAGGTAATTACAAACATAAAAGCTATTAAATATTAATCTGTGTTAAAAATATCAACCTAAATAATTCTTACAAATTCTTACAAATGTGTATTACTGTTCTATTGTAAAGTTGCATTGGTGATAGTCACCAATAAATAAATAAATAACCAAAACATCTAATGTTATTTGGTAACTTACGTTTTAATAGCGAGGTAATAATTTGTTGAACAAATTAAGACTTTCTACTGTTAACGAGTGTAAATTATAATGTAAGTAATTACATATAGTTGCATTTAATCACTTTAATCACGTAAGAAGTAGGTTTATCACTTTAATACTTTTCTTATAGCCATATTTCCTTCAAGTTATTTTGTCGTCTTGAGTCTGGAGTCTGGAGTGGCCAAAGTCCCATATTTAAGCGCTTGGCCTGCATTTTTATACATAGAGTACGGTACCAATAAAGTTTTTTTATTATAATGGTATTTAAAATAATAATGCATCTTTTAATTAGTATAATATAAAATAGTCATACAATTTTAAAAGTTAATAATATTTAAACCTTAGCTTTTTGGGTTTCAAGTTAGGATAGTAAGTTTGTTTTCCTAGTCAGCATGAACATGAAAACTACAGTTCTGTAGTGAATATATGGCAATACTTACGTTACTCTATAGTTGAACGGCTAAATATCATCGATTCAAGTACCACTAAAATGTCTTCCAACGTTAATCTTATGGAATAAAAAATATATTTGTTTTAAAGATAATTTTATTATTACTTAACCAAATATTCCCAATAATGAATTCGACCGAGATTTTGCACTATAGAATCAATCTATAAAGTGTGGAGGCGTTTTTGAGTTATTTTGGTCACAGACACGCCAGTTCGAGTTGATTCTCTTACCAGTCTAAGCAGTAAAGTTATGTATAAGGATTTTCCCTCACTTCGTTCACTCAATCCAATAAATTATAATTTATTAAATATATACAAATTTTTGCAGGAATACATACATGTAAAGATAAATACATATAATCAACACTTTAAAGCTGTTACTTATGGAAAATGGAAAGAAGTAAGCAAATCTAACCTACTTGTACATGATAAATATAACAAATCCTCAATATTTTCTTTAACAAATTTATAAATATCTATCATCTCCACACATATTTTTTTAATATTAGGCCTCTCTAGCTAATAATATCAAAGAACATATTTTAGGTAGCCATTAACAGATTACTCATTCTTCCCCATCAAATGTAAACGGCTTTACCTATTTAGTACTAAATCTTAATATCTCTTTAAGACGCCGACGCAACCAGGGCGTATATTAAGGCGAATATGAATGAATGATGAGTGTAGAACAGGTGAGATTTTTTTTTTAATTACGTAATTAGAATATAAGAAAAGAACGCGATGAATCTATCGATTTATCTTCTTTGCCCTAATTATTAAATGTTAATTGAATCAGCAAATCAATTATTTATCAATTAGCAAACTAAAATGTATTTCTGCACTATGATATTGTATTTATTTACTGATGAGTTTTCAATTAAAATGTTACATAAATATTTCAAATGTTTTTCTCCGTAGCCTTTCTCCAGCACTTCTTGCATTATCAGGAAAACTCACTAAAGCTAACGTTTTAAACATTTAAATATACATATTTTTGTATGTTTTTCAGATATTAAAACTATTTCTGGATTTAATTGCTATATAGTGAATCAACTATGTTTAATATTACACAAATAATACTGTAAACTGTATACAATTTTAATCGTAGTTGTTAGGCACTTATAGGCCACACATTTATTAAAAATAAAACAATTTATAAAGCACTTTTCCGGCTTATTAACAAATAATTATGGTTAAATATTTAGGTTAAATAAAGTTTTTTGCTGTCGTTATATTTTTGTATTCAGCGCAAATCACACCAATGGTAATATGGTGGATAGTTACAAAGTATAGTGCATTGAACTATTAAAAAAGCCCATCTGTTTTTCAAATAACATGTAGATTTGTTTTAAAAACAGAACAGGTCCCCGATTAATTTACACAGTATGTCTATTAAATATGTTTACGTAAAATATTTATTTCGAATTAAAGAATTTACTCATTTTTGTAAAATTCAAGTTTTCACCCAACCTTTACAATATTTTGCTATTTAGCCCATTTCCTCCAATAAGCAGTAAAGGCAAACACAGCTTGTTTGGCGTTCAAAGGAATTGTTTGCATTTCAAATTACTGTTGGTAGCAAAACGAAGAGGATGTTTTCTTTAACTAACCGAGAGCAGTAATTTTTTACTTATGACAAAGATTAATTTCGTAAAATGTTTTATTTCCCTTAGTAACATGTCTGAAAATCAAAGTAGTATTGGCCATTCAAATTCATTAAATAATAATAATGATAATAATAATAATATCTTTATTTGTCTTTGAACACAAGTAGTGAATCACCGAAGTGTTGAAAGTAGTGTTACCTTGCGTAAAATTATCGATATTTTTTATTATGATACTGAAAAAAAGTAAGTTTAAGATGGTTTAAGTAAGAAAGTGTTTTTTAATCTTTAATGAATACTGAATAATCCACACTGCTCTACTCATTCTACGTTAGAACTTAAGTTTGTGTGAAACCTAATCAAGTCAAGCTATTATTGCGGTTTTTACGTGTCTCCTCACGGATTGTATTAGCACGAATTTTTTTTGTCCTCTTTACAAATACAGAAAATATGAAATCCAACATATTGGTATTATTATTTATGAAATTTGTATGAACTCCATAAGTTGACATACAAAATAAAACTATTTTTCCTAGATTAGCGTTTTTTATACAAAACTACTATCCCATTGCACGATAACAAGCAAGGTTGTTATCTTACATTATGATTTGTATCCATCGTGGCTAATAATATACATACAACTGCCGATATTGTTTATTTTTATTTTTTATTTGTGTTTGTAGCCTATTTAATCATCAAAATGTAAATGTAATTGTTTTAGCAATAATACGATGTTTTTTGATATTTTTTAAGTGCACTGACTTTGAGGCAGAACTCGTTCTCACAAACAGGCCGATGAGCCTATGTGAGAATTTTTTTTTCTGCAATATTGTTTGTGTACATGATGTTGTATTTGTTTTTATTTGGAAATAAATCTGATTTGATTTTATTTGATTTTGAATGGTGTAGCTTCGTGCTTCCTGGTGTTTTCTTGTTTCGATTACAGAGAAGAGCAATGCTGGCAATCTTCCTGAAATACTTCTACAGACAAAATTATTACATCTCGAATAACCTCTAAAAAACTTTCAAAAACTACCTCAATTCGTTAACAGTCAATAATATCACTATTCTTTCTTTTGGTTTTGACACTCGTTCGATGGCATCCTGTAATAGTGGCCTTACGTTTGGGGTCCATCGTACTAACTTTATGATTACATTTTTTGGTTCCAAAATGTGACTGGAAAACTCTAAGGTATACTTTCACTTACTTAATTTTAAATAGTTAAAATCAATATTAACGCGTACACTTTTTAAATATCACTAATTTAATTAATTTATAAAATCTTCATTTACATGTAATTATTAATTCAAATATCATAACAACTCAATACCCCTTTAGGTTTATATAAAGATATATCTTCTGATATTCAAAGCGCCAAAATCCAGGGCATGAGGGTTAGGCACGGCAATTACTGGCTTATAAATTCACCCTTTTCTACTTCTTGTCTTTCCAGGTCCTCTCTTGCACCTGAGCCCGCTCTCTCCGCTAACCATCAGAAACAAAAACATTGTTATACTACTACGACAAAAACCAGCTTTTAAAGAGCCGCAATGATGTATTATATTTGCAAACATGATAAACTTTTAATTTTGTAATAATTGAAATTCCTTCATAATGTGGAGTTCTATCTTATTATTATATATAGCTAATTATTATAATTAATTGTAAGTAGAAAATGGAGGTGATTATTTCATATTAATAATATAAATAATAATAAAATATATCATAAAACTGACACAGAATTTATAAAATTAAATCAAACTAACAATTTATATAATCACGGATTAGACTACTGATTTATATTAGGGTTTTAACACTATTGAAAGGTATCTAATGGATGTCTTTCACTTATACTTTTGTAAATATGAAGAGTTTAAAATGTTTTTACTTAATTCAATACTACAATAGCAATAAAGAAAATTAATAAACAAAACGTTCTAAACAATTAATCAACTAAACAAAACATTCCTAATAAACTGTATTTTCGAAAACGTTCGATAAGTGCAATATCATCAAAAACATAATTTATTGTAAAATGAACTGCGTGAAAATCGTGGGAATATTTATTCTTTTAAATGTTACGTTAATAGTTCCAAAAATAACCATCAAACTTAGAAATGCCTAATGTAGAGCTAGTAATGATGAATTTTGGCCTAGATTCAAACACTTGTAGGACTGGGGTCATTTGGAGAGTCGTTTTACAGATTGCTTTCAACAGTATAAATGGTATAATAATCAATATTGTGTTTAATGTAATTCAATCAGTTGTTTCTAATATTAGCCAAATTTTTGGGAAAAATTTAAATTATTTATTACTTTCCTTTTTTTGTAGATTGTTAGTAAGAATACAACACCACATAGATAACCTTTTATTAAAACATTAACAATATTCTTGAAAAGGATAACCTGTTTTTTGTTTTTTCTTAGTTCAAAAACCATTTACCAACCACAATATAATTTTATAATTATATTTAACATTCCAACGTAACTCACAATCAAATAATTTGGAGAGCTAGCGATCCAATTCTTTACAAATAGATTTTGTTTAGTTCATTCTTCAGCTAGGATATGTGCTCCTGTGAGAGTAATTTACACCCATGTAGGATTAATCTATATCTAGGTTAATATACTCAGTGTTGTTCACTTTTAACAATACTCCTGGTTTGTCTCCCATTGCATTATTGTTTGCTTGGTTAAATTTATAGCATTAAATAAATAAAATCTAAACGTAAGTGATAGTAGTAAAAACTTTTGATAATATTCCAATTACAAATTAATCATTTGAATGAATATAATTCATGTTAGGGATTATTAATTTACTTTTTCTTATAGTTTGCTTAAATCATTCTAAACAAACGTAGTATTTATAAATGTTCCACTAAAAAACAGAGGATAAAAGGAAAAAGAGTTTTATTTTCCGTTAAAAACAATTTTTATTCTATTGTATTATTTATATATATAAAGATGGTACTGAGCTCAGTGATCGTCATTTTTTATAAGTATTTATTATTATTATTATATCTCTGAAATAATGAGCTGTGTGTTTATACACACAAATAAACCTTTTAAGCATATTAAATACGATTATTGCTTACACTGTTGTAATCTCTAGGAATAAAAGTTATAAGATTTACATAGAAAATATGTGTTTCTCGTTAGATGCTTCAGCGTTACAGCAGGTTCTTTTCACAGTCAATTAAATTTACCAGGACAAATCTAAATAAAATTATATAATAGAGCTAAAAGGCAGCTATATGAGGTGAATAATATGATTATTGATTGTACATGGAGTAAGTGGAAAATCCAAACCCATTCAGTAAAAGATTGTAATGTGAAGTCTTCACGCTCTATCTACTTGTAATTTGTCTCAGTATTCACGCTTTCTTTCTTCTTTTCCATGGGATTTATGATATCTAAAATTAATGCACTATACTTGGACGTTTACTTGTACTTATAACTGTAAATCCAATTTGCTAATTGTATTAAAAGCTAATGTATATACTCATATGGTACACTGAAGTCAAGAATGGACTTGAGTACTCATTTTCTTAATATGATTATTTTGAAAGCTTTTAACTCTATAATAGGGTAACTTTAGTTACAAAAAAACTTCCTATTAACTTTTGCGATGATTTATTTACTTTTCGTAATATGTATGTACATTTGTAGTTTTAAAAGTATAATTGTTTTGGATACACTTGCTACTGTAAGAGTGTACTTAGAGATGACAAAATGAAACGTCATCTTGAGATTTAAAAAAATCAACATTTTGCATCAACCATTACTTTTTGTTTGATCAATTACGACGACAGAGCTAAATAAAATTTTGTTTCATTACCAATCAATTTAAAATAATGCTGTGAGTATTTTTTCTTTATATAATCGTTTCATGCGTAAGTTTTGTTTTGTACTTAAATTAATTTCGTTCATTATATTGATGACAACAAGTTAATTATCTATTTTATTTTAGTTAACAGGGCACATGATCGGACCAGTTAATCCAGTTTGTGGTTAATATTACCATATAACTCATTGTGACGTAATATTAGTTATATGAAAGGCCAACCGAGCGTATAACACCAGTAAATTATATCACCAGTGTTTAGTCTGAGATAATGAATGTTTCGGAACACTCGGCGGCAACTGTGGTAATGTTTGGGTTGAAATATATCACGCGTCACTCTAATACCAACATGTATGTCCTACATATCACTTTTCATATCACTTCACAGGTTATTATGAAATGTATTTTTTTATAACAAAAATGTCCCGTAAATGAATATAATTTAGAAAAATAATGGAAATTCCACTAAATTGTGTTATTACGTTATAAAATTAAAATTATTTAAGCATATTTATTTGATCGAGTAACATGACTAGTCACATCTACTGAAAAGCATTTTTTAAGTTCGAGAAGGTTTAGTTTTGTTTGTTTCTTCTTTCCACGAACAAGAAACGTAGTTCTTAATATTTTATTGAACATGTTGACAACCTATGTTTATTCCGATATACAACTTCAATGAGTAACAATAGATACATTCAATTCTTTGTCAAGAATTTAGCGTGGACATTGCACCAACCTAAACCCGCAAATTTTAACAATCAAACTACATTTAAAAGAAATATAAAGTGAAAAGGACGATACAGTGAGCCCTATTATAGTATTCTGGGACAAAATTCCAAAATAATTCCTTGTAATTTTACTAATATTATACTCTTCGGGTACTGCAATATACTGCATAAGGGCCTACCTTCTATAAGACATTGCTAAAGAAATATATTTTTAAGTTTTCGAAAAAAAAATTAAATTGAGTATTTAGGTATTAGGTATGTTGTTAGTATTATTGTAAACTCATAAATACTTTCTTAAAATTAGAATTAATTCGTTTCCCTCTCACAAATAAATATAAAATGAAATTTATTAATAACGGAAACATACCTGGAAGAAGATTATTAGTACCATCCCATTATTAGTCTACAAGCAAAAATCAAAGCCCAAACTATTGTCTTTACAGTTACTGAAAATGTTAAAGAGTCAATAACTTAACAATTTAAGGAGAAATGTAAAAGTAAAACTAGTAAAGAGGTGGAGGTGTTACCAATACTTACCGAAATAAATCATTATAAGTTATTACTGCGAATGGTTTAAATGATTAAATACCGACCCGCCATCAGCCGCATTTGAAAATTTATGAAATTATTTATCCGTAAAATCGGAAGCAATATTGAAAATGGCATTTATAACGTTCTGACACACAACGATATTTGATTTAATATTCAAACTGATTTTAAAATTAGATCTACCTTTGATAAATACATTTCAATAACGTTAAATTTGATTTTCGTTATGTAGTATAACTGTGATAAGACCAAATAATAAATAATAACAAAGGTTTTCACTGTAATTTGTTTGTGATAAATAGCAAAACACTTTAATCAATTTCAAATCAGCGTTATGTCAGTTGGTGTGGACAGTCAGATTTAGTAGCGTTGAAAGATATAAATAAAAATATATAAATAGAACTGTGGTTTTCAATAAATAAAGAAAAATGTATCATAAATGTTAACTTAGTAATAGTATAAGTGTAAAAATATGATGTCTAATATAAATTATGAATTTACTACCGCTTAGAAAGAGTAAGCCTGATTATATAGTGTGTGTTTCAATGTAACTGAACAACATCAGAACAATTCGAAGCAATAAAAGACCTAAAGTTACGTAGTTAATTTCTATGATACTCAAAAGGACGGGTAATATTTGAGAGTTCAGTGATAAGCGTGATATATGTGTAGCCATTATCTCATAATAATGTGTTAGGTCCGAGAACATCCGGAAGGGATCAGTAGATAATAGCCAAGTATCGAACACGAAAACATTTAAGGTTAATGAATTATTTATTATTAAAGCTTCTGTTTTACTTGTATGTATAATTTTCAATATTTACTTATAACTGTATTACAAAGAGTAAATTATTTAAGTTGAGAGCTTAAATTCAAGTTAGCTTAAACCAATCAAATTTCATAACATAATTACCCCTAAAGAAACCTGGATGTATTGTTATACTATTTCACAAATGGTGTCTTTTAAATTAACCATGGAAGGAAATAGGATTGAACGCAGTCTAAGTTCAATTTACTTTATGAAACTATTATTTTAAAAATGGAGGAAACCTAAATGGAAATGGAGGCTAGTAATCTAACATCTATTTAATAATAAAACGCTAAGTATGCTAGACTTTGTATTGTTGACGTTACAGGGGGATTGCCGAGGAGGGTTTTATCAGCGCCCAGTGGACTGTGTAATAATCTCTCTTCACGCTGCTTTCACTTGACAAGTGGCTCTATTTACTAGTGAATTCTTCTTTTTGCTGTATTATGTTCAGTTGTGTGGCGACGGCGACGTTTGTAATTATGTAGACAAACGCTACGTAATATTCTAGTAGTATTACTTCTTACCGTTCTTTAAACATTATGTATTTAAATCAAATGAATACATCTAGTTCATGTCGTGTTATTTCAAAATGAGAATTGTGCCGCTTTTAACAGCTTATTGAATCGCAAGTATCCTCCATCAGTCCATGCAATCATAAACTAGCATTTGCACTCAGTTAATCCATAATGGGGGAAACACACTAAAACTACTTTAACTGTGATACCATTCTCATTGAGTTTTGAACAGATTATAAATAAATAACCAAAATAATGACTCATTACAATATGAAAATATGACAAAACACTTAGACCTACTGAAATACCGCTTTGAACCTTGATTCATTCCTTAATAAGTCTTTTCACTTGATTATAACAGCAAGTCTTGCTGCAGGGTTGCACTTTTATCCAAAGAGTTGTAATTTTTTAAATCTAGAGAACATTAGCTGGATATCTTACCCCAACGCTGCCAGTGTGAAGCCGTGATTTTAGAGATTTGAAACAAACAAAATAACGTCACAAGTGGAGCAGTTCGTTGTAAAGGGAGAGGCTTGAACCCCAGCTATAAAGTAACGCACTCACGGTTTTCAAGGGAAACATTAAAATAATTCAAGAGACAAACATCCAATGGACCAACACTGTTAACACTGGTGACGCACTACTTAACTACAACTATGAACTACCAGTTAATAAAGTTACGCAAGAAATATCGAAATTACGCAACAAGAATATTGGTTTTCAACAACATACATTAAGTAATATATGGTATGCTTCGTGGTATTATTATGGAAGGAAGATAATTTCATTTTTAAATATTTGCATTAATTTACAAACTAATAAACAAAAAGCCAGTTAAAAATAATGTTTCCTTCACAAACGTATTAATGTTAGTGCGTGAAATCATATCTTTTTACTTCCTTATACTTAAACAATTCAGGCATGAATAGTAAAATTACTCTGTTTTAAAAGTTATTTCCAACTCATGTTAAGTAAGGTATTTAAATTGATTGTTGTTATATATTAGGTAAACAATCACGTTACATTTGGGAATATACGCCACAAAACATTAAAGAGAGGCGGTCATTCATGAAATCTGAAATGGAGGTTCATTCACACAAACTTAGGCTTCCATTCTTTATCGACACTAACTTAAAATGCAAAGATATTCTTTTATCAGCAAATAGGCGCCTAGCTCAAATGGTCTTCATTCGGCTTCATTCGGATATTTGGCTGAATCTTCCTGGTGGACGCAGTGATATTCATAACAGATTACATTTCCGTATATAGTATTGACAAAACATATCATAATACTGTAATTTAGTAATATGACACAATAAAAAAAGATTTAAATAAATTAGAGTTAAAGGAACATGTTGCTAGGGATTTATTATACAAGGTGTACATAAAGTCCCGCACGGGTTTAATATTTTTTGAATGATAAGAGATAAATCAATAAGATTTGGTATATCAACACTACACCTAAAAATCTACTTTTTGAAGGAACTATCAGTTTTCTGTCATATCATGGGGACGTCCCGCAAGGAGTCAGAAGGAAATTTTAAATAGGAGCATAGGTCAATATGCACATTACTTTAAAGGGCTTATCTAGCAGAGTTGAATGCCGCAAACCGCACTAAAAAAGGTTGATCCAGTAAAAAATGGCGGCTGTTCAAAGGTTTTATTAAAAAAAGAAAAGATCTTTCTAATTGTTACTGTTACCAGTTTTTCCCCAATATTAATAGATTAGGACCAAATTTGTAACCCTTGAGGATAACTAACGTCATAATTCACTTCTGTATTGACAGGCATAATGTAGTATTTAGCTGCAGTATTCATTTAGTTGCAGTTTTGCTTTAATGGGGTTGTGGCTACTAATAAAATGTAACCAAGTAAAACCTTTGAACAGCCGCCAATTTTTACTGGATCAACCTTTTTTAGTGCGGTTTGCGGAATTAAACTCTGCTAGATAAGCTCTTTAAAGTGATGTGCATATTGACCTATGCTCCTATTTAAAATTTCCTTCTGACTCCTTGCGGGACGTCCCCATGATATGACAGAAAACTGATAGTTCCTTCAAAAAAGAGATTTTTAGGTGTAGTGTTGATGTACCAAATCTTATTGATTTATCTCTTATCATTCAAAAAATATTAAACCCGTGCGGGACTTTATGTACACCTTGTATAGTAAAACCCCTTGAGGATTGTTCCGGTGGCCCTTTCATTTACTACTGTAAATTTAGGGAAATACTGCGATAAAATATTTAAAAATCATCATATCAATGTATTTCTATAAGTTTACCGAGAAGTAATAACAGTTACAAAAATACAGTGTATACATTCGGTGACTCTAATTTTATATTAAGTGGCTCTTCTTTCTACTCCAACAAAAGAAAGTTTTTGTTGATAAAAATTAATCCAGACGAATACATTAAATAAATAGTTACTATAAGTAATAACTGAAATATATATAAGCCACTTGAATAAAAAATATTACATAGTAAAATTACATTTATTTAGGTTACAGTTGTTTTTGTTTTTTTGTTTATTCTTTTAAGAACAGTGGTTGTAAAATTTTCATTTCGTAAAAACATTTAAATAAAAGGTTTTACGTAATATACACATCATTGACTGTATCCCTGTACTACATAATCGTAAATCAAATCAAACCATTCTTCTCTTTTGAACATATATTTAATAATATACAAATTTTCATTAGAAAATGGTATTTTCACAACGTATTTTGTTGGTTCGTGAAAGTGAATGCATTTTAAACTTGGAGACTTGGGCATGGTGATCAGAAACACCAGTTACTAATACCAAAGAATGAAACAGAGAAGGAATTACATGTGTGAAAACGTTGTTTATGTGAGTCTTTAACCTTTTAATAAATTCCCTAGTATATGAGAAAATCGTAATACGAAGGCCAAAAGATGACATTAGATTGACTAGGTGCTTAGAGGAAAGGGAGTTTTTAGACAGGTAGATGTTGAAGTCTCCAGCCATGATAATATTACAATGTCGTTGAGAATAGCTTCCGATCAGTTGTTTGGGGATTCAATAAATAAATAGGTTGTACTAAGTAGCTCACAAGGGGTTCTATACACACAGACAACAGTCGTGCGATTGGTTCTTACTTGGATTTTGGCAGCAGCCAGCTCACTGATACCTTGCGTACAGAATGCTGACACATCAAAATTGGATCATAACTAAGGTTGTTATGAACCAAAATGCAAACTCCACCTTGTTCCATATTTTCCCGGCAAACCCCTGAGGCTACATTGTAGTCAGGCAAGCAAAATTAACTGAGTTCTATTTGTTTTATAAAGTGTTCAAAAATACAGACGATTCAAGTTCCAATGTATGTCCAATATTAATATTCAAGTTTCAGTAATCCTGGACAAGGTTTGCCAGAATACCTTGAACGTTTTGATGCAAAAATATTACATTACATCGGGGTCCTTCATCTGCTATTTTTTAATTTGCATGGGGTGGCTTAGCGATAAAAAATGATTCTCATTTGTAAGACCTCTAGAGTTGCCATAACAAGATTTCCTCCTTATATCACGGTTGCAATCAACCCCTAACCAAGTGGGGGCGTGCACAGTCTGCCTTGGTCGACGATCAGATATGATGACGGGGAATGAGGAGAGCCCATCAGCTTCATTAGTTTGAATGTTAGAATAAATTACTTGACAGAGCATTTCTAGTATTTGTTTACCAAAAATCTTTATACTTAAACTCTTACGGATATACAAATACTGTTTAAAAACACAGTCCAAGGATAAGAAAAGCGCATGATTAGAAGCCATAACACAGTTTGAGATTACAGTATTTAAGTTACAATTGTATTGGTTAAAGTATGGTTTATCGAACCTGTACGGAATCCCCATATATAATTACTCTAGTGTTTTTGTTTTTCCCAACAACAATTTAAAACCGTCAACTATTTTAGAGGTACCATTACCAGAATCCACATCATTGGTTCCTGTAAACACAACAATACAATCCTGTTTTCTGAAGTTCTCAGAAAAATTTTCTATGTTTTCTGTATCATGACTAAGTAAGCCGCCAGGCCTAACAGTTCCCAAAATGGAATATCCATGATTGTTTGACTTAGTAATTTTATAACCAAGTGAGCTACTAAGGGAACGGCCGTGGCTATCAGCAAACAGTCTAACTGATTTTTTCGGGATGTTAGTCAGAAATTGAGATTTTTCAGATTGAGGGTTCATTAAAGATAAGTTAACTATAAGTCGTTTGTTATTTTGGTAAACGAAAGATGAGTAAAACTTCCTATATTTTTTAAGGATGAACACTTCTGATAGAAAATAATCTACAGCTATTTCTTAAACAGATTGTGTAAAAACAACGTAAACTCTATTAAAATGAACCAGTTCGTTACATGTTTAAAAAAAATAGCGAACTCGCTTTGAGCTACATTTTAAATTCTTTGACAGATTGTTACGTATTTTAAAACTATGTTCATCAATTTAAAAAATAATCAATTATTTTTTTATGTTCTGGTTAACCGGCAAAATGAGTAAATACTTTGATTCCAGTATTTTGTATTAATACCATTGTAACAGTCTAAATATTTCTGTGCAATGTGAATTAATAAACATTTTCTATATAAAGGATCCTTTAAGTAAATGAAATGTTGACTGTTATAAAGCCTGTTACAAGAGGCCGGTTTTGTAAAGTAATTCTAAAGTAATTTAATTTCTAGCTTATTCGATGTTAACCCTTTGGAGAGTCAGTGAATTTAAATATATGTAAATGTAAATTCATTTCTCATGAAACTTAATTAAGATTCCGTATTATGCAAATGGTTTCAGAAAATCTGCCTTTCGTTAGCTAAGTAACGAGATGTAGTTTTAAAATATACATGTTGTATGTTTTATATGGTTTTTTCCTGAGAGCTCTTCCTGATTCACCTCTCTCACATTTTTCCGTTTCGGATTTAAGAGTCCATTTACGTTTATGTATGTTTCCATACTTTCATATTTATTTTTTCCCTCACAATTTACACAGTAAAAAAATCAGACAAGGCAGAGCAGAGCAAGTGGCAATAGTCCCTAATGCCAGTAGTATGATACTAATTGGTTGTACATTTGAAATATCACTGAACCAACAGAGTAAATTCAACATGTATAAATAAAATCGCGTAAATTACGTAAAGAACGAAAAATGAGCACGCTTTAAAATAAATTAGTAAAAGTTTAAATTCTTTAGTAAGTTTTAAATCATACCTCGATATTCATAAAGATAGTTTCGTATTTAAAAAAAACTGTATACTTAAAGTGTTACCGGATTCAAAAATATGTTTTTTAGAGCAATGTTTTCCATAAATAAAAATGTTAGGATTAAAAATTAAAACGGGACTCTTTTTATCGGAGTATAATTACTCATTTCTTAATTTTTAACTGTAACAAATTATACAGTTGAGAAAAATGTTAATCTTTACTAATGTAAATAATGAAATAAGATTATTTAGAGTTATAACTATTGTGAGTATTGTTTATTGTTACTATCGTAACTAACTGGTGTTGGCTAACTATTGTCCTGTGTTCTTGTCCATAAGGAACATAGTTCTTTGTTGACTAGATCCTTTGACTCCTTATATAGTGTTGGTTATAACTTATAACTATAGTGCATAACCATTGACTAATAATTACATCTTCTTTCCTATTTGGGCTTCCGTACTTTTTTCCAGCGATGAAAAAACCATCGGTTTCAAGAATATTATGTTTGATTTGTTTATTTTATAGTTGTTATTCAATTCTGCAATAAAACCACTCAAGGTTATTGCTTATATTTGTATACCTAATCAAAACTACTAGGCAAATAGTTTGTCATCCTACACTTAATATTAGTATTTATTATTATTTCAACTTATAACTTAAATGCAATAACATTGGTGATACGAAACATAAATGAAATTGCAATGGCTTACACTAATATTGAAATATAATTATCATTAAAAATGTATATCTTAACACTTATTTATATATTACTCAAAACTGTTGAACTCAGTTGTTTTTAACTTTTGTTGTTGGTGTATTGATAAGTTGTATCATAACATGTTTTTTGCCCTAAATATAACAACGTATTTGGTGTCATAAAAAATGAGTTACCTTTGAAAAATATCTTATAATAAATATTTGTAAGATTAACTGTTCATATTATATGCTGGAGAGATTCAAACCATGCACGTTAATTTCGTAGCGAAAAATCGTACACAATTATGATGTTAGCTAAAATCACTTGGCATTTTAATGTAACTCCTTCAAATAGTAACACAACTTATAGCTTGTTAGATTCTAAGATATATGACAGCCGACCAACATGATAGGGACAAAGGACTTAACCGTGTCCTGGAAAGAGTAATGTCAAAATGAAGGGCTGTAAAACTGTTCCCCCACTTATCCTGTTCTACAAGAACACGCAAGCGGCGAGGAACAAGTTCTCTTGTTAAATTAACGAGTTGAAATATTATGTAGGTAGTACACATGGAATTTCCTAACGCCTACGTTTTTCAAACAGTATTAAAGTAATTTTAAAACGAATTCTTTTGCACAACAAGGGCATTATCAAGGTAAGAAAATCGAGTTATTCATTTGTCCAAAATTCATTTCCTGCTTATTATAAAACGTTTCTTGAATTTATATCCTTCGAGACTGGCATAACGACACGTCATAACTCTATTATTTAATAAATTATTGCAGACATTTACCATCACTGAGTAGTGAACAACTGGTTTTCCTTAATTAGTTACAGAAAACGTCTGCAATAATTTATTAAATAGAATAAACTCGCCATAAAAAAATTTAAACAATGCATCCAATTTTGGCCCATCAATATTTAGTTATAATTAAACTATGAAACACTTTAACCAATTCGTTCAATTACAAAACATGGGCATTTGCATTAAAATTAAAATTTATTTGTTCATACAATAGTAGGAGGATTTTATTATATTTTCAACAATCAATTTGAATGTAAATTTTAGAGCTATTTACAAATATTTGCTATATCCTGTAACACTCAAACTCTTAAGGAATTTGTAATTAAGTAAGCTAGTTAGATTTTTTCCTCCAAAAAGCAGTAGAGGCAAACAGAGATTGTTTAGCGTTCAAATAAATTGTTTGCTTCTCAAATGACTGTTCATAGTGAAACGAAGCGAAGATCTTCCTCAACTAACTTAAAATAACTAATTTAACCTTATTAAAGCTTTTTTTAACCCATTTTTACTTTTAGTCATAGGCCTACAGATATGATTATTAAATCAATCCAATGGGAGAGAGATGTGTTCGAGACCAAACGTGTGTGATGTGATTAGTGATTGATGTGTAGTGATTAGTTCACAGCTTATCACTTAGGGTTGCAAACTGCAGTCACATATGGCGAGTTTTAAGTATTAGTTTTGTCTCTGAACAAGTTCAGACTGAATTTTAATAAGACAATAAAAAGCTCAAGTAACAGATTTATTTTTTGTTTCAACCTAACTCCTTTCCAGCACTGGTGATGAGGCGTTTCCACCTTGAAACAATAATTGTGTGTAGAATTATACAGAAACCTCGAACTGCTATTGGTGGCGAATATCATATTTGTTACACTATTACGGTACCCATATTTTGTTACATTATTTTGTTAATTGAATTGATTTATATGCCATTAGATTCGTTGGTAAACTTAATGCCACCTCAGGTTGTGTTTTCCGATATTCAAAGCGCCAAAATCCAGGGCATGAGGGTTAGGCACGGCAATAACTGGCTTATAAATTCACCCTTTCCTCTTTATTGTGTTTCCAGGTCCTCTCTTGCACCTGTGCGTGCTCTCTCCGCTAATGAAAAGAAACAATCGCATTATTCATATTCCTGCATTAAAATAATGATGTTTCATAAATACAATCACGCTGTAAAAGGTTTAATTAATAATAAAGGTTGATAATCACTATGGGACGCCTTAACTGGACTCATTGGACACTAAGATTTAAGCTTATCCAAAAAATATAGTATTCTAAATTTATTTATTCATTAATTAATGGACTTAAAGGTAATTAAGAGTCATGTTCAGTCAGATAAAACTACAAAAAATTAATGATTTGTATACATATCATACCAATAATGGTTTATTTTCTTCAATACAAATATAAGGTACATATCACAGAAACATTAATGGAATGAAAAAGTCCTACATAGGCAGAAGGCTTGTGCATGGAACTGAGCTTTCTACCTTGCTTTGAACGTACCCTCTTCACATAACAAATAGTCTGTAAGTATAAACCTTGCATATGTTAAATATAACAACAAATAAGAACAACATATGATTTAACTCAAAAACATTCTGCTAAAACTTAACTAAACAAACATATATCAAAATAAAAACAAGACTAATGACATATACAACTAATTGGTATAAACAAATCGCTCGGCGAGTTAAAAATAAGAATTATTTTTTATAAAACGCATCATTAACCATTTACCAATCGCCCGGTAATAAATTGTAAGTTTTGATCCTTCTGAATCAATATTTTACTACAATTCTATCTGTCGATTCAGCACGAGCACTCTAGCCACTCCCTTAATCAGTGAGCCAAAAAATAGCAAATAAAAACAATTTATTGCTATTATTATTGGGGAAAGCCATTATAATTATTTTATCATGTTTTAAATCAACAGACATGCAAAAAAAACTGTTAAATTATACCATTAAAGCATACACTACCCTCCTTCCGTAAACAAACACTTGTATTAAATAAGAAAACCTTGAAGATAAATTATATTTGGTTATATTTAGTTTGGTTTGGTGACTAAACAGAAAACCTTGTTTGTTAAATATATCAGACAATAGTATGCAACAGGTTTACAGCTGTGATTTAATTCTTAAAAAGAGTAAGTAATGAGGACAACACAGTAGAAGGTTTTGGAGTTTGCTAAACGTAATTTAAAATTAATATTTACAACTTTAAGATAAAATTTTTCAAGCTCAAATTTAATCTCTGAAGTAAATGTTTTGACTGAGGTTTTGAAAACACGATTTCTTCCCAACAGATGTATTATAAGTGACAATAATAGCATACACATATTTATTAATCTATAATTATAAGGCAAATTACATACAAATTAGATTAAGATGTTCATACCAGTATTTATAGATTCAAACCCATATGAGAGCTACTTAGAGATAGAGTGGATTAAAACTCCAGTGTATACAATGTTCCAAAACATTTCCGCAAAAGATTTTTATATTTGTATAATGTAAAGTGGGGATCATAAAAGAATGAATGTTGTAAAATATAAGTGTTCTTTGTAAAACAATCCCAGGCAGAAATTACATACAAGTTAGTTGAACGCTAGATATATACTAACGTCATAGTATATGCAGCCTCTGGATTGTTGATTTATATTATTGCTAGGCTTAACTAAACAATCCAAAAGTTATAGATTCAAATCGATTCCAGGTCCGAAGACTCATCATCAGTGGAAATATAGGAAACCAAGTTTTTGTCAGTATAAATTAAGCTTGCAACAGATCCTTAACAGTTTACATGCCCCAAACTGATGACCAATTCAATTTATAATTTATAAACGACCAAAGCGCCTATTGGTCGTTTAGAAATAGAAATGTGCTACATGACCTAAATTCTGCATTGGCCAAACAGGTCGTAGTTTCAAACAAAGGTATAAAGAACATCTCCCATCTGACCAAATACACTTCCACATTTGAAGTGCACGTAACTAATCAACAGCATTCATATGCCATAGTTGATTAAGATTTAGACATAATCCGTAAAGCCCCCAAAAGCAATAAACTTGACACCATAGAACAGTTTCATATATATGACAGCCATAAACCCATCCTACTCTGCTACTAAAAGATCAGAAAAACGTTTCCACCAACATAGTTTTTGATTATATAATTAAAATAAATTGCGTAAATATACTCATTGAGCTTTGGAAAACACATAAATCAATAAAAATAAACATCTGTTACACTATTGATAAATGAGCAACTCTTAACATGTTGTCGACCTTGTGGTATCAATCTATCAATAAGATAAGTTTGAGGTTAGGTTGGGAGCTCCCATAACACATTGTGTCTTAATGTGTCTTCAGTGTTTAAAATTGTGTTTATGTATATATGTTGAAATCTAGACGAAATCCAGTCAATGATGATAACTTAAAAATACCCCCGTAGCAGCACACCTGCATACTCAGCGAATTTCCAATGCATATTAATTTATCTTAATACCACATAAAGCCACATACCAAGTTTCATCAATATACATTCATAAATAAACGATTTATGACATTTTAATTATTCTCCATAAGAATAACATGGCGGCTGAGTATGCAGGTTTGCTGAAATAAGGAACACTAAAACTGGGCTTTTATACAAATATCATTATAACTCAACTAGGTAAAGCCACATACCAAGTTCTATTAATTTATGTTCATAATTAAAGGAGATAACACGTTAATTATTCTCCATAAGAATAACATGGGGCTGAGTATGCAGGGTTGCTGCTACGGGAACTATCGGGCAAAAAATGGATTTTTGTGCAAATATCAATAGACCACAACCAAATAAAGCCATATACCAAATTTTGCCAGTTTACGTTCATAAATAAGCGAGATATACAATTTTTCTTTTTCTCCATAAGAATAACATTAGACAACGTACTGTGTTTAGCACTTTCAATATCTCGGTAACCAATTGACGTAGAGCAATGATCAAAATACCAAATTGTTTGTTTTTTAAGCTGAATTTAATGGTATAAATTAAAATTTGATTTAAATTAAAATTACATGTGAAAACCCCAAAAAACACATTTTTGGGGTACAAAACCCCCCAAAAACCCCCCTTCGGATGGTGCGATTCATCTGGTTTTCGAACTCGTTCAAATAAATGGTACTTTACACATTTGTACCAAATTTCATTAAGATCGGACCTTTTTTACGAGAGTTATCGTGCTTACGGACACATATATATATAAATATATATATATAAATATATATATATAATATATATATATATATATATATATATATATATATATATAAAAAATTGAACGAATGGTGTTTTTGGCATCTGGGGACCTCAAAATGAAAAGTTATCATGGTCTCGGGCTTAAGTCTTACCATGAGACCTACGGTAATAGCTTCTTCCCTATAGGGGAAATTCGCTAAAAACTTGGTTTCCTATACTTCTACTGATGATGAGTCTTCGGACCTGAAATCAATTTGGATCTATAACTTTTTGGATTGTTAAGGTAAGCCTAGAAATAATATATACTAACGTACTTAATAATATAATATTATAATCTATTATTAATATATAATAATATATTTCATTGTCTGACATTGATCTATATATTTTCTATTTTAGCGAATTTCCCCTGTATGGAAGAAGCTATTACCGTAGTCGGCATGGTAAGACCTAGGCCCGGGACCATGATAACTTTTCGTTTTGAGGTCCCGAGACCCCAAAAACACCATTCGTTCGAAACTGTATATATATATATATATATGTGTGTGTGTGTGTGTGTGTGTGTGTGTGTGTGTGTGCGTGGGTGCGATAAATCTCGTATAAAAGGTCCGATTTTGATGAAATTTTGTACAAACGTGTAAAGCATTTATGACTATAAGTTCGAAAACCAGACAGATCGACCTATCCGAAGGGGTATTTTGGGGGGTTTTGTACCCCAAAAATGGGTTTTTTGAGTATTTTACATATAGTTTTTGAAAAAGTCAAATTTTATTTTTTCCATTGGAATCAACTTAAAAAGACGCACAATTTAGTGTTTTAATCATTGCTCTACGTCAATTGGTTACTGAGATATGGAAAGTGCTAAACACAGTACGTTGTCCAATGCTATTCTTATGGAGGATAAGAAAAAATGTATATCTCGCTTATTTAACTACTTATCCTGAGGAAACTTGTTATATTGCTTCATTTCATTGCGGTCTATTGATATTTGCACAAAAACCCATTTTTTTGCCGATAGTTCCCGTAGCAACCTGCATACTCAGCCCCATTCTTATGGAGAATAAGTAACGTGTTATCTCCTTTAATTATGAACATAAATTAATAGAACTTGGTATGTGGCTTTACCTAGTTGAGTTATATTTTTATTTGTATAAAAAACTATTTTTAGTGTTCCTTATTTCAGCAAACCTGCATACTCAGCCGCCATGTTATTCTTATGGAGAATAATTAAAATGTCATAAATCGTTTATTTATGAATGTATAGTGATGAAACTTGGTATGTGGCTTTATGTGGTAATAAGATAAATTTATATGCATTGGAAATTCGCTTAGTATGCAGGTTTGCTGCTACGGGGGTATTTATACCTGTTACTGTTGGGTTATTTGAATCTCAGAGTTTTAAGTATTGTTTTTTTACCAAAATATTAGTTTATATTGCACCTTAAAATTACTATGCGTATGAAATGGTAACGAATTCTAAAAATTAAACATAATGTGTAACAGAAAGGTTTATCTAATTATTTATTGTATAATTATTAAGGACTATGACAATAATTATATAGAATCATGAAACAAGAAATATTGGTTTAAGTAAAACTTTATCAGTATTAACTTATAAAGGAAATAAAGCAAAGGAAATGCATCTATTGAAATAGACTAAGTCAACGAAAAACAAAGAGTGAAAAAGTATAGAGAAAACATGGGAGAGGAGCTAAGGCTAAACAGTTTACTTATGCATCTGATACTTGGAGGGAACGTATTTACACTGATATTATCACGTAGAGTATATTTGGTTTTGGAGAATGTTATGTCTATGTGTAAACAATCTCGACATCCGTTCTTTTAGGGATGTTTAGTTTAGAGTCGTTCGGTGTGTGCAGCTAATACCTACCTATACACAATACGTGTATATATGCAATTCCCGTACATAATTTCTTAGTAGCATAATACGTGTTGTTATAACTAAACAGGATAAATAAACTACGTCTCACAATACTACAAAGTATATTTACACTTATATTATAAATAAAGACTTACTTACAAGACGGTAAAATATACAACCAGTTACACGGGTCGTCATTAAGCGCAATCAGAGAATGTTCATACTATACTATTACATTGCATTTTTTCATTTCTATTACTTTTTACGTTTAACTATTTGTATCAACATGGGCACAGTTCAAAAGCCAAAAATTGTTTTGTGTGTACCACAGAATAGTATATTTCGTCACTAGGATCAAAAGTGGATCTTTTTAATACGAGCTCCAGTTTAACTGCCGAGGCGAAGCCGAGGCTGGGAAATGAGCGAGTATTAAAAAGACACTTTTGATCCGAGTGACGAACTATATTTTTCGTCATACTGCCAAAAAAACTTAAGGCTTAAATAAAAACAAAAGTAAAATTTACATACTGTGTCTTCATAACCTCAAATGTTTCTTTCAGCTTGTCTCTTGAAACAATCACCTGTTGCACATGCTTAACTTCGGTTCGTTCATATCTATCGGTTGTTGAGTCGATCACTTTAAACCAATCATTGTGGTTCGAATCAATCGGTTGTTCTTCAAAAAAACATTCGATTTGGGCACGGTTGTCATGGAGATGTGATTGTTTGGGCTTTTTATATTATATTTCGATACGAATCGTTAGGCCTACTAACTTCGTCCATCGTGTCACTCACAGTTGTCACTCACCAGTGGTGTACGGGAAACGAACGCAAAAATAATAAAAATACAACAATGAATTTTTCGATAATAACAATGAATGTTTAGATTTTTTATAATCGAATGGATTTTAATCGATTTATGACGGCCTCGAATCAAAAGTATCATCAACAATGATCTTTTTAGTACTAGTACGATAATGATCATCAAAACTTATGTTATTATCCAAAGACTAAAAAGAAGAACTTTTGAATCTCAACGCATCTGTCAAAAACAGTTGTTTTTGAAGCAGTGTGACGAAAAAATAATATTCAGAATAAAATTTTGTTGTTTTTTTATTAATTTTATTCCTAAATTATTTACCAAATGACTAAATTTGTATCTACAAATATGCTAGAGTCAATTTCAATTCTCCTTTCTGTTTTGTATTAATACTATACAAATATAATAGTTTTATATCTATGGTTCCTAACTTGGATTCATAACCTAGGTTGCCTTAGGTTAATTTCCTTAGGTAATTTTAAAAACCTAAGCTTATTTATCCTGCTTAAGTTATATAAATATAATTAAATATTTACCATATTTATTGTTTGATTTAATTTAAATTCAATTATAATTCCAAATGAAGTTTTCGTGATTTGCATAGGTATTCTCATATAAATGAAAGAAGGGAACTAATTGTCAGCAACTGAGAGAAATTGGTAAGGTTCCTAACCTGTTTGCAAGGGTGAGTGGACCGGAAACCAAGTTACGGCCTGAAGTATTCCGGTTAACACACAGAGTAATAATGATGTATGTTGAACAAATAATTTCCACATTTCATTTTGAATCTTAGAAAAACTGCCCCAAAAACCCATTTCTCACGATAACTAGAAGCTCTGCTTTTAAATAAAATGTTAGCTCTCCAAAGCAGTCCTGATATTTTCACAGCCTCGTTACAACACTAAGTAATGCATTTCAATTACTGATTATTACTTCGAGTTTTATTTATTGCTTATGAGTATGATTTAAAATTTTTTTAAACTATAATAAGTATTTTTAGGCTCTATCCAATGTAAAAGACCGCATACTTAAAGTAGGGATTTAAGAGTAATCCCTAAATCCTTGGGACAGCTTTATAAGCCTCTTGCAAGTGTCCCAGGCCCGGTATAAACAGGGGTTTACAGCTTCCCACTAAGTGCAATGATAAAACTCTTTACCACAAAAGCACGTCATTAAAATATTAAAGGTACTAAAATTTACTGTTGATTTTTAAATTTAAAAGTGGTAAAAAACGTATTGGGTAAAGTATCAGATACGTTCATCATGTAAATTGAATTATGTGTTTATACAAGTAATTACTGCTAAGGTAGCAAATTATTTATATGAAGAATTTAATTAACATAGCGTATATTTGGCAGAAAAATAAATAAAACTATCTTATGAAAAAGAATGCTACCAACTAATGGAAGCCAAGTAACATCCCATCATTTTACGAATAATTACAACACAGGTGTTTATAGTTCTGAATAACTGTCTGTTTCTTCAGATTTTCCAGGTTTTTTATCACCAATGAAAATCAGTAAACGCTTTAAATTTCAGCTGGTAAACGGTTTAAATAACGATAAGTAGTATTTACGAGTCTGATTTAATTAGTAGATTAGTATTTACGATAGGTTATTTATTAAAATCGTCCCTTACTCATCACCAGGAATAGCCGTATTGCCGTAATTATTGAACCTACAGTAGCCTCATACTACTACTATCATAAATATTGTATTATTATGCTGAATTACTTTACCCACAAAGCCGTTAGTTCAATAACTATTTTATTATAAATTAATATGTTTTCATTGAAACATGTTTACAGTTCATAGAATACTGACGTCTCCGTTTATCGAAGGGTACAAAATTAAGTTTTAAAACAATTATTCAGGATAAGTTTACAAAAGGTTCATGATTTAAAAATTCAAAGAAGGATTATGGAGATTAATATAGTTAAATAATAAATATTTTGTTACTATTATAATATATATATGTGTGTGTGTCTGTGTTTTAGAAAATTTCTCTTTGATTGGTATTTTTATTTATATTTACACTTAAACAAGCTATTTTTAATGGTTTAATTATAAATTGCGTTTTGGGTATATTATATAGATTAGTTGGAATTCTTACACTAAAACATATAAAGCGTTGTAAAATATTTAAGCAGTAAATGTGATTGCACAGCGATTACATTTCTCGACATTTATGTTTTTTCCCTGTCACAACAGGTGTATTTATTTTTTTGTTAACACCATAAACATAAGAATGCCGTTATATGAAAATATTAAAGTCGATGATTAAAAAAAGTATTAATAGTGTATTAATACTTACAGATATTTTAGTTAGTAGGGTGCGTTTTAACATGATACCTGTAACAGCAACATTTAAACAATAAACATTGGAGAATATATTGTACTTAACGCTAGATACTTTTATTAATGAAATATCCATTTATTTGTGCTATTAATAAAACATATTTTGAATGCTGCCCAAAATATTCGTATGTACATTTCATTACACCATCACAGTAAAGTTATTGTTTGACTGAGTTTTAATGGTGACTTTATAGCAACGGCACGAAAAATCGTAGATGAGAAGATTATATATATATATATATATAATTATTGCATTTGAAATCTCCTTGCAAAAAATATTTGTCTTTGGATAAATTAGTGGAAAAGGAAATACAGACGAATAGATTTCTACTGTTGGAAGACCATTTTCCTAAAGTTAGCTACGAGTATATGCATTTTCTGGTTATTAATGTCTGAACTACCAATATTTTCCCTGTAATTATTTTTTAAATAGACCCTAGTTTTGGTTAAGATAAAACTCCTGGATTAAATTCGAAATAAATTTAATTGAAACTAATATAAGGTTCTGATTAAAAACTTTCGAGATTTATATTAAAATATGCAACATTTCTTAGATTTGACAATATAAACACCCACATTAATTATCATATAGGCTAGATACATATGCATTTAAATTTACTATGTATTCAACATAATTAATAATTCCCTATAAATGTAAAAGAGGCCAATTAACTAAATACAATTCTTTACAGAAAAGTCCTCAACCAACCAAAGCCCCCATATATATAATATAGACAAAGGTATTTTATTATATATTTCAGATAAGAGAAGTCATAAGAACCATTCCCACCCATAGTTAATAAAATATATGGGTAGGCCTATATATGTGATAAGAAAGTTTGTTTATTTATGTATGTAAACTGCTTCAAATTATTTAATTTTACTTATTTTCAAAATTTATCTCGCTATAAATTCAGTTTTATATAGTGCAAGTGTTTAAACAAGTGATAACACTTGTCTTGGCTTCAAGAACTCCAAGATCATGTGGCTGTGGGCCACATTATTGCAAACCATGCTGGTACAATTTTGTTTTCTTCTCAAATATGATGGCAAAGTGAAAGCATGTTTCAACTTGGGTATCAGCCCTCAGTTTAAGATTTTCCCCAAAAATAAGTGCAGTGGTCCTAATAATTCACTCTTTTAATAGGCAGAAGAGTCACTGGTAACATTTTTCCCTTTGAAGAAGATTATATGCCATTGATGAAGAGTATATAATTTGGGTGAGGACATTTCAAACATACCTTGTACACCAAGCACTATAATTGTTGAACAATATTTGAGTATTATTTCCAGTATTTAAAGACAACCAAAGTAAAATAGTAGCAATAACTTCAATAGTGATTACCTAAACTTCTACCTTTCAATTTATTAACTTTTGTAAGGTCTAAAGTTTCTAGGCTTACCTGTTTTCCCCCAAGATTTGAAGGAAGCTATTGTGATAGTGGGTTACAAACTGTAAATTTACCCATCATCACCTGAGATCCAAATTGGCATAATTTCTGAAATATCAAAATTAATATTCAAATTAAGTATTTATTCAAGATAAAAGATAATTTTATTAAGATATCTAAAAAACAGACAGTCATTCTCGCCGCACGAGTCCCCCCCCCCCCTGTAGATTCATGAGACATTATTTATGAAACCCTGAGCATTATTTATGTTTATGTTAAGTAATGAATATACTTTAGTAAAATCAATCCCCCAGATCTGTAATAACCATTTGTGAGTCCCTATTTACCTTTTTCATTCTGAGATGTCAACCTTATATGAATAAATCCAGTCATTGTACTGTAAATCAGTTTTGTTAATTGAAACATGGACAGCCATTATTTATTTTTATAAGCATTTGATGCAAGGAACTAAGTGAACCAGGAAACAGCTGTTAAGTTACCCAGATAACACAACCTAGGATAAAGGTAAATCACAGTAGATTAGGAAAGTTGATAAAGTCAATAAAATAAACAAACAAAGAAATATCCATCCATCCATTTAGTGTTTATATATTTTTTATATCGCCGAATACCCTCTGTTAATATGTATTTTGCATAAAATTAATTAGAGCCTTGTAAAACATAATACCCCCGTCGCAGCAAACCTGCATACTCAGCAAATTTCCAATGAATATATAACATAACACATTATAACACTTAACAGGATTCATAAGAAATGTATTCACAAACAAGCGATATTTAAAATATTAATTATTCTCCATAAGAATAACATTGGGGATGAGTACGCAGGTTTGCTGCAACAAGGCACACAAAATAATGGGTTTTTATGCAAATATCAATAGAACTCATCTTAGTGAAGTCACATACCAAGTTTCATCCATATACATTCATAAATAAGCGATATATAACATTTTAAGTATTTTCCATAAGAATAACATGGGGACCGAGTACCTAGGTTTGCTGCTACAGGAGCCATAGGCGAAAAATTGTTTTTGTGCAAACAACAATAAACCATAACCAGATCAAGCCATATACCAAATTTCGCCAGTTTATGTTCATAAATAAGCGAGATATACAATTTTCCTTTTTCTCCATAAGAATAACATTAGACAACGTACTGTGTTTAGCACTTTCAATATCTCGGTAACCAATTGACGTAGAGCAATGATCAAAATACCAAATTGTTTGTTTTTTTAAGCTGAATTCAATGGTATAAATTAAAATGTGATTTAAATTAAATTAAATGTGAAAACCCCAAAAAACACATTTTTGGGGTACAAAACCCCCCAAAAACCCCCCTTCGGATGGTGCGATTCATCTGGTTTTCGAACTCGTTCAAATAAATGGGACTTTGCACATTTGTACCAAATTTCATTAAGATCGGACCTTTTTTACGAGAGTTATCGTGCTTACGGACACACATATATATATATATATATATATATATATATATATATATATATATAAATTTGAACGAATGGTGTTTTTGGCATCTGGGGACCTCAAAATGAAAAGTTATCATGGTCTCGGGCTTAAGTCTTACCATGAGACCTACGGTAATAGCTTCTTCCCTATAGGGGAAATTCGCTAAAATGAACGAAATACAAATTTATAATTATACTAGCATCACGGTTAGTGTAGATACGAACAAGAAAACCCAACAAATTATTTTCAGTTTACAGGCAGTTTCACAGACGTTTAACCAAACTATGTTTATTCAGTCCTTCGTAAAAATGTTGGACGACATAACAGTTACAGTTTACACAACTTCAGTAAAAGATTCAAATTACTATCAGCTGTTATATCTCATGGGAAAATATAATTGTTAGGGGTTTTAAGACTACGAATTTTTACAATTTCACCTCTGACTTAAAACTGAACTGGTATCTCTAACCAGGCATCTCTGAAAAGGCATATTCTGGCTGTACCATTTACAAACGCTTTAAAACACAAGTGTACTATTGTATACTAGTATATAAGTATATTTTTTCATAACTTTCTACAGCATTAAAGTAGTAAAAAATTTTATTTTCTCCAGAAACTGTCACAAAATAACTCTGTAATATCAGCACGATTTAGATTGAACGAAACATTATATGAATGCGACTCGTAGAGATAAAATATTCGGTTTATTGTTTTTAATCCAACTGCAACATTCGACTAAACCAGGAGTAAGGCTGACAGGTCCATACACCTTGATAGCCGCTCTCCACTCTGGCCACTATATTGCCCATACTCACCAAAAGGAAATGTTTGTTGTTTCGTACAACGAATCATACATAATATGAAATAAATAATCACACAAACCGTCAAAGAAAAAGTCTTGGATATGCAATCAGAACCAGTATTATGTTTATGTAAACTGTATAAGTAATGAAAATATTTTGTTTTAGTGAGATTTAAAACAATTCCTATTCCTCCTTACTCATTAAATGTTTTACATACATATAAATGATATTTATATTTACATTTCGGTAACGGAATCTGATAGTTCACAGTCCGTAAAGGATTGTGTTGCATAAAACATGATTGTAAATCATATAGAACATTAAATTCTTTATTACGTGGAACTTATTGTTTTTAGTAGCTGAGTAGGAGTTGTAAGGATATTAATCAATGTGCATATCAATTGTCTTCTTTCAACAATTACATTCATCACTCACTTAACATATTTCAACATGTTAAGTGAGTGATGAATGTCATTATTGAAAGAAGACAATTAACTGATACATCCATTGATCAATATTCTCATTCTACTAGTTTATAGCATTGAAATTTATTTATTTACAGTGTAATATTTTTTTATAAAGATGCTTAGGAAAAAGAAAGCTGTGATCAAGCTTGTAGCCAAACATAAGGTTGCTATAAGTTTAAACGTGGGATGTACCCGTAATCCTCGAGTTTGGGGATGGCTCTCCTACCCTCAGGAAAGGTCTTGACATTAACACGTGTTATAGCTTTCCCTAATTCCCTCTTGAGATCACGTACAAAGCATAATTCAAATTGAGGAGTGCAAATTAATGAATTACTATGGTTCTCGATAGTCAATAACCAAATATTCCTAATCCATTTTTATAGTTGTAACCTTTAAATACTCTCATCTGTAAGGAAATATCAATACTGTAGCAACAGAATTGTACAGGGCAAAAGTAATAAATGCACGTCTGATAGTTTATTTTAAAAAATATTTGTAATAACAAATAAAAATATTTTAAAAATATTTGTAATAACAATAAACTTTTAACATAAGGCTGTTACTTATATTCACAGAAAGTAAATTCAACTTCGTTATACATAGGCAAAGGGGAGTTTAAGACTGTTTCTTTGGAACAGATGATTCCAGGAATTCCAGAAAGGTTGTAAGAGCCTAGTTTGTTGATTATGTTTTGTTTGTAAACGCAGTTTAAAAAATGAATCAACCGATTTTCCATTCACTGTTAAGCTATTTTTTGTTTATGAGAGTTTTTGTCAAATAAAAAAAGGCTATTCAAAGGAAAAATAAAACTATCCATTTCATGAACAGAATTTTGTAGTACTAAAGTTGTCTTTACTCTAATCATTTTAGTGATTATTTTACAAAACCATGTTAACCACATTTGTGCTTCGAGGGTTGGGCTCAATCAGTTTTAAACGCCAGCATCTGTCACTAAACTCAACGAAACATTTTGACGTAACTACATAGCTTGAATTGTAATTATTCATGTTTACGTCTATTTACAGTTTTTCTTGGAAGTACAAAAGATACTAAGGTTGTTACTTACCCTATTTAGGTCATTGCTTAACCTCAGGGTATAGGGTGGAAAAAACGTCTGGAAACGGTGTAATATCTGTAAAATTATTTGAATATCAAAACTGACCCTTTGCTAAATGATTTAGGGTCTAAAAGTATATTTTACAAGTTACATATTGACATTGCACTTCCAAGGGGGAACCGGTCCCCAAGGAGTCAGACGGAAATCTTAAATGTAAGCATATGTAAATATGCACATCATTTTAAAGGCCTAGTTTAGCTGAGTTAAATGCCGCAACCTGCAATTCAAGAGCTTGATTCGTTACAAAACGACGGCTGTTTAAATATCTGTTAAAATATCTGTAAAATAGTCCAACAGTTTTATAAATGATTTAAACAGTGTCATTGTATAACGAATAAAGCTTTTGTTGTGAGGCTTGCAGTATTTAACTCGGATGGACTAGGCCTTTAAAATTATGTAAATATTTACCTATGCTTACATTTAAGATTAGCATCTGACTCCTTGGGGACCGTTCCCCCTTGGAGGTGCAATGTCAATATGTACCTTAGTAAATAGACGTTATGACCCTTAACCATTTTTCAAAGTTTTAGTTCATTTACTCAAATAGTTTATAAATATTAAACCATTTCCAGATTTTTGTTTAACCATCTTGGGGTCATTTTACAGCTTTTTAACAAATATTTAAACAGTCGTCATTTTGTAACGAATAAAGCTTTTGAATTACGGTTTGCGGCATTAAAATCAGCTAGATTAGGCCTTGAAAATTATGTACATTTCAACCTGTGCTTGTATTTAAGATTTTCTACCATTCCTTATTGATGTAAGTGAAATTAAAATAAGTCATAAATACAATTAGCCTTGCAATCCAAACATATCATTAATTACCTCTATATTTTCCGTGTTGCTAATATTCTAATTCTGATGCTAAAATAACAGCGTAAACCAACATTTGGAAAATATACAAGGAAATCGATTATTAAGTATTTATTTTTAAAATCATGAGTTTAATTTTGGTTTATGCTTGTGGGCTTAAGATTAAGGGACTCCAATCTTTCCTATAGGCAAAAACCGAGATAAATTTCTCCTATAATATAATTGCAGTTTCATTGTAATAGCACGACAAAGCTTATGTAACCGTGCACTAAAGGAAAAATCCATTTATTAAAATGCATTTGACAATGTATCAGGGTTCATTTTGTAAACATTGCTTGGTGTTGATCCAGGATTTAACTTTAATGATGTGCAATAATGTCTACTCGAAGAAATAACTTTGCTGCATAATATGTTTAATCTTTTCTCTAAACTTTCGCACAACAAATAACAAACTAAACTTGTACATGATAGTTTGATCATATTTTTGGTAGAAATGCTTAAGGCTGGAATAAGAGGGCCTTCAGGGCTGGGACTTACGGCAGCTGTTTATCCTGCTTTACGAGGAGGAGCGCAAACTGTTGGAAAGTTGGTTTTGCAACTCATCTTATCCTTGAAAAGTTTAACTCAACATGAAATTTTACTCAGTGGAGTTAAAATGAAAACAACAATTGTATTTTAAATGTAATTACCATTTTACTGCCACGAAACTCTAAGTAGCTATAATTCTGGCTGTCGTCCTTAGTACAAATACAAACAAATTACACAGTGTTTGTTTTGGTTTTGTTTTTTGTTTTGTTTTTTTGGGGGGAAGGAAAGTATTTCAACGTCAGGTGCATTCCTTGTTTGCCAACTTGTTTTAAAAAAAATTATATCATAGATACATAATATTTACTCTCGGTTTAAAAAGTACTCATTGAAATAATTTATTCTAAAGTCATATATGCTTGCTACAGTGTTTTGCAGAGGTTTTGTTTATGTGGTTCAGAGTACATAATATTAGCATTTCCTATTGGAGTTGTATAGAGAAAATTCAATGAAATGATGTTCAGTGTTGGAAGGCGTAAGTTTGTTCTTATTTAGGGTCGTACGACATCCTTTCCCAATACAAATTATCGAAATTATAAGGAAATTTATGGTTCTTGACAACCATAAACGATGACCACAAGTAGTCTCACCTAAAATTGTTATCTATTTATGTTTTTTGTATATTTTTTAGGGAGAGACAGAAAATTGTGTATTGGCACACAGGTAGCCAGCCTGTAATGAGGGACTCCTAATAGACATATTAACACCTCCTCCACTCTTCCGGACACCAACTTTGGAACTATTTATTACACGGCTTCAGACTAAACCTACTTGACAAACTTCCTCAAGTCTCAGGATTCTCTCCTACAAAATATTGCCAAGGCCTAGCCCAAATCCCGGTATAGGTATGTCTGTGTGGAGAATTTTCTGGACTAGCCGATACAATATACCGAATTGAAATATAATAATAAAATACCCCGGTCGCAGCAAACCTGCGTAATTATTGAATCTCCAAAGCATAAGATATTTGTCTTAATACCACATTGAGCCGCATACCAAGTTTCAACAAAAATATATTCACATATTTTTCTTCTAAATGCTTCTGACGTTGAAGATGGTGATTGTATTCTTAGTCGATTATTTGGAATTCTCATCTTCTTCTTTAAAACCATATTAAGTAAAATAAATTTAAATTTGTTTCAATTAATATAGTTTTAAATAAGAAGATGAGAATGCCACATAATCAACCAAGAATATTCACATATAAGCGATTTTAATTGTTCTCCATGAGAATAGCATTGGTAATGAGTACGTAGATTTGCTGAAACAAGGAACACAAACAATGGGTTTTTATGTAAGTATAAATAGAATTAAACTAGATGAAGCCACATACCAAGTTTCATCAATATTCATTAATAAATAAACATCATATAATATTTTAATTATTCTCCATAAGAATTACATGGGTACTGAGTAAGCAGGTTTGCTGCAAAAAGGAACACAAAATATGGGTTTTCATGCAAATATCAATATAACTCAACTAGGTGAAGCCACATACCAAGTTGTATTAATTTATTTTCATAATTAAGGGAGTCATTACATTTGACTTATTCTCCATAAGAATAACATGGGGCTGCGTACGCAGGTTTGCTGCTACGGGAATTATAGGTAAAATTTGCTTTTTTTGTGCAACTAACAATAGACCACAACCAGATGAAACCGTATACCAAGTAATATAAACAAATAATCTGGTACCTTTCAACATTAACCTAGTTTAAGTAGTTGCGGAGAAAATCCAAAAAACTTATTCATAAAATTGTTCATGTTAATTTTATAGAGAAAATGTTTTAACCTTTTCCTCAGTTAATTTTACTGAAGACTGCACATTTATTTTTACCAATAACTTCAGTTATAAAAAACAAATAGTTTCGTGTTTAAATTGTGATTTTACGTCCAGCCGTTGCAGACCTCTTCAAAGTACTAGACACAGTACGTTGTACAATGTTATCCTTATGGAAAATAAATAAAATTTGATATCCCGACTATTTATGAATGTATATTAATAATATCCCCGTTGCAGCAAACCTGCATACTCACTGTGTCACTTCCACATAAAGCCACTTACCAAGCTTATTAAAAATTCATAAATAAATAAGTATATAAAGCGTTTTATTTATTCCCCTTAAGAAATACATTAGAGCCGAGTACGTAGGTTTGCTGCAACAAACAAAGTAAGAACAATGTGTTTTTATTCAATAATCAATATAACTCAACAAGGTGAAGCTACATGCCAAGTTTTATTCATTTAGGTTCATAATTAAGAGAAATACAAAACTTTAATTATTCTCCATAAGAATAACATTAGGGCTGAGTATGCAGGTTCGCTGCTACAAAGACAATGAACGAAATTTGTTTTGTCCAAATATCAATATACTACTAGGTGAAGCCATATACCAAGTTTCGTCAAAATACATTCATAAATAATCCAGACATCAAATTTGAGTTATTCTCCATAAGGATAACATTGGACATCGTACTGTCTGTACCCTTTGAATATCTCTGCAACGGTTGGATGTAGAATCACAATTGAAACACTAAAATAATTTTTTTTTTAGAGCTGAAGCTATTGGTAAAAACAGATGTGAAGTTTTCAGTAAAATTAACTGAGGAAAAGATAAACACCTTTTTCTTATAGGATTAACATAGGAAATTTTATGAATGCGTTTTTTGGATTTTCTCGGCAACCACTTAACGTACGTTAATGATTCAAAATACCAAATTATTGGTGTTTATAAATTCTTAACATGGTCATAACCAAAAATTTTAGGGTAAAAATGCAAATAACTTATTTTTGGTATATTTTAAACCCCCAAAAAACTCTTTTCCATGATCCGATCATTCTGGTTTTCGACCTTAAAGTCATAAATGTTACTCTTCAAATGTGTGCCTAATTTTATCATAATCAAGCGTTTTTTTCAAAAGTTAACGAGGTAACGGACACATATATAAATACCCCCCGTCGCAGCAAACCTGCGTACTCAGCGAATTTCCAATGCATTGATATGTTTCTCACTAGTACATAAAGCCACTCACCAATTTTGACAAAAATACATTCATAAATAAGTGATTTATTACATTTTATTTATTCCCCATAAGAATAACATTAGGACTGAGTACGCAGGTTTGCTGCAACGAGGAAGATAAGAAATGAGTTTTTATGCAATTATCAATATAACTGAACCAGGTGAAGCTACTTACCATGTTTTATTAATATATGTTCATAATTAAGGGGGATATAAAACTTTACTTATTTTTCATAAGAATAACATTAGGGCTGAGTATGCAGGTTAGCTGCTACGGGGACAATCAACAAAACATTTATTTTTTGTGCAATTATCAATATACCAGTACAACATGAAGCCACGTACCAAATTTCATCAATATACATTCATAAATAATCAAGATATCAAATTTTATTTAGTCTCCATAAGGATAACATTGGACAACGTACTGTGTTTAGCACTTTGAATATCTCTGCAACGGTTTGACGTAGAATCACAATTTAAACACCAAAATGATTGTTTTGTGGAGCTGAAGTGATTGGTAAAAGAAAATGTGAAGTTTAAAGTAAAATTAACTGAGGAAAAGCCAAAAACTGTTTTCCCATAAGATTAACATGGGAGATTTTATGAGCATGTTTTTTGGATTTTTTCCGCAACCACTTAACCTAGGTTAATAATTCAAAACACCATATTATTTGTTTTTTTAAGCTCTATAACATGGTCTAAACCAAAATTAAGTGTTTTAAAATGTTAGGGTAAAAAATGCAAAAAACTGATTTTTGGAAAATTTAAAACCCCCATAAACCCCCCTTCCCATGGTCCAATT
This sequence comes from Allygus modestus, assembly GCA_963675035.1. Lineage (NCBI taxonomy): Eukaryota > Metazoa > Arthropoda > Insecta > Hemiptera > Cicadellidae > Allygus > Allygus modestus. Next base: position 83,646,174 of record OY776115.1, read on the forward strand.
TTTCTGGTTTTCGAACTTAAAGTCATAATTGTCAGTTTACACATTTGAGCCAAATTTTATCGAAATCGGAAGTTTTTTACTCAAGTTATCGCATTCACGGACACATATATATATATATATATATATATATATATATATATATATATATATAGATATATATATAGATATATATATACATATATATAAATTTGAACGAATAGTGTTTTGGACATCTGGGGACATCAAAACAAAAAGTTATCATGGTCTCGGGCTTAAGTCTTACCATGAGACCTACGGTAATAGCTTCTTCCCTATAGGGGAAATTCGCTAAAATTATCAAAACCTTCTTTTTCATAATTTGCATTCATCTCGTTTAATGCTTTAGTATAAACTTATTTAATACACTAGGGGTTTGCTGTGACTGGAACTTCGTCTACAAATTTCAACCGATTTTGATATTTTTGGTATCGTTGGATAGACTATGGTCTGAAGTAGTTTGTGTCCTAATTTAATAAATAACGGACTTAAGGGAAGGGCCTTAGCCGCTCTTAAAGTCCGTATTTGGTCCATAAGATTAACATTGAGAAAGAGTTGTTTTGAATTGTATAATCAAACAGCTGAATAAACTCAGTTTATCAGCAAGAGCAGATGCACGCTACTGGAAAGGTAACGCAATATGTACATAATTTTGATTGTCAGCGAATTTCCCCTATAGGGAAGAAACTATTACCGTAGGTCTCATGGTAAGACTTAAGCCCGAGACCATGATAACTTTTGGTTTTGAGGTCCCCAGATGCCAAAAACACTATTCGTTCAAATTTATATATATGTATATATATATATATATATATATGTGTGTGTGTGTGTGGGTGTGTGTGTGTGTCCGTTAAAACGATAATTTGAGTAAACAACGTCCTGATGGGTATTTTATTTCCTGATTACAAAAACGTGCCACTATTGTCAGTAAATCTTTGATTCCATGTTACGATAACATATTATTGGATTAATCTTTGATAGAATCTAAAATACTTTCGGACCGTAGTCCTGGTGTTCGAAGCCATGGACCAGATTCATATCTCTATGACCACTAGACATCGACACACACTCTGGGTGCGATACTGCAAATAAACATGGGGTTTACATCCACGCTATTGATAAAAGTGAAATATACAGTATATATCGCTTGCAATTTAATGAAACAAATAATATATATTAATTTGTTAAAAAACCTTCATTTAAGCTTCATTTACGCCCACATAAAAAAATAAGGAGAGACGCGACAGCTGCTAGAAACCCCAACTTCATGGCTCCTAAATATGTTAAGACAAAAGGTTGTTAATCGTACTTTTGCATAAATTATAAACGTTATTGTAGGTATTTGTGGACGATTTCGTTAGTTTAAAACCTTTTTTGTCAGGCGTTATTTGTCGTTGTTGATAATAACAAAAATAATATTTTATTTATAATAGTTTAACAGATGACAACAGCCTTAACGAAAATACGCGACCTTGCATTAATTATATAAATATAAAACATTCTACCAGCCTGTGCAACAATTAAGTGTTCAGTATTATCTTTTGGATATACCTGATGTTGATACGAAGATGTCGAGAAGACAGAATGTGGCTCTCAGAGAGAGTGTTAAGCCGTTCTTATACTCTGTTAATTGAATCATAATTTATGAATTTATTTGTTAAATTCTCGACCAGAACGAATTATATCGATAAATTAAAAACTATGGAAAGGTTTAGTTGTTAATCTTTCAAATAAAATGGCTTCAATTACAACTGCTACCGGCGTGTTTTCTTCAACAATAGAAATATAAATCACCTATGCCTTGTTGATGTCATAAATCATATAATAAAAATTCCACATTCTCAATATAAAAAAATGTAGCCATCTTCGTTTTATAGTTTTGCCTTTCATAGCTAAAAGTAATATATGAAATATAATTCAATTGTTATATTCGTATTATCTATGACAGACAACGGTGGTCATATTTACCTTCAGACCTTCTACAACAATCAAAATACCCCCGTCGCAGCAAACCTGCATACTCAGCGAATTTCCAATGCATAATATATGTCTCAGTACCACTTAAAGCCGCATACCAATTTTCATAAAAATATATTCACAAATAAACTACGTAAACAATTTTAATTATTCTCCATAAGAATAACATTGGGGAAGAGTACGTTGGTTTTCTGCAACAAGGAAGATAAATATGTGTTTTTTTAATTAACAATTTAAATTATATCAATAACAATCATAATAATATATCAATACATAATTATCAATATAACTATGGTGAAGCTACATACCAAGTTTTAATAATTTATGTTCATAATGGAAGATATAAAACTATACTATTCTCCATAAGAAGAACATGATGAGTATACAGGTTTTCTGCTAAGGGGATAATCAACAAAAAATCAATTTGTTGTGCAAATATCAATATACCAGTACTAGATGAAGCCAAATACCAAGTTTCATCAATATACGTTCTTAAATAATTGAAATATCAAATTTTAAATATTCTCCGTAAGGATAGCATTGGAAAACCTACTGTGTTTAGCACTTTGAATATCTCGGCAACGTTTGACCGTAGAATCACAATTTAAACACCAAAATGATTGTTTTGTAGAGCTAAACTGATTGGTAAAAGCAAATGTGAAGTTTACATTAAAACTAATTGAGGAAAAGCTAAAACCTTTTTCCCATAAGATTAACATGGGAGATTTTATGAACAGGATTTTTGGATTTTCTTACAAACCACTTAACCTAGGTTAATGATTCAATATAATATATTACTTGTTTTTTAAGCACTATAAAATGGTCAAAACAAAATTGTGGGTTTTAAAAATTTCAGGGTAAAAAGTGCAAAAAATTTATTTTTGAAAAATCTTGAAACACCATAAACCCCCTTTGCCATGGTTCGATTTTTCTGGTTTTCGAACTTAAATTCATAAATGTCACTTGACACGTTTGAGCCAAATTTGATCGATATCGAAAGGTTTTTACTCAAGTTATCGCATTCAAGGACACACATATAGAAATATGTATACATATATATACATTTGAACGAATTAAGTTATCATGGTCTCGGGCTTGGGTGTTACCATGAGACCTACGGTAATAGTTTCTTCCCTAAAGGGGAAATTCGCTAATAACAAAAACAATGTTTTAAAAACTATACAGTGAAAGTTCAGTGAGTATAAATTCAAATAGAAAACACTAACACTTAGTAGAGAAAGATGGATCATCAGATATCAAATTGAATACATTATTTTTTTTGTAAATACAACTGAAAATATATAATGTTATATGTATCAAGCTAATCTATCACCGTGGCCATGGATTTTATAATTCGAAACATGTAGTGTTTATTAAAATGTTTTCTTTAGGGTAGTCATGTTACTTGATGTAAGGAATTAAATGCTGTAATATACTTTTTTTCCGATAAGTATTTAAATTATTATTTTCTACAAAATTCCACATATTCCTATCGCGTATATTTCTATACGAAAAAAATGTTTATTAATTTAGATTCGTAATGTTTAATCCTTTACCTAAACACATGATATTTTTTTTAATTATTTTAAGTCTTTTTATCACTTTTTTCTTCATCATTTTGTAATTTATCTGATCAATTATGCTTTCACAAATGTCACCTAAAAACAACGTAAAATGATTTATCGAGAAATAGTTAACCTGTTTTTATATGGCAATGCTAAACGTTAACCCATTGAATATAAAACACTTTAGAACGTTAAAGATAAGAATAAGATAGATAATCATTGATATAAAACACGTCCATAAACGTTTCAGTACTGGCACTAGAAGGCGTTGTTAAACTTTTCATTGGCTTTAAGTTCTATTTCTCTAGGCGAATCGTTATAAAATGTACCCATTATATACATTTCGTAATTTTTTTCTTCAGTATTTTGGAACTTCAAATTATGATCAATTATACAAATCAAAAGTTTTGAAACAATTTGCGACACCTTCGACTTTGGAATTCGTAAAAGACTTAGTTATTTGCAGTTAAGCGACATAAAATTTCAACGAAGTAAAATAAAATGAATTATTTAATGGATTTTCTTATTCAATCATTGTTCTTATCACTATGAGCAATGCAGAAAACTTTAGATAGTGTTACATTACTATAAAATGTGATAACTAGCATATTTACCTAATATTTAGTTGGTGTTGAAATACTTATTAAACTGTTAAAATGATCGAAAGGTGATGTATGATGTATTTTATAGGACAAGTCGTAACAAAGTAATCTTACTGAATTATTATAGTAAAATTATTTTCTTTAAACCTGAATGACATTTTTAAGGAAAGACGTTAGGATTGTTTCTGTCCTATAATATTTACGTATTTAATATGAACTTATTAATTCGGTCCAACCAGCCTCCTTCATTTCCCGATTACCATTTTTTGAAGGCCATCTGCGAAAAGCTTTGTTTTAATAATACTACTATTAATACCTTTTATTTCAAATTCTAGACATATGTATTGTTTTAAATGTAATGGTTAATAAATGTAGTTATACAATATATTCATATACTTTGGGGTATCACGAAGTATTTTTTATCAAAGTTGTACTACATTAAACCTGAGATAACATATTCGCTTGATCATTAGTAAAACAACTAAGCATAAACCGGTGTTACTTTATACTTCGGTAGTAATATATATACAAGTTATTAAAGATAACATTATATAGTAAATGTGGTATTAGTATTGAGTGAGTGAGTGTACTAAGGAATTAGTTACATTTCACTTAACTGCCAATAATGGCTGTTTTACAGATTTAAATTTCGATTGCAGTTTGTTGAAGAACTTTAAAATTTGTTAAAATTGATTTTAATTTAGAGTTTAGCTTAATATTTTTTTCTAAACACCACGTTCAACTTTAACTATGTATATCTTATTAAAAAAAACGAGGAAGCAATTAAGGACACTATAATAAACATTTTAAGATTTATCTGGCACGTATGTTTGTCAGACAATAATTTGAAAGCTTTAAATTCTTAATCGTAATCATACCATATTATGCTGTCGAATTCATGATACAACAAATACAGTATTCAGGTAACAATACTTCTCTCACGTACGTTTTAAATGCACTCCTAATACAATATTAACATAATCGTTTTACAATGAATAAGAATTCGATTTTATCAAGGAAATAATTTGTTTTTTGTGTATAACCCAAAGATAAATAGCTAGTATTGCAAATTCTAGGTCCTAGCTCTTCCATTTACAATGGTTTCTATAAACTTTGCAATATTGTATATTTGAGCTAGGCGACATTCTAGTAAAAACCTTGTATGCTATTTAAACTCCATAGACATACAAATCAATCTTAAGTGACTATTTTTAACAACAACTGGAAATCAAAATTGAATCAAAATTTTCCAGTTTTAATTGATTCCTATAGTTTGTTTAAACCAGGTGTGAGGTTAACAGGTATACACATTTGGATAGCCGCTCTGCGTTATCTGAGTTACCTAACAATTGGCAAAAACCACCGAATTGAAATATTTGATTATACGATACAATAAATGGTAATCTATGCAAACTATCATAACATTTATTTGCCAACGTATGGATAAAAAATAAGAACCAGTATTATAGTAGTGAGGCTAATCTGTTCAAAACCAGCCAGCACATAACATAATAGAGAAGATACTCGGAGTGCAGAGTGCGACTAGCCTGGCGGTCGAATTACACGGTCCTAGATGGCGGCGCCGCGGGCGCCGGCGCCGGCGCCGCGCCACCTAGTCCGAGCGTCTACCACGCATCGCTACGCACTATTTCATTTAGTCGCAGGGAGGGTAGATACGGATTTTGTTGTAGACCTAAAATATCGACTTACACGAGGGTGTCGCGACAATCGGGTACAGCGACATTCGGGTACATGTGATATTCGAGTACATGACTGGTTGACGAGGGTTAGCCATGGGGCCATAACAACTTGCCCAGCTACAATCGGGTACAAGATCTGCCTGGGCCGCAGCTAGCCGGGTACACAGCCCGCGGGCAAAAAGTTATTTATAACCATAATTACTGGTTTCAATTCCCTTATATCAATTTTAATTTATTCCGATGCCCATAAATAGAGTAAAGTACCGGGAGGACCGAGCATTGCTCACTAAATTACCATTATATTAGCCTGAAAAGAAATGTTTGTTTTGATAGTATTTTAAACAATACTAATAGCCCGTCACGGCTTCACTCGCAATGACAATATTATGTTTGATAGGTTAGCTACATGGTTTCAAGCACCTGGGGGACCGAGCTTTGCTCGAAAAGCAAGTAAGTTTGTTCAAAATCACGCGGTTAGTCTCTCCAAGGCGAGCTTACTTGCTTTGCTTATTTCCTAGCTTTTTTAATTGGACTGAGCGAACGAAGTGAGAGAAATCATTATACATTACTTTACTGCTTAGACTGGTAAGGCAATCAACTCGAACTGGCGTTCTGTGACCAAAATAACTCAAAAACGCCTCTACAGATCTACTTTAAACTGTAGAGATAGATGTTATAGTATGAAATCTCGGTCGAGTTCGTCATTGGGTATATTTTGTTAAGTACTAATTATTTTATCCCATGAGATTAGGAGTCATTTTAGTGGTGCTTGAGTCGTTGATATTTAGCCAACGTCTATGTTTCAACTAATAGGGTGAAGTAAGTATCGTTATAGATTAACTACAGAACTGTAATCAGTCATATTTGTGTTTACTGGGTAAAAAAAACTCGTTTTCGTAACTTGAAACACAAAAAGTAAGGTTTAAATATTATTAGCTATTAAAGGTTATTTGTATATTTTATTTTATACTTATTAAAAGATTCATGCTTATTTTTACATACTATTATTATTAATAACTTTACCGGTGGTACTCTAGTCAAAACCAAAGCAATGCTTGCCTGACGGACGGACGGAGGACTCGCTGGACTACGAGGCTTATTTCCAGACGACAAAATGACAACAGAAACAAAATATGTCAGCAAATAAAGTTCCTAACTGATCAAACCTTCTTCTTACATAATTAAAGGGATTAAACGCAAATATGTGTAATTGTTAACATTATAATTTCCACTTATTAAAAGTAAAAAGTTAATTTGTTCTAAAAAAAGCATGACCTCGCTAATAAAACGTAAGTTACCAAATCAAATTAGGCCTAGATGTTGTAGCCCGTTTGTTTGTCAGATTGGTAACAATTTAATATACATTTGTTTTCCTACAAAAATGAAAATGCATTACCATAACTTCCCTACATAAACGTTTATTCTAACTCAATAAGGCGTCTATTGAATTTAATTTTCCAGGCATAATTTATGATGTCCAGACACCACTGTTTTAATAAAATATTGGTCTAAATATCATCAATTTGATCTAAAATAAGCATTTTCCAAAATTTTTCTGTAAGGTAACACTTAGTCTCTGGATTATTGTGCCTGTTGGCACAGGTTTATCTTAGGCCTACTTTTCGGTTAACAATGACAAATTTCACCGGACTAAACTTAAAGAAATTTACCTCTAGAGTTTGGAAATCACATTACGTTTGTTTTTGCCAGAAACAAGGGTAAAGTGATAACAATTTAAAATCGAAAATATGATTTGTATTTAACTTACATTTAATTTACCCAGGCAAATCCAATGTTTCTTATGGTTTCGTTCTTACTCGGCTCGGGTATACTTTCATAAGTGGAACAACATAAAGAACCGAATAATATTGCTCGATACGGTATATGAATTAGGTCGATATTTTTAACACTGATTAAAATTTATAGTTTGTATGTTAGTAATTACCGTACCTACGTCATGTTTGTTTTGTTTATGTTAGTCAATTAAACTAAAAAATTGAATAAACAAACATGGCATAATAATTTTGTTCCTGACAATACATGTTTAAAGTAATAGTGGAATCAACATTTGTTATCTGGAAAAATTTCAAGCCACCTAAACTGTAACATTACATATCGTAAAACTGGCTAGACCTGAACAGGGGGTCTTGACCCGGACTCGGACTCTTTTTACATATTTGTAAACATAAATATTTCTAATCTGACCTGCAAAGTTGAGCAGTCGTTCTTTATAGGTACATTTGTTTAGAGCAGATCATGCTCTAATCTTTTATAACTGACAAATTTTCGCAAAAATAAAATATATGTCTACGACATATACTTTTCGTCACGTTTGTCCGATTATTTTCGTGAAGGCCTATTTTTATTCGAAATTCAAGCGCGCATAATGCCATGCTATTTAAAGAGGTAAACAACATATATGTAAAAAAATGGTTCACGTTTACGTCAGGCCTATTCCAGTTTTGACCCGGAGACTTTAATTATACTCCGTGGATATGACTCGCGCAAACCGTTACGACTCGTCCCTGCCATAAACACAGTATTCCCGCCATAACTAATAATAACATTGTCGTGTTTAGCTCTGATTCGGTACCTATCTGTGTTTGTTATTCAAATTTGTGTAATTAATTTATGACTAATTGTTTTTCGAGATAGGTACAGTCTCCGTGATGAACAAAAATAACTCGAGAGCCAAGGTATTAGAGCAGGATGTAAGAGAAGGAAAGTTAAGTGTATGGGCAGCGGCAATAAAGTATAATGTAGTGATGTGTGCATAGTTATGTGTGCTGCATTCTGAGGGTAGCCCGTAGAACAACTACGAATAAAGATCAGTTGTTCGTATTTTCATAAGCTCAAATAAAAATGAATGCCCATAAGGAATACACGGGAACTTTGAACTCCCGAGGGGAAAATCCCTATAAGATTTTCAAAACGAAAATAGACCTGTGTGTTAATTTGGTATATAAGGAAAATTGCTGTAAATTTGCATGCCAATCGGTTCAGTAGTATATGAGTGATTTACTAACAAAGAGCAGACGGACAAACACCATCCCATATGTATATATTAGTAGGACAGAAATAGATAGGTTATATAAGTCAAAATTGTGGGAGTTTGGCAACTCACAGGATGATGGGAGACGGCTGAAATTGAAGGTCTTGATCCCAGGGATCATTATAAAAATTTATAAAAATTTACCAGCAAACGAGAAATAACGTCAAAAATCCCCCATAAGAAAAGCATGGGGATTTTGTTTACATTAAAACATGTGATTACTACTTTGCTTACGAACTGACATATCTTCCTACTTAAATTGTTTTATTTTCCTTTAGTAGTAAAGATTTTAAAAATCTGATGACGCAGAATATTAGAGCACGGTAAGGGGCAATGACCCCTTCAAGCCACTAGTAAAATAATGTAGCCGTGTGTGAATTGGAGTACTAATTTTTTCCGCTTTTGAGTTTTTTTATGGCGATGAGTTTAGACTGTTGAAACTATTTAAAGTTTATGGTATTAAAAGCTTCTTCCCGAAACTTTTAATACCATAAGATCCCTTAGCAGCAAATCTGTGGTCTCAGCAAATTTCCAATGCATATATATGTATCTTAATACCACTTAAATCTACATACCAAGTTTCATCAATATATATTCATAAATAAATGATTTATAATATTTTAATTATTCTCCATGAGAATAACATGGCGTCTGAGGATGCAGGTTTGCTGAAACAAAGTACACAAAAAATGGTTTTTTTTAACAATTTTTTTATAACTCAACTAGGTGAAGCCACATACTAAATTGTATTAATTTATGTTCATAATTAAGGGAGATAACATTATACTTATTCTCCATAAGAAAAATATGGGGGCTGAGTATGAAGGCTATTGTATTTAGCCTATACATATTCCCAATACATTCGTGCTACGGGAACTATCGGTGAAAAAATAGTTTTTCGTGAAAATATCAATAGACCACAACGTATTAAGCAATATTCCAAGTTTCGTCAGGATAAGTTGATAAATAAGCAAGATATAGCATTTTTCTTATTAAGTATAACATTGTGCAATGTACTGTCAATGACTACATATACAATTGTATATGTAGTCATTGGTACTGTGTTTAGCATTTTCAATATCTCTGTAACTAATTGACGTAGACCAAAGATAAAAAAATTGTTTGTTTTTAAGCTGAATTCAATGGTGAAAACTAAAATTATATTTACTAAAATATTACTTGTAAACATCTTTAAAAAAACATTTTTGGGGTACAAAACCCCCCCAAAATAGCCCTTTGAATAAAGTGATCTGTCTGGTTTTCGAACTTAGATTAATAAATGTGGCTTTACATGTTTGTACCAAATGTCATAAAAATCGGACCATTTTTACGAGAGTTATCACACCCACGGACACACACATATATATATATGTGTGTGTATATATATATATATATATATATATATATATATATGTATGTGTGTATATATATATATATATATACATTTTTGATTGAATGGTGTTTTTGGCATCTGGGGACCTCAAAACGAAAAGTTATCATGGCCCCGGGCCTAGGTCTTACCATGCCGACTACGGCCCTATAATCTCTCAACCCAAATTTTTCTAAGAATTCAGGTGGTATCATTTTATTACAGTCCTCATATAAACCACCTAATACAAAATTTAAAGATTTCAAAAACAGCTCCTCATAACTGCTTCAGAACTATATATCACGTTGTTGGAGACCATATTATTGTGGATAAATCGTTGTTCTTACCTCAGGGCTCTGCTTTTTCTATCACTCCCCGTCGTATAATTTTAACGTATTTAAAATCCAATCTTCGTTCATCCTCTTACGGGAAGAATGAGCGTACACGTATTTTGTATTTATAGATTAAAATACATTTGGAATTAATAATATAATAATATATACGTATTGCTTAGTCATTACTTTTTCAATCGTAAATTAAGTTTTTGTCCCACCTTCTACCCGACTTTGCGAAAGTTGTTGTAGAAGTACCTATCTATAATAATCTAAGTGAAAACTATATTTAGTAAAATTTTAAAACCTGTCAATCAGTAGGTATTGATTTATTTGCCGACAATTTACATTTCTCTGATAATGAGTAAGTCGATAATCATCTTTGTTTAGTGATCGAAATAAAAGCTCGTAGTTTTTCAGTAAGAATCCATGAGAACAGTAAGATTAGTAATAAACGTTTAGATACATCTAAGATGAGACAACAACTGAATAATAATGTAATTTCTTTGGGTCAATGAATGTTGATTAATGTCTTACAAATATTTGAATAAATGCATACCCCTAATCAGCTAAAGTTACACTTCGAGGATATTATAAACATATAAATAAGTAACTAAAACTAGTTATTACTTAAATTATTTTTTATTTATTACTCCTTAAATGAATACAATATTATTACTAGTTCTAGCTAAAACAAAATAACAAATAAAAACTAAAACGTAGCCGTAAAACAACACACTGCACTACTATGATCGGGCACGGCGCGGCAGCGGGGCTGCGGCGAAAGACAATTTTGCCGCATTCTTTTACCTAGATTTCTGAGGAAACCGAACACGTTAGAAAAGAAAAGTTGGAATCAAAATGAAATTTGTTTATTTATCTACAACTTTCCAGCTGACAAAATGTCTCTGACCAAAAAATTAAAAACCTTCCCACAGAACAACTTTGTTATGTATTGTTTTGAAAACAAAACTACAAGGGTGTAATAAAATATTTATACACCAATTAATAAAATTATTATTTATTTTAAATTATTACCACCGTTATCCTTAGACTCTGTTGTATAAGCATGCAACATTGAACAATATTCTTCAACTATTATTGTTGATAATGACCGAACCGATTTGGCTGCGGAATTTTACCACGAATTGAGCTCGCGGATCATATATTTCAGGCTGTATGACAGACCAACATGGCGGATCTTGCGACACTTTTAATGCGTGGGGTATAAGAACTTGTCTTCTCTATTCTATTATGTGCTCGCAGTTTAAATCTGAAAACATATTTGTTGGTTATGTTTTGAATAGTTTCTGTTTCCTTATTTAATTATTTGTATTGAAAATTCAATACCAGTTTAAAATGGACTGTCTGTTTACACGAACGATGGAACTCACTAGCTTGAAGCCTTTGTTTATATTATTATTTGCCTTTATAAGACATCATTTATGTAAACATAATAAGGATCTTCATAATGTTAACATAGTGTGAGCACATATTTTTCAGTTAGTTATGATTTATTTTGTTATTGTAAGCGTTGGTTTGTGTTTCTTTATATTATCTTTTTTTTTTAATTCTTGATTAAATAGAAACCAATTAGAATTAAGTGAATCCAAACATGGTGTCTCCTAAGGTTTAAACGAGGGATATAAGGGTAATCCCTAGATTAGGGGACGGCTTTACAACCCTCTCACAAGTCCACGTATAAACAAGTTTTATAGCTTTCCACTAATTCCCTCTTTATGAAAGCCTTAAGAGTTTTATTTCAACGTAAAACCCCTATAAATAAATAATCTGTGATACTAGAAAATGTTTAAAATGAAGTAAAAAGCTTTTCGATGATCAATAAGAAATATTTTGAAAGTATGTTTTTAAAGATTTTGTAGTGATAATTTTTACGTATTTAAACTAGCGATGCTGTTGCAATAGATGGGTGGTTGGAATGAAAAATGCACGGCTCAGAATTGTATTTAAAACTGTGACTCGCTAATTTTAACTTTGATTTCATAAGACTTTTAAGAAATATTTCTAGAAACTAAATAACTTTGTCATTCACTTTATCTCTTTATATGTCATTGTATATGGAGTAAGTATTATTTTCGTCAAAACTTTCTAAATTGAGTTATTATTGGTGAAGATATTAGTTTTGGAGCACTCTGAATCCAAAAAGTGGGTTTCGTGGTGATGCCTCATTGCTGACCTCTCTGTTCGTGGATGTATAGAGTCGTATAGACGTCACCCAATCACAGATTTTAACCCAATTCATTATGTATCTAAATCATTAAATATCTAATGAACCATATTTCCGGCCTGTTTGTCATGTTTTGAATTATTATTTTAAAGGATTATCAATCACCTAAACCATTAAAAACAGGGCAACTTTTAATTCGTCAAAATGGATCTTATAATTTATATTAAGATTTAGGGGTTTTTAGTTTCTCAGGTCCCTCACAAAGTTATACCAGCCGAAAATCTGAGAAAAGGATACTTTAGAAATTGTACAGATTAAAAGATTTCAAATTTTATTTTTGTACTTTGTACAAATCTATTAAATGCATTCACCATAACAACATTTTACTAACTATATATATTGGTATTTTTTTTTATTATTCTAGGGCTAATGTTTGCTAATGACATAATTAGCTTTCAATGTAGTAAGTTGTCAAATATTATTCTTTTAGGTAATAATTATTTATTATTTATCTATTTTTTATTGATGCATTATTTTTAATTTGGTATATATAAGCTCTTGGTGGCTATCATTGGCCAAGAGAGAATCTTTGGAATATGAGGCGACCTAACACTGGTGAGTGTACATGGAATTTAATCTTTAAAACATCTGTAAAACCTCCAACTGCAAATTGGGTTTCGGTGACAATTTCTATAAAAGATATTTTTTTACTAGAATATTTGCATGTAAGACGCAATAGTAAATATTAAATATTAAATAAATATGTACTAGCTTCTAATGTTTAACAGATATATAAATGAAAAGGCATGCATTTTCTGTACTGATTGTTTAAAATTATTTTGCGAAACAAAGTGTAATGAAACAAATAATTGGCTTGATTGTTTTAGTAAAAAAAACTACAAAAAATATTGTTTATGTACCTAAATGTGTGGTTCTATCAAAGCCTGAAAAATAATTTAGTTTTTAAAACACAAGTGGTTATTATGTTGTTAAGTATGGTAATCACTTCAAATCAGTATTATTTTCAGTGATTGTACTCATGAGCATTAGAAATTTGTTCTTAAGAAAAGCACCAAAGTTACTTACTTTGATCAACTATAACACCAATAATACTTGGTACTTACTACTCACTACTTGGTTATCAAACTACCACGGCCAACATTACTGTCAGAATTCACATGGTGTGTGACTATGAAATATAGTCTGCAACTAGGCACACCGTAATTACGTGAAAAAAGTCACGTCAAAAACTGATGTTTGTAAAATATTCAGTTTGATGTTACAGTTCAAAATTGTGTACTGTAAACAGTTGTACTTGTAATGTTACAAATTTAATGATAACATTCCTAAGGTCATGTACATGTAAATTAAACTATTAATATGAGAATCATTTGGTAAGAAGACAACTACAAAATAAAACATCTTGTTTCCGGATTTATAATAATTTTACAAAGTTAAATGATTTTAGTATGATAGAATAGTTGTTAATGCCCATGAACAAAACTCTATAATATTACATCCCAAGAAATTGAGTCCCTAGCTGTCACATTTGCAAAAAATAACAATTTTGTAATATCGGATTTTTGAGTTAGGCAACATGTTACGGGATGTAATAAAAGACGTCTTCAACACTTAAGAATATATTTACACTTATACTGATTCACATACAGACGGTAAACATGTAAAAAGATGGTGCAAGGCTATCGATTTCGACTAGTCACACCGGTCATCATCAGGCCAATGAGAAAACTGACATAACATGTTAGTAAAACCGTGCAACATGTTAGTAAAAAGTTGCTTAATGTGCACAACTACACCATCAATACTTTTATTTATCTTTTTTTTTGTTATGAAATGTTTCTGTTCAAAATTTATTTAGAGTGGAATTGAAACAAATAGAATATTTGCTTTCATAAAAAATCTACAACGTTCAGATAATCCAGGACTGAGGCTGACAGGTCCACACACTCGAATGGCTACTCCTCTTTATCTGGCTTATCACTCAATTAGTGAAATGCACCCAAACGGAATATATTTATAACCAAATATCAATGGTGCAGATTATAATACATATTGCGAGTGTAAAGGTTATGAACTGACAAACAAAACCAGAATGACATTTATTTTAATTGTAATAAGAACATAAATAAGTATATAAGTTCCCGCTTTTTCGAATAGTTTTTATAGCATATTAATAGAGCATCGTTACACATTTAAAGACGTTACCAATTGAAATGTGCTAAATCATATGTAAGCTTAGCTATAATCATAGTAATGTTACAACGGTCTGTTTCATATATGTAAAACAATGTTTTTTCTTTATATTCCTTTAATATAATACCGGTTTCAAATGTTTAATAAAAAATAGGATGGTTTTCAATCCACTCACAAGTATACTGGTATAAAAACCGTCAAAATGTTTCCTAACCGTCCAAATGAAAGCCTTTAAAGTTATTTTCCAAAGTAAAATCTATATACGAAAATAAAACAATGATAAACTCAAATGTATCTTTATACAAATTGTTAAAGATTATTTTTAACGTTTGTTACTTACGTTAGTTGTTTTGTCTACAATAAGAAAGTGATGTTTTTTTGCATGTAAAACTCTTAACTAATTAGAGAAACAACAAAATATGTATTGTACCAGTCTATTTGGTAGTACTTCGGTAATGATTATTCTTTCTTTCGGTAAGAAATTTCTTATTCAAAGAAATTATCACCCACTATAGCTTTTAAAACATATCACGTTACTAACGATACATTTCAATGTAGTACTTATGAAAATTGTCATTGCTATAATTTGGCAGTAGCACTTAGACAAAATAGTAATGGTAACTTTAAATCTGTTATATTTATTTGTAGTATTTTTGTAACATAATAAATTATGATTAAGTTACTATACACGTATACAACTAGTTCTGCGGATTTATACTTATTGTAAAGATACTTTGAGGTTTACAACTTTTTTTAAAACTACTACATATGCAGCATGTTAATAACGGAAAACTACGATTTAGATTTTACTTCTCTGAAACTTATAACATAATAATAGTATTTTAAGTAAATGTTGCTAGTTTTTAAATATATTAAAAACATAAATCAATTTAAAAGAATATTGAAGTGTACGAAAGTAACGAAGCATCATTTTTAAAATCATATTCACTTAGAAATTACTATAAACACCTAGCTACCCTGCATATTTGCAAGTAATATCATGCAATGAATTCAAGAGGGGTTGTTGATTTCTTGTTGTAAATGTTAGGATACGAATGACACATGCCAACATTGACTCTGGGCAACTATCGGATTTGTTTGGGACTTGATGCAGGGATGCCATATTGTATTTACAACCATCTCATCGGGCCTGACAACGGACAACGGTTGGTATCCGATTACATTTTACAATAGTTTCTATACTTTTCCTACATAAATACTAGGACTTTCTCTTTACTGTTTCATATATATTCGTTGCTATCAACATAAGTATCGGAATGATGTAACAAAATCATCATCAGTAAAATATTTTTTCCTGAAACTTCAAAACACTAGTGATCGATGGTTTATAGGTCTATCTTTGCATACAATATTTTGTAATACAAGGCAGTAATTTTGATTAAAATTGACAAAATAAATACTCAATTGTTTGTCAATGTTAATTTTGTTGAATTAAGATAAATTAGACAGAAGAATAAATTCTACCCTAACGTCGAGTCAAAATTAACTCTCTGTATCAATTTCTTAGAATAGAATAGAATTTATTTTTTTCTCAGAGAAGGTATCAATATCAGAATGTAGTATACACATACATAATGTACATTGTAGAATGTACATGGTATAATCTGATTAGCAGAATTATTATAAGATCGCCAGGGAATCTTGATATAAAACGTTTTATGATTTGTTTACATTAAAACATGTGATTACGGGTGAACTTTGTTTACGAACTGACATGAGTTGAAATCAGACGAGGCAGAGTATTGGAGAAAGGTTAGGAGCTATCTTCAAGCCACTAGTTGTACATAATATCGAATCGTAATAAATTACCGGAAACAGATAGTACTGCCTAAACATTGAGAGAATGCAAAGATTTACAAATAATTCGGTGCAAAGCGCAATTCCAGGAATAAAATATTTGTAAAACGCTCGTCCATTGATCCAGTTTTGTGCGTGAATGCTTAAACAGTTCCGAAGTTAAATTGAAGTGTTTGCCGGCTTCCATTACACAAATCTCGCGCATGTTAACAGAATCAAACGATCAGTGTATTACGCAACAGTTGCGTATGAGAAAAATATCGAATACATCATTAGTGTTTACTTAAAAAAATCTTTAAAATAAATGTTTTATGTACAATACTGTTTACACTACTACTTTTTATTACATGTACATTCAGTGGAATTCCATTGAACATTAGGCTCAACAAAACATTAGGCTTCATTAATGAATAATTTGTATAATAAATTTACTCTTTTTGATTGTCAATGGATACTTAACCCTATTAACCATGTAGACTGTTGTTTAGCTTGGTTGCTGGCTGCTTAGTCCTATGTTATGCGTTCTGAATGAATAAATTATCTAAATGTAAACCACTCTTAAACTAGCAGCAATAACTGAGCCAAAAGGTGAGTCGCTGGCCTAGTGTCAAGGCGACGGACTCCGGAACCACAGCAGCCGCCCTGTTGTGGGGTCGAATCCCAGCCCTGGCATGTACACTTTATCAGAACTGTTCAACTCTTACTGTAACGGCTCACTCCTTGTTTGCTATATACGTTCCACCCACAGACGAAAAATCTATATGAATGGGCAAAATAAGGCAAAAAGTGGCAGCCAACCTTTAAGAATAAATAATAATAATAATGGAAAGAAAAACACAGCACGAAACTCGCGTCTCGTCGGAAAATATTTTCTAAAATAGAGTAACTATAAAGATAGTGTCTTGCATCTGAGTCCAATATTTCAAATCTGTTGTAAAGCAAGGCAATTTTTTAACCGTGTTTATATCTAGCTATTATTTACGATAACATTTATTGCCACAAAAGTATAAACGTGATCCAAAAAGCCCTTGCGATATCTTTACAACCCTCTTGCAAGTGCCCGATGTAAACTGGGGTTTGCGGCACCACTCTAATTCACTACCTTTATCCTAGGATTTGATAAAGCTGTATTTTATAAAATTAAAATAGTATCGGTAACCCTGATAAAATTTATCAAAACACCACTCCACAGAATCTTCCAGCTGCTGGGAAGAGATTTGTCCAAAGTTATACTTGTTATGGTAGGCTAATTACGAAAACCCTTTACGAATTTTTGTACTCATACATTATACCGACCACCACCTGTAATGATGCACTGTGGAAGTTATGATAGGTCAGGGTACTTTTATTTAGTATAGATTACTCTTTTGTCGATAGAACTTAGATAGATAGATAGATAGATTACTTATTTTTTGCTCCACGAAACCCCTCCTGTCCCCCCTCACTTGGTCTATAGCCACATTAAAATTTTCAAGAAATATTGTCTTATCTACAAAATCTACTTACACAGCGCGCTGCTGTGGTTGGTTTAGGTTACGTTAAGGCTTCAATAAATCACAAAACACATGATAAAGTAACCTAACCTAACTGCAACAGCGCGCTGTTACAAGTGGATGAGATAACATAACACCAAAATTGTTCTCTTCTCAGAGTTTAAAAAATCTTAAGAACCATCTTAAATGCTTGTTAGTTATAGGCTAAATAGTAAAACGTCTAGACTTTTTATCCATATTGTTTCTTTGGTTTGTCCTGCTAGAAAATATTCTAAAGGTTGGTGGTCGGTATAGTGTATATGTACTCGAATTTTTATCTGAGTGACAATCAAATCCATAACACAAACTAAGAACTAATAAAACACCTACGTAAAGACAATAATAATAAAATCCGTATCAGCTACTTGTTTGAGAAAGAATTCTAGGAAAAATAACCTACTTATTATATAAATCAGATTAATTCTCTAGAAAATATTTTTGAATAATCAATAAATATGTTAATAATTAATAAATTTCATTCCCCTTTTTAGTAACTTTAATATAAAGACATTATATTAATTGTTAATTCATGTAGACAATTATAAAACAAATTGGCTAATTTAGTGTGAATGGTAAAGCTATTTTTATGTTTTTATAATACAGATTTAGTTTTTTTACAATGCTTAATATTTAAAACAGGGTATAAACAATTCATCGAAATCATCATGTGACTGACCATGTTAAGATTTCAAAGTAGCCTTTAGGTCCGTTTAAAGCTATGAAAGAAAGGTATAAAACATGTCCTAACCGCTGAGAACGGCCAATTCACGGCGTTATTAAATTTCATGATTGGCTTAAGTGACATCAACCCTATCTTCTTTTAAAACCCTTTAAAATGTGTATACTATTTTAGCTTTGATTTAGGTGCTTCATAGTATTATTATTTTAATAAAATATATATTTTCTACAATATAGTTTAATTTTTGCGTTAAAATTCAATTTAAATATTCAAGTTAATTTAGCGTACTTTATTTTAAATAAAAACTAATTAAATTTGTAATTCTATTTACACCATGCCCTTTATTATTTCTCAAAACAAAGGTCCGTGTTTATATTTTACTGTGTCTTAACGGCTTAAAAATAATATGCAATTTTAAGAAAGGTTTGTATGTTCAAAAGGCGTCTAACATTGGTCTTGTAATATTTGTATGTTGTAGTTTGTGGATACTACATTGAAAGAGTTAATGAGTATTAACATAGATTCTTAATCTGTGGTTTTAATATTATGTAAAGTGGTGTATTGTCGTTTGAAAAAAACAAATAAACAATACTTAAAACAGAGTTTACCAATTTTAACAATGATTTCCTGTAGTGAATTAAATATTTAATATCTGGTTAAATTTACAGGCGTCTATTTCTTTAAATCCACTCTTTCCAATGTAAATTTAAGTTGCAGTTCTATAAAGAATATATTAGGAAATGTATAGGTTTGGCATGTTCCGCACAATGATTAGTATCGCATGGTTAAAAGTAATTTGATTGGGGCATGACAAAAAAATATTTCCTTCAAAAAAAGGTAAAAACCCGAACAAAGTTTGTAACATTTTGATCAAATTTTCGCAATAAAGATAATGGCTGGAATAAGAGCGTTCTAAAGGGTGGGGCTTAAGGCAGCTGTTGATCCTGTTTTACGAGGAGAAGCCCAAACTGTTGGGAAGTTGAGTTGTTGGTTTCGAAACCCATCTCATCCTTAACTAGTTTCGACCTAAGATAATCTTTAAAATGACAATTTGAAAAATAAATAAATTTGACAGTGAATAACAAGTAGCATTCCGTCTTGAGGTTTAAAACCGTTTGCATTTTATAGGCAAAGCCATTGTATAATCAGTATTGGTCGTTCTGATATTGTTAACAAGAGAGCATTCTTCTTAAGCTTTTCAATTCATAGGAAAATACTTTTTATAAATAAATAAACTATTTTCGTTATGAAAACATTACTTATAGAAATTGGAGTAATTGTATAGTGAACTATGAGCTATAAATAGCTGATTATTACTAGAATGTAAAGTATTAGTTCAAGAAACCTTAGATTAAAAATACTTACGTAAGTGTTAATAAAAGAAACTATTCTTGGACATTCTTTAAAAAAGAATGCAGTATGAAATTAAATGATTGTGACACAGTTGTGGATCCAAGTCCGCACTAATATGAGAACTAATATCAGCGCTCGTCGTTCACACAGGGACATATCATTCGGTGTCAAATAAAGATGTTAGTTAAAAGTAAAAACGATTTATCTGCAGTATGAAATAATAGCCTATGATACATTTTAGATTTGTTAAATACGATTTTATAACGATAAAGTTTGTTTGAAATCGTTTACTTTTGACAAGGTCTGTGATTTGTACACGAGCCTGATGTGGTGATTTAGTTATTCGTATAATAGAATTTTACTATCTCCGGAATCCCCCACACTTTTTAGAGGAGTGGTCTTATAAGAACTCTTCATTTTAACATTGCTTTAGATCACAATAGAATATAATGCACAATAGAATAGCATATTTCAGTGTTAATTTGTAATTCATTATAAGAGTTATTTTAGTAATCTAGTATTATTAAAAATAAAGGATGCAATGGCAATTTTAAAATTAGGATAGTCTTAAATTAGCGTCAATAAATTAAATGTATATCTCCAGTAAGCATTTGACTTACCATCTATTACTATCTGCTTGGTTGTGCTTAACTAAGCAAATTGTAACAAACCGGAAATGAATCTTCGATAAGTATAAACTAAACTGACCAGTGGCCCTGATAAGAAGTGCGCACGAAACTTTGCCTTCTAACATTGAAAATCCATTAAAGTGCACTTCCTTTACACTTGTCCGGTCGAAAGTGCTTGATATTTGACTTTGGTACGAAATAATCATCAGAAACGTCTTTAATAACACAAATAGGAAATTGTCCTAATTTCGAGGGCTCCTTGAGAAGCAAATGTATTTTAGATTAATAATTAGTTATTTTTCATTGATTCCCGGGGATTTAAATTTAAATTTAATATAGTTACAGTAGATATATTACACTTTAAAGTTATAAAGGGTGTTACTCGTAAGGTGTCTCAGGATTGCAGGCCAAATTCTGGACCTAAAAAAATAAATAACCTTATTTCTTTCTAAATAAACACACGGAACAACGTGACTTTCTAAACAACATATACATAATTTTCCAAAAACCAGAGGTCACTAGTTCGAATCCCAGAATTTTTAAATGTTATTGAATATGATTGTATAGTATATATAATTTTGGAGCATAGCAACCATTTTGGAAAAATATAACTCGCATTATCATTATCCGTTTTGAAATGGCGGCCATTTTTTTACGAAATACCCTGTATCTTCTAACGTACAACACATATAGTTTGTTCTGATTTATATTTTGTACTCGTAATTAACTCAGCTCTACATATAAATATTACGTAAAAGTGTTTGAAACAAAATCAATGTATCAAAAATATAAATTTGATGAACATGTTCGTATGCCCGAAATTAAAAAATAAGTAAAATACTGACGTATTTATTTAAGCATATTATTTCAATGGCCTTTTGAATTCCAGAAACTTTTTTATTTTAACCCATCTTGCATCTCTTTTTTTTGGAACCACAAAAACATAATTTGCCCCTAGTAAATGCAAGTTATTTTTGCTTAACACTTTCATGCATTCTGTGACCTGTATCATTTAATGTGTTACTACAAGTGACATGCACTTCACAGGAAAATAATTTGTTTTTTGTAGGTAGCTAAAATACAAAAAGTGATACGAGATTGGTGTAGTTTAATAGGTTACTTGGATATGCAAGACCATTAAAATGGTATCCTTTTCGTCATACGTTACTTTTTTACTTACATTTTGAGCATACCTTGTAACCTTTACGTAACCTAATGCTGAGTTTATTACAAGTAAGTGATTTGAATCCAAAAAAGTATATTCCTTGTGGTTTAGAAGATACGAGGTACTTCATAAAGTCATTTTTTTCATAAAAATGGATCTATCTAATCAATGGTAGTCTATTTATAAACGGATAAAGCTATTTGAGTTATGTTTTTCGAGTTTGGTTTTTACATTATAGGGCTACAACATTATGAATAGTTTAAACAAATGTATTTGTTTTGAAATTCTGAGGTTCGAACTAGTGATGACTCTCAGTTTTGGAGTATTCTGTATTTTGTCAGTAGCTAAAACTTTTACGTTATTCCTCGGGTCGATTTAGTGTGAAATAATATCATACATCCTTTCAGGTATAGTTATTTCACAGCATAATTTCGTTCTTTTAGGTCGAGTTGGTTGTCTGCAGAAAGACACTCTGATATTAAAATTATGTTATAAATGTAAATTCTTTCATTTACAAGAAATGTATGATAGAGCTCGTTTTTTAAACCTTTAGATACACATAGTTATAGTCAATAGAAAAGTAACCATGGTAATAAAATCCACCGTTTTCGTTTTATAACAGAAAACCAGTACGAACTCAAAGTGGAAACGTTAATTACATATATTTTAGTTTATTTTTTTGAGATTGCAAACCATCATCGTTTTAAATCATAAGGCGTTACTTGTGAGCAGGCTACCGGCAAAACTACTATGGACGAATAGAAGTCAATTTAATTGAACATTAACAGCAGTGTTGATACTAACAAAACACAGTACAGAAGCAAGAACAGCTATTTCAAGTTAACTCTTGGATTGGCATCACAATATAAACCCATATAACTGGATATGTGCTGGGTAATCGGAAAAGACTGCCCTCCCTCTCCATCTTCGTTAAACAAACGTCAACTGTTTCGGATGAGACTACTTCCCTATGTTTTTGAACGGTGAAGGCCCGTATCACATTGTAGTTGCGGCATTTCCCTGTCTGTGGGCCACCACAGAGATAGTTAGCAGGTGATTGGTATACACTCACACGGTGTCACATGGTTGCTAGGATTGCTTTAGATGGTTTAGCATTGTTTCAACGATGCAAGCAAATCGAAGCCTAGAATTGTCTGAGGCTATTTTGGTTTAACTACATTAAGGCGCAAATAACTTTTACTAAACATCAATTAAATTTTACAATGCCTTTCCTAGGTCTGTGCAACTTTTACCGTTCCTCAAATTAAAAAAGGTTACAACAAATATTGATCAGTAGTTGGATGCATAATGTAGGCAAATTTGTCAGTATCATCTTTGCTTGTTAGTAGTAAATTTGTTTGTTTCCTTTATATGTTAATACACTTTCTAAAAGGTTACTATTTAAAACTGTTAATTTTTATTTAAAAGTCGTATATATGATAAATCTGTGCTATGAGTATGAACAATAATTTCTTACAAGCTTTTTTAGATCATTCTAAATTTAGTTATTTTTCTGTGACTTTTAGAGTAAGCTTAGGTTAGTATCCTGTCAATTGTAATGCACTTGATTCTACAGTAAAAAGTATTAATTTATTAAAATATATATAATTATATGTGTATAAAATGAAAATACTGTCTTCTTTTATAATAACTTTCCTTGCAAACAAAATTAGACCATGATTTGTTATTGTTGTTTTGCCTACTAAACATACTGTGCTTAATCATCGACAATAGTAATAAACATAGATATAAGAAAATAAATAAGCATTTATTTGAAGAACAGTTTAATCCTATTTTGAATGAAAATAAGCCTCACCTCATAGGCATATAATTGTTTCAGGCCTTTCAAATACAGTATATAATATATCTCTAAATATACATTCAGAGATGTTACTACAGTCTAATGTATCTCAATAGCTTCAAAACTAGGCTGGAACAATTCTTGATAGAAAAATGCCTATGCACTCTCGATCAATTTTGGGCTTAACACTCGCTCACTCTAACTAAACACTAAATGCTTGCTTTTGATTTCGCGCTTTTTACTTTTTTGTGGTCTATAAACTTTCTGTCTTTCTGTGACTACCTGCCATCATTTTTTATAGGGCATATTGACACCTCCAGCGCTCTACCACATGGAACACATTGGGCGAGGAATCTTAATAAAGTCGGTAAGGAAACGCTCGGAGCAAAGGGTACAAGGAAAGTTTAAGGAGAAAAGCTTTAGCTCTGGATCAAAACACGTTAAGAGGCCCTGAAGTAAAAGTCCTAGTATTCAAACCTCTTCATGCATTATAATGCAGTATAAATGTCTAAAAGGTTCTATTTAGTTTTACTGTTTATAAATTACTTCCAAAAATATTTGTTTCTTCAAAACCAGGTTTACTGTTTTAATCATGATTAATTGTAAAGCAATCTAATTACAATTTATAGTTATTTGATAGGATTGTTTTTTTCAAGGGAAGTTTAAAACTATAGAGCATTCCTCCCAACCACCAATCTGGAGAAACTTCAATTCAGAATGAACGGTTTGGGAGCTATCCGGGGCCTCCCGAATTCAAGGGGCACGCACTCAAGCACTGAACTGCATTGCTATCTACATATTTAGATTTATGTAGTACTTTTTATCATATCGCTAAAGCCTAGTACACACTGGGATACAATGTTTACAGACTGTATTCAGACGGTATGTAGACTGTATGCAGACTGTATGCAAACATCAGAAACATGTATGAGAAACATTGTTGCACATAAATGTATGCTACTTGTTCTGCGTCCACACTAGCCACCAAGCCAGTCAGAGTCGTTTCTTGAGATGTAGACCGAGGAAGATGTGGTTTTATTAATATTAATAATAATAATATTATTAATAATTAACAATAACTAATTATTAATAATACTAATATTTCTCTTTTTTTATCTGCCATTTTTGAATTGTACAAAGTAAAAATATGATATTCCAACCCAAGGTGGTTCTTATTAGATGTAATACATGTACCAAGTTTGAAGTTGGTATCTTCAGATGTTTCTAAGATATAACGTATTAAGTAAAAAACAAACAGACAGAAAGGCGAAAACGAAGCATTTCCAAATCTTTGTTCGTATACCTTTTTTATTTAATTTTACAAGTAGAATGAGCTGCTGAAGTTTCTGGATATCTTCGTGAATCACCCTTTATAATAACAGGGTTCATTTCAGCACCAGACTCGGAGATGGTTTTACTAACTTAAAGTCTTGTAAAGTTTTTGTCTGGTGATTTTGTTATTTTAAAGTAATACCTTTGTATAAATTTCCCCATGAAAACATCTTCATATATTAACTCCTAGTAAATAAGTTCATTATACCTAAACTATATTGACCATTGCCATAAGTGAAAGAATTATAATATAATGGCAATACGTTTTTTTTTTAGGTTAGTTATTAATGACAATCCTTGATAAGCTGGGTCAATCGTTGATAATCTGGATAACAGAAAAAATACAAGGTATTAAATAATAAAAAAAGCTCTTTAGAGATCGTTTAAGCCAAGGAAAAGATTGAGAGCAGTGATATAAAACACGCCCATAAACGTTTGAGTACTAGCACTTGGGGGCGTTATTAAACTTTCTTATTGGCTTAAGTGTCGTTTGTCATTCTGACTTTTAGGTATAATATATAGTAAAGCAAATAATACAAATACTTCAATATTACAATATAATGCAATTTCAATTTGCTTCGTGTTATTTTATTTTTATTTTACCTCAGATAGTTACAACTAAGCAAAAGCTTTCCAACATATTAACATATTTGTACTTTGTTTCCTATTGGTTTAAGTACTAAGTAAGTTTAAAATAAATGTAGATACTTAACACACCTTGGAATTTTTCAAACACAGATTTTCACTTATCAATAAACAAATCACTCTTCAGTCAGTGTAATTAAAATACAACTATTTTATTGATTAAAATATTAAAAAATTATAGATAACTAGGCTCTACCTTACAATACTTCATAATATAAGGTGTTCAAAACATTCAATATGGTGTTTAAATTGAATTACATAGTATCATACAGACGTTGGAGACGATAGGCAGCTAATGTCTTTATGTATTTAATATGAACTTCTCCGAATCTCTAATGCATTTTAAAAGGTATTCATCGTGAATTCCCTGCAAGACTTTTGTAATGTTCAAGAAACTCTATTACTGTTAAAAAACTTTGCATTTCCTTGGCAAGTCAAATGAAAAAGAAATAATTCAAAATGTTTTGGAGCTTTATTACATTTAGTAAATATATTTTTAAGTAAAATTATGTATTCTCATGTAATTAATACGAAATAAAGAACAAACGAGGTGGGAATATCTTAATTTAACTTTGTTTACCCTACATTTTTACTAAAAAATATATAGCTTAAGCAATCAAAACTTTTATTTAACTTAATATACCCCATACAATTGAAAACATCAGATGTTACATATTTAAACAAATTAAAAAGTAATCCATCTGATCATTAAAGTTTTGAAATCATTCTTTCTTGTATGTTGAAAACAAATGTTTATATTTTTAAAAATTGTCTTCATAAACTCTTAAATACATATAATGTTTCAGTATTACTTATTCTATTATAATAGACAATAATATGTTCCTTTTATGATTAATTAACAAAACATATGTGTTAAAAGTAATATTGTTTGAGGAGATTTGCTGATTATTCTAATATCGATGTTTCATTTACTTAAATAAAAGCCCTCGTACTCTTACAGTTACAGGCCCGAATGCCTTAACTTCTATTAAAGCCTGGCAAACACCGTAAGAACAATTTACCAATTCCGAAAAAATTACTATTCAAGCATAAGCCGCATTTATTACAAATTCTATAATTTAAGGATTAGGTTTACGTGTATATTCGCTAACTAACTTAATCTTTATATGTTATTTCTCAAGGGGGGTTTTGGTCGGAAGACAAATATCTCTTAGTACTTCATCAAATCCAATAACTGAGGCATAGTTTTAAAGATTGCCTTCACACCTATAAATGGGAAAACAAACAATTCTGAACCAAAATAATGATGGTTTAATGGTGATTCTCACTTATTTATTTGTCAACATTATAGTAGCACCATCTTACAATGAGAAGATCAACTTTCTCAAAACATATGTATTAATGTGCAGGCTCTGCAAGGGTAGTTATAGTTTAAGCAGAATTGAAAACAAAACTTTGTTACACAAAATATAGGTCATTTAAAAACAATAAGAGTTAATTGTTCTATCCCAAAGGATTTCGGGTTTCTTCCATTGATTTATTAAATTTAAATGAATTAACAGCACTTAATAACACAAAAATAATGTGCCAGTGCACATCCACTTAAAATTATTCAATATGTGTCTTAATGGTGACACTACCATGTCTAAAGGATCAATAAATATTTAATTTAATTTATTTTAAATTAGATCGTGTATCTAAAGTTTCGGTGTTGTTCTCTTTGCTAATTCGATTTCAATGACTATGATACCACCTATTTTATAAGAAATAAACTTAAATAACTTATATAAACTTAAAAAAATAACTTAAATAAATAATTGTTAACTTGTTGAGTATTAAGGGTGGTATAGAATAATTTAAAAACGTATTACATATTACCTAAATATTTGCCCAATATTTATTTCACCTTTGGTTTTAGCCTTATTTATTATTGTTCCTACCTCACACATTAATAACCCTCATAGTATTAAAAAGGCTAGTCATAAATTTATGACTAGCCTATTTAAAAATATACTGTAACCACTAACTGCAGTTAAAAATATAACGATGTTATTCATAAATTCACTAGAAAGAAGAAAGTGTCTAATTTTAACACCATTTTGTTGCTTTCGCTTCCAAGATTTTGCTTTAAAGATATTGAGTTCTTAGCTTTTCTACAATAATTATCCATTATGGATACAACTTAATTTACTATTTCACGACTATCTATCGTAATGACAATTTATTTTTAAAACAAGTTTTTTCCATATAATTCACTTTCTTGATACCCTGTTTTCCTTAGGTTCCTAACTTGATGAATTATGAAAATTTATAATCAAAAATTAATATAATAAACATTCAATTATTAAACATTTGTTTACTATGTTTTTCGATATTTAAAATGTGTTTTTACAGTGCATTTTGATGCTTTAAAGCAGAAAATCTTAACTTCAATTTTAAAACAATAGAAAAATGAAATGCTAGAGAACCGTGCATCTAAAGCTTACTAATTTAATTTTAATACATGCCATGTGATAAATATTTCCCAGGTTAGAGTAGAGAGTAGAGGAGATTTTTAAGTCGGTAGACTATGTCTCGTAGGAGTCCAGCACTACAAGCTATAACCACCAGTTTAAAGCATTTCCCCAACCCTCCCTCACAAACTAATTTGTATTAAAGTTCTCATGAAAATATACAGTAAAACAAATTTACCTCCAACAAACATTGATTCCATTATTTCTTTAACATTTATACGAAACTATAAAACCCATAATTTTGTTGTGAATATTTTGAATTTATTTTCCTGTAAAATAATTACGTTTAAGATAAATCCCCAAACAAAACGCATTTCAAGGTTTTTAATTTTTTTTACTGGTGATTTCATATATGTTTGTAAAATAGCACAGGCTTCACAGAACGTTTTGCTAAGGAAATTTCTATACCAAGGATAATAATCGTCAAAGATAATCGATTTTACGAATTGGCAGTATTTTACGTAGCTAGATAGGTTTGATAGCTTTCTTTGATTTACTAAAAAGGGAATTATATCAGGGTGGTAGATATGAGATACATATATACTATACTCTAATATGAGTAAGGTTTGTGTTCGTGCGTGTATGCTTGCTTGCTTGCTTGCAACTCTGATATAAAAAACGGCACCATCGATTTCCTTCAAATGTTGGAAATAACAAATTTCTGGGATAAAAATAAGCTCCAGACAGGTCTCATCCCCAGGAAAAATCTTAATAATGTAAAAACCTAAACGAAAAGTTAAACAAATTACATTTAGCTTTTGGAGTTTAAAATAAAATCAAAATAATTGTAACAGTTTCTATAATAAACCAGGGAACTGTCAAAGTAATACTCATGTTGTTTATAATTGTTAACATGTGTTTTCCTGAGAGCAGTGACTAAAAACTGTTGACTGAAAATTGCATATATAGAGTTGTCATATCCGAAAAACACCAAAAAAACAACCAAAATAAATAAAACTGGAGTTACCATAAAAATTTTTAAAAGAGGCAAATGAGCTATAAAAATCTGATAATCATTTGGGTGAAGTGGTGAAAGATTATTCCCCAAGTAATCTAAAGAATCGAACTGGCCTTCCACGAGCAAAGCTCGGCCTCCAGTATCTAATATATAGTATCACTTCTTATAACAATTTTTGGTGTGTTTTGTGAAAGATAACATAATAAAGATTTCACAAAATGAAACGCTATGGGTTCAACAATTTTACTCTACATATAGAAATTATTGTTATCATAGTAAAAATAAAAATTAGATATACACCACTGTCAAGTTAACTAATATTAAATACTTGATAAGTGTTTTAATGATTTCGATATTTTAAGAATTAACGCTAAAGTAGAACAGAAGTATAACAAGATAATCACTAAAACTAATAACATGTAATTTAAATAACACACGAAAGTATAATTTATTACAAATGATTTAATATTATTTAAAGTTATTTATATAGCAATTTGAGTCACCTGTATGCATTTATATTTAACACTGTTATCATAGTACTGAAAGTTGTGGTCAGCAAAACAGTGGGCTTGTAGTTGGTTCAAATCCCAGACATGGCAAGTACATTTTATCATTACTGTTCAAATCATACTGTAACGGCCCTCCTCTTGCTTGGCTGGGCACGTTTCACGCACAGATTCTATGTCGACGGGCAAAAGAGGCAAAACATATTTTTATAAACAAATATTTACCGCATTTTATTTATATATTTATTATTACATAAGGTAATTTATTTATAACTTTGTTAACCTGTTCTAACTACTAACTTTGTAAGGCTCCATACTGCATCGTGAAAGTACATGTTGACTCTAACACACTGAAGTACTATTTGTAAGAACCCTTGGCGCAAAAACCACACTTAAAGGTTAAGTGATGCAATCTGCGTTGATATTACATTTTACGATTGCCCGGAATGTTATTACCGCTAGGGTGGTTTTAATTGAATGTTGTTTTTTATAATCGTATTAAAAAGGGAAGATAAGTGTGAACCTTTGAGCATTTAAAGCAAATATTTTTTAAATAATATATATTTTGTAAATAATATATACTGTAGTAAAGAATTAACTGGATTATTGTAAATGTAATATTGACTAAGCAATTAAACAATTCAAACATCGCAATACCTTATGTTTTTAATAATACAGATGAGTCCTCGTTTGAATGAGAGAAATCAGCTTTACAATTGTAAAATTTGTATTATTTTTTTGTTTTTCGTTTGGTAAAGCGAAGATATTCTATTAGTAATAATAGTATATTATTTTACTAAGACACATTTGGAACGATTAATGATCATATTTGAGAGTCATTGGACCACTTAAAACATGCGAAAACAATATACTAATAATGTCACTACCTAATTGAATTTGTTTTTAATTGTAATATCCTTCTAAATTATAACATTTAAATATTTTAATGGATAACGATACACTTTATTAAAATGTTTTTGATTTTAACACACATGAAATACAAACTAATTATATTAAAATGCATATAACAGAAACAAATTCGTTTATTTTTAATTATTATTTTATCACAGTTTTACTATTAATTCGTTGGATAATTTATGTCGTAAATGTAGCGTAATGTAAACATCATGCCAAAATAATTTATTAGCTACTGTTTTTCTTTTGCTTTTTTACTACTAGTGGTGTAAACGTTCTTCGTACCAGTTAATAATAGATAAATAAATAATAGATTAATTAAAGAAAATAACAACCCATATAATTTTACAACATTTAAATTATATTTTACATGTTTAATGTACAAATAAATAAAATTCTACGAAATATACAGGAAGGTAGTTCGGGTACTGTTACTAAAGGGAGTCCCACAATACTCGTGAACACGCCCGAACATTCGGCCGGACTCTGAATGTTCGGAGTATTCGCGAGAAGTGTGGGAGCTGCACGAACTTTTGAATACATACGGGAACATACGTGACGGAAAGTTCAGTGAACATTCGGGAGAATGTTCGGTCGAATGTTCGGTCGAATGTTCAGGCCTGTTCGTGAGAAGTGTGGAATCGCCTTAAGTCAAGGAACTCTGTCGGCTAGTGAACGGAGTGGTCATGGTTAAAACAACGGTATTAAAAAATGTAAATGTTCGTTCCTACTTTTGTGTTGATCTCCGTTTCTTGTTCATTGGTGGACGTGAGGATAGCACAATCACAGAGCCAGGCGCTTTCCAAATTAAACTATGAACTTGCTCAGTGGTTGGCTACATTAAATATATTTTTAGAGAGGCGTAGATATAGTCTAAGCGTGTGTCACAGCCGACAAAGGGTCTGTGTGAAATATCCAGAGAACAACAACGTGATTCTCATTATAGTTATAATGTTGTTTCTTATGTCCTTTAAGGTATCAAATTTCAGCTGTATTGGTTGAGTAGTTGGTGTGTAATTATTAACACGCTTATATTAAAGGCCAGTGGGCCAGAGCCCTTAAGTATATTTGTATCTGGAGTAGGTATATGTCTGAATTGAGCTATCAGATATATTCCTACCGAATCTCAGCTCGATCAGTCCAGTAGTAGGTGCAATATTGTTAAAAGATAGTATTTTTAAATTCTGGCGGTTGAAGTCCTTAACCATTTTCGTAACGGCGATAGGCATACGTTTTGTTCTGATGTATTAATTATAGTGCTAACGAATTTCAACTTACAAGGTTCAGTAATTACTAATACTCTTAATTTTTTGATAAAAGTAAATTAGGGCAGAGCCATATTGGATTTTTTAAACGTATTCTTATTGTACATTTGCAGCATAAGGAAAACTACCATGCTAAATTTCATCTTCATATACATTGTATTTTTTAGATAAAATGATCACTATGTCAGTGAGTGCATGGGTCAGACACATATATATTTAGATCATAAATCCACTCTGTACACTTATGTTATTTACTACCAATCTTCACTCAGAGGTTTAAATAATAACTACAACATCTGTTTATAGAATAACTATTCTTAAGTCATCATCTGGTTCAATATGAATAAACGCTTTGTCCATAAAAATAACAAAAGATCTTTTAAAACCCCGTGGCGCAAAGACCTAAGGTGGTTTAAAAAAAATCCAATTAGCCTAA
Source organism: Allygus modestus (assembly GCA_963675035.1). Lineage (NCBI taxonomy): Eukaryota > Metazoa > Arthropoda > Insecta > Hemiptera > Cicadellidae > Allygus > Allygus modestus. The sequence goes on from OY776115.1 coordinate 83,678,696, forward strand.
AACCTTCTAACGCACATATAGAACATAGAAAACAATTTTGATCGAAATCAGTGCACCCGTTTCAATGTAAAAAGCGAACAAAACCCGGCCAAAACCACGCGAAATCACGTTTTTGCGTGGCCATAATTATTTTCCCAAAAGGCGTATGCCAATTTAACGTCACCTAAAACTTTTTCACGCATAAATAGAACAAATATAAAAAGTTTCATCAAAGTCAGTGCACAAGTTTTCCCCTGAAAAGCGAACAAAAACCCGTCCTTGAGCGTTACCGACAGACAAACTACCAGACAGACCGTCAGTAATTAATTGAGACAAGGCTTGTTTTGACTTCCCTACGGTGTACGACGTAAAAATATGCAACATTTTCGTACTTCAAAAAATACACCATATTAAGCATCAAATATATGTATTTGATTCATTGCCTAGTAATAACGTATTAACTTAGAGCCTAAACTCGGAACTTTAGAGTTAACTACCCCTCTAATTTTAAAGGAATTTGATAAAAAAAAACTATCAAGTCAAAGTAAAAACTTATGCTTTAAACTTAAGGATGATGGTACTATATTGTTTAAAATTATTATAGTACATTAATCTACCAACAAGGAAACAAGTTTACGTCAGTAGAGAGATTCGTTTATCTATGTATCATAATTTAGTTATTATATTGATTTTACACTGTTTGCTGAAACTGTATGATAGTTGTCATTGTTGATGTTAAATCTAGTTTTACTTTTATTGGGGGCCAAACCTACGCCGGTGTTCTGGGGAAGATCCGTAAGAGTATTGACCTGGGCACCTGCGCCGCAATGGTTGTCTGTGCGAGACCGACTCCGAAGGGGGATGTTCTTATCCGGTTTGGGAAGGGCTTGGACAAGAAAGCGTTCGCCGCGGCTCTAGAAGCCGCAGTAGGGGCGACTCTAAGTATCGTCGCCTCCGGCAAACGGGTTTCTGTTGAGGTGAGGGACCTCGACAGACCTCAGACGTCTCACTGAGACGTCTGAGCCCGTGGAGGCCTTAGAGAAGTTTTTTTGGTGGGCCCACACTGAAAAAAAAACTAAGGTTGTTTTTAAATTATTTTAAAGGCTAAACAAAATTTAACCTTAGTAATGTTATTTTTACCGTATAAATATAACTATAGTAAAATTATGTCAAATATTACAAAACTCTTAAGGTTACCGCTACTTTAGCTTATAGTTAATGTAGTCTTACCCTACTAAGGTAAAGGGCACACTAGTTCATATAACCATGGCAAGGAATACTCAGCTGTTTAGGTTGCCGTTACTTTAGTTAATAGGAAACTAAAATCAACCTTATTATATGTATATTCGCTACATTATTTGATCTGTATATGTGGTAAAATAAACACAACACTTAAGGTTTTTATTATTTTCGCTTTAAACTTGCCCCATCAGCACAAATCGTTGGGTCAACGATGGGGAATGGCATGGTTGGCATGGTTAGAAGTGGTTGGATAATGGTCAGTTGGTATTACCGCAGTTAGGCCAACCAACTAATCGTTGGGTAGTCCGCGTTGGCAAATCCAACAGACTTTGGGCCATCAAAAGCTATTGTTGGCAAATCCTACAATATCATATTATTATAATTATATATTAATATTAATATATATTTATATCAACATTATATTTTTATTATTATAATTATATTAAATATATATTTACTTGCTCATAGTTTTTCATATTTCTTAGATACATAAATAAAATTAATTTGTTCCTACATTTATTACAGTGATTTTCACGAGTAGATTCACTAAGAAGCATAAAACGAAAGTATTATCCTATCTTATGAGAATAAAACAGACGTACGTAGTACAAGTCGTGTACAGTCTACCAAAAATCCTCCGATTCTCATGAGTCGTCAAAATGGCTGTGGAGGATAAGGCGAGTGTACAATAACCCAAAGGCCGTGGGTTCGAAACCCCACCGTGACTCTATATTTTTGCTCAAAGTAATACCTAATTTAACAAATTAACCTTAGAATGGGTCAAATTAACCTTAATGTTAACTTTATTTAAGGTTATTATTACTTTATAAAAGACTTAAGGTAATGTGTACTTTGACGAATTAAGCATATTGAGGTTGTTGATACATTATTATAGGTATGTTTCACTATACAAAATTTAACTATAACTTATGGTTAAAAATAACCATATTAAGGTTGGGCAAGCAGTAACCTTAGTTTAAGGTTAATTTTACCCTTACTATGCGTAGCCATTACTGTAGAGTTTTTTCAGTGCCCAGTGACATTCGAAAGGTGTCTATAAGCCCACCAAACAAGCGGAAGTTGAAGACGGCGGTCCTGGACCTTTCTGAGGGAGAGGCCGCCAAGCTTCTCAAGCTCGACCATCTCCGGGTGGGTTTTGTCAGCTGAGAGGTGCGGTTGAGGACCGAAGTTCTACGGTGCGTCAAGTGCCTGGGCTACGGGCACCACCCAGGCAGCAAATGCACTGGGGCGGATCGGTCCACTCTCTGCTACAAAGCGGAGAGGCAGGCCATAACACAATGCCTGCAGTGAGCTCCAACCAGGGGCAAAGGCCGACCATATAGCTAGGTCCAGGGCATGCCGTGTTTTTAGGCTTGCCCTGGAAAAGGCTAAAATTGAAGAAAGGTGTTTGCCAAAAAGAGCGCCAACGAAGAAAATTAAGTGGTTCCTTTATCCCAGTACTGCGGACCTCAGCACGCTGGATCATCAGCACGGGACACTCTACCCAAATTAAAGTCATTAACAATTCAGGCGGGAGAAAAGCCTACATGGGGGATGAGTTCAGTGGGCAGGGCTTCGGCGAGTACCACACTTCGTGCGTAAATGAATTCCCACCTCCTTGCACAAAAAAACAAACTTTTATTGAAGCCCCCACTTTAATGTTCTGACGTATTGTTTTTTTCTGAGAGCACAGTGGTTTTACAATTAAATATTGATTAGACGAAGACCTTCGGAGCGTCACAAGATGATGGAAAAAACAGAGTGGTCCACCTCACCCTGCGTTACTGGAGTCTATGGTCACATCTGAATCTTTAAAGCTACCAAATTACAGTAACCCACAAAAATGGTCTGATAAAACAACAGGAAAGGATCTAAAATAATAAAATACACTTTCAAATTTTGGTTAAATAGCCTTCAGATAACAGTTGATAAGAAAATGAATATTTAAAAGGAAATTTTACTACCAAAGAAGAAAAAGAAGTTGCCTCCAGAGAGAAAATGTTTAATTAAATCCCTTTCCAGAAATATTAACCAAAAGCCGCTTTTAAAACTCTTTCATTCCTTGTTTACTACCTCTAACCATTAGCAAATACTAAACTTTCTCAGTTCTGAAATTACATATCTGTGAAGTGTCAAAATTTTATAGTGCTTCATAACTTAATATGATATAACATCTAGAATTTCCTTATAAATAAATAATAATGAGCCCAATATATTACAACTAAATGCGCTTTACCGTTTTTGTTGTTCATTTAATTAAAACTAATTCCATATTTTGTTTATTTAAAATCGGTAGAAAATGCAGGAACATTTTCCGAGATTTTATTTGTATAATGTTTTAGAAAATGCAAATATTTCATTTCAAAAAAGATTATACTAACGTTTAAAAATATATAAATAATTTATTGAGTATCATTACACAAGTTGTTATAGATAAAGAGGATACAATAAAATAAATCTTATATTGCCAACAAATCTATTAACAATTATTCTGTACCTACATTCAAGCCGATAAATATACATAACGAATGGTACAAGGCGATCTATTTCATCCAGTTGCAACGTTCATCATTCAAAATATCCGATTGCATTCTCTGATTGGTCTGTTGACGACCGGTGGAACTGATTTAATTCAACCGCCTTGTAGCATCCTTTATGTACATTTACAGTCCTATATGTCAGTACAATTTAATAGTAAATATATTTTGTAGTGTTGTGAGAAGTAGGATACCCCCCACTATAGCAAGCCAATCAGAAGCCAGCATTTTGTAGTGACGTCATTCCAAGATGGCGGCGCCCATGGCACTTTATTTCCCGCCAAATTTCCTAACCTCACTTTTTTAAATTTTAACTCATTTTGCTCAGTTCTGGCAACCTATGCTCTATGATAAATTATTTTACATATACACCATTATATATATATATATATATATATATATATATATATATATATATTATATACTGTAAATTATATGTATATATGTTCCATGGTTCGACTATTATATACTCTATGCGATTGATACTATCATATGGCAATGTATATACAATATTATACATATACTTTACAGCTACACCATTATATAAATATAATCTAGGATATATTAAAAAGTGACGTCACACGTCACTTGACCGCATGGGCTGAGTGAATATATACGTCATCTGAGGCTGAGCCAGTGACGTAGACGGTTTTGTGACGTAATGAGGGAAAGTTTAAAGTTCAGGGTCACGGGGAGGTTATTTAAAAAAAGTACTACCTCGCACGCGTAAAATTCGATTGTGATTCGATAGGTTAATCGATATAAAAAATTTAATGAAAGCAATCGAATGATACGAGTGCGAGGTAGTACTATTACAAAAATTACTTTATTTTATTTACAATGTTTGTCCTTATTTACAATGCGAAGCTTCCGCCGTTGTTGGTTATAATCGAAGTTGTTGATCTCGACGAGTCGCGGCCATCGTGTTTTTTCCTGATAAAAGACGGTAGATACTTTGATTCCTGTGCAGAGTCCATGTTGTTTTTTTTGACACCGATCTATTCTGATAGGTGTTTCCATTTCATTAACGTCAGGTAGAAATACTACCTGACGGCAATGAAGTGGAAACATCTATCAGATCTCGAGTGACATAATATTATTATTTTGTGAAGAGCGTCTCGGAGAGCTCGATGTTCACCGGTCGAGAGCCGGAGGTGAACTGACTATTCGCTAGCTAGCGTTCTGGTATCAAACAAAATGGTGGGGGTAAAAGTGTGGTGGGGTGGAGCAGATGGTGGACGGCAGATGGCAGGCGGCAGGTGGCAAGTGTGCAGCAGATGGCATCTGGCGCGGGGAGGAAGACTTTGAATAAAATATCCATTAGTTAAAACCCATCAAGGATAACGTAATTGCTTCTGTATCAGAAGATTTTGTGGTAGACACTTCTTGTACTTGTATTTGATCAGTCGTTTCATTAGTGTCAGCTTGGTAAATATTAAAAGATGAAGATGTGTAAGAAACATTATTGTCTTGTATTTGTGAATCAAAGTGTACCGCGCAAGAGCTGGGCGTATAGTGATATAGCGTCTGCGTGTAGGTTAGGTACTCGGCTCTTCCCCCACCACACTAGTCCCCCCACCATACCAGTCCCCCCACCAAGTTTTACATCGCACAATAACTAGTTTACATGTGTTAGTTAGGGTTTAGCTCTTAGACTGTCAAGACCTCAGCTCCGTAACTGAAAACTTTAATAATATTTTCTCAACGCTGTATAATGATAACAGTTAATATGATCTAAACCAGTGCATGTATTCATATGGTGCTTTTTGCGTAGCAAACAACTGGCTAAAAGTGTTTCAACCTCGATTATTCTTCTACGAAACCGCTCATTGTCCACTAAAAGCGTAGACCTTCTGTCTTCTTCATTGTCAGAGAAGTAGAAGGTGGTGTCAAGTGGACTACTGAAGGTCACCTTCCTCATGTTCCTGTAAAACTGCGACATCTTTCAGACCCTCTAGGTAGATGTTCATCCGTCAAGAGCTGGAAGTATAATGATGTAGCGTTATCGTGTATGATAGCCACCTACGGTTGCTATACCGTTGGTTAGATTTAAATTCCGATTGCACCTTCTTGTTCGTCTTGTCAAGCCGCGTAATTGAAGTACCCACATGTTATACTTCGAACCAAAATTAAAGAAGTTATTTAGGTTTGTCCTTGAAAATAGTTTTTTTTCACTGTTGCTGGTATACCCTTGGTCGGATCTGAATTATAATTGCACCTTATTGTTCCTCTTGCTGAGCCACGTCAGTAGAGTGCCCACATGTTATACTTAAAACCAAAAATTAAGAAGTTATATAGGTTTGTCCTTGAAAATAGTTGTTTTTGGCTATTTTACTGCTATACCCATGGTCGGATCTGAATTCTGTTTACACCAACGTGTTCGTCTGATCAACCCGCGTAATTGGACTACCAACTTGGCATATTTTAAACCATAAATAAAAAAAAAAATTTAGAATTGACATTTAAAATAGTTGTTTTTGGATATTAATGCTATACCCTGGGTCGGATCCGAATTCTGTTTGCACCATCTTGTTCGTCTGATCAATACGCGTAATTTGAGTACCCACTTGGCATATGATAAACCAGAAATAAAGAAATTATTTAGATTTGACCTTCAAAATAGTTGTTTTTGGCTATTACTGCTATACCCTATGTCAAATATGAATTCTGTTTTCACCATCTTGTTCGTCTGATCAATCCGCCTAATTTGAGTCCCCACTTGGCATATGTTAAACGAGAAATAAAGAAATTATTTAGATTTGACCTTCAAAATAGTTGTTTTTGGCTATTACTGCTATACCCGTGGTCGAAACCAAAAATAAAAAAGTGCGATACCCTTGGTCGGATCTGAATTCTGATTGCACTTCTTCCAATTATAATCAATTAATATAATACCCGGCGTCAGGCTACTGCGAACCCAAGTTTTTACCAAGGTCAGTTTTAAAGCGTGAAAGAAAAGTTTATATTTCATTAGTAAATAAAACACTTCAAAAAACCAACATCAAACACAACAATCAGTTAAACTAACTACATTTACTAGCAACAAACTACAAGCGTTACTCTAACATGCTTAATAATAAACATACATGCCTTAAGCTAAGGTAGCATCTCTAATATACAGTGGTACCAACTCTATAGAGATACTATTGCGGACAGTGCAGGCAACCAGCTAGCTAGGCTGTCGGCCTGCGACTGCGAGCCCTCTGCGGACAGCCCCTTGGTTTTATAGCCGCCAGCGTTGACGCTGCCAGACAGAGGAGAGCAGATGTCACGGCAGATGCCGCAGCGCGCCGGCGCGGCGGTGCACCGTCTGTGTTTGCAACTATGCTCAAAATGGTCTTCAATAAAGTCGAAACGTAGCACCTCTGGCGGGGACCTAACCGGTTCTTAAATCACGGCTATCCGTTTTTAAATATGCATATAAAAGGTGTTTATTATTCTTTTCACCATTTTTAAGGTAAAACTTCACTATACATTGTGTAACATGTCATAGATTTGTTTTTAAATGTCAATAACAATTTTAAAATAGGCCATTATAAATAAAATCTATTACATATTCGTTGTAAATGTGTTATCACTATAATACACTTATAGACTAATAATAAATGTAAATTCTTTCATAAAAAGTGTATCACATATTTGACTTTTCATAAAATAAAGTGTTATGTTGCATTTATATTTATATAGACTTATGAGGAATCATATAATTTAATATGTAAAGCAAATTAGGCAGTAAATAATAAGATACTTATTTGTTACATCGATAAACATATCTGGTTAGTGATTATATTTTACTCGTGAAGCAAAAACTTGAAAATAATTTTTCACCAAAAAAAATACACATAAAAAACATTTTTGTCTTGATTACTAGAAAAATAAATTGATGAAGCGGTTTGAGCAATAACGGTTGAATCTTTAGAGATTTTTGATTGCCTTTTTGTTTCATTTTGGAAATGTATTAATATGAACCAACAACATAATTGCAAAAGTTATTAGTGATACTCAATACATGCAGAGTCAAACTGTATTCAAGAACTACGAGTAAAAATTCAGCCTAAACCTTCAATTCAGATTTATTCAATTCAGTTATAGTTGATTACTTAAAATGGATTGGAGTTATAATGATAGATAGATAGATTGGAGTGATGTTGTGGGCATTTTAGCAAAATAACAGCAAAACCGAGGCATGTTGTGACGCATGTTTTTTCTCAGTAAAACTACTGCGCAATGATTCTTTTATATTGAAAAGAAACGGATGTGACAACGCAATTGGTTGGTTTAACTTCTATAATGACTGAATAAAATGAGAAATTTACATACAAAATATATTAGGGCTAAATTAACAAGTGTTTTACTACTAATCAAAACAACTTTTACTTTTACAAAGTGTTGTGACTGAGGGTGTTTTATTGCCATGATTATTATTCGTGAGATAAACATACACTCTTAGTACCCACAATTTATTTCAAATCATAATATTAATGGGTACGAAATATACTGTAAGTTAGTCAGGCTAAATATTTGAAAGCGAACATCCGAGGGGCTGTTCAAAAGTTATTACTGTAACATGAACAAAACTTCTTGTACAACGTTAAGACTCGTTTTCACTATTATTTTAATCCTCTCCTTGATTAGTAAATTGGCTAATACAATACTTATAAAAAACTATCATAAATTGCAGATTTAAATGTGACTTGAAAGTCTATTTACAGTGGATTGCATCTTGGAAAGATTTTGTACACTTTTATTATAATTTTATAATATTCAGAGGGTTTAGTTTATAACTCCCACCACTATTCCCCTAAAATAGTTGTCTACAATCAATTAAAAATTTCGCATGTACGTAATCACGGTGAAGCGGCACGTCATTTGACAATGTAGGCTAAATAATCAGCTGAAATAACACAAGCAGGAGCGAGTAGTCAGCTGTTGACGTCTGTTACGGTGCGGCCGACGCCGCGACGCGCGACGCCCCGATGTGCTGTGGCCTTGGTGATAAGCCGCAACCTTGTCTATTGGTGTATATCTCGGCCCCAACGCCGCGGACTACGGCTCCACGCTGTTCTACCACATTCTGCATAGTTAAAACGCTCCTCATTTTACTTAGATCTTCACCTAGAAAATATTAATTATGTAATTTTTACTCCATATTGCATTGACATTATTGTTTTCACAGCGATAACGTTTGAAAGAAGCGTCCGATTTTGATGACATTTGGCACAAATGTGGAGAGTAACATTTATGACTTTAAGTTCGAAAACCAGATCGAACAGTCTATGGGAAGGGGGTTTTATGGGGGTTTTAAATTTTACAAAAATCAGTTTATTTTTATTTTTATCCTAAAATTTTTAAAACACTAGATTTTGGTTAAAGCCATTTTATATAGCTTAAAAACAAACAATTTAGTATTTTGAATCATTAAGCTATGTTTAGTGGTTGTGGAGAAAAGTAAAAAAATGTGTCCATAAAATGTCCCATGTTAATCTTATGGGAATACGGTTTTTAGATTTTCCTCAGATAATTTCACTGAAAACTCCACATTTCTTTCCACCAATCAGTTTAGCTCTACAAAACAATCATTTTGGTGTTTTAATTGTTGTTTTACGTCCAACCGTTGCAGTGATATTCAAAATGCTAAACACAGTACGTTGTCCAATGTTATGGAGAATAAATAAAGTGTTATATTTCGATTATTTATGTATTTATATTGATGAAACTTGGTATGTGGCTTCAATTAGCTGTGGTATATTAATATTAGCACAAAAAAGTTTTTTTTAATTTTTCCCAGTAGCAGCAAACTTGCATACTTGGGCCCGATGTTATTCATATGGATAATAAGTAAAGTTTTATATCTCCCTTAGTTATGAACCTAAATTGATAAAATTTGTTATGTAGCTTTACCTGGTTGACTTATATTGATAATTCCAAAAAAAATCAACACATTTCTTATCATCCTTGTTGCAGCAAATCTGCGTACTCAATTATAATGTTATTCTTATGGAGAATAAATAAAATGCTATATACCACTTATTAATGAATGTATTTTTTTGTAAAACTTGGTAAGTGGCTCTAGGTAGTAGTGATACCCATATATATGCATTGGAAATTTGCTTAGTACGCAGGTTTGCTGTGACGGGGAATTTATATTTTCTGTAGGAAGGTTGATTAACAACTAAGTATCCTTCGTATTCAAGTTCCTTGAATGTTCCTCCTCTTTTAACGTCAAACATACTTTTATAGGATAGGTTATATTGTTGATATGTATAGAGGATTAGTTTTGAGTTTTTATATAAAAAACATATATTTATTCATTGTTTTGATTACATTTTTAGCTAGATCAATTAATTTACGACTAAGAAGCCTTCGTATTTGGAGGGGGAATGTTTAAGTAACAGATAGTTTAAAATAAAGTAGATTTTGTTGTTATAAAAAGGCAACATTATGTTTTCTTACTAAAGTATTTTATTTCATTATTGATTAAAACAAGTTTTTGCTTCACAAGTAAAATATAATTACTAATCAGATATGTTTATCCATTTTCTTAATCATGTGGTATTCCTTCCAACAAATAAGTCTCTTAATATTTACTGCCTAATTTGCTTTACATATCAAATTATATAATTTCTCATAAGTCTACACGGAAAATACAACTCGTTAACCAAGTCCGGGTTAAATGCCACAGGGTTACTATTAACTGAGTTCAGTTTACTGGAACGAATCTGGCTTAGTTATTGCCAACCATGTAAAAATAGTTATGATGGAGGTGGTTATCGGTAACTGAGTAGTTGGTAATACTTACAAAGTCTTGATTTTACGAAGCAAGGTTTGTTAAATTTGACCTAGCAACATTGTACGTGATAACTAAGAAGTCATCTAGGTTGCATCCAACCTTGTAGGTTGTTTGTTAGTAACCTTAGCGTTGGTTGAAATCTTACCATGTACTCGGTTATAATTACGAAACAACTTGATTTGTGTGATGGGTTAGTTTTAACAAACTGTGCGTGGTTGGCGTTTACAGTGACGGTGTCTCTTCAGTCTGCAGAGTGTCAGTGTGCACAGTGCAATAAGTTAAAACAATAAACAACTCAGGTCACTGTACATTAAACCGTGCAAGCTTGTGAGATTTTCGTACTGTGTTCAAGTTATAAGTTCACTAAATATGTATGAAACAGATCCATATGAAGAAGTAAGACAAATTTTAAATGAATGGGGTCTAGATCAATGAACATGATACATCATCCGAAGGTACGTATTCTTTAATCTGTTTTAGGTTATAAATTCAAAGTTTAAGTTAATGTAGGCCTATTGAAGATGAATTTTATGTGGTTTTATCAAACCTGTCTTTGATAAGGATAAGGGTCAGTAAACTGTAAGTAGCTACATTACCTTGGACTTTAATTAATTATACTACTACCGAATATATAACTACTATGATAAACAATAATTGCTGGTGGTAGTGGCATGTTAAACTTACTTCAAGTCTATATTGTCCTGTTTTTAGAACTTGTAAAACGAAAACAGAGGTGTTAAATTTGTAAAGATAATTTTGTCAAGTGTTGTTAATAATTAATCAAAGTAATAAACACAATTTACGTCAAGAACAACACTTTACTGTCATATAAACTTATATAATAATAATATAACGTACAGTAAATAGTATTATAAATAGTATTATAAATATAAGTTTGTATTACAATAAAATGTTGTTGTTTGCATTAAATTTGAATTTTATTTTGAGTTTAATTTATAAACATTTTCCTTAACTAAACAGGTTTTTCTATTAACATTGAAATCACTAAGGCATGGTTTAGGCAATCTTTAATATCGTCATAGGCCTATACTAACTTTTTTTGGCGTATTTTTACAAGTTTTAAATGTCTAGATTAATACAAAAAATGTACACTTTTTAATGGCTGCCATTTTAAAATGATAAAACCTAGAAACGTCAAATTCAATACCAAATTATCATTTCATCATATCAAGTTTCAAGATCATACCTTAAATGTTGTTCACTATGTTTATATAACTTTTTGTGCCTTTTGGGGTTTTGGGGAAAAAAACACCTTTAAGGCTTCGCCCCAGGGTTTATCTTATGGAAGAAAATAGGTCAATTTCATTACACATTTAACAGCTATTAAGTAAAAATGCAGTTCAGAAGCATGAATGATTGTTTTAAGCTGACTTATGGAACGGCATTACTATATAAACTAATAGGGCCCATATGAGCTGGTTATCCGAAAGTAAAAATATTTAGCCTACTCAAATTCGAGCATCAGGATTCGCTCATTAAATTTGAATCAAAAACCTAAATTTTATTAAAGTTGTTTATAGTAATCACATTTTTATAAGTAATTCAGTATTCAAATGCATTTTCTCTACAACCACTAAACCTAGGTTAATGATTCAAAATACTAAATTATTTGTTTTTTAAGCTCTATAAAATGGCTATAACCAAAATTGAGTGTTTTTAAAATTTTAGGGAGAAAAATTAAAAAAACTGATTTATGGAAAATTTAAAACCCCCATAAACCCCCCCCCCTTCCCATGGTTCGATTTTTCTGGTTTTCGAACTTAAAGTCATAAATTTTACTCTGCACATTTGTGCCAAATTTCATCAAAATAGGGCGTTTCTTTCAAACGTTATCGCGGTAACAGACACATATTTATATATATATATATGTGTGTCCGTTACCGCGATAACTTTTGAAAGAAACGCCCTATTTTGATGAAACTTGGCACAAATGTGCAGAGTAACATTTATGACTAAGTTCGAAAACCAGAAAAATTGAACCCTGGGAAGGGGGGGGGGGGGGGTTTATGAAGGTTTTAAATTATCCATAAATCAGTTTTTTAAAATTTTTCTCCCTAAAATTTTAAAAACACTAAATTTTGGTTCTAACCATTTTATAGAGCTTAAAAAACAAATAATTTAGTATTTTGAATCATTAACCTAGGTTTAGTGGTTGTAGAGAAAAGTCAAAAAACGTGTCCATAAAATTGTCCATGTTAATCTTATGGGAAAAAGGTTTTTGGATTTTCCTCAGATAATTTTACTGAAAACTTGGCAATTGCTGATACCAATCAGTTCAGCTCTACAAAACAATCATTTTGGTGTTTTAAGTGTTGTTCTAAGTCCAACCGTTGAAGAGATATTCAAAGTGCTAAACACAGTACGTTGTGCAATGTTATCCTTATGGAGAATAAATAAAATTTTATATCTCGATTATTTATGAATGTATATTGATGAAACTTGGTATGTGGCTTCACGTAGTACTGGTATATTGATATTTGCACTCTAAATGGATTTTTTGTTGATTATCCCGATTGCAGCAAACCTGCAAACTCGACCCCCATATTATTCATATGGAGAATAAGTCAAGTTTTATATCTCCCTTAGTTATGAACCTAAATTAATAAAACTTGGTATGTAGCTTCACCTGGTTGAGTTAAATTGATAATTGCAAAAATACACATTTTTTTATCTTCCTCGTAGCAGCAAACCTGCATACTCAACTCTAATGTTATTCTTATGGAGAATAAATAAAATGCTATATATCACTTATTTATAAATTGATTTTTGTGAACCTTGGTAAGTAGCTCTATGTAGTAGTCAGACACATATATATGCATTGGAAATTCACTGAATACGCAGGTTTGCTGCAACGGGGGTATATATATATATATATATATATATATATATATATGTATATATGTATATATATGTGTGTGTGTCCGTTACCGCGATAACTTTTGAAAGAAACACCCAATTTTGATGAAATTTGACACAAATGTGGAGGGTAGCATTTATGACTTTAAGCTCGAAAACCAGATCAATCGCACTATGGGAAGGGGGTTTTATGGGGGTTTACAATTTTACAAAAATCGTTTTTTTTTTTGCAAATGTGAGCCCAAAATGTTAAAAACACTCAATTTTGGTTCTATCCATTTTATAGAGCTTAAAAAAACAAATAATTTAGTATTCTGAATCATAAACCTAGGTTAAGTGGTTGCGGAGAAAATCTAAAAAACGTGTCCCATGTTAATTTTATGGGAAAAAGGTTTTTAGATTTTTCTCAGATAGTTTTACTAAAAAATTCAAATTTCTGTTTATTAATGTGTTTAGCTCAACAAAACAAACATTTTGGTGTTTTAATCGTTGTTCTACGTCCAACCGTTGCAAAGATATTCAAAGTGCTAAACACAGTACGTTGTCCAATGTTATCCTTATGTAGAATAAATAAAATTCTATATCTCGATTATTTATGAATTTATATTGATGAAACTTGTTATGTGGCTTCAACTAGTTGTGGTGTATTGATATTAGACAAAAAACAAGTTTTTTGTTGATAGTCCTCGTAGCAGCAAACCTGCATACTCGGCTCCCATGTTATTCATATGGAGAATAAGTAAAGTTGTATATCTCCCTTAATTATGAACCTACATTAAGAGAACTTGGTATGTAGCTTCACCTGGTTCAGTTGTATTGATAATTGCAAAAAAAAACACATTACTTATCTTCCTTGTTGCAGCAAACCTGCGTCCTCAACCCTAAATGTTATTCTTACGGAGAATAAATAAAATGCTATATATCACTTATTTATGGATGTATTTTTGTGAAACTTGGTAAATAGCTCTTTGTAGTAGTGAGTCACATATATATGCATTGGAAATTCGCTGAGTACGCAGGTTTGTTGTGACGGGGGTATTTTCTTTTGCAGTGAATGAAGAAAAATAAAACTTGGCTGCCTTCCTTCTTCTCTTCCTCAGCTTCTAAACTTGGGCAAGATCAAAGAAGAAAAAATATGGACACCGACGAAAGCGGAGTTTAAAGACGGCTTCAAGACGTTAAAAAGTGACTGTGAAGTTAGTGTAAAAAGTGTGTGAAGTGTAAAAACGTATGCAAGCCTTGTAAATGTCTGTTACTGCACATTTAAAGTTATCCTCGAGAGGGGTGAGATTTAAAATTGTGTTATTCTTCAATATGATATTCAGATTATTATTTTTGGAGTTTCCTGGATATCATGATTAGCCAAAAGTTATCTTTTAAGTTGAAATTAGGACCTTACTAAATCGCCATTATGAACCCCCTAATTAAAAAGTATTATTCAGATAAGTCGGCATGAAATGCATAGGTGTGCCAATTCAGGCTGTATTCAATAAACAGCTTGTACAGCTTGTATTCAATATTTGTCAATTGTACAGCTAAAACTTTAAGTAAATAATAACTACAAAATTCAATATTTGTTAAGTTGAAACACACTACACACTACACAACACTACTACACACATTTGTTAAGTTTCCAAATTTATAATGTTAGGGTGAAATTTGTCAAACTTTTAGGATTTTTATTATAATAATAAATATTTGTTTTGAACTGTGATATTCTTTTATTCCTAGTACCGTAGTATATTAACGTTTTAAAATTCCTATATCGCTTATTCGTTCTCGGATTTAGTGGGAGCTTGTATCCACTAAACCTCCCATGCTAATCGTATGGCCAGTAACATTTACTGGATCAGAGCCCGATTTAATAAAGTGGATCAGAAGTCAGGAGACTTCGTAAGTGCTCGATACCGTACTTGACAACTATACGACGCATAGTAGGATAACTCTGATTTTTACTTATTTTAATCAGTTTCACAAAGAAGAAATAATCAAGGGTTTGCTAGGTTGTTACTTAAATAATACCCGGTTCTTTCACAAACAACTCTCAACAGTGCTAACAGCTGAACACACTGTACTTTGATCACCCAAGGCTTTATTACTGTAGGCCTAAAGATTACCTACCGGCGCACAGTGGGGAAAAATACTATTTAGGAGGTCAAAAGTCGAAAATCGAAAAGATTCCGTTAAAGTAGAAAACTCCTGGTCATAATTGTTTATTTGAAATTGATTGCGAGTGTTTTTGTGACTTGGCGTAACAATGAAGGGGTGGGGAGTCCTCTCTGTGTAGTTAGTATAGAAAGGTCGCCTCCTTATTAGTTTTCTTTTAATGCTGTTGAGTTATTTTTAGCCTGAAACATTCCTCTCTATTATGGTTCGACATTCTGCAATTGTCACAGTATTTCCCTCGAGATTGAGAGTAATTTTGGGCTTGAGATGTCCTGAATCTGCAGTCCTGCGTCATGTGGTTATTCCTCTTACATATATTGCAGTACCATTCTCTTACCCTAAGCGTGTGTTAGTTTTTTTATATAACAGTTTTAAACCCCTTAGATAAATTTAATTAAATCATATTAAAAAGGAGAGTACTTTATTTATTCAATCGTAAAACAAGAATAAAACCATTTTTCTAGTATTTCCTTATAATTACAATATTGTAGGCTATTAGCATTGACTATATAGTCAATGCTATTAGTATCTCGTACTTTCGTATCTATTCCGTACGAATCGTACGAACATAGCTGTAAGAGCAGGTGTGGGTACAGCTGTCCGACCGGCTGAATGTCTGTCTGTCCTTGATTTGTGGTCCACGTGTTGAATGAATCTAAGGTCGTCACAACACTTTGTAGAAGAAAACGTTGTTTTGATTAGTAGTAAAACACTTGTTAATTTAGCCCTAATATATTTTGTATGTAAATTTCTCATTTTTATTCGGTCATTATAGAAGTTAAACCAACCAATTGCGTTGTCACATCTGTTTCTTCTCAATATAAAAGAATCATTGCACAGTAGTTTTACTGAGAAAACTGTAAAATGCCCACAACATCACTACAATCAATCTATCTATCTATTATAACTCCAATCCATTTTAAGTAATCAAATATAACTGAATTGAAGGTTTAGGCTGAATTTTTACTCGTAGTTCTTGAATACAGTTTGACTCTGCATGTATTGAGTATCACTAATAACTTTTGCAATTATGTTGTTGGTTCATATTAATACATTTCCAAAATGAAACAAAAAGGCAATCAAAAATCTCTAAAGATTCAACCGTTATTGCTCAAACCGCTTCATCAATTTATTTTTCTAGTAATCAAGACAAAAATGTTTTTTACGTGTATTTTTTTTGGTGAAAAATTATTTTCAAGTTTTTGCTTCACGAGTAAAATATAATCACTAACCAGATATGTTTATCGATGTAACAAATAAGTCTCTTATTATTTGCTGCCTAATTTGCTTTACATATCAAATTATATGATTCCTCATAAGTCTATATGAACATAAATGCAACATAACACTTTATTTTATGAAAAGTCAAATATGAGATACACTTTTTATGAAAGAATTTACATTTATTATTAGTCTATAAGTGTATTATAGTGATAACACATTTACAACGAATATGTAATAGATTTTATTTATAATGGTCTATTTTAAAATTGTTATTGACATTTAAAAACAAATCTATGACATGTTACACAATGTATAGTGAAGTTTTACCTTAAAAATGGTGAAAAGAATAATAAACACCTTTTATATGCATATTTAAAACCGGGTAGCCGTGATTAAAGAACCGGTTAGGTCCCCGCCAGAGGTGCTACGTTTCGACTTTATTGAAGACCATTTTGAGCATAGTTGCAAACACAGACGGTGCACCGCCGCTTCGGCGCGCTGCGGCATCTGCCGTGACATCTGCTCTCCTCTGTCTGGCAGCGTAAACGCTGGCGGCTATAAAACCAAGGGGCTGTCCGCAGAGGGCTCGCAGTCGCAGGCCGACAGCCTAGCTAGCTGTTTGCCTGCACTGTCCGCAATAGTATCTCTAGTATAGAGTTGGTACCACTGTATATTAGAGATGCTACCTTAGCTTAAGGCATGTATGTTTATTATTAAGCATGTTAGAGTAACGCTTGTAGTTTGTTGCTAGTAAATGTAGTTAGTTTAACTGATTGTTGTGTTTGATATTGGTTTTTTGAAGTGTTTTATTTACTAATGAAATATAAACTTTTCTTTCACGCTTTAAAACGGACCTTGTTAAAAACTTGGGTTCGCAGTAGCCTGACGCCGGGTATTATATTAATTGATTATAATTGGAAGAAGTGCAATCAGAATTCAGATCCGACCAAGGGTATCGCACTTTTTTATTTTTGGTTTCGACCACGGGTATAGCAGTAATAGCCAAAAACAACTATTTTTAAGGTCAAATCTAAATAATTTCTTTATTTCTCGTTTAACATATGCCAAGTGGGGACTCAAATTAGGCGGATTGATCAGACGAACAAGATGGTGCAAACATAATTCAGTTCCGACCAAGGGTATAGCAGTAATAGCCAAAAACAACTATTTTGAAGGTCAAATCTAAATAATTTATTTATTTCTGGTTTAATATATGCCAAGTGGGGACTCAAATTAGGCGGATTGATCAGACGAACAAGATGGTGCTAACAGAATTCAGATCTGACCAAGGGTATAGCAGTAATAGTCAAAAACAACTATTTTGAAGGTCAAATCTAAATAATTTCTTTATTTCTGGTTTAAACTATGTTAAGTGGGTACTTAAATTACGCGGATTCATCAGACGAACAAGTTGGTGCAAACAGAATTCAGATCCGACCAAGGGTATAGCAGGAATAGCCAAAAACAACTATTTTGAAGGTGAAATCTAAATAATTTCTTTATTTCTGGTTTAACATATGCCAAGTGGGTTATCAGATTACACTGGTTTAGACCATAGTAACTGTTATAATTATACAGCGTTGAGCAAACATTATTGAAGTTTTCAGTTACTGAGCTGAGGTCTTGACAGTCTAAGAGCTAAACCCTAACTAACACATGTAAACTAGTTATTGTGCGAAGTAAAACTTGGTGGGGGGACTGGTATGGTGGGGGGGACTGGTGTGGTGGGGGAAGAGCCGAGTACCTAACCTACACGCAGACGCTATATCACTATACGCCCAGCTCTTGCGCGGTACACATGGATTCACAAATACAAGACAATAATGTTTCTTACACATCTTCATCTTCTAATATTTACCAAGCTGACACTAATGAAACGACTGATCAAATACAAGTACAAGAAGCGTCTACCACAATATCCTCTGATGCAGAAGCAATTACGTTATCCTTGATGGGTTTTAACTAATGGATATTTTATTCGAATTCCCCCGCACCAGCTGCCATCTGCCCCGCGCCATCTGCCCCACGCCAGCTGCTTTGTAACTATCTGCCTCTTCCATCTGCCCCGCATCCTACACTTTTACCCCCCCCCCACCATTGTATTTGATACCAGAACGCTAGCTAGCGAATAGACAGTACACTATTCGATCTGATAGATGTTTCCACTTCATTGCCTATCCGTAGTTGGATGGTATTTTAAGGTCTGCAGCTATCTTTAGCGATTAATAATAAATCTGCATGATTTCTGCGCTCATTTGGTAATATGCGTAAGTATACGCATTATATTGAATGTAATTATCAAATAAAACCGTTAGAGTTTTTTAAAACATCCTCAGGATGACCCTGAACTTGGCCTATCTCACCGTTATATGGTCTACACTATTATATATGCTAGAACAATAACGGGTTTTCTCCAAACCCTCTTCTTCTTGCTCTATTGTAGCGTTTCTGAATTACTGTTAGTCACCTAAAAAAATCCAGTTGTAACAGGTTAAAATACAGCTCTGTGATTGGTCGGAATAAGCTCGCTCCCCATTGGTCGTATTAGGCGTTCTGATCGCTGATTGGTTGTTGGTGCCTATATATACCGGTGCAGACAGCCTTCCTCATTCATTCTGTTCCAGACTTTTGTGTTGGTCAGAGGTCCTTGCGCTGCTTCATTCTCTGCTATTGTGGTAAGTGAGTTGTGATAGTATTGTGCAATTATTACAGTAAGTGCTATTATAATTTGTCGTTAGTATTTAACGCGTATTATATTTGGTGTATCAGGTCTAACTTCAATTTTATTGTATAACATAACCCTACTTTTATATATTAACCTCACTTTTGAGAGTCAAACATATATTTCTATTTCATAGTCTCACTCTTTTAGTCTGACATAACCTCACTTTAATATTTTTAATTATTATTTTACTAGGCCTAGCGTTGTATTTACTCAAGTTTCTCTTTGGGTTCACATAACCTTACTTTTACTTAACATAACCTCACTTTATTGTTTTAATTTATATTTAACTTTTAGTTTGATTCAACTAGTAAAATGGCTAAAGTTGTTCAACCCGTTGAAGTACTCAGTGACGAGCAGGTTTATGTTAAAAAGTTTAGATTGTACGGAACTAAAACTATTTTCAAATTTTCTAACCCTCCTTCTGATACTAGTGAGATAGATTGGCTCAGACAAGGTTTTGCCAAGATTGTAAATGAGATGAAAGGCCAAGCCCACGAAAATGATCAGCTCGGGTTCACTTTGCAGAGTCTTGACCTAAAAAGTAGAGATCCGGGGTATGTCGCATTTCGACCCGCTGGTGAAATTGATGAAGACATCCTTTGGAAAATTTTTGGAGGGATCATACAGTCAAATTCTGAATCTGTCAAGTCCACTGACACTTTTAAAGTAGAATGTACTCGAGTTAATCTCCCTGTAGGTTCTGGGAGGGTACGACCTGGTATCTTTAACACGTTTGACGAGGAGTGCAAAGCAAGGAAGGGTATCGTAGTTATTAAAAATAAAGACAACTTGTGTCTCCCCAAGGCCTTGGTTGTAGGTATCGCTCATGCAACAAAGGATCCTCAGTACAAGTCAATTCGGCAAGATGATAAAAAAAGGCAAACCGTAAGGGCTCAGGAACTTATTCGTCGGGCTAGAGTAGAGATGCCCGAGGATGGCGCGGGAATCCCAGAACTTGAGAAGTTTCAAGACTTGTTGAAAGATTTCAAAATAACCGTGTTCAATTATGATAATAAAGCCCGGGACGTTTATTTTGAGGGCAGTGTTGAAAATGCTAAATTCAAGATCAACCTGTTGTTTTACAACGGGCACTATAACGTAATAACTAGTTTGACTGCTGCTTTCGTTTGTAAATATTTTTGTGAAGCTTGCCATGTTCCCTATGATCACAAAGGTGAACACAGATGTTCAAGCATCTGTTCTCAGTGTCAGACCATCTCGCCTCCCTGCAAAGAGGAGCATGGAGGAATAGTTTGTTCAAAATGTAATATGACTTTGAGAAATCAACAGTGTTTCACTGCTCACCAAGTCGATAAATGTAAAGTTGTCAAAAAGTGTCTTGATTGCGGTAAATTAGTTTGGATTAGAGACAGATCCACGCCCCACAAGTGTGGAGAAGTCTATTGCAAACCTTGCGGATCTTTCCAAGATCCAAATCACAAATGTTTCATACAGCGGAACGATGGTAAGCCTAAACCAAAGGACTACCTTTTCATTTTCTTTGATCTGGAGACTCGCCAAGACGAGTTTCTCCCCTCTGATCCCGAACAAAAAGTACATAAAGTAAACTTGTGTGTTTCCCAGCAGTTTTGCTACCAGTGTATCGAAACAGAATTTTGCAGGGTTTGTAAAAACCGTACGAGAGTCTTCAACTCTGACCCTGTTAAAGATTTCATGGAATACGTCATGGAAGTCCGAAAAGGTTTTAAAGATGTCTGTGTAATTGCCCACAACGGTCAGGGCTTTGATTTTCAATTTTTGTTAAAGTATGTTCTTGAAAAAACTAAATTCACACCCGATCTGGTAATGAAGGGTTGCAAAATTATTCTCATGGAAATGGACAACGTTAGATTTGTGGACTCACTTAACTATTTTCCTATGGCCCTCGCTGCACTCCCTAAGTCATTTGATCTGCCTCCGGAGAGAAAGAAGGGTTACTTTCCTCACTTGTTCAACACTCTGGCGAACCAAAATTATGTAGGCCCTATCCCCGATAAACAGTACTATTGCCCAGAGTCAATGTTTAAAAAGTCCAATAAGGCCTTTAAAATCTGGTACCATGAAAGAGTAGCGGAAAACTATGTATTTGATTTCCAAAAGGAAATGTTGGAGTATTGCATCTCTGATGTGGAGATCTTGGCCCAAGCTTGCCTTAAGTTCAGATCGATATTCCTCCAAGAGTGTAATGTTGATCCTTTCCTAGAGGCTGTAACGATCGCTAGTGCTTGCAACTTGGCCTTCCGCCGCAACTTTTTGAAACCAAACACGATCGGCCTCATCCCAAAGAACGGCTACTGTTTAGTGGATAACCAGTCAGCTATCGCCATTCAGTGGTTGAGCTGGGAAGAAGAGAAACGTGGAGTGAGGATCGAGCATGCGGGGCGGGGTAAAGAAGTAAAGATTAACAAACTGAAAGTAGATGGGTTTGACAGGGAAAACATCTACGAGTTTCACGGATGCTACTGGCATGGATACCCCAATTGCTTCCCATTCAATCGAGAGGCTCCTCTGAAGGAGGATCCCTCAGACTCACTTCACTTAAGATACGAGAGAACTAAGTCCAAAATCGCTAAGTTTAATGACTACGAAGTAGTCGAGATGTGGGAGTGTGAGTTTAGGAAATTAAAGAAAGAACAATAACTCAAACACTTGGACTCTCTCCCAATATTGAACACACTCCCACTCGACCCGAGACAGGCTTTCTTTGGGGGCAGAACGGGTAACTCTAAGACTTACCACAAATGCGTCGAAGGAGAAACGATCCAATATGTGGACGTTTGCTCGCTCTACCCGTATGTGTGTAAGTACGGAAAGTATCCCCTAGGTCATCCCACCATTCATGTAGGAGACAGAGAGTGCAGGCAGAGAGGTCTCCAAGTAGATGGTTTATTGAAATGCAAAGTCCTACCACCTTGGGATCTCTACCACCCAGTGCTCCCAGCAAGGATGAATAATAAATTAATGTTTGCCCTCTGTAAAACATGTGGTGAAAACCAAAACCAAGAAGACTGTGAACACGAAAGCGAAGAAAGAGCCCTGGTAGGAACTTGGACAATGGATGAGGTGCGGAAAGCGGTAGAGAAAGGCTATGTCATCCTCGATATGTATGAATTATGGGAATATGAAATGGCGACATACGAGAAAGGGGGACTCTTTACAGATTTCATCAATAAATTCCTGAAAATGAAACAAGAAGCGTCCGGCTACCCAGAATGGTGTAAGACCCAGATTGATAAAGACCGGTACGTGCAGAACTACTTCACTCATGAAGGAATCAGGCTGGACCCCGCCAAGATTGCTGAAAACGAAGGTTTGAGATCAATGGCTAAACTCATGCTAAATTCATTTTGGGGTAAATTTGGACAGCGGGAGAACCAGACAAAGGCCACGATAGTCAGAGACCCCAAAACACTGTTCGGGATGATGACAAGACCCTATATAATAGTGAATAGAATACAGATAGTAAACGAAGAGGTAGTGGTAGTAAGCTGGGAGTACCTGGAGGAAGTCGGCGAGCCCTTAAGAAACGTGAATGTAGTCATAGCGGCCTATACTACTGCTCAAGCTAGACTGAAACTGTATGAATATCTGGAGGCCCTGGGTGCACAAGTCTTGTACTACGATACAGACTCAACCCTCTATATTTATAAGGGAGGTTTGTACAGGGTCCCTACGGGGGATTACCTCGGGGAAATGACCGACGAGCTGGTTAAATACGGACCTGGATCTTTCATCGTTGAATTCGTTTCTGGGGGGCCTAAAACGTACGCATATCTTGTCTGGTCAACCAACAAACAAAAACTAAAATCTGTTTGCAAAATCAAGGGCCTCACTCTCAATTCTAAGACCTCCAAAACACTTAACTTTGAAAAACTAAAAGAAATGGTTCTTAGTGAGTCAGCTGAAAGCATAGAAATTAAGGAATCTAGAATCAGGAGAACGAAAGACCGCGATATTGTAACTGTGAATGAATCAAAACTTTTCAAAATTACTGGACCAAAAAGAAAGCTCGAGGGTGAGCACGACACACTACCCTATGGTTATAAAATCCAAAAACTTGAGTAAACACGACTGGTAGTATTGGGAACGATTCGTCCCCTTTGTAAAAAAAACATGGTCACGTGACCTGATTTCAGGTTTTAACTTGGATGATATAACCTCCAGCTCGGTCTCAGCCACTTTGGTCACCGATCCTGCCCTAAATTGCTCTAATCTGTACTACTGCACAATACTTAAAATAAATGGCTCACTTAACTTCATGAACAGTTCAATTGTAAATATAGTTGAGCATGTCTTGGACATTGTAAAAGTTCCCACTGTATGTATGTCTCCGTGTGTGTGTGTGTGTGTGTGTGTGTGTGTGTGTGTGTGTGTGTGAGCGTGTGTGTGTGAATGAAGGTCAATGGCGTGGGGGACGAAAAGCCCCGTAAACCTGAATTAAATTGAAGGGTCTTGTACGTTGAGGCGTCTAGGTAAGCCCTTGGCTACTCCTTGGAAGGACCTAGAGTGAATGGTGTACTCAAGTTATTCCTTGAATCCGTACGGTGGGACTTGTAAAAGTAAAAAATGAACGGAGGAGACAATTAGCTTGCTTTTTTGGAAGGTCTCCACGGGTCATGGCGGTGGAGGGGCTATGGCTTTTTTTCTAAAAAATACTCTATCCTTTGTTTGCTAAAAAGGGAGAGGACATTAGTTCGTACTGGGCATCAACCAGGTAATCTGGATGGCCTACGTATGGAATAATGTTTAACCTGGGTGCATATGCACGGGATGGTCTCAAACCCCACCCAAGCAAACAGAAACTTAGTATTCGGGGTTAACGGCTATGAACACCGGGTTTCTAAGCAATAGCTGTGATGGAATGGATGTCTGATCAGCTCTTTAGCTCGATTGTTTTCATTAAATTTTTTATATCGATTAACCTATCGAATCACAATCGAATTTTACGCGTGCGAGGTAGTACTTTTTTTAAATAACCTCCCCGTGACCCTGAACCTTAAACTTTCCCTCATTACGTCACAAAACCGTCTACGTCACTGGCTCAGCCTCAGATGACGTATATATTCACTCAGCCCATGCGGTCAAGTGACGTGTGACGTCACTTTTTAATATATCCTAGATTATATTTATATAATGGTGTAGCTGTAAAGTATATGTATAATATTGTATATACATTGCCATATGATAGTATCAATCGCATAGAGTATATAATAGTCGAACCATGGAACATATATACATATAATTTACAGTATATAATATATATATATATATATAATGGTGTATATGTAAAATAATTTATCATAGAGCATAGGTTGCCAGAACTGAGCAAAATGAGTTAAAATTTAAAAAAGTGAGGTTAGGAAATTTGGCGGGAAATAAAGTGCCATGGGCGCCGCCATCTTGGAATGACGTCACTACAAAATGCTGGCTTCTGATTGGCTTGCTATAGTGGGGGGTATCCTACTGTGAGACGTAGATTATTTTATCCTGCTTTAAAAGCTATCTATAAATTACTCAAGTTAGATAGTTAAGTTAATCAATTTACAATAAGGGATTAAAGATGTATCATACAAAGTGTATTTGAAGTAATATAAGGAAGTTCAAATTAATATGGGATTTTATTAATAATCATTATTTGTTTTTTCTGTGCCATCGTTAATTAGGCCTGTGGAAACTTGTATCTCCTTATACGTGTTACATTCAAATAAATCTTTACCGTAGTTGAGTTTACTCTACTCAAAATAAGACTTTGATGTTTTTTAATAATCACATGCAACATAATCACGGGATTGCTAAAAACGGGTCGAATTGTTATAATCACAATAATCCCAGGAGGCAGCCACCAAGACTTGAACGTTTAATTACACAATTCTGTAGTTGAACCAGTTAGTGACAAAAACGGTATCAGAAAACTGACACATACTTTCTCCCTTTTAGCCCTACTTTAATGAATAAATTACTTTTTATTTACTAAATATAGAATAGAAAGCACGGTCAAATGCACAGAAAATCATGTAAACAAGTTGTTTTCAAAAACATCCACCCAAATCCCTACTTAGGAGGCACTACAGAATCTATTGCTGCATACGTGGTTTTAAGAGGGGAAATGCCCCCTATTCCCCCCCAGGGTTATTAAGGGGCAACATATTTTGAATTTCCTCTGTTGGTCAATGCTAACTTGACATGCATATAAAGTTTGAACGAAATTGATCAGTAAAGAGAGAAATAGTAATTTTTGTATTCCTCATAAGAATAACATTGGACAACGTACTGCGTTTACTGCAAAATGAAAATTTAAATCTTCTCTGAAACCACCTATCATAGAATAGTAATTCAAAATACTAAATTATTTAGTTTTTTGAGCTGTTTTTAATGGTGAATAGTAATGTTTTTATATATTTATGTTTTTTTATGAAAATTCAAAAAAACTGAATTTTTTATGTTTTAAGTCCTGTAATTTCTGAACCCGAATTTTTACAGATATGCGGGTGGTGTCATTTTGTTGGAAAACTAAATCTCTACAAACGAATTAAGTTAATTAATTAATTAAATTAAAATTTTTAGAACCGATTTTGAGAAATTTTGATTTTTCATGTTTTTTAGCGATTTTTTGGGGATAATTACCCTTAAAAATAAAAAATTCAAAAAATTCAAAAAATGCCTGGAGATATAGTGGATTAGTAACTACATACCAAATTTCATCGAAATCGGTTCATTGGTGTGGGCTCTAGCTCTGTACACATCCATACAGATAGACAGACAGACAGACAAACGTAAAAATCACTTTTTTGGGTTCAGGGAGCACCAAAACGAATATTTACTCTAACAACTCAAATTCAAAAATATTAATGAAAACAATACTTTCTCCATATACTATGTATGTATAAGGGGGAGAAAGTAAAAAACTTATTCATCTATTTTCACCTTGTGAATGCATGTCACCTAATAAATCAAATAAAGGCTTTTTCAATCACCGATACATACCATTGATCAGTCTCTACTAACACTGTTTTCAATCATAAGAAAGTGTTATTTCTTCAAACATTTTATTTGCATGTACAATGTAGAAAATAGTAGAACAATTCCTTCTTATTTGTAAAATTAGGAGACATAAACAATTTATCAATTTGATAATTATATAATAAACCTACACCTATGATAGATGAAACCTACAATAATGATAGATGAAATATCATGAAAGGCAGACTCAGAGGTAATTATATGATACGGGATGGTATTGAAACAATTATACATAAATTACACAGAATGCAGCAGTCCACATCACTGGCCATCCGGCTGAATTCGGTAGTGACCATTCAATTTGTCAGGGATATTTATTATTTTTCATCCATTAATTTAACTACTACTTTACTCATATGATATCTGAGTTATTGATTTGTGCATTTCACTACTGCAAAGCATGTTAATAGAAATTCTTTGTTTGTTTATGTTTGACTGGTATAATATTTATAAATATATTATATTTATATTATATTATTATTATATTTATATTTATAAATATTATTTATAAATAATATAAGGGGATCTAGTTTAAGAAGAAAATACTTGTAAGTTTTAGATTTATGAGTAGATTTAAAAACATTGTTTTCATACCACGCTCTGGTTAATTTAATAAACTATAATAATCGAGAGCGTACCTTGATCTCAGATAACGGGTCTCAGTTGGGCCAAGGGTTGCCGGAAAATAAAGTAATATCCAATGTCTCCACGTCATATTCTGACAGAATATAAAAGAACTCCGGAGAAAAAAGACAAGCACGTTTTGAAATGAGCGATATTACTTGGCCTTTTTGTCCATAACTGCGCCTGCCCATCTGATCGAAAACGGCACCAGATGTTTTAGGTGGCTTAAAAACTAAGATTAAAAGTTTATTTGCTAAACAAACCATTTTATATTAATTGAAAACTAATTGAAAATAAACGGTTTAAAAGGCTAACAATAATATTAGTAAAACATGTTTAATTTGAATAAATAAAGAGTTACGTGAAAGTAAATTACTTTACCAAAAATATTAACTAACTACAATTGTAAAATGTGTTATATGTGATTAGAGTTTATCTTAATATTACTTAATTAACTGTATGCATTATATAACTTCGTTATAACTATCTACTTTGTACATCTACGTGTTTAATTAAAACCTTTCGGCAACCGTAAAAGACCTTAGTACTCAGTTAAAGCAAATTCTGATGGTTTGAATTTAAATTAGTATGTGCAATTTTAACATTACAATAATATCTCAGGAGTTTGAGAAAGTTACTTACTATTTAGACCATTACCATTAGCGGTAAGTTTACACTTCTTGCTCACTTACTAGAAATCTTAATTTCATACTTGTAACTCACTTATTAAGTTAGTACCAGTTAAGTTAGTCAGCTCTTGTTATCGGGTGGTTATCAGTACAAGTTCAAGTTTGAAAATGTTAGTTAAAACATAAAGGTCCTACAACATGATCCTATTATATTAGGTAACTCATGACAATCAAATCGCTAAAACATTTTTTTATTTTATTTTAGAATGAAGATAAGTTGTTATAATTAATGTTCAAATTTCCAATATAAGCCTGTGTATTTGATGGCGTATATTCGGAATTTTTCCATTCTAATTGCGGTATCAAGACAATCATTTCTAATTTGTAATCACTATTGTCAGATTTTACATATTATTTATTACACATTTTCTTTCGTTTACTCTTTTAGACTTTATAAAGAAACATTATAATGATAAATAATCTTAAGTTGTATAGTTTTACATCTTATGCTTAATGGAAGTTTTCGGTGAAATGTAACATGCAAAATGAAACACAAGGAGTTGGCCACGGACTACAGGGCTGATAAAAGGGGTGAATGCGTTGTAAAACCGGCAGCCACGATCCTGTTTTATGAGGTTGAGCACCATTTTCAACGTATCATGGAAAAACATATACGGACCTCTTAACGCGTTTATAAGCTATAAAGTGCAATATTAAATGTTGCATTATTGTTTAAGTTGCCAAATTAAAACCAAATAATTACTGTTTTGTAAAATACTTTTAGTGGTAATTATCTATGTAAGTCGTCAAAACATCTTTTATAGACTTCAAGGAAAGTATACGATATAAACAAATGACAGATAACCCTGTGACTTAATTGTAGATTACCTTTTTATAAAGTGACGATACATCCACATAACGACGGGCATAACTCACAGTTAGTAGGGTTGAAAGGATGTTCACTATATTTATAACCTGAATTTTAATAATACTCAAAGGTCTTGGAAATATGATTACATCTCTGTTTTAAAATAAACAGAGTGTGCCTTTATACATATGCTGGCCTCCACGTCTAAGGATTATTATTTAAATGTAAGAACTAAAATATTTTAACGCTGGGAATAATTAGTATAAATATTTCTTTTTACAATATTAACTCTATTTTTATAAGTAAAAACATGAAATACATTGTTAAATAAAAACATTCGAATTAATGTAAACTGAGAAATAATGTTACCTACAAAAAAGCTACAAAACTAACAACATTTGTTGCTAAAGTATTACACCTTAAAAACTTTATCTTCTATCAAACTAAGAGACTTTGACATTGATCAAATTTAAATGACCTTTAGAAAATATTGGTATCCTTTAACCATTTGTTGGTGATAAAATATATCATATTATAATCGAATTTATTTATTAATAAGAAGATTTCTTTACATTTATTTTTTTAATTTTTCGTCAGTTAATCCTTTTAACTACTAAACTTATGTTTACTAAAAGCCAATCCATCGAATCAATATCCATCGAATCATGTTATTTAGCCTAAATTTTCACTATGAAATTTTCAGACTGAAAAATCAAATGCTAGAATTTCAGTTTCCCTTTTTAAAACTCCAATTATTATATTACTAAATAAGGATGAGATCTAGACTGGCGCACTAGTTTTAAGTTATCGTTGTTAGGCTCATAATCGCTTGTCATTGTAGATGAACGATAACCTCACAGGTAAATGATTGAAATCAAGTTAATCCCATGCTTATATTACAAGCTACTAGCTACTCGGTGTTTATTTGTTTTGTTTTTAACATAACCTTTTACTGCAAATTTCACATGTAACCTTATTGATTAACAATCCCAAGTGTTTTTATCAGTCTATTTGAAAACTATGAACACATTCAACTTTGAGTCTTAAATAAATATTGCCTGTTTTACACTAATACAGTATCAGTTTTTTCTCTTATATTATTTATATTTGTTATGTGTTGAGCTTCGGTGTGACGGTTTCTATCAAAAATGTTCAACTTTCTGGAACAGTTCAATTGTACATGAATTCTATACCGTTTGAAGTGATTATATTACCAATTACCCTGTTACAGATGAGTTTTAATTGCCAATTTTTGTACTGATGACAAATTAATGATCTCCACTTAAATTTCATGCACCATATTGTATTCTTCAAAAAATCACGCAAATTTTTAAATTACATCATGCAAAGCACATCGGAAAGCAAATAATATTACAATGGCTTTGTTTATTTTAACTTGATCTTATACATTCCAGATTGCAGAGATTTACCTCAAATAGCCAGTTAATATCACGTACAGGACATCTCAAGTTTACTAACAAGCTAGTCAAGCTAGTTTTATTTTAAAACCCCAAAAATAATATATTAACTATAAAAACATAAGATATCAAATACAGTTTTTCTGTCAAAGCGCTTTTAAATTATAGGCAAGAGTAAAATGAATATTTCGAAGGGATTATTCTAATTAAGAAGAAGAAAAATAAGTTGTAGCCATCAGAGAGAAAATGTTTAATTGAATCCCTCTTCAGAATTATACATCAAAATTGCCTTACTTCTTTTTAAAGAAATACTTCAAACTTGTTCTCTTTATCCCTGGTTTAATATATTTAACCGATACAGAAACTAAACACTGATATGAAATGTATGATTTAGGCAAGCCTTTCTGTTAAGTAACAACGACCTAATGCACCGTTTATTTCAATAGGCATTAAGATAAAAATTTACATAATACGTGTCTAATTTTTCTACTTTGTCACAATATTCATTAATTTATTTTTTTAATATTAATATACTTCTTACTGGTAATATATATACCGGCTTAATCTACATTATTTTTATAACCCATTAAAATATCAAAATAACACATAAAAATTATGTTTCTTTTAAACGCATTATATAGTTATTTAAAATTAAAACATGTACTGTAAAATTATCATATTGAGATAAGACGCGTTAAGTCTGACAATTAACAATAAAAACACTGATCAAAAATCCAACACTTCGCGAGAGCAAATTTTTACGCAACCTGCTGTAAATATTTTAACCTGTAAGTTCCAATATAAGTAATTAAAGTATACGATTAATGTTTAGTCAAAAATCTTTTAAATTCTCCACATAGTAGTTTGTAGTTTCATTATTTGAAGTTAACAGATGTATGTTGGGCCAGTAAAGTAAGGAAATAATATTTAATGCAGAAGGCAATATATATGTATATAAAGACCTTTTTAAAACTTGGGTCATACACTCTGGACGATTTTGCATGATTTCTAATGATGATTTATTTTTGCGTAGATATGTAAACCTTATATAAGTCATCAAAGTTCCTAAGCGCTCCAACATCAACACGTAACTTCTGTAATTGCTCAATGTTTACATCCATGTTCAAGAAGGCTCTCTACGAACGATATTCGAGTTTACCGTTACTTATTTTTAGTTTTATCATCAACTTTACTTAATAATTGTTACATGTTAAAACTTGTATAAATTTTAACTTAGATTTTGTTTACAATGTTTATAACAAGACAAGGCCTCATACGAATTATCGTTAATCGATTGCAACACAATCATGATGTTACTCAGAGCATACGCCAATACCACAGATACAGGAATCCATATTCCTTTGTCTGTGCCAATACGCACATATAGCTTGCTTTAAATCTGTCTGGTTTTTACTGCAATTATTACCACAAAATATACTTCAACTTGAATATAATGCAGATACCAGTAATTGTCACATGGATGTTTCTCTTAATTATTTGCAATAATTTTGTTTCAGGTGTCAATAGACAAAACAATTACTTCATAGCAATGTTATTTTAACGGTAAGGACATTCTCATAATGCATACGTGAAAAGCAATTGACCAGGTTAGGGACAAGGGCAAGGTCTTCGTGTTTTACGTTGACCAGAAATAGGAGCAAGTACTGAGTGCCTGATGGGCATGGGTGTGGCCTTACTATAGATAAACCAGGCATATTTGCGTGGGAGCTTTGGGTTATAAACTTCCATAAATCCCGCAGATCTTGAGAATATTTTTTAGACGTGGTGACACAATCTTTAGATAGACTACTTACTGTAAAAATAATATTATACAAATATTTCCATAAGTTTCAATTAAGTCATGTAATACATCGCTAATTAAAATATTTTAGCAATTTAAATATTCCTGTTGTGGTTAGGAAGTACAATGTCGAACTACGTGCAACTTAACCTGTTAATTATTTTTCTTAATAACTGTTGCATAATAATTGTTGAAAAGGAGAACCCAAACCGTAGAGTGCAGTTACCTTTTTTTCTTTAAGATATGTGTTTTAATCGTCTTAACAAAACTGTTTTAGTTATGTTTAATTTCTAAGTAGCTAATAATGTATGTTCAAAAATCAGCAAACTCCTTAGCATTAATAACAAATCATGTTTTACTTGGAAAGGTGTAAAACTAAAACAATTTTACTACTTGGTGACGAAATAATAAATCTAGTCAATGCGATGATGATGGACGCAGTACAATGACAGGGTGACACTCTAAGGCAATTACATGATACGGGATGGTATTGAAGCAATAACCATAAATCACAGGGTGCAGCCATTGCAGCAGTGGGCGTTCGACTGCTGAATTCGCCAGTAACTGTTAATTTTGTGATAGTTATTTACTCACTACCAATTTTTCAATCCCTGATTAATTTACTCATGAGAACGAATTTACCTTTAAATTTCACATTGACAGTTGTGACTTCATAATTTAAATTGACTTGATAATTTAAACCAACCTTAAATATAAACAAACATTAATCATACGTTTATTCATTACAGCGTATGGTGACAGTGTTTTGGTGAATTTTAATTTGATTTAAGTTACAAAATTAATAATTACAAAATAAATACTAAATTATAATAGTAATCAAAAATTTTATTTAATATGCAATAATTTTATACAATTAAGTACGAAATGCCTCAATAAAACATTAAAACTGGGCAAATGAGATACAATAGTTTAAATTATAGATGAGCTATTTGATTCATTAACTGATTTAAGTGGTCTCCTGAGATATTTGGCACTTCAGATTGAAGCCAAATTTATATTTGTTGTTGTAATTTCCTGCTAAATTAATACCCAGTCATTTAATGTATAATCTACTTGTTCCATTAAAATGTTCGGGAACTATCTAACAGCGTATTTAGTTCACAAAAATGGAAAAATTTACTATATTTTATTTTGTTTCGAATAGTAAGTGTTTACAGAATTATTATCGAGGACGAAGTTCCTATGCATATACAAACACTTAAACAGACTTAATATACGAGACAACTGATGTTTTACTATCCAGGAATAATACAACTGTGTGGAGGATTGCTCTAATAGCTGACAGTCTTGAAATCGTAGGCAAACTGGCACATTCAGGTACTAATGTGAGTGTTATCAGCGAATACTTATACACAATCATCACAATCACAATGTATTTCGCAGCAAAGTTATAACCCCATAACACAAAAAACAAAACCCAAAGGATTTGTGGGGTATGTTGTGTTAGGGTGATGGTTTCTTCTTCTTTGGGGGCGTGGGTTATTAAAACAGAACTGTTTGTCAATAATAGTTGACAATAGTAATATGAGGATAATAAAGCTCTGTACAAGTTCATCACTTAAGAAATAAATATATTTTGATCTTTGACAATCAACGTCTATCTGTTTTCAAATGTAGTTCTGTGTCTATTCGTATGTATAATCTTCGTATTCACATTCATTCGTATAATGATCATGAATTAATAATGTAAACTGTGATCATATATGCTTTTTATAAGAGTATATATGGTACCATTTTACTTAAATCAAATTTTAATAAGTATAATTGTAGATACAATTTTACATTATGCCTGTTTTTAATACATTAATAAAGGTATCGGCAAAGGTATAACGTCAAAATAAATAACATCACGTGGACATGAGCTATTAGACTGATAAAAGGAGTGAATTGGCAGTAAAACGGCCGACCCGCCATCTTGTTTTACGAGGGCTAGCGGCATTTATCAACGCGTTATGGAAACATCATATACGAACCTCTTTACGCATTTATTGTTTATAACGTTCAAGATTACGTGTTATTTTGACACTTGAGTTTCCATCACTCCAAATCAAAACGTGTTCGTCTTTGTGACACCACAAAGAGAGTAATATAAGATTATCTTACCCAATTTTACAATTTCAACGCGAATATTCCTAAAAGGTTATTTAACATTTAAGGTTTATAAGTTTGTTTATTATTTAAAAACCAGAATAAATTATAGATAAACAAATAAATGCCTATGTTTTTGCTGAACAAATAAATGCCTATTATAAAACAAATATTTTTTTTAGTTAATAATTTTCCAAAGTGTTAACTCACATTATAGTGAGTCACGTATATATACATACGTGCATATATACACGTATATACACGTATATATGCATTGTAAATTCGCTGAGTACGCAGGTTTGCTGTGACGGGGGTATTATATCACCTTGTCAGTTGGTTGTTATTATTACTGCGAGATGTAAAAACTGGATTGCTCCTTACATTTTTACGATGAAAATCGTTACACTTTTTCTTCTCTGTATCTAAAAGTAATAAGTAATAAACCATTTATTTAAAGAAACAAAAGTAATAAAGTGATATTTGTAATACAGTCTTAAATCACATTATTATTTAAAATTAAAGTAAATAAATTTTGAAAAACATTAGAAATATGTGACTAATATGAATTTACGAAATTTTATTTCCTGGTGTAGGTAAATAATTTTAAATAAAGTACGCTATTTGCAAAATAGTGAAACGACTTATTTACTGAAACCTGTTAATGGAATTTTCCATAAAAATTAAATTTCTCATTTAAACCCTTACTTAACTTCGCCCTTTTCTACACCCTTCAATCTAAGTTTTTTAATTAGTTCATAGGTTTTATCTTTAGTAACATTCTCGATACTTAGAATTAATATGTTCCAATACCTTACGAGGATGAAATATACGTTACCACATCAGACACCATTTCCAGCCGGAAACGCAAATTGATTTAGAATTCAATCTACGACTAGATTCAGTCTACGACTCTTTCCGACTTGACAATTAAGCTTGTCAAAATATGGAATTTCAGGACATAATCAAGCAGTATGTCAGTTTTCATTATTTGAACTTAACATTTTAATTTTTCTCATTACAATACTTTGATAATGCTAAACTGTCTAGTTATTAGTAAAATTAAACGTATACATTAATTCACGATTTTTTCGTAATTAGGTAAAAATTGTCCTTGTTACTGCCAGTTTTAAACTTATTTTACTGTTGTTAATGCCCATTTTAGCTCTTTTTTAAGTTTGTTATATCTTATTTATGAATTTGTTCTTTAAAGAGTTTATAAAACACTTCATTTTGAAGTAGTAGCAACAAATGAAATGGGGAAAGGTATAACGTAATGACAGTAGGTTTATTTGTTGCTAAACAATCCTAACTCTAGTCAATTTATTTACGTTCCTAACTGCAAGAGCCATAATGAATTAAGGTTAAATCCAGAAACATTTAAGGTTAGAAAAGTTAAGTCACATACATGTTAGAATCAATTAATAAAACAATCCTTTTAAATTACAAACAATTGATACAAGTTATAATATTGTGTTTCATAGTTATTGATGAAAGGCAATTAGAAATCGAATGTTTTAAAATAGTTTTAAAAACGACGAGAAATTGTAACAAGTCACAGTCAACAGACATAACATTTTGAATTAATCCCTCTCTAGCAATATAAACTTAAAGCTTCTTATATAACTCATTCTTCTATACCCTTGTTTACTACCTTTAAATGGAACTGTAACTAAATTATTGAAGTAAAGGATAATTTAGAAAATTAAATAGTATAATCTTTTATTCAGGAAATAAAACTTAGGTGTCCAAAGTAAAACGCTCAATTCTGTCTAATCTAGATATACTATTTTAAAACCACCTCACTGGTTACCTAAGGGATTTATAATCATGATTTTCTTCGGTAGAGTTTTTATTTCTAAGAAGTGTTTTATCATTTAGCTACTAATTATATTTTTATATTAGGCGGATAAACCAATTATCAATCCTACATATTTTTAAAATTTTAAAATTAGACAAATACAAGACATAGAGCAGTTGTTTATTAATCCAATGTTTAAAAATCCATTACTCATGGCACTGGCTAGCTAAGTTTATTACATTCTAGAAATCTTGAGTTAGTTATTGTAGTTCACCAGAAGCAGATGGCTCTTCCGTTTTATACTAAAAATGTTTCCAAAACTACCATAAACATAATATAGTTTTCAACAGAGACAGTAACAACTTTTCAATAAAACCTGGTTTTAAGGTGTAAGAATCATGTACGTTAAAATCATGAATGTGATATTTAAATTCTGTATCTATTTTGTTATCTATAGACAACACAAGATCATGCTTCCTAAAAACTGTGATATCCAGTAAGGAAACGATTATTTGGTTGCAGTTTGTTTAAATATTATTTAGTGTGTTTCATATATATATAGTAAGAGAATTTATCTTATTAGAAGTTTCTATTTTGCTATGATATTTAATGGAAGCTGTTTAGGCTTATGGAAAAAGAATTGAAGTCAAAATTAAACACAAAGAATTGGCCACGGACTATTAGGCTGATAAAAGAAGCGGATGGGTTGTAAAACCGGCGCGGCGGCCACGATCTCGTTTTACGAGGTTGAACGCAATTTTCCTACGGATTATGAAAACCACATAAACGTTAAGAGGTTAGCGCGTTTGATACTTTACAAGCGAGATCAAATATATTTTAAACACTTGAATTGCCTAATAAAAACACTCTCATTACAACGTTGTTATTTAAATAAATATTTACTACTTTACTATTTTTAATACTTATATCTTTTTTAATGAGAATAATATACGATGAAGTAAAATTGAAAAGTTTACCGATAAAATAATCCACTTTTGAATTTAATTTATAGGTATATTATTGAACGATGCTATTTTAATACAGTTGTTTATTCTAGAGTGACAATATACCAAAGCAACGATGTCACAACTTACGGTTAGGAGAGCTAAAAGCGTCTTCTTTGTATTTATAGCCGTCATTGCAGTGTTACTAAAAGTGGAAAATCATGATCTTCACAATTTAATATACAATTTAAAATTTCACTTTTACCGAAGTTTTGTTTTCACTTCATAGCTTTCAATGACTAATCTGTTTATCTTATTATGTATCGAGGTTAGTTTTTGTACACATAGTCTTCCAGCCTAATAGAATAGGAAGGCAATTGCAACAAAGTTTTTGCTTAGTATAATTGTAATACATTAAGGTTATTTTAGGAAAATAACAATCCTTTTTAGGTAAATAGGCCTACACATTAGGATATTTTGTACACCCTAATTCTGTACAAGTCACACACTTCATGAAACACATTTTATTTTCACGTGCAATTCAACTAACATATTGCTGAAAATGGTAACTAACTTATTTGCCAATTAATGCACAATCTGCATTTTCAGTACACGTTTTCTTACACTATAACATTATTTGTTTTATTTAGTCAAATGGAAAATAATTGTAATGATATTATGTTTTATAATATTTTTTAACATTACTACACAATAGTTATGTCTTTCGGTTAGACATAACCTTTTTTGTCTGTTATTACATTTCAAATTTTGAAGCAAGTTTATTAAACGTGTTAAGAGACAACTTCCAGAACCATCTCAAACACATCTCCGGTCTGTATATTGCTTTGTTACGTGACTGTCCTTGTGTATAGTAAAACATGTAACGTTGCGTTTAATCTTGGTACAGTTCCAAGACAAAAGTATATCTTTCAAAATTGTATCTTAACTCCTTGATTTATTTTATTTCAATGGCGATTACGAATTTAATTGTATTTTTTCTCTTTTCTAAGAATTAAACAGGTCAATTAGGTATGATTTAATAAATAATTAATTAGAAGATACCTAAATTACTATTCAACGAAACCCCCTATAGCAAGAATATATTAAATAACACTTCCATATTTAAATTTTCATGGTTAGATTTGGATTAATTTGACCAACCAACCGACCATTGTAGGCTTAAGATTTAATATTGCATGCACTTAGTATTTGTGTGAAAGCTATGTTTCGCATAAATCTTTTTAAGATAAAATTAGCTGGTAAATTATGTACTACACTAAACAACTTTTCAAATGAAGCTAGAACACTTTTTGTTATCAGAGCAAACGTGTTACTTTTTCGGGATAAACTCTAGTGAGAACGATACGTCAGCAGACAAGAATTCATTGATATTATTATGATAACAATAATTATATTATAGAATTATAAATAAAATACTTGAATTTCTGAAACTTTACCTCATGAAACATTTGCACATTTAATTTAGATTAAAGTAGTTACTTTCCCTTTGGAAACTTAAGTTTCGACCACAGTTGTTATTGCATTATATTAAGATAACTCTACGTTATGAAACTTTTCAATGTGAAATGCTGCCTTGTTTTTAATAGAACTTTACGTTATGAACCTTAACGTTGCGCAAGTATCCCGAATAGAGTCTCGGACTTGCATTTTATTACTAGGATATCGACAATGGTTTGGCTTTAGGCCTATTTCTCTTAAAAATGTTTACCGTCCTGGTGGTTGATAACCCGGGAATCGAACCCGTGATCTCTTCAACCTTTCAAGTCCAAGACAGTATAAAATATTCCTATTCGTGCCATTAAATATTTTCTTTAGTTAATACAACCTAACCACAACCATAACCATTTATCTATTTAAGCTACATGCTCATGAAAATTTGTATTTTAAAACTTATTTTACAGGTCAATTCACAATAGTCAAATTATATTTTACCTTGAAAGTAAGCGAGAGCGTTGCAGGCAACTGCGCAAGTGAGCAGAGTCAGGATGAGATCCATAACCAGCGACCAGCGGCACTCACACCTCACTTAACTTTACTATCTGCAACAACAATAATACAAATTGAAGGTCTATTATACTCATAAGTTTCATTATTATAAAATTACTTTATTCAGCATTACAATTAATGTTTTTTTTAGATACTTAACAAATAACTCTTTACTGGCGTTGATTTGATTTATTCTCAAAAAGGAAAAACCTTTGGCATGAGCAAATAATAATCAAAATATTGTCACGAAATAAATTTTATGTTTTTGTATGGAAGACTGTTAATTTTTTTTATAATTTTACATACGGGTTCTATAGCTTAAGGTTTTACAAGATCTAATATATTTTGTGCTTTGTAAACCTATCAGATCATCGCGTGTGATAATTTAAAGTTGTTATATCATCACTGCATCGGAACTAGTTAATTCAGGTAATAGCTGAGAGCAACGAAAGTGATCGTTTCCCAATCTGAAATTTGACGCAAGGGAAAACCGATCAGACGGCTTTCCATTGCTATAATTTAGTTTCGTGTTTAACCACCAAAAGGAATAATGTAATGCGTTTGAAATTAGCTGGTCTTAAATGGATAACAGAGAAATATCAAAACATATTTTTTGCATTTTTGCACTTGTGTACAGTATTTGAAAATGAGTGATGAATCATGATGAAAAAAGTATCGCTCATAACTCGCTCCGTAAGTGTTTTCTGGTGCTTGCTCGAATTTCCGTAAAACAAGATCGTGCACTGAAAAAGATCACTTTCGATACTAGTAATAAGTTATACTTGCTGAATTTACCAGTCTATGTTTCATCCTCGTTAAACAACGGTGTGTCAATTTAAAATTCCTAAACTACTCATGTGCCAGGTAAACCTTTATTTATTTTCCAGTATATTTATTTTTCGACCAAATTTAATTTGAGCACAGCTCCAACTGTCACCCAAGGTAACCTACGAATTACCGTTTACCACTATAACGACTACAGGATGCACGACATTTAGAAAAAACTGGCTCTTGGTATAATCTTAGATCAGATTTTTTCCATAATTTTATCATACGAATATTTTGAAAATAGAAAAAAGGTCATTATTTCAGGTTAAATCTATATAATGCATTTTCGTATATAATTTTAATCCTAACATCATTCTTATAATCTTGAAATTTATATATATTAAGACTTGAAAAAACCATTTGCCGACTTAGTATAATGAATTTTACGAGATTTACTGAGTAATTATAAATTTGAGATCAATAATACCAGCCCAGTATTTGTCAACATATAAAACATTACATATTATTTTATGGTGGACTTATTAAGAGAACAATTAATTGTCTTAACTGGTTCATTCAAGCCCTTTGAAAACATATTTTATAATGTGTACTAATGGGTATTATAAAATATATTTACTATATATCTTTAATCTCCATTTTTTTATAAGATAATTAACTCATATGTTCCAACTCATAATTAATTTGCTTGTTATTAGGAATTTACAGTAAAATTAGTTCATATGTTCCAAAATAGTACGTAAACATATAACACACAGTATTATATAAATATAGAAGGGATTTTAGTTTTAATATAAAAATATAAATCTCGTCCAGAATAATAATTACCTTATAATCCTTATAAAAGGCAATTTTATAATTTAAACTATATCAGTCACTGTATAGATTGTTGATGTATTTAAAGTATTTAAACCCGCCGAAGGAAAGGGTCATTTTTGATACAATTCTTTTTAAGCAACGTTTTCTATACGATCGTGGAGAGTAGTTAAGGGTAGGCCGGGGGAGGGGGTACCAGAGGTACGTAATTCCAAACAAAGGTTCGTTTCGCTTGCTGGTTTTAATTTTCCATCCTCGACCCGAACAACGGGTCTGCGGTATCTTTTGTAATGTCTATACGAGCGGATTGGGGCGAAGCTCTTTTATCGTTGCGGAGACCCATTTCGTATTTAATTGCTCTGTGTTTCGGATTTGTGTTTGTGACGATGAATAGGGGATTGTTTTGCTTTGCGAGCGAAAAGACCGTAAATCTTTTCATTAAACTTTGTTCCGGAATACTGGCCACATCCAGCCCCATTAGAGGGACTGTTATCGTCGAGTTCACATTGGCGTGCAACTTTTATTCGGACGATAAATCACAGTGAATATCGAGCGACAAGTTGCCCACTAACTTTTTATTTGATTTAGGTATCTTTTGAAACTTCGTGATTTGAATGGACGGTTAGGGTTTTCGTTCATCTATAACTTTTTTCCTTTAAAATATGTCTCTGTACACTCTTATTGAGCGGACAATTTCTTATTATTATTTTCTTGCAAGTATATGTTAAAAAATATTGTTTCTCCATGTTCCTTCACCAAAAGCCTTTCATTCAAGCACTATAGCAACTTTTAAAATGTACAAACATTCCCAATCTAAATGGTTTTAGAGGTTGGTAAATTTATTTTAAGAAATGCAGCATATCCGAAGGACACAATAACCATAGCCTATTTAATTACATTTTCAGACAGTATTTCAGGCGTTATTACTTGTTATACTTGCATGTCAGAAACTAATAAATAAATAACAATAATTATGTAACTCCCTTATTAAGTAGAGATGCTTATGAATCATCAGGTTATTAAATATAGTTGTCGTTAATGTGTAACCAAACAGCACATTACAGTAAATCATGTACCATATACGTATATAAAATAAGTTTATACTGCCATGTAAGTTGTTAAAGAAACCATGCCTTAAATAACCCCAATAGCATAGTTTTTTGTTCGTCTTGTAAGGTGTAACTCAAAGTTTATTTTAGACTGTCTGAACATTATTTTTTCACCTCGTTTCACTCAAAATTTACGAGCAATTTACACTGCCCATGTTTTCCTTAATATTTAATTTTAAAACATCCCAGAAGATTTGAAATTTATTGCTACTACTCTGTTTATATATCCTACTTATGATTGAGGAAATTATAAACAAACCACCAAATGCTACTGCTGTATAAATGCAGTTTCCAATTTATATTATTTTTGCCAACAGTTATTAAACTGGTTATTAGCAGGTATTTTTTCCAGTAAAATAAAGATTTAAATCTATTCGACATGCCATATGTACAACTGTTGTACTACTACCACATAATAACTGATTTTATTGAATCTGAAATCCCAAAAGTAATTGATGAAGCTAATGTAAAATATAAAGCAAATAAACAACGGCATTTATTATACTTACGATAAGAGTACGGCCACCGTCTACTTGGAATTTGGTATATTGCCAGTTTAAAATATTGAATTTTTTTCCTAAAATAATTAATATTGCTGACATTTTCTTTTAACAGTAACGTTTATCGACGCAATAAATAAAAGACCGAGAGATCTGCGTAACGCTGTTTAATAATTTACTGATTTTTACTGATTAATATTGGCGGTCGAGCCCTTATAATGATTTTGAACACCGAGGATACTGAGAATAACAATTTGTGATTCTTTCCAAAACTGAGTATAACATTGTAGTTGTCAAGGGGTCTACATTAGTTTTCATTGTATGCTTTTGGATTGTAAAATTAATCAATAAATGTTTGTGCATGAAGGTGGTTTATGCATTTAAAAAGGTTTGTTAGTTGTATTATTATGCAAACAATTTATGAAAACCCTCTTTCAATAATATATTTGTTAAGGTAAAGTATAAATAATATTTGTATATATTTATACTATACACTGAAATTTAATCCTAATGCTTTTACAGCTTTTTCAGAGAATTGCTCGTTAGGGAAGCTCGAGATATTCTTTTGTTCCCAATTAAGCCCTTTCAATACGCTAAATAAATACAAACTTGATAGAGTTTGTCGAAAACACGCGCGGCACAACATACGTATTTAATCAGTGACGCGAACGTTCTGTTTACAAAATCTGCTTTTGAAGATTTCCCTCTGTGCACGAACGGATTACTAGACACAAAGCTCGGCGCATTCCACTGGGAAATTTTAAATCAGTGATATAATCTGTTGTGCAATTGTACGATTCGTAAAACTTGATTTGACGAATTTGAAAAGCTTTGATGGTTTAAAATTAATTGATTAATCTTGATGCCAATTTTGTATAAATATGACTTAATGAATTTAGTATCAGTAAATTAACCAATATTTGATTTATTTGCATTGAATTACCATTTAAATAATCTCCGACTCTAGAAATGCTTTTAAAGAAAAAGGTTTGATTCAATTTTTGTCCTCAATCAATTGAGTTCATCAATCAGACACTGTTTGAAAAAACTACAACATTTACATAATATTGTTACAGTAAGACATATTAGGTGAGCTGTAATCTCAATGGCATAGTCATTTCTAAAGACAGCTAAACTTTAATAAAGCTAACGTTAAATGCAATAAAACGTTAATAACGAATACATTTCTATTGTAATTTAAAGTTTAACGTTAAATTGATTAGTATAAAATGTATCTTTTGGCACGAAAATGTGTAATTGATAACTGTCATAACTATTTTATAATCAAAACACCAAAACTA
Source organism: Allygus modestus (assembly GCA_963675035.1). Lineage (NCBI taxonomy): Eukaryota > Metazoa > Arthropoda > Insecta > Hemiptera > Cicadellidae > Allygus > Allygus modestus. Next base: position 83,721,966 of record OY776115.1, read on the forward strand.
TTCAAATGAGAGTACAAAGTAAGAGGTGTGATTTTGAACAATGCGAGTAGGGTATAAACACAAAATTGTTACGTCTCAAAGATTTGCACTGAAAAGTTGCAAATGAATATTACCTTTCACCTTTTTATTACTGTATATGACTGAAAATGACTGTTCCTATTAAAAACAAAGTTCAAAAGTCGTACCAACTAAAACTTTGACGAATTGATTGTTTGAAAAACTATGTCAACGTATCCTTTACATTGTTGTTATCAAGATGTAACTATCATCTCATGAATTTTCTTAAAACACCTGCAAAACGTATGGTAAAAATTTTAACTAAATACATGTTTACATGATTTTAAAAATCCTTTTGAATATGGTTACTAAAGCGACTAAATGTAATTTAAGTAAGAGTTTCACTCAAAAAACAAATTATATACAGATTAATAAATAAATACTTTAATATTATAACCAATTGTTTAAATAACCCCTTCAAGCATATAAAATGCACCTTTATTTGTTAAAATATGTTTTAGCCTAATCTTCCGAGGTGTCCTACTCAAGATATAAATTCTTACTAGTGTTTACGTTTTCCAACCCTATGAAACGTAGTTCATCATCCGGAGGCAGTACCGGATGGCCCGTTTAAGTTGCAATGAATAGTTATTTTTGCCTAATATATTTAACTCTTAAATTGTCCTCTTTTATCGGTGTTTAAAAAACGTATTTATTTACTATTTCTACGAATGGGCACGAATGAGTTTCATATGACAATTCATTTACATTTACGTTTGACTAACGGGTACATATTAACTAACAAAACAAAGCACATTCAAAATTATAACCGAACGTTATCCTTAAAGGTATTTTTAAAGATTTCTCTGATTAAGTAAATATTTAAGTTAAAACTTTAACATTTCAATTCATTCCCAAAATATATATTGCTTCATAACATACCTTATCTCTAATTTTGTAATATAGAGATATGCGGATAACATACCTTATCTATAGTAAGATTATTTTCATACTATACTTTTTTTAATCTTGCAGTCTTATTTGTTTTGTATCCAATAAATAATGAAATGCTGATGTTGTTCATTATTTCAGTTAAAAACTCTCGTTAACATACGAAACCTAATATTAATTTTATATGTATTTTAGCAAGTTTCCCCTATAGGGAATAAGCTGATACCGTAGTCGTTATGGTAAGACCTAGACCCAGGACCATGATATCTTTTCGTTTTGAGGTCCCCAGATGCCAAAAACACCATTCGTAAAAATATATATATATATATGTATATAATATATATATATGTGTGTGTGTCCGTGGGTGCAATAGCTCTCGTAAAAATTATCCGATTTTGATAAAGTTTGGTACAAAGATGTAGAGCAAGATTTATGAACTTAAGTTCGAAAAACAGCCAGATCTCTCTATCCAAAGAGGTATTTGGGGGGGGGGGGTTATGTACCCCAAAAATGTTTTTTTTTTAGTTTTTTACATATAATATTTTAGTAAATCCAATTTTAGTTTTCACAACTTAATTCAGCTTTTAAAAAAAACCGTTTGGTGTTTTGATCATTGTTCTATGTTAATTTATCCAGAGATATTGAAAGTGCTAAACACAGTACGTTGTCCAATAATATCCTTATGGAGAATAAGAAAAATTTGATATATTGCTTATTTATCAACTTATCCTGAAGAAATTTTGTATATTGCTTCATACCGTTGTGGTCTTTTGATATTTTCACGAAAAACTATTTTTTTGCCGATAGTTCCCGTAGCAGAAAACATGCGTAGTCAGCCCCCATGTTATTTTTATGGAGAATAAGTAAAATGTTATCTCCCTTAATTATGAACATAAATTAATACAATTTGGTATGTGGCTTCACCTAGAATTGCATAAAAACCCATTTTTTGTGTACTTATTTCAGCAAACCTGCATCCTCAGACGCCATTTTATTCTTATGGAGAATAATTAAAATGTCATAAATAATTTATTTTGAATGCTTATTGATGAAAATTTGTATGTGGCTTTAAGTGGTATTAAGATACATATATCTGTGTTGTAAATTCTCTGAGTACGCAGGTTTGCTGCTACGGGGGTACTTCTATTATTTAATTAAAATAAAAAATTATAACGTGTTTGAAATATTTTGTTTCTTTTGGTCAATAATGTTAAATGTTTTAATAACTTTACGTTTTTGCCTTAACAAATATATTTTCTTTCCTAACCGTTTTATTTAACAAAATAATAATTTAAAAACCAAATTATTTTTAGCTAATTTTTTACTTTTATTATTTTCAAAATAATGAGTACGATCCCAGCAAACAATATTTCTTTAAGATTTAACATACAAGTAATTAAATAAATACACGATTACTGTAGATTTTTTATGTTTTATATTCGCGATTCATACACTTATTAATCATATATGTATTCATGATAACTTTTACATCTAAGAGAAGTATGTGATTTCATTTTTAGTTTTAAAGGTTCAGGACACTCTGGAAATAGGACTATGCAATTGTAATAGACTTTTAATTGTTTTTAAATTGCGCGTACTGAACTAACAAAACAGAACGAAATTTACATTTAACTGAGTTTGTCAGTCAAGACAAAAAGGGCAGATTAACGGATATACATTTTTAAAGAATGAAATACAATAAATTATAAGTTAAGATAAAATTTCCAAAATTATGAATCAGAACTAATAAATTTAGCTAACATTTATTTATGGATTTATGAGGCAGTCACGAATAATTATACTGAAAGAGACTTAATATCCTAGAAAACTGTCTGTAATGCTACTTAAAGCTTATGCACTCCACAATAATGAACACTAAACTTATTAATTTTCTCAAGAGTATTAAAGCTTAACTAGAAGCATGATATTTTACTGGCTGAGCTTCTTTGCCGTGTTCGGTTTTAGTTATGCTAAACAGAAACTAGCAGAAATTACTGCGGTTAATATTGTTTTTTAATTGTATATTACACTTTTTTCTATTGAGGTGAAAGCCCATGCAGTGGGGTCCACTTGTTTGCCTAAGTTTTAATAAATACCAGGTAACCAAATTGCATAAGTATAGAAAGTAAAAATAATTTTCTGCTTCTCTCATACGTAAGATTGATAAAAAAACTGCAATATCAGTTACAGGTTTTTTTTGTTTGATTTAATATAATTTAAACAATCCATTAATTGCATAATGCTTTAATGTTGCTAGCCTAGACGAAATATTGCAAATACTCAGAACAGTCCGTAAATATGAAACACAATTAAAAAAAAAACTACATTGAATTTGATTTAAGTAGTTTTAATTTGTAGTAATACCAAAGAAGTAGTTTTTATATTTTTTATATTTGGTGTTTGGCGTGAAAGAAAATAACATGAGGTTAGATGGTGTGCACCACCTCAAAGTTTAATTAACTGTGGTGGTGATATTAGATATTAATGTGGAATGGACGATTTAGTTAGATAACCATTACCTATGGAAATGCGAAGCTGTTCAAACTGAGTCAAATTTACTTTTAACCAAGACCATCTAGACGAAGATAATTAAAAGAAGATTATCAATAAGGATTAGATGAAGAATAGCTCTACATAAAAGCAACTTGGATGGGTGAACCAAATTAACTTATCGTAAAAAGGCAGATGAATTAGCCCACAATAGACTGATCTGTGGGTAGAGTCCTTGAAAACAGTGGTCAGTCCTGATTCTAAGCTTATCTCAATATATAAAAGGCAAAGCTCTGGGTGTCCATAAAAAGTACAAGTAAAGTTGCGATAAGCTGGATTTCGGTACACTAATTTTTTAGATTTAATATAGGAAGAGTAAACAGTTCTGATCCCCATATGTTCGTAGAACTCTTGACTAGAAGATAGCATAACATGGTATTACTTATTCAAATTAGTTCAACTTATATCTCAGCACATACAACTGTTTTATATGTTACCGAAGGGTAAAGTTGGTATGCCTACCGGGAGATACTGGGTGCTATGGTGGCAAGTTAAAGTATTCATAATGCTAAAGCTTCCCACAAACAGTTGAGTAAATAGCTAGACCGACACATACTAACCACATACTCAAATGGGAAATTACAAGAAAAAATATATGTTTTCGGCAAAACAACCCCTAACGGATAAATAATTGTAAAATAAATGGAAAATCTAAGAATATATCATCTGGGCAAACGTATTGTATTTTTTTACTGACATTTAGGGAAGCTCATATGCCCACTTTTGACAGCTATATCTGATCGATATAAAATGTTAAACATATTTGGAGGGTAGAATTTGGAAAGGAAATAATCAAATCACTACAGCACCATCGAAGATTACTTTAGGACCTACTTTCATTTTGAAACATCTACTCTAGAAAGTAGTAGTTTCAAATTTTCTATGTGAAAATACTTCATATTTTCATTAAAATAAAACTCACTGAACAGTGAAGGTCAGTCCGGTATATTCCTTTGTTAAAAATTAATTATGCCCTCCATGAAACAGCATTTCAAATAATCGTTGTGGTCGAGGGTTGAAGGGGGGTTTGTGAATAAAGGACGATGATCTTATTATTAATTACACATTTTAATGCCTAAACAAATACCACTTTATTTCCACATAATTGTTGCTAACAAATATAATATGTGAAGCAAAAGAGAACCCTTACCAGTTCACTTTGTTTACAGACAAATTATTGACTATCCCCATGTTTTAAAATATTTTGTTACTTTTTGTTACGAAAATAACATGTATACATAATAAATATAACGGCAGAGTAAACTCACGCATTAGCGTTTACAGTACTTGCCTATCGTTGTGACCATGTGACAGGCGCACACACGGCACTCGGCGTCACACAAGGCAACACACTCACCCCGCACTTCGGTAGCCCGGCACCGTCTGAGCGCCGCGACGCTGCCCTGGCGAGCTCCCGGCGCAGGCCCCTCCCCCACCCCACACCCCACCCCTCACACAACCCCTCTCGACTCTAATTAATCGTCTTTGTCCGCTCTTTTGCCCCCGCCACTACATTGCTCACTTCTCCTCTCGTAGGCGTCACTTGTGTAATCACCGCTCTTGTCCTATCTTGTCGTGTTCAGGGCACTAGAAAGAAGGGGTTGATGTCGGAGGGTGCTGGGTGATTTACATAAGAACAACTTTCTAATAGACCAACACGTGGCAGTCAATTATGGTCATGTTGACATTCTGTGATAAAATTGTATGAGGACATTCTAATTCGGCGTGTTAATGAACGGTCTGACTAGTAAATGTCAAAGTCGTGTACGATTTTGTGTATTATATATTTGCTGCTCTATAAGCGGTTAAATTGTAATTTTAAATGCAGTTTTAGGTGACAGTATTTAATTTAATTCTTATAGTCCTTAAAATAAATACAGCTATAAACGTATTGTAATGTAATGTAATTGTAAGTAATGTGGTTTAGTGTTAACCAGATAGCTGTTAGCCAGATAGTTAGGGTTAGCTGTCAACATGTCGCATATTTACTCAATCCATTCAATAGGTTTTTGTTTTTCACGCAAGAAATGTTTTGGCCACGGCTGGTATTAGATTGAAGCGACTCAGCTGCAGAATGAACTAAGAATAAACATAAGCTAAAGCTTTCTATCTGTGTGTGAGTGTTGCTTTAACACCTTTCAGTTAAACTAATCGGTGTAAACGATCTGTTAAATTATAACTCGTCACCTAAAACCACATTAAAACACTTCTAGCTCAAACATAAATTTAAACGCCAACTCAAAATGTTGAGGTACGAGCTTAAAAAATAACATGAATGTAATGCGTTTCGATTTTAAAATTTATGTGTAACAAATGTATTTAATTATAATATAATTGTTATTTATATGCAAATTATAAGGCCCATAGTGTTCTCTCTAGTGGCCTATACGGGACGTTCTAACTGGGAAAAATTATATTTGAACTTGACAGGTACGATGAGTCGCGGTAAAGAAATTGAGTAATAAAATATTGAAAAATAAAATATTGAAAAAAATATTGAAAAATAGAAATAAAACAAAATACAAGGTCTATTTCTTTAAAAATGTTTGAATCAATTTATGTAAAAGCGCAATTATAAATTTATAAAATCGTAATAAAATCAAAAGTATCAATAAAAACGTAAAAGTTAAAATAAAACAAGCAAGAGTGTGATTGTTGCTAACAATTAATGTTATTAAATTGCCATAAAACTGCAATATTCAATATTACGTACACATCAAGTCTGGTACATTCAATAAATTAGGGAATCCGGAAACCAATTACTGAGAGGTAGTGTTTGGAGCTTAAAGCGACAAAGTCAGTAATGTGTAAACAAGAGTGTTTACTTGTAATTACGTGTTTGAATTCATTCCCATTAAACATAATGGGAGGTGAAGCAATTTCTACCGAGTCATACATTATATGGGTTTGTTTTTTCACGAACATTTGTAGAGTAAATATTTGATTGATTGAAAGTAAATCATGAATGATTGGAAATACAGAATTTTATTTTTTTTACTGAACAAAACGGAAATTACTGTTAATTAGTAATTATTTTTAGTCTTATTTTACTTGAACTTTCCGTTCTATTAGTACAGTAGAATAGAATGTCCGTTCATTTCATTTTACGTACTTAAAACATAAAACTTTACTTCGCATGGCTTATATAAGCAAGTACTTCATTGGAAATTTCATGTTAACAAAGTCACCCAAGCACCCAAGGAGAATAAATTGCAAGATACGGTTTTTAATATATTAAGAATTAAATACTTAATTAATTTACCAAAAACAGTATCACATTTATGTCCTATTAAATACATTATTAAGGTATTGTGTTACGTAAAAATCTAACAAACAATTGTTATCTCTTTCGAAACTTTCAAAAGTATCAAGTTTTGTTTCGAGTGTTCCAATTTTACACCAGCTAGTTAACTTTGAATGGAGTACCGAAATGGATACTATATTTCTAAGCTATTTATGTGAAGTCTTTACAATTAAACTTTCATTAATACAAAGTGTTAATGTGTTTGTATGCTTTGACAGATTAGACTCCTTAAGTGACAAGTTTTTAACTTAAAATTTAGATTTTAAATTTCCATCATAGTTTGTTACATTGGCAATTTAAATAAACATTAGGCTATCACAGAACAAATGGTAATATTTGTTGGATGAAACCTGTCAATTTCTTGTGCAACTTATGTAAAATGTTGGTTACTATAGTTTTATCTTTATTGTTTAAGTTTGTTGTTAAAAGCCACATACCAAATTTGTCTAATCCAATTGTTCTAATTGGTCCTTTAATACACCTATTTTCAAAGTAACTGTGTTAAAGAATACATGTTAGTGTTTTAGGTGTGTGTGTGTGTGTGTGTGTGTGTATATATATATATATTTATATTTATATATATATGTATATATTATAGGTATTGTATATTATGTAAATTGGCGGCTAAGAATGTGTTGAAATGTTTAATTTATATTGTAATCATTTTTATATTTATATTTTTTGTTTCCTTATTTGACAACTGAGACATACAAATTATGTAAAACCATTTATCTATTCAGAAATAAATATGACTGACTATGACCATGAGTATGTTATTATTAACCGGGTTAAAATGTTTGTTAGTGAATTTCCTTTGGAAAGTGAACTATTAGCACGGTGAAACTTAAGCCCGGGACCACCATAAAAGTTCCTAACGTGACCCCCTGAACACGTTTGGGGGGGTCGTTCAAAATTGTATATATATATATATATATATATATATATATATATATATATATATATATATATATATATATATATATATACATATATATATAGACATATATATATATATATATATATATATATGTGTTTGCACTCTAGCGGTCGCATTTATTGTCTGATTTACTTCAAATTTAGTAGGGATGTTCCTTTCTGTAATCAATTGGACAAGTTCGATGAGCAAAACAATCGGAAAACTCTAAACCCCTTTTTTTGGGGATTAATCTTTCAAATTTCGAGTTTTTGGGCCCAAAAAGGGTCATAAAAGCCCCAGATGTAAAATCAATGCATGTAAAAAGATGGGAATTAGTGAGGCAAAAGTTTTAAGACCTCTCTCGTCATTCTAGCATAACTATGTAACGAGTTATTAAAGAAAATGTGTATCGACTAAACACAGTACGTTGTCTTATGGGGGTTTTACACTAGAAAAGCCTGTTATTCCTTAGTTAGAGTACTTTTATCATCCCCAGCACCTCACGCCTACTTTCAAGCCTGTCTGGACCTTCTCCTAACCTTATAATGCGCAAAATTGTATTTTCAGCTTTGCAAGTAAATGAAACCAGGAGTATCAGATCAGCCAAAAAATCAGTGTTTTCAGATTTCATTAAAAATTGGACAAATGTATGTTTTTACGCTTATTTTGAGTTTTACAAGTTTTTATGTGGAAATTCACTTTCCTCACGTCAGCGTGCTGCGTGCGAACTCGTTACAGTTTATTTTGGTTCTTAACTACAATAATCATCCATCCTACAAAGTGACTAGCTTATTGTTTGTTCGGATACAGCAGAACACGTCTGTCACTTGCAACAATAGGACAACACTACATCGCCGATCCTACGCACAGGGAGAACGATTACTCTACCATTCAATAATTGGTAATGTAAACTCCAATTTATTTATTTTAGTTGTTTTGCCCCTAGTCAAGCAGATTTAGTTGGGCAAATTAAAAAAAATTACGTAGTTAAGTATTGCCGTTTTGTGTAGTTAGTAAAGTTTGAATTATTAGATTGCTATGAAGGAAATTTACTGATATACACTTACAACATAATTAAAGCTGTATATAAAGTTCAGTCAGACTATTAACATTTACTATATATACTGAAGGATACATCCCATCTATATGGCCAAGCTGTCCCACTTTAATGTTAGCCAGAATTTGAATTGAACGTAGTTTGATTAGGTCACCGACAGATCGTGCTGCTGTAAAATATTTATTTTAGTTATTTACATTAACTTTTAAAATATCTCCACCACAGAAAGTAAGTGATAATCATCTTATGTTTGCTTCCTGACACACCAACTGTTGTATTATCCTCTCCTTGAGAGGATGAGTAATCGTTGACAGAAGTACACTATGTTGAATATTAGTGTAACTACGCCCTCTTTGAATCCTGGCCTACACGAAACTAGGGACAGCTTTTACAATGGCAATGAGCAGCCTACTTCAGTATTTAAATTTAATGCTATTACATTTACTACAAATTTCATATTATTATTACTATAGGTTGTTCAATTTTTTTGTTTCAGTCACCTTAGTTGTAAGCCAAAACAAAATTTGTTTTGGCTTAAAGGTCACATTACGAGACACACTCACTCATTGACCTTCTCAACGGCTACATTGGTCGCCATCTGAGTAAGTCCCTTGTATGTTTTGTACAAACAGATAAATATTTCCATGTTGATTTCATTCAGTTCAACATTATTTACCATTGAATATTAGTTGAGTGAGCCTGTTATTCGATTTATAGTTAACTATTACATATTTTGATATTTATATATGTTATGCATTATTATATATTGATAGTTATTGTGATTAACAGGTCATTTAGTTATATTTGTATTTAATATGTTAACATTAGTATGAGATGAAAAAATATTATAACTAACTCAATTTGCCTTAAACATCTATTGACTACATTGTGCATTGTGCATTAATTATGTTGTGAAATGATTGTGGAAAATATGTTTTATAATGGCTAAGCCCTTGGGAAATGAGTAAGATAAATTGCCATACTTAAAGTGGAAAAGTTATCAGTAATGCCGTCAGTAACATTTTTCTTTCTATAATACGGAATTATATATATTTTTTTATAAACAACTATGAACGTTACTGTGACCGGAGGCGGACGCGGCCGCCAAGCGGTTGCAACAAGTCCCATTAACAGGCTGGCTTTGTTATGGAAATACTCCTATCTTGAAACACTCGCACTTGCAGCTTTACTGCCTTTGTTGGACAACCAATAATTCTCACAGTAGTGATTGTAGTTCAGTGAGATCAAGAAAGATTACAATAGGTAGGTCTGATTGTGGTATCTGTGATTGCGCTATCTAACATGTGCTGCGCTTGGCGCAGCGGGAGGCACAGAAGATGTGCCCCGACACTCCTGATTTAGTGTGTAAGGTCCCTTATAAAAGCATTGGTTGGTTATCCCGTGGCGTGCAGCATTTTGCCACTTGCAGCGAGATGCATGCCACGCCACTTTGGTGTGATCCCGCCTAGGTTGATATACAGCTTCAATAGGATTTGTAGCGGGGCTGAAATGTTCAATAGTTTGAGCACATTGTAGCGGTCCTGATGTAAACTTTCCTGATGTAAATGTAGGTGGTCATTCTCACGTGACTCGTCATTCAGACATCGAAGATCCATTTGATGACGAGGTATTCTAAAATTTAACTGGGCTTGCTAAGTTAAACTGAATCAAGAGGAAAGAGAGAAACGAGAAGACAACAACACTTCAAGCGATATGAACTACTTCCCCGGACCATCAAAGAGAGCTAAACCTGTTTGAAACAAATTTAAAAGAATTCTTTGAAAGCTATATTATTTTGCCTCATATTAAGACCATCAATTTATAACTCAGATGTTTCTAGTAATCTAAATTTTAAATATTGAATTTTATTGTTACTATGTTACAGTCTTAACACGTATAACAATTTAAAACCTTTTCAACAGTTAAACAGTTGTAGCTGTGTGTTTTTAAGCTTTTAAATAGATCCAGAAGTCAGCAGAGTTTGACAACTTGGATTTATAACGAGTTCGCACGCAGCACGCTGACGTAAGGGAAGTGAATTTTCACAAAAAAAGTTTAAAACTCAAAATATGTGTAAAAACAAACATGTATTCCAATTTTTATTAAAGTCTGAAAACATAGATTTTTGGCTGTTCTGATGCTCCTGGTTTCAATTACCTGCAAAGCTGGGAATACAATTTTGGGCATTATAATGTTAGGAGAAGGTCCAGGCAGGCTTTAAAGTCGGCGTGAGTTGCTGGGGATGATAAAAGTACTCTAACAAAGGAATAACAGGCTTTTCTAGTGTAAAACCCCCAAAGACAACGTACTGTGTTTAGTCGAAACACATTTTCTTTAATAACTCGGTAAATATCTATGCTAGATTTACGAGAGAGAACTTAAAACTTTCGCCTCTCTAATTCCCATCTTCTTTCATGCAATAATTTTACATCCGGAGCTTTTCTGACCTTTTTTGGGCCCAAAAATTCTAAATTTAAAAGATTAATCCCCAAAGAAAGAGTTTAGAGTTTTCCGATTGTTTTGCCCAAGGAACTTGTCCAACTGATTATAGAAAGGAATGTCCCTACCAAATTTGAAGTAAATCGGACAAAAAATGCGACCACTACAGTGCACACACACACACACACACACACACACACACACACACACACACACACACACACACACACACACACACACACACACACACACACACACACACATATATATATATATATATATAAACAATTTTGAACGCCCCCCAAAACGTGTTCAGGGGGTCACGTTAGGAACTGCTATGGTGGTCCCGGGCTTAAGTTTCACCGTGCGGCTCATGCTAATAGTTCACTTTTCCAAAATTCACTAATAAGGCCTTAATCATAAAGAACATTTCAGAAAATCATAACTACCACATTTGATGCAAAGTTACCTACCCTCTTTTAGGTAACACAATTACTGGATTAAGAGCCACAAACACCACTTAACACCACTTTTTATTGAACTAGTATTCTACTTTAAATCAGCCATAACACTATTACACTTTTTTGTTAAATCATCGTTTACATATTAAAATAAGTTTTATATTAGACCAAACATAATTCCTGTGATGTTTTAGCTTTCATATTTTTTTTTCTGTATGTATTTGTGTGTACAATATTACCGCCCCTTTAAAATAAATTTATCATATTTTTCTAGCTTTTTCTCCTTGAAATATTTTTGCTCAGTTGTTTTTGTTTTCCACACAGTTTTTTCGACATTTTATTTCTTAAAACTGCTTTAGTTAGTTTTAATAAAATCTTAAATAAGTATTTAGGGGCTCTGACCTTCTAGATAGATTGAGTGCGAAATAAAACAAGTGATGTATTAAATTGGAGCTAAAAACGTCCAAGTTGCATCGCTCTAGTTAGAATTATTACTTTGCCCCCCTGTAATACCATAGTTAAAAACGTAATTTGTCACCGTCTTTTTCAAAGGTCTTGTAACAATCATTACTCTACGGTAAGCTGAGGGAAGTGGTAGTCTATGGATCTGGTAAGGTAGATACTAAAGAAATAGTTTAATCAAATAGATTGACAGTATCCAAGTATCTAAGGAAATAACTGTATTCGTCTCTTGAATAATGACAATTTTAACTAAATCTATGTATCTAAGTTTTGACAAATTTCAATTGTATACACAGGGTGAGTCAGACCACCCGTCCAGCATGTATAACGGGAGAACGGTTTGGTCTAAGGTCATCAAACAAAATTCTTCCCCACTAAAACGCATATGGGCAATCTATTAAAAATATTTTCATAAAAATTGATGTACAGAATGTTCCAAAACTGAAGGTTACGGGTTCGAATCTCAAATTATTCTTACGTAAACATAGGAAATATTATCCAACATTTTAAAGGTCTCCTTAAAATAATCATTTTGGCGAAAACAGAATTGACTTATCTTTAACCGTTTCAAAATGGCGGCCATTTTTGTGTAACATATTGACATTTACGGAAGATCCTGTATTTTCTAAACCACTACTCGTATCTTTTTCCCAACAAATTTCCTACTCTTAATAAGCTCAGCTTTACTCTGGTATGCTACATGATAGGCTTTATAAAGAAAATCTATAATTCTAAAAGATATTTATTTTAAAATGCCTATATGCCCAAAATTAAAAAAAAGTCAAATAGTAGCATATTGCAAAAGCATACTATTAAAAATGTCTTTTAAATCCAAGCAACTTTCTAATTTACACCAAACTTGTATCTCCTTTAGGTTTTCTGCAATCAACAAAAATATTATTTTCTCATATGAAATGCATGTTAATTTGCATAACACATAAAAGGAATGTTGCGACAGAATTGCATGCAAGTGTTATGCAAATTAACATGCATTTCATATGGGAAAATAATGTTTTTTGCTGATTGCAGAAAACCTAAAGGAGATACAAGGTTGGTGTAAATTAGAAAGTTGCTCAGATTTAAATGACCTTTTTATTGGTATGTTTTTGATATATGCTACCATTTTAATTTTGGGCAAATAGGCATTTTCAAAATCTATATTTTTTAGAAATATAGATTTTCTCAAAAAGGCCTGTCATGTAGCATAGCACAGTAAAGCTGAGTTTATTACGAGTAGGAAATTTAATTTGGAAAAATGATACGAGTAGTAGTTTAGAAAATACAGGGTATTCCGTAAATGTCAATATTTTACACAAAAATGGCCGCCATTTTGAAACAGATAAAGATAAGTGAATTCTGTTTTCGCCAAAATGTTTATTTTAACGAGTCCTTTAAAATAATATATATTATTCTCAGTGTTTACATAAGAAAACGTTGAGATTCAAACCCGTGGCATTCAGTTTTGGAACATCCTGTTCATAGATTTTGATGAAAATATTTTTAATATATTGCTCATATGCGTTTTAGTATTTTGTTTGATGACTTTAGACCAAACTGTTCTCCCGTTATACATTCTGGACGGGTGGTCTGACTCACCCTGTACAATTTGAGTGCAATTATGAGTTAATTTTATAAATACAACTCTTGGTTCGTCACATCTGATATAGCAAAATGTGTTTTAAATACGATCAAGATTTGTAATAAAGGAATTAAGACAGTTAAGAAAGAGAAGTTGCAAGAGCCGCAAATCAGTCTCGCTTAGTGATTTGATAAATGACTTTCCACATCAACCTCTCCTGTAACTCTCTTCCCTCGTCACGGGACGGTGGGGATTGCACCTGTAACTTATACTGGTGGTGCGAATTGCCCTTCGTCTAACTTACAGAAGTTGAGTGAAGTAACAGTAAAACCTAAATACAGACTATTTATTTCATACTTAACAAATTTAAAACACTCTCTGCGTTTTATAAATGATGAAAGATGATCAAAAGACTACTCTCTTGAATTGTATCTCACTAGATTTAAATTAAAATCGTTATAACATACATAATTTTTTCAATGGCAAAATGCCTTTTTACATTTGTTGAAAATATGCATGTAAAAATACCAAGTACGAGTGAGGGTATTACAGAGTTCAATGATCAGAACACAGTGAATACACTTCACAATAATAGCACATTGAAATACAGTATGGGATATCATTATCAAAAGTAATTATATAAAACTATCGTAAACTTAACAATCTTTAGGTAAACATACTTTGAAGAAGAAAGGAATTATTGACCTAATAGGAGGCCTCCGAAGCTAGTTTGAATTACTCATGGCACACATGTGCCAGTGCTGAGCGTATGAACTGTGGGATTGAGCTGGTGTGACGGACGGTATTTAACTTGGTATTGGTAGGAATTCGAAACGTAACATATCCCGAGAATATGTGGAACAAAATTGATGTTAAAGAGCTTGAATAGCTACACAGCCGATCTTCCGATCAGCCGGTCTTCTCATTCACCCTAAAGGTAGAAACTAATAAGAAGCTGACAAAACATAAACCGAGAAGTCGCAGGCCAAAAACAAGCTGAAGCATCTACTTATGTTTCAACAAACATTTTATAATGTTACAACCTCATATAAATTTGAACTGTAATGTTAATGTATTTTTTTTAAAGATTTCTCAATCTGATACAAGTTTTAAAGTATTTACTGTATAGGGCATGATGTTATAAATTGAGGATAATTATAATTATTGTGATTTTTGATCACCTGAATTTAAAAGCTATTCTCTTATCGGTTTTTTTATTAACATAAATAAATGTTGTATATTCAAAATTTTTATTTTTCTAATTATTTTTCCTTAATTACTAACTTCATAAACGCACATTTATTTCCAAATAA
Organism: Allygus modestus; assembly: GCA_963675035.1. Lineage (NCBI taxonomy): Eukaryota > Metazoa > Arthropoda > Insecta > Hemiptera > Cicadellidae > Allygus > Allygus modestus. The sequence continues at coordinate 83,736,995 of OY776115.1, forward strand.
ATAACGTTGACGAACACACAATAGCTACTACATATTGATTCAACTTTTTAAAATACGTATTGATTTAAAATAGTAATCAACAAGAGCTTTTGCATTACTTCCATAAAACAAAAATAGGGTGAACTACAATAGAAGTTCAATGTGTAGTTGTATGATCCAAGCACCTTTGTCACCAGTATGAGTAATTTTGTCCAGACATGTGATGTATGTCATACAGTTACACAGCGCTCTCCTGACGTTTCGACAACACCACGGGAAACATTTCAACACACACTTATACAATATACAATAGCAGGTTAATGTCTCTTAGTATGTTCCAACCACCGTTGTCACCAGTATGAGTAATGTATGTCCAGACATGTGATGTATGTCATACAGTTACACAGCGCTCTCCTGACATGTTGCTACCAACACCACAGGAAACACTTCAACACACATTTATGCAATACAATAGCAAGTTAGTGTCTGTTAATATGTTCCAACCACCGTTGTCACCAGTATGAGTAATGTATGTACAGACATGTGATGTATGTCATACAGTTACACAGCGCTCTCGTGACATTTTGCTAACACCACGGGAAACATTTCAACACACACTTATACAACACAATATCAGGTTAATGTCTCTTAGTATGTTCCAACCACCGTTGTCACCAGTATGAGTAATGTATGCCCAGACATGTGATGTATGTCATACAGTTACACAGCGGTCTCTTGACACGTTGCCAACACCACGGGAAACACTTCAACACACACTTAAACAATACAATAGCAAGTGTTTGTTAGTACGTTCCAGGCATCGTTGTCACTAGGATGAGTAATGTATGCACAGACATGTGATGTATGTCATACAGTTACACAGCGCTCTCGTGACATGTTGCCAATACCACGGGAAACACTTCAACACACACTTAAACAATACAATAGCAAGCGTTTGTTAGTATGTTCCAGGCATTGTTGTCACTAGGATGAGTAATGTATGCACAGACATGTGATGTATGTCATACAGTTACACAGCGGTCTCTTGACACGTTGCCAACACCACGGGAAACACTTCAACACACACTTATACAACACAATATCAGGTTAATGTCTCTTAGTATGTTCCAACCACCGTTGTCACCAGTATGAGTAATGTATGCCCAGACATGTGATGTATGTCATACAGTTACACAGCGGTCTCTTGACACGTTGCCAACACCACGGGAAACACTTCAACACACACTTAAACAATACAATAGCAAGCGTTTGTTAGTATGTTCCAGGCATTGTTGTCACTAGGATGAGTAATGTATGCACAGACATGTGATGTATGTCATACAGTTACACAGCGGTCTCTTGACACGTTGCCAACACCACGGGAAACACTTCAACACACTCTTATACTGTATAACAACAGGTTAATGTACGTTCGTTGCATATGGTGGTACTGTATAACATGCGGTGTTATTTGTATCTTTGAAATACGACTTTAAACAACTATTGTTGCTGGAAATGTTTATGTTATAAAGTATTGCTAAAGTACTACAAGAAGGTTATAGATTTAATTTAATGATTACGTTTCATAGTATAAGTAAATCTTAAAATTTGTTACTTAATACCCAGATAATAGCTATAGCGAAACACAAAACCCTATATATTCACAAAGTATAACAAAAAACCCTATGTATTGACCACGTACACTTAGAATTTACGAATCAGGATTTTTCAAAGAGAACTTGAAGAGCCGCAAATCAGTCTCGCCTAGTGGTTTAGTAAATGACTTTCCACATAAACCTTTCTTGTAACTCGCTCTCGTCGCCACGGAGTGGTGGAGATTGTGCCAGTAAATTATACTGTTGGAGTGAATTGCGATTTGTCTTCTTGTAACATTTTGAAAGGAGTAACTGTAACGGTGAAGAATCACTAAAAATTACTGAAGTTTTGAAATTTTTAAATTGTTTACTTTTTAAAACTTCAAATTGGATGTTAAAATGTAGACTTAGCAACATTGCATGATGGTAAATGGATTATCATCACGCAATATATCAAGCTTTGAATAACATTGTGCCAAAACAATCCTACTAAACTGTCTTTATTGTAACTGATTGTATGACTTACTAGTTCGTATTTTATGGTATTTAAGCACTTACTTGTATTTCTAAATTTTCTACCTTTGTGTACACAATGTCATATTTTCTTCCGTTGCAAAAGTTCTTGCCTGGATTCTAAAAGAAAACTTGGTGTACAGTCGGTGATACAGGCTTGCACAAACAAAGTGAAGGGTGAGGACAACTAGGTCTGTGTTACACGGCTCGTCCAGGGCATTCTACGCACAAGGAAAGTGAAGGGTGAGGACAACTAGGTCTGTGTTACACGGCTCGTCCAGGTCATTCTACGCACAAGGAAAGTGAAGGGTGAGGACAACTAGGTCTGTATTACACGGCTCGTCCAGGGCATTCTACGCACAAGGAAAGTGAAGGGTGAGGACAACTAGGCCTGTGTTACACGGCTCGTCCAGGACATTCTACGCACAAAGAAGACTGACCTTCATCTGGATGCAGGCTAGGTCTTTGGAAATTTTCAACTGCCCGGAAGACGAGGAAGCCCGGTGGGCGTTAACCTAACGTAAACCTAGCAAGACTCAATACAGATTTCCCAGGTTAGAGTTCAAAAATTTGGAGGATTGGTTTTTGAGGGTAGACTACGTCTAGTAGGAGTCCATGCTGGGGTACTAGGCTGGCCAACTGTGGGTATAAAGCATAAACATACGTATTACGGGTTCTTTCATATATTTAACACAAAAACACAACATTACAGTCCGACATGAATCACAGGATGTCTTATAACATGGACGAGTAAACTTGGCTTTGTTCTAAATGAATGGTGATTGGTCAGCTGTTAATTTTTTTATCTATGGTTTAGTAAATAAGGCCAAAACACTGGATATCCACTGGGATTTAAAAAAATAACTGCAACAGAATCTGGTTCGTTGACAATATTTTTACTTATTAATTATGTGTTGAAATACGTATCACAAGAGCAAATAACTTTGCTAATGAGCCCAGACAAGTAGAAACTTACAATTTGAGTCAAATGTTACAAATGAACAACAATAAGATAAACAATTCAAAGTGACGAGCTGTTCTTGTTTGTTTGGATACAGGCAGAAACTGTCACTTTCAACAATGGTACAATACACTTCATCACCGATCCCCCGCTCAGAGAGAACGTGTTTATTGATGGTGACGATTATCTTAAGATAAATTGTGAAACGTATGCATACATTTACTCTTTTTCAAATTTATCATGCATTTTCTAGCAAAAGCAATTAGATTACTAAAACAAATTTTAAAAACTCTTGTATTTGTAAAATATCAATTGTACAATTATATCATTATACGTTATATTAAATTTGATGTAACACAATATAGGGAAAAACATGCATAGTTAATTTATTTTCCAAATACAAGTAACTTGACCAAGTTACTAATAGAGAATATCCAAGAAACAACCTAAAGTAACAGCTATATAGCTATAGAAGGCAATGTAATAAATCCTGCATGAATTGGTTTGTAACTAACTTGGCTAGTTATTTGGTTTTTAAATTGTTGCATCGTAGGATTATATTTTAAATTATAATAAGGAGTTAATTCGTAAAGTCATATTATTTTACGTCATAGCATAGTATTTACTATTCCAGTACTAAACGAACGTTTAGATTTTTATTTCAAAAAATCTCCGCCGTTATTTACTGACAGAATACCGAAATAAAAAATGTAGCCGGAAAAATGTGACATTTTATTTGTAATTGTTATTCTTACCACACTTAGTTCCCATTCAATCACTACCTATTATTTGTAAATGATTTGATTGAGAATTGTTAAGACACCATATATTTAATAATTCCGTAATTGCATTACCTACATGAAGTTTTTGTTTCTATAAAAAAAAACATAGAAAGAAATATAGCCACTCACTCTCGTTTGTTTTAAGATACGGGGTAATATCAGTATAAACAAAACCTGTATTAAAAAAAAAAATGTTTTCACAAAAACTATAAGAAGTTTACTATAACCATAAATTAATCATAAAGTAAACCAAAGTTTAGAGTGAATTGTTAGGTGCAATTAAATTGAAAGTATTCCCAAGATACTTAGGAAGCTGTTTTGGCCAAGTAACAGGTTTCTGATTTCGCTTCCAATCATTTCGTGATTTGAAATAAATCTGATACCCTGCACAAAAAGGTATTAATATTTATGTTCTTAATTTTAAATGTTTATCAGTTATACATAAAATCACAATTACGTTAGCGATAGTAAACCGTTCAAGGTAATAAACTTGTACTTATGTACGAAAAAAATCACTCTTTTACCTTCCAGTTGATTTATCACAATTTGTAGGTAGTATAACTACAATAACCATATTTAATCCACGCTTAACTGATAAAAAACAATAACCTCTCGTAAATTACTACTGATAAACAAGATAAACTGCCTCTAGCTCGTTATAAAATTGTATATTTTCGTATTATTATTATGAAACTACATTGAGTTGTTCACACAGATGTTTCATCATCTACTAAACATGTTAATCCTTATTTTTTGTAATTTAATATTAAGCTGTTGTATGTTTTAAAGACGTAAAATATACAATGCAGCTGAAACTAAGAATAACTAAGAAATAAATTAAGTTAATTTAACAGTTTACCTTTCAGATTTGATTAGTCATTAGTGAGTTCAAGGTTGTCCTATATGCTAAAAAAGAAAATTAATTCACAATATAATAAAAATTTTAATGAATAAGCTATAATGTTTCTATTAAAAATTACCTTTTATAGTTAAACATTTTAAGTTTATAAATAAACTAATTATTCTATATTTCTGTATATATTATTTTGCATATTTCTGTTATTTACTTTTTATTTAACAAGTTAAGATAATGCTTATACAAATAAATTGTTTCAATTGGTTAGTAGGTATTCAAGTTTACTTTGCAGCTTTAGACAGTTGTTTTCGTAAGCTTAGACTATATACATGTTTAAAATAACTTCAATTACGTCTAATTTATGGTACTCACATAACTTATTAAACACTATATAAAAATAATTGATTTTTCTGTTTATGATGTTGGTATTTAAAATGTCATACACAATTTGGTAATGGCATACTCTAATAGCATTATTTAAACATAATACTGCAGTTCATTTAAATGTGGTGATTTATCATATTACTTTGTGATTTTGTAACATAAAATATATCCATATAATAACGTAACTTAATTTAGCCTGGCAAAACTATACAACACAAAAAATACAAAAGTTGTTGGCAACACTACACAAAATAATGTTGGAATGAGTTAACAGGATGGGTGGAATTAGGGAAATCCATTACATGGGGAGTCATAGGTTAGAATCAAGTTGGGGGGAGTCTTTAATAGTTATCCAAGTTACACTGGAGGTAATAACGTCCGTAATTTACTTGTCATTTATACCATTACATAAATAGTATTGAATGAGAAGATATCAAATATGGTATTTTGAATGGAACCAAATAAATAACCTGAAGAACCCATTGTTCGAATTCCACCAATAGTAGGCAATAACTCGCCAGTCTCCACATTGCCGTGACGAGGGGAGCGAGTTACAGCAAGGTTGATGTGAAAGACTGTTCATCAACCACAGTAGTAGGCAATAACTCGCCAGTCTCCACCGTGCTGTGATGAGGGGAGCGAGTTACAGCAGGATTGATGTGGAAGACTGTTCATCAACCACAGTAGTAGGTAATAACTCACCAGTCTCCACATTGCCGAGACGAGGGGAGCGAGTTACAGCAAGGTTGATGTTGAATACTGTTCATCAACCGCAGTAGTAGGCAATAACTCGCCAGTCTCCACATTGCCGTGACGAGGGGAGCGAGTTACAGCAAGGTTGATGTGAAAGACTGTTCATCAACCACAGTAATAGGCAATAACTCGCCAGTCTCCACCGTGCCGTGACGAGGGGAGCGAGTTACAGCAAGATTGATGTGGAAGACTGTTCATCAACCACAGTCGTAGGCAATAACTCGCCAGTCTCCACATTGCCGTGACGAGGGGAGCGAGTTACAGCAATATTTATGTGGAAGACTGTTCATCAACCACAGTAGTAGGCAATAACTCGCCAGTCTCCACCGTGCCATGACGAGGGGAGCGAGTTACAGCAAGGTTGGTGTGGAAGACTGTTCATGAACCACAGTAGTAGGCAATAACTCGCCAGTCTCCACCGTGTCGTGACGAGGGGAGCGAGTTACAGCAAGATTGATGTGGAAGACTGTTCATCAACCACAGTAGTAGGCAATAACTCACCAGTCTCCACATTGCTGTGACGAGGGGAGCGAGTTACAGAAAGATTGATGTGGAAGACTGTTCATCAACCACAGTAGTAGGCAATAACTTGCCAGTCTCCACCGTGTCGTGACGAGGGGAGCAAGTTACAGCAAGATTGATGTGGAAGACTGTTCATCAACCACAGTAGTAGGCAATAACTTGCCAGTCTCCACCGTGTCGTGACGAGGGGAGCGAGTTACAGCAAGATTGATGTGGAAGACTGTTCATCAACCACAGTAGTAGGCAATAACTCACCAGTCTCCACATTGCCGTGACGAGGGGAGCGAGTTACAGCAAGATTGATGTGGAAGACTGTTCATCAACCACAGTAGTAGGCAATAACTTGCCAGTCTCCACCGTGTCGTGACGAGGGGAGCAAGTTACAGCAAGATTGATGTGGAAGACTGTTCATCAACCACAGTAGTAGGCAATAACTCACCAGTCTCCACATTGCCGTGACGAGGGGAGCGAGTTACAGCAAGATTGATGTGGAAGACTGTTCATCAACCACAGTAGTAGGCAATAACTTGCCAGTCTCCACCGTGTCGTGACGAGGGGAGCGAGTTACAGCAAGATTGATGTGGAAGACTGTTCATCAACCACAGTAGTAGGCAATAACTCACCAGTCTCCACATTGCCGTGACGAGGGGAGCGAGTTACAGCAAGATTGATGTGGAAGACTGTTCATCAACCACAGTAGTAGGCAATAACTTGCCAGTCTCCACCGTGTCGTGACGAGGGGAGCAAGTTACAGCAAGATTGATGTGGAAGACTGTTCATGAACCACCAGTAGTAGGCAATAACTCGCCAGTCTCCACATTGCCGTGACGAGGGGAGCGAGTTACAGCAAGGTTGATGTGGAAGACTGTTCATCAACCACCAAGCGAGACTGATTTGCAGCTTTCCACCTCAAGTTTCAGAGGTGTGGGCTTAATAGTCCAAGTTGTACGTTACTGCTGTTAAAACGTCATGTTGCTTGTAAGGTTGGTTGACCCTTTAAATGGTTAATTATTTTAAATATTGTTTTCCTTCAAACTACATTTAATTTAATGTAACTTACGAATTCTGTTACTACAAAAATGATAAATCAACATGTGATGTTATAACACAGTTTTTAATTAATATATACGTACTCCGCAAATATACTTAATATATGATTTCTCAAATATAAATGTATAATTTTGTTGGTTCGCCACATCTCCCTTAGTACTTCAAAATCAATAATTGAACCTTTTCCAAGATTACTTTTACTCCTAAATACTCGTAAAATAAACAAACAATTCAAAACAATAATTGAAGGGGCGTTCTCACTTATTTGTCAACGTTGTTGTGGCACCATCTTACAGTGACAAGTTCTACTAACCCAACACAGGTAAACCGGTAACTTTTGTGAATGAGATTTTAACGATTAGATTTCGGTACAGGTATTTCAATACGCATGCTAAGCATGGGGCCAAATAGCTACGCAAAATAATTTGTCTACGAAATAAAATGTATATACTGAGGCAAGGGCAAATATATGAAGCGTATTAAATTTATGGTGCTATTAGTTACCTCGGACTAATCATAGCTGTAATTGGTATTGGAGCAAATGTTTCGGAAGGAGTAAATTGACCCTGTTCAGCTTGCGAGGAGTGATTTCTAAAGAAGATGAAGCTTCCTCACTTCATGTGATTTTTCTCAAATGCGTTTGATAGGAAGAATTGAACAAGCGTAAACAATATACTCGTACGTTTAAGTAATTTTTTATTAAATAAATAAGTGCTGTGCATCATCATTAATTAATAATTTTATAACATAATAAACTATTGTAATCTAACACATGATAAGTACAAAACAGCTGGTTAAAGGTTTACAAATAATTATTTCCAGACGTTCTGGCCTTTTAAATCTTATAATACATAAAGTTTTGATGCTAGATATCTCTAAATGTTTGCTCTATATGTTCAACTGCTTTGGTTACTTGTAACAAGAATACTTGGTTAAAAAATACCATAATGTACTATGGATTCAGCACAAAACTATTTATATAGATAAAAAGTAAGCCGTTATAATAATTTTAACTATTAAATCCTCTTTATTGTAGAGCTTAAAATAAACTACCTAGATGATTACAAAACTACTGATATAATATTTCTGAATGTAGACAAGATTTTGATGGATGACTAAAGAATTTCCTCTTTCGACATCCAACAGAGAAAATCTCCAAAGTATAGTAGTTTATGAGGGTCTAAAGTTTGCTATAGGATTTTCATAATTTCTTCCTTTGTTGCTCCATTTCGTAGCACTATTATACTAGTAAATCTGACATGCTATGTTATAGTTTAATATACTTTTCTCTAAACTTGTGTAATTTGACAAAGCCATGTTACAATTTCAACTATAATTTACGGTAGCTCAATTTGCATCACCAAAATCCATATACTAAAAATCATATTTCAGATCTCACCCCTCAACCGTTACTTAGGTCATTAGTTTCAAAATATATAAAAGTAACGACACATCCATTACTGTAGAGGATACTATAGGGGTGTGTGAAATACCTGTTCCACTGTTCTAACGAACATATATGTTATGTACGAAGCACAATTATCACTAGTAAATTCTTGTCACTGCAGTATTGCAGTATCAAATTATTATACTACTCATAGGTCTTCTAGTATAAGCTATCGTAATCATTTAAATAAGAATTTAAAACCAATCCTCTTTTACTGTTTATTTTACTTACAGTCTTGAATACAAACCTTATCGAGTGTTTTATATCCTAAAAATAAGGTTGGATTTCAAAAATATATGCTGCTCCCCATGAAGATTATACAACTTCCCGTAATCTGTTTTATCGTTTGAAATCTGTCATATTAACCCAAAAAATATAACAATTTAAAAGACTTTTCTATGTATATTCGCGTAAAGACTGTATTCACAAACACACAAACTGTATTACCTTTCACAGCTGTCATTTATAATATTGTTTTTATCAAGTATACGTTTTTCACGTTTCTTTTTATGATATTCCTCATCACCTGGCTGTTTATAAGAAGCCTGCTGAATTAGAATCACTACGTGTCTGAATGTCCTATTCCCGTGTTATACTGCGGATCTAGCTGTAAAGAAAAATGCCACTTATTAGTGGATTTCCTATGGAAAGTGAACTATTAGCATGACCCCGCACGGTGAAACTTAAGCCCGGGACCACCATAGAAGTTCCTAACGTGACCCCTTGAACACGTTTTGGGTTGTCGTTCAAAATTATATATATATATATATATATGTGTGTGTGTGTGTGTGTGTGTGTGTGTGTGTGTGTGTGTGTGTGTGTGTGTGTGTGTGTGTGTGTGTGTGTGTGTGTGTGTGCCCGCGCGCGCGTGTGTGTGCGTGTGTGTGTGTGTGTATGTGTTTGCACTCTAGCAGTCGAACGTTTTGTCCGATTTACTAAATATTAGGTAGGGACGTTCCTTTCTATAATCAGTTGGACAAGTTCGTTGAGCAAAACAATCGGAAAATTCTAAAACCCTATTTTCAGGATTTATCTTTCAAATTTCGAGTTTTTGGGCCAAAAAAGGGTCAGAAAAGCTCCGGATGTCAAATTAGTGCATGTAAAAAGATAAGAATTAGTGAGGCAAAACTGTTAAGGCCTCTCTCGTTATTCTAGCTTGAATATCTACTGAGTTATTAAAGAAAATGTATATCGACCAAACATAGTACGTTGTCTTATGGGGGTTTTACATTAGAAAAGCCTGTTATTCATTTGTTGGTGTACTTTTACTATCCCCAGCAATCTCACACCTACTTTCAAGCCTGACTGGACCTTCTCCTAAACTTATAATGCGCAAAATTGCATTCACAGCATTGCAGGTAAATGAAACCAGGAGCATCAGAACAGCCAAAAAATCAATGTTTTCAGATTACAATAAAAATTGGAATAAATGTATGTTTTTACACTGGTTTTAAGTTTTTAAAGTTTGTTGTGTAGAAATTCACTTCCCTCACGCCAGCGTGCTGCGTGCGAACTCGTTTTTAGTGAATTTCCTATGGAAAGTGAACTATTAGCATGACCCAAACGGTGAAACTTAAGCCCGGTACCACCATAGAAGTTCCTAACGTGACCCCCTGAACACGTGTTTGGGTATCGTTCAAAATTGTATATATATACAATATATATGTGTTTGCACTCTAGCGGTCACATTTTTTGTCCGATTTACTTCAAATTTGGTAAGGGCGTTCCTTTCTATAATTAGTTGGACAAGTTCGTTGGGCAAAACAATAGGAAAACACTAAACCCCTTGTTTGGGGATTAGTCTTTCAAATGGTTTTGAAGTTTGTTATGTGGAAATTCACTTCCCTCACGTCAGCGTGCTGCGTTCGAACGCGTTTTTTTATTAAACAGTTTTGTTGTTTCTTACATGGATTAACGACTATATGCAGGGTAGAAAAAAGTCTGGAAACGGTATAATATCTTTAAAACTATTTAAAAAACAAAACTAAAACTTTGCAAAATGATTTAGGATCTAAAAGTATATTTTCCAAGATACTTATTGACATTGCATCTCCAACGGGGAAAGGTCGTCAAGAAGTCCGATGAAAATCTTAAGAGTAAGCATAGGTCTAAATGTGCATAGTTTTAAACGTCTAGTCTAACTGATTTGAATGCCGCAAACTGCAATTCAAAAGCTTTATTTGTAAATGGTGGTTGTTTAAAAAGTTATTTTAAAGAGCTGTATAATGACCCCAAAATGGTTTTAAAAAATCTGGAAATGGTTTAATATTTTTAAAACATATTTGGGTAACAGGACTAAAACTTTTCAAACTGGTTAAGGGTCTAAAAATCTATTTTCCAAGGTACATATTGACATTGCACTTCCAAGGGGGGACGGTCCACAAGGAGGCAGATTCAAATCTTAAATGTAAGCATAGGTAAAGATGTACATAATTTTAAAGGCCTAGTCTAGCTGAGTTAAATGCCGCTAACCGTACTGCAAAAGCTTTATTTCTTTCAAAATGGCGGCTGTTTAAATAATTTGTAAAACTGTTGGACTAGTTTACAGCTTTATTAACAAATATTTAACATCCACCGTTTTTAACGAATCAATCTCTTGAATTGCAGGTTGCGGCATTTAACTCAGCTAAACTAGGCTTTTAAAATGATGTACATCTTTACCTATGCTTACATTTAAGATTTTCATCTGGCTCCTTGAGGTCCGATTTCCCCTTGGAGGTGCAATGGCAATATGTACCTTTGAAAATACACTTTCATACCCTAAATCATTTTTCTTGGTTTTAGTTTTGTTACTCAAGTAATTTTATAGATATTACACCGTTTCCAGACTTTTTCCCCCCCGGTATGTCGCCTTCTTTAAGATTTCGTTTGCACATTTATAAACATGACGTTACTGTGGCAGGAGGCGGACGCGGCGTCTGAGCGTTTGCGACAAGTCTCACTAACAGGCTGGCTTTGTTATGGAAATACTCTTATCTTGAAACACTCGCAGCTCTCCGTCCTACTGCCTGGTTTGGAATTAAGTATTTGGACAAACACTCATTGATGAGGTTATAATCATTACACGCAACTGAACATTTTTTAAAGTCACTATAAAAATAATATACATTTATATTAATACAAACATAAACAATAATATACAAGAACTGTTTCACAGTTTAATTCAAAGCTATAAGCTTTCGGGGAAAAATTATTGAAACTATGTTTAGTAAATTCGAAAGTGTGTAACAGCTGCAAAAATATTTACTTTTACATTCTACAAAATAAATACCCCTGTCGCAGCAAACCTGCGTACTCAGCGAATTTCCAATACATATATATGTGTCTCACTACTACATAGAGCTACTTACCATGTTTCACAAAAATCCATTTTTAAATAAGTGATATATAGCATTTTATTTATTCTCCATATGAATAACATTAGAGCTGAGTACGCAGGTTTGCTGCAACGAGGAAGATAAAAATGTGTATTTTTGCAATTATCAATGTAACTCAACCAGGTGAAGCTACATACCAAGTGTTATTAATTTAGGTTCATAACTAAGGGAGATATAAAACTTGACTTATTCTCCATATGAATAATATGGGGACCGAGTATGCAGGTTTGCTGCAACGGGGATAATCAACAAAAAATCAATTTAGTGTGCAAATATCAATATACCAGCACTACGCGAAGCCACATACCAAGTTTCATCAATATACATTCATAAATAATCGAGATATAAAATTTTAGTTATTCTCCATAAGGATAACATTGGACAACGTACTGTGTTTAGCAGTTTGAATATCTCTGCAACGGTTGGACGTAGAACAAAACTTAAAACACCAAAATGATTGTTTTGTAGAGCTGAACTGATTGGTATCAGCAAATGTCAAGTTTTCAGTAAAATTATCTGAGGAAAATCCAAAAACCTTTATCCCATAAGATTAACACGGACAATTTTATGGTCGTGTTTTTTTTTACTTTTCTCGACAACCACTAAACCTAGGTTAATGATTGAAAATACTAAATTATTTGTTTTTTTAAGCTCTATAAAATGGCTATAACCAAATTTGAGTGTCTTTACAATTTTAGAGGGAAAAATTCAAAAAACTGATTTTTGAAAAATGTAAAACCCCCATAAAACCCCCTTCCCATAGTCCGATCAATCTGGTTTTCGAACTTAAAGTCATAAATGTTACTCTACACATTTGTGCAAAATTTTATCAAAATCGGGCCTTTCTTTCAAAAGTTATCGTGGTAACGGACACATACACACACACACACACACACACACACACACACACACACACATATATATATATATATATATATATATATATAATATTATAAAGAAGAGGTAGTTTCTGTCTGTCTGTCTGTCTGTCTGTCTGTCTGATGTTCCGGGTGAACGCAAAAACTACTGAACCGACTGGGCTGAAACTTTACACATAGGTAGATCTTGAACCCATGCAACACATAGGCCTATTCACTTCCTTAAAATCCCCTCGGGCTACGCCCCGTGAACGTCCTAAGTTTCAATGTTTACATTTTAGAATAAAGTAAACATTCAGAAACTGTAATACGAACAGCTGTGGATACTTCCAGTTGACAGCTTAAAGAGCAGAAGCAAGAACAGCTGTTTCAAGCTAACTAAAATGCAAATTGCATTGACTAAAGAACGGGCAGAGAAAACCCCTGTGCCAAGTACGGGTGAGTCAGCTAGCTATTAATTAATATTAATGAACAAATATCAATGTGGCTTCATCTGGTTGTGGTCTATTCTTTTTGCACAAAAAACAATTGTTACGATACTTCCTATACCCTCCCCACCGATTTTATATTTCCCCCCCCAATTTTATATTTTTGCCCCCCTCTTCAATTTTTTAATTTTTTTATTTCATGTCCCCCCATTTTATATTTTTACGCCCCTCCCCGATTTTATATTTTTTGCCCCCCCCCCGATTTTATATTTTTATTTTATGTCCCCCCATTTTATATTTTAGCCCCCTCATTTTATATTTTGTTGTCCCCCTCCCCGATTTTATATTTTTGCTCCCCCTATTTCTATTTTTGCCCCACCCCCAATTTTATATTTCCCCCCTCTTCGATTTTATATTTGTATTTTATGTTATCCCCCCTCCATTTTATATTTTTGCTCTCCCCTCCATTTCATAATTTTGCCCGCCCGATTTTATATTTTTGCTCCCCCCTCGATTTTATTTTTGCCCTCCCCCCCGATTTTATATTTTTGCCTCCCCCCATTTTTATCTTTGCCCCCCATTTTATATTTTGCTCCCCCCTTCAATTTTATATGTTTAGTTTATGCCCCGCTCCATTTTTAAATTTGTACACCCCCTTTTTTATTTTTACTCTCCCCCCCGGTTTTTATTTTTGAACCTCCCCCCCGATTTTATTTTTTGCGCCCCCCGCCGATTTTATATTTATGCCCCCTCCCCAATATTCTTTATTTTTTGTCGTACTTGAGTTATTTTATTTCTAAAAGCGAATCCAAAGATGGGTAACGATTTGAAGTCGCAAACCGCACGCCGTTTACTACCCGACAGAGTTCCTCGACTTAGCAACAGGACCTGAACTATCTGCCAGTATATTTCGTTAACTCTAATTTGTACATTAAACGTGTACAATGTAATTTTAATATTGTAAAATAGTGTGGATTGTTATTTGCTTTAGTTAATCTACCATTTATATACAACCCGTACGAAGGACGGGTATACAGCTAGTATATATATAAATATATATATATATATATATATATATATATATATATATATATATGTGTATAGATATATATATACATATATATATAAATTTGAACTAATAGTGTTTTTGGCATCTGGGGAATTCAAAACAAAAAGTTATCATGGTCTCGGGCTAAAGTCTTACCATGCCACCTACGGTAATAGCTTATTCCCTATAGGGGAAATTCGCTAAAAAGGTTGCTTATTTGAAAGGTCACCTTTTAATAAAGGTAATCTTGGAATTTTCAATTTATTTTTTATCAAGGGCATGGGCCACCCTCGAAGTTTGCCTCTTGGCCGTAAGATTAACGTAGGGAATAGTTGTATTTTAATTGCAGTTGGTAATACATTATGGACAGGTTATTAGAAATACCAAATGTTACAAGTGAGAAATGTACTTATCTATATAAATAAAATAATTTTTATTTCTACATCGCCTTGAGCAGTGAAATTTTGTCTACAGCGGAGATATTTAAATTTGTGTTAAGATTTGTTTATTTGCCTGTCTGTTTATGAGCCAGATCTGTGACGCGTTTCGAAATAAATACTGTACGAAATAGAATATTTTGCCCACTGTCGTATGAAACAGGAAGCTTATGCTATTCCAAATCATCGTAAGTCATTAGGATTTTGACCCTTGGCCCGTTAATACTCCAAAGTATAAGTTGCTCCAAAAGTCATTGTGATTAAAATGCTGCATGTTTAAAGTGTATTAAGTCCATAAGTCCATAAGTCCATCATGCTTGGATATAGAAGTTACCTGCACTGATGACGACTTTTCTAAATAAAAAAGGAAGGGGAAGTTTGTTACTAAAGACAGTAGTTCTTGTGATCTCCACCAGAGCGAGACACTGTCGCAGGTTCCAGCTGTTGGGCTTGAGCAACACGGTCCAAGTTGTGACAAACTGTCCGAAATAACATTTGGTAATTTGGTGTCCCCTTGAGATGGCTTATAAACTGGTTTATAATACATGTTACAAAAGGTTAATTGAAATTAATATTTCATAATAAATTTATATGTAATATATAATTTGTATAAAGACATTTAATAACATAATAAATTAAGGCAGAATATTGTGGGCCTACAACATTATTAATTAATAGCTGTGTACCCATCCTTTGTACGGAAATAAATTAAAGAATATAACAACCAAATTAATTTTAAAATATTTAAATTACATTTTTACTGTACAGTTAATAAAAGTTAACGAAATATACTGGCAGATAGGTTGACAACATGACTTTAATACAAACGTTTATGAGACCACGTTTGTTTTTCAATGTCCCGTTCTCAACTTTTAAAAGAGAATAAGAAAACTCTTTAACCCCTTAATATTCTCCAAAATACATTTCAAATTTTCAAATATTAAGTTGAGACGCTAAGTGGTCGGCTACATAAAATATCTTTTTAGAGAGGCGTAGATCTCGTACATGCATGTCTCACGCATGACAAATCGTCTGTGTTAAATCTCTAGAGAACAACACCGTGACTCCAATTATAATCATAATGTTGTTTCTTGTGTCCTTTAAGGTACCAAATTTCAGGTCTAGTGGTTGGTGTGTGATGATTAACACGCTTATGTTAAAGGCCAGTGGGGAAGAGCCCTTGAGTATTTGTATCTGGAGTAGGTATACGTCTGCTGCATTGAGCTATTAGCTATATTTCTACCGAATTTCAGCTCCGTCAGTCCAGTAGTAGGCGCAATATTGTAAAAAAAATATATTTTGTAATTCGGGGGGCGAAGGCCTTAAACATTGTTGTTGCGGGAATAGGCTTGCGTTTTGTTCTGATGTATTAGTTATGTTCCTACCGAATTTCAACATAAAACGTCCAGTAAATATTAATACTCATAAGATTGTCAAAAAAGTAAATTTGGGCAGAGTTCTATAGGATTTTTTAACGTATTATTATTGTACATTTGCAGCTTAAAGGAAACCACCATGCAAATTTTAATCTTCATAGACATTGTAATTTTTAGATAAAGTGATCACTATGTCAGTGGGCGAATGAGTCTGACAAACATGGAATTAGATAATATATCCACTCTTTATAATTACGATATTTAATACCAATCTTCACTCAACTTTTTAAATAAGGACTACAACAGCTGTTTATGGAATATATATTCTTAAGTCATATCACTGATTTTGAATTCTGTATTCAAAATCAATGGGCATATCCACACTGTATACTTATGTTATTTATCACCAATCTTCACTCAACGTTTTAAATAAGAACTACAACATCTGTTTAAGGAATAAATATTCTTAAGTCATAAACTGGTTCAATATGAATAAATGCTTTATCCATAAGAATAACACAGGATCTTAAAAACCCCATGGGGTGGAGTCCTAAGGTAATTAAAAAAAAATCCAATTAGTCTAAAACCTTCTAACGCGTATATAGAACATAGACAAAAATTTTATCGAAATCAGTGCATTCGTTTCCCTATGAAAAGCGAACAAAACATGACCAAAACTGCACTAAATCACGTTTTTGAGCGGCTGCCATTCTTTTTCCAAAAGGCGTATGTCAGTTTAAAGTGACCTAAACTCTAAGATGACGCATGACTAAAACAAAGATACAAAGTTTCATCAAAGTCAGTTCACCCGTTTTCCCGTGAAACGCGAACAAAAACCCGTCCTTTGTTACCGACAGACAGAGAGACAGACGGACGGACAGACAGACATAAATTTAGATAAGACTCATTTTGGATACCTTAGGGTGTAAAACGTGAAAATATGCACAAAAACTACACACTTACAAATATTTCATGATTCCAAGAAATTTACAGACAAAACTCTAATTTTATTTATATAGACTGAGTCTTAATGATTGCATTTGATACCAGGTAAATGATTATTTAACAACAAATCCTACATTCTAATTCGTCTTGGTAAAATGACTCGAGGTTGAACTTTGGCTTTTATTTATGTTAGGAAGTACACTAATGAAATAAAATGTATTTTCCATCCAATATTTCTCATATCACTAGAAATATCAGTTATTACTGTACGTCATATTTGTAATTTTTTTTCTATTTATACAGGGTGTAAGAAAGAAAAAAGTTCATATGAAGGTATGTCCTAAAACCCTTAGTTTTCCGTTTATCTGTCTATATGTGTTTTTTTACATAATACGTTATATCTTAGTAACAACTGAAGGTATAGACTTCAAATTTGATACATGTATTACATCAAGTATGACCCATTTCTGTTTAAAGTATCGAGTGTTTACTTTGTACCATTTCAAAATGGCAACCATTTTGGTTTTTCAAAGCTAAATATCTGAAAAACCGTTAAATTTATGAAAAAACTGTTGAATTTATAGTGAATAGTGTTATAGAATCAAAAATGTTGTGACGTTTGTCCTAAAGTAATGATATGAAGATATTAACTATAAAAGAATAAATAACTGAGTTGTTGTGATTTTTATAAGATAAATCATTATTTTTAACCCAGAAATTACAAAAATCATGTTTCAACTTATAAAAATCACCACTCAGTTATTTATTATTATAGTTAATATCTTATTATCATTACTTTTAGAAGATATGCCACAATTTGTTTAATCCTTAGAGTTTTTCCATGAATTTTTCGGTTTTTAAGATATTTAGCTGTGAAAAACAAAAATGGACGCCATTTTGAAATGGTAAAAAGTAGAGACTTAATATTTCATACCAAAATGGGTCTTATTAGATGTAATACATGTACCAAGTTTGAAGTCGACATCTTCAGATGTTCTTAAGATATAACGTATTAAGTAAAAAACACATAAAAACAACCAACGCAAAAACGGAAAAGTAAGCGTTTTAGTACATACCTTGATATGGACTTTTTCTTTCTTTTGTAAGGCTAATCATATCCTAAAGTCCTGAAAAGTTTTTTTACACTGTGTACATTACTTTATTATGTTATAACTGTATTACAGTACTCTATATTGAAATAAAGCTATTTATACGAATAACAAATATTTACTTATTTACTCCATAAACAAATATTATGCATGATATGATGACCAATATATGATTTATATTAAACAATCATAGTTAACAATGTCTATACAATGAAATACAAACAAATAGTGTTAAAATGGTAATTTATTGAATATATTGGTTATGCCATTGTAAAATCGTTACAATACATGTTATTAATGTACACAATAAGCATACACAAACAATAATATAAGTATATTTATTTTATATTATATAAAATCAATCTTATAGTCTTGAAAAACTTTAGCGAGCTGCCTTCACCGATGCTATCTCAGTTTTTAAATCAAAGTTTGAGATAGGGTATTTATCCCCCCGGACTTAAAACAAGCTATGTCTTCCCAATGTTTAAGAATGGAGATAAAGAGGATATGCAAAACAAAGATATTTGAATCTGTGGTACTCGACCGCCTGAAACCCGTTTTTTAGGTAAGTATTTAGGTTAATCCTCCTGAGTAACATGGCTTCCTCCAGGGCCAAATCACAATCACTGATTTGATGATCTACAAATTTTCTTCAAAAATCTTCTTACAAAATTCAATTCTGATTATGTTGAGTTTTGATGAGGGTGATCAGGATACCATCTAGCTGGATTTTAGCAATGCCTTTGACAGGGTCAGCCATGACCACTTGATTCGCAAATTCGGGTCATATGGGATAAGAGGTCCTCTTTTTTCTTGGATAAACTCTTACCTAAGAGATAAGAAATCAATTTGTAAGTATGCTACAGTACAATCTGAGACTATGATGTGGGTTTGGGCGTGTCATAAGGGTCACTCCTGGGCCCTTCTTACTTAACCGTTTCTGTCAGTGACACAGTGTGTGATATCAAAGCTAGATGTCTTTTATTCGCAGATGACATAAAGTTGTTTGGCAGAGTCAACTAAAAAGAGGTTGGCATCTCTTTGCAGAGATCTCTGGATGACATTCTAAAGTCAAGTTCTGTAAATTCCATGTCTTTGAATTCTGACAAATGCATGGCGATTTGCTTCAAAATAAACGGAGGCTACGTGAATGTGGTTATACGATTGGAAAAACTGCAGACTCTCGACGCGACGTAATAAAACACCTCGGTGAGTACTTCATTTCTTCATTATCGCCAGAGACCAGAGACCAGAGAGCCTCCAACCGTCTGGGATTACAGAGTCTCAAAAACTGGATTTTATACTGCTTCTCTGGTTTTCCTTTACAAATTCTTAATCAGACAGAATGTGTGAATGTGTGACGATATGTCACTTTTACCATTTAACTTTTTTTATAATCATATTTTTGTTCGTATGTTTTTATCTCAGTTTCTCATTTTTAATTATTCTTTTAAATAAAGTAAATTAATTCAATTTTAAATTAATTTTAACTTTTTAAATGATTCTCAAACAGGAAACTAGCTTCAATAATTCCTAATACAGTGATTGGTTGCTCAAAGTGAGACGCTGAGTGTTAGCAGTTTGTTGTGCTACTTGCTGACAGTCAGCTGTTTAATTGCAAACAATTGCTTTTCACTGGCCTTACCACCACCCCAGATATTCTAGTTTAATACCACCGGTGGCCATCTTTTTGACAATTAAAATTTTTCGACCCCAGGACACCAGCGCCTGATGGTCCAGGTAAGGCCGTTTTATATTTTCTAATTTAGAGATTTAAAGTCAGATATTTAACTAAGGCACATTGATAAATTTATTATAGTACTTGATTAGGATACTACAAACACATATAAACATTTATATTTATACTCTCTTGTCCCTTTAATAAAATATTATAACGAATTTTCAATAATTTATTATCCTTAATTATTCTTTCTTTTGGTTTGAGAATCATATTTAGATCTTTACCATTTTCATTTAAATCCTTTTTTTAGAACCTTTTTGTAATTTGATGATTAGAAATCACGTATAAGAAATGTCTTTAACCTTTGATTCAGAATAATTATTGTTTAATATTAAATACAGTCTTTGATACATATTTTGGTTTCATTTTGTAGAGTACCCCTCATTAGCCAGCGAGTTAGCGTCCACCAATTATATAATATATGTTCATAGAAATAATACAAATAGAATAGATCCCACATTATACCGTGACAAACTGGTGGAGGACTGCCGAGCTTGAGTTTTTACTCAAGATTAACATTATTTTATACAACTACTCTGACTTCAAATTTTCTGAGCTGTATTATTAGCCCTGAATGATAAGTTTTAATCGCATTTCATGATTATGCCTGTGTGTTATATTTAAGATCGTCTATTATTATTTCCATGCTATGAATTGTTAATACTTCGATGTGACTCGCTGATATCATTATTATTCTGTGGCTACTTGTATTTTAAGAGATAATATAACAAATAAGGTGATTTTTTAAATATTAACACTGTCATTTATGTCTAATCGATAGACAAAGATTACTGAAAGTAGGGTTATCTATGAATTTCCATATGCATGTACACGTAAATAATTGCGACTTCCTAACATAAAATAATAAAACGTTAAAATTAAGATAATCTCAATAATGTCATCTTGTGAGCTAGTTTTATTAAAATATGGAAAGTGTATCTTTTATGGAATTAAGAACGTTAAATAAGCAGGGTATAATTGACCTATATCAAAGTTTAAATATTTCATACCCACCGGAGGCAGATTTAGAATTTTTAAGATCAAATCTAAGACTATTAAAACTCAACAAGGAAAAATACACTCTTAATCAATCCGAAGATTACCTTACACCGGTTACATCTTACGAACCAGTCACCTTTTATAATAATCAAGAAATAATCGCTCACGAACTTTTACGTAATAGAGAAATCGAGGATATTTATGAAGACGTCGACTCCCAAACATATGCAGACCTAGGACTTCCATTAGAACAGGCGCAACCTCCGCAACCTCAACCAACTCAAAACGTAATAACCATGGCTGAAAAAGTACCTTGTTTTTCTCCTCAGACCTTCGGCGGGAAACCCTCGGAAAACGTAAAAAGCTTTTTATCCCATTATGAACGTGTTGCCACAGCTAACGCGTGGGATGACAATAGGAAGTTACAACTACTTCCTTTTTACGAGACCGATACTGCACATCTTGTTTTAGAGAACCTTGAACGTGATCTAGGCGACAACTTAACATGGGATATTGCCAAGCAGACATTTTTAAAGACATTTTCATTTACCACTAACACGGAAATTTGGAAATGCAACTTAATGCCCGTATTCAACATCCTAGAGAGTCTACTGTCCAGTACATGTCTGACGTTATTCATTTATGCTCCCTTATTGATGATAAAATGGCCGAATCTCGTGTGTGCGGACATATTTTGAAGGGTATGAACCCTGCAATTTTGCAACAGATTGCTATGTGGGACAATTCCACTAAAGATAAGCTTTTTGAAAACGTGTCTAAGTATGAGACATCTAGTTTGCTATTACGTCATAGATTGGGGGCAGATGTAGTTTCACCTCCAGTTAAACACTCAGGTGATGATTTAACAGCAAAAATTGACTCCTTAACTCATGCCATAAATCAACTTCAACTTGATAAGAGATCAAATCGAAATAGGTCAGAGTCTAGGGATTCCCGTTACAGTAGGGACCAATCAAGAGATAGGGAAATAAATTTATCTCGCTCTAGAGATTTCAGAAACCTCCCTAAGAGTTACGGCAGAGGAAGAGATCGAAGTAATTCCGGTGAACGCAGTAGTTACTAAGGAATGACCGTCGCCCTCGCTCTAGGGACCGTTTCAGTGGCCGTTATCATCACTCACCCTCTCGAACCCCAACCAGAGTTAAATTTTCCAACGATTACATAACTCGTGAAAACATAAATTTTGGATCTCGTGCGACTCACTTTGATAGGAGGAATCCATCCCCACACCCACATAGAGAAAACACGACTAGACCTTCTCAACCCTGTCGCCATTGTGGAAAACCACATTGGTCCCAAGACTGCCGTTATCGTAATTCAAAAAACTAATTGAGTCAAAGAGTTACACTTTTATCTCTGGTGGCGAAAAGTCTCGGAAATTTGAAATCAATACCGTGTACACTAACATCCCTCTTGCTCTAAGTCCAAGTAAAGAAGCACAAAAACATTACCAAGTTAAAACTATAAACTTTTACAAAGGATTAAAAGTTAATAATCATCAAGAGAAATTACCACAGCCACATGTTTCACTAGATCCAGTTAGATCCCCAGAGAGCGATGACACACTCATAGCAATACAACACCCGGACCGCATCAGCACAGTTCATTGCCCCAATGTCCCTTACACTGTAGTACAACCGGATGCTTTGTTTCCTTGTGAAGACAAGGTTATTACAAAACTAGCATCTAATGGGGACTCACCACTACACACCGTGGGGATTTTTGACTTTAAAGAAATCAATATATTGCTTGATTCAGGCGCTAATGTTTCATGCGTAAACAGCGACCTTTTGAATGATAGGCAATGGGAGAAAACTGACGTGCGCTTACAACAGCAGGTAAAACCTCCTTAAAAGTTCTAGGGAAAACTGCTATAACATTTACTGTAGCACATAAACTTTTCACACACATAGTTTATGTAGTTAAAAACCTCAATTGTTCAATGCTCTTAGGAAATGATGTCCTTAAAAGCTATGGTGTTATATTAAATTATGAAGATAACACTATTACCATATCACATTTTGGTGTCAAAACTCACGTTCCCATGCATGTTAACAGTGGAGATAGCGAACAAAACACATATCAGTTTACTGCACCAAGTAACTTTACTACAGACTCGGACACTTTAAGAGTGGAGGCGATTACACTGAAAAGTAAACTTCCATGGCCTATACAGGAAAGGAAAGGTCGGGAGTTCACTCAATGTTCAACTCCAGCTAGTAAATTATTTTCTCAAAGTTCAAGGGATGTTTCAGACTTGGCAGGGAATAAAGTCGACATTAATCCTAACTTATCTCCAGAACAGCTGGTAGCAGCAAAACGTCTCCTCTTTTCTTACAGGGATGTTTTTGCTAAAGATGATACAGACTTAGGGGTAGCAAAAATGCCTCCTTATAAAATAACCCTTAAATCAGATGAACCTATCTCACTACCACCCTTCAAATTAGGGCCCAGGAAACGTGAGGAATTAGACAGACAAATAGAGTCACTGGTAGCTGCAGGGGTAGTGGAAAAATGCCAATCACCATTTAGCGCTCCAACCTTTCTCGTAAAGAAACCTGGGGGAAAATTTCGAGTAGTTCATTGTTATAAAAAGATCAATGAAAACATAAGTGACAAATTTCCCTTACCTAGAATTGACACAATTTTAGACACACTTGAATCAGCTCAATTTTATTGTCAAATGGACATAACACAAGCTTTCTTCCAGCAACCTATAGCACCAGAGTGCCAAGATTACACTGCATTCATAACCCACAAGGGTTTGTACCGTTACACACGTTTGCCCCAAGGTATGAAAACGAGCCCAAACGCTTTTCAAAGGTCGATGAACACTGTGTTCGCAGGCTTACTTTACCACGGTGTGGTTCTTTACCTTGATGACTTAGTTAGATATGGTGAAAACTTTGACTTACAGTTATCTAATTTAGAGGAAACCCTAAGACGTCTTCGGGACGTTGGTTTAAAAATTAAAACCTCAAAGTGTCATTTATTTTACCAAAAGATTAAATTTCTTGGATTTGAAGTTCAGCCAGAGGGTATTCATCCATCAAAAGACAATGTTAAAGCTATCCACGATTTTTCACAACCAAAAACAGTTAAAGACGTACGCAGCTTCCTGGGAATGACATCATTTTACCGGAAATGTGTTCCAGGATACTCTAATGTTTCTCACCCACTTACAGAACTCACTAAGAAAGAACAGTTAAGCTCAAAGTTACTAACATGGGCAGAACCGCAGGAAAATGCGTTCCAGACCTTAAAACAAGCCCTTGCTAACGCTCCTCTCCTAGCACACTTTGAAGAAAACCTAGAGACTATTGTAATGTCGGATGCATCAAAAATTGGGATTGGCGGATTAGTCAGCCAGTACCAGGAAGATGGCAGCCTTCGACCAGTGGCATACGTCAGCAGGACATTGAGAAATGTTGAGTCTCGATGGTCAGTTTCAGAGCTCGAGCTGCTTAGTGTAGTGTATACAGTTAACCATTTCAGACCAATGTTGCTGGGGAGACACTTCACCATATACAGTGACCATGCTTGCTTACAGTACTACAAGAATATTAAGAATCTAAGCTCTCGATTAAACCGACTAGCTCTTAAACTTGTAGATTACTCATTCACCATTAAGCATAAACCAGGAGCAGCAATGCGAGTTCCAGATGCGCTGAGCAGATATCCAGTCGACGACGGAGCAGAAGACGACATTGTGGCAGAGGAACTTTAGATCAACCTCATCTCCCAAGTAAACATGCATAAATTACAGCTAGAGGACAAAAATCTCACCGACATTCGCAACGCACTTCTGGATCCAGATGCAGCATCAGCGAAAGACCGGAGAACTTCGAGAAAGTACATACTACAAGACGACATCTTATACTACAAGGACTACAACTCAGGCTCTTCTAAACTCCTATTAGCCATTCCAGTTTGTCTTGTGAATGATGTTCTTACAGCTTATCACGACAGCCTGACAGCAGGAGCGCACTCCGGCATAGCTAAGACTTTTCAAAAAATAGCTATGCGGTATCACTGGCCAAATATGACCCGTGACATCCGTACTTATGTTCGGTCTTGTAATGCGTGCCAATTGCGCAAAGGTGATAAACGAGGTCTGGCCGGAAAATTACAACCCATTAAACTCCCAGGTACCACACCTTTTCTAAAATGTCAAATTGACTATGTAGGACCCCTGCCAAAATCCAATGGTAAACAGTACATCCTTGTTGCCATGGACATGACAACACGTTATGCGGTCACCAAACCCACAGCAAACGCAGACTCAAAAACAACTGCCAAATTCATTTTAGAAACCATAATCCCTCGGTTTGGTTGTGTTAAAGAAATTCAGTCAGATCGTGGAAGCCATTTTACCGCAGAAGTCCTTAAGCAGCTTTTTGATGCTTTAGGCATTTCCCATCAGAAAAGTTCAGCATACCACCCTCAGAGTCAAGGACTTAGAGAAAGGTATAATGGTAAACAAATGTTACCATTTCAACATATTTACTCCAATCTGAGTGACTTTCATTTGCATAAAAGTGTAACATGTTAAGTAGCGTTAACATGTTACACTTTTATGCAAATGAAAGTCACTCAGATTGGAGTAAATATTTTGAAATGGTAACATTTGTTTACAACGCTAGTGTCCAAGAGTCAACAACATATTCTCCATTTTTCCTTTTGCATGGATACCATCCACTTTTCCCTGCCGATCTAGCAATACTACCACGGATTCCTGATCACGATGTCCTTGAAGCAGTTACGAATATCCAGCAAATTCGTAAAACCGTTCCTAAACTGCTTACAAAAGCCCAGGATAAGCAGAAAGTCTATTACGACGTGACTCGACACATTCGTGAATTTAAACCCGGTGATAAAGTAGTTATCACAACTCCGTTTACTGGAAAACATGGTACCCGCAAATTGGCTGCAACGTATAAAGGCCCTTTTGAGGTAATAAAAGTTTCGGACCTTTGCTATGAGATCTCCTTGGAAAAATTCGGAAAATGGACAACGGATGTAGTCAACATCAATAGGATGAAACCATACCATGACAGGGACTGAATGTGTATGTCTTTTATATCCCAGTAGCATTAATCAAAATAATGTTTGTAAATATAAATTTTTAGGCAATTATTAGTTAGAACTTATAGGTCAGATAACTCATATTTTGTTTTACTTGTTTTTTCCAGGGTGCAATTTATTTATGTTTAATTGTTATATATTTTAATTAAGTACTATTATGTATACCTCTTTTATTACTTTCTCGATTATCAACTATCATGGATTTTTTTGTAGTTAAAGTCACAATAAACTGTAAATATATTCATCATGATGAAAATTCACAAGGGCATAGTTAGTTAATGTATCATGTAAAATTAAAGGGACAACAGAAATTTAACTTCCTTTTCAAAATTATAAAGATAAATTTGTACAACATAATTTTGTTTTAATAAATAAAACGGCCTTGCATAAAAAAATATATATATATCAATTATTTGCATAACCAAAAAGACCATACAAATTCAAAACACTAATTCAGTTGTATTTCTGATTTGCATGTACACAAGAAACTGCCACTGAACCACGAGATTCCTAGATGCTATCTCAGCAGAACAACGTCTACGGCTACGTGATCATTGCTGCGTCAGCGCTACTGCAACATCTGCCATCCGACCTTGACCGCTCCACGACTCTGACCTCCTTTTTACCATTTATCAAAACAACACATTTCCTTAAAATTATGCATTCCTCAATATTTCTGTTCCTTTCAAGCCTACTACTACCATTAAACGCTATTCCCCCTACCTTAGCAACACTCCCAAATACACCTGTTCATATTCTCCCCGGCACTTATTTCGTTCCACTACATCCTACTGCAATCTATGAATCATCAATTCCTATATCGTATATAACCCATGAACCAAACCAAAACCAATATTACTCTTTCCTCCCCTTTTCCATCATGTCTTTCCTCTGGACAAGCTGACTCGTGCCAAGTCAACAACGCACTGAAAGAGATGGAGAAGATCATGGTGACCATCCTGGAGGACAACGACCCACAGACCCAACCAACATCAGGCAGGAGTAGACGTTCCTTGGACTCCATAGGCAACTTCCTCAGCTGGTGCTGTTCGACGGCAACGGAAGAGGAACTACACACCTTAACTGCGAACGAGGAGGCCGTCAACTCCCACCTGAACAACATGCAGCAGATCGAGAAGCTAGACCATGAGGATTTGGTGAGGTCATCCATTAAAATTGAAGAGTTTACCACTAAAGTTTCAAACATCCTTTATTCCGTTCACACTGCCCTTGATTCTTTCAAAAACTCCATTAATTCAAGCAATTTTAATGTTCAAACCTTATATTTCACCTTCCTGACCCTTATACTCCGCACAAATACCCTACTTCATAAACACCTTTTCATATCCCACTCACATGATATACATAACCACTGTAAAAATAACCTTGTTCCCTCCTCCGCTATACCCATTTTAACCTTTCAAAATGATCTTAACAACCTTAATACCAAGCTTTCCGCCTTTAATTACACCTTAGCTATTTCTATTTCTGATATCCATAAATATTACGACCTTCCTATAGTCAATTGCATTTCCTCTCCCTCTACTACTGTTCTCAATATCCGCATCCCAATCCGACTTACCAATTCATCCTGGACACTGTATAAATTTCTCCCGACTCCTCTTGCTTGGCATAATCAAACTTGTACCTTATCCCAAGAACCGCTCATCCTTGCCAAATCTGACTCCCAATACCGAATCATTAGTGGGGAACACTTGCAAAACTGTAACGTAAAAAAAGACAAGATGTGTCTTCTTCCACGACAAACAGGAGCGGCATCTCTTACACAGATGTGCGCCATCCTTTTGTTGAAGGCAGCACATTTAGAGGACATAATGGCACATTGTGACTATCAGTGTCATCCAAAATCCCAAAGCACCATAGTAACAACTATAAGCCCTGACACCTTTATCTTAACACATCCCTCAAAACACATAAAAATTACCTGCGAAAACACGCACCCTAACAATATTCCCCCCATACCATCTAACCTTCCCGGAGCCTTTAAATTAATTCTTCCTTGCCATTGTGACCTTCTGGAAAACTCCACATTCCTAATAACAAGAACCTTCCCCTGTTCTTCTTCCAAACGGAACCCACCCTCCATTTTCCACATCCTCCCAGCATCCTGGTCAAAACTTCATCCTACCTCAGCTGACCATTTTGAGTGGACCAACCTAAATTCCATCCTTGATTCTGACTGGCAACTTGAGACCCCTTCCTTCAAAATCCGAAATAACATAGCTCCAGACGCCTTTGATCCAGTCAAACTTCCTAAATCCTGGTATGACATTCATAGTGGCAATGCCTTTTATGTTATGCCAATTTTACTGATTTGGATTTTTATTTTGACATTGGTTGTAATTTACCTCGCTTTCAAAATTTGCATACTAAAAATAACAATGCGACCCGCCACACCTACCAACGATTACCCTTTACGTTAGCAAATAGACAGAATTCATCAACCCCGAAACTAATGTTTTAGATCATATTCAAATTCATGTATCATGTATGTTTAAATTCAAATTGCTGTCTCATAAAGATATCCTAAATTCACAAAATATTTTATAATGCTAAATTATCATGCCATTTCTTCTTAATTTCAAACCATGTAATTTTCATATAGACACGGGGACCGTGTCTACCAACGGTAGGGGCATGTGACGATATGTCACTTACCATTTAACTTTTTTTATAATCATATTTTTGTTCGTATGTTTTTATCTCAGTTTCTCATTTTTAATTATTCTTTTAAATGAAGTAAATTAATTCAATTTTAAATTAATTGTAACATTGTAAATGATTCTCAAACAAACAGGAAACTAGCTTCAATAATTCCTAATACAGTGATTGGTTGCTCAAAGTGAGACGCTGAGTGTTAGCAGTTTGTTGTGCTACTTGCTGACAGTCAGCTGTTTAATTGCAAACAATTGCAGTTCACTGGCCTTACCACCACCCCAGATATTCTAGTTCAATACCACCGGTGGCCATCTTTTTGACGATTAAAATTGTTCGACCCCAGGACACCAGCGCCTGCTGGTCCAGGTAAGGCCGTTTTATATTTTCTAATTTAGAGATTTGAAGTCAGATATTTAACTAAGGCACATTGATAAATTTATTATAGTACTTGATTAGGATACTACAAACACATATAAACATTTATATTTATACTCTTTTGTCCCTTTAATAAAATATTATAACGAATTTTCAATAATTTAATTATCCTTAATTATTCTTTCTTTTGGTTTGAGAATCATATTTAGATCTTTACCATTTTCATTTAAATCCTTTTTTTTAGAACCTTTTTGTAATTTGATGATTAGAAATCACGTATAAGAAATGTCTTTAACCTTTGATTCAGAATAATTATTGTTTTAAATACAGTCTTTGGTATTTTTAATATTGGTTTAAATACAGTCTTTGATACATATTTTGGTTTCATTTGTAGAGTACCCCTCATTAGCCAGCGAGTTAGCGTCCACCAATTATATAATATATGTTCATAGAAATAATACAAATAGAATAGATCTCACATTATATCTTGACATATGCATTAGTCATCTGGGCTCCTCATCAAGTACCTTTGACTCAAAGTGGAGGTTGCAGCAAAGATTCGTGAGACTATTCATTTGAAGAGAGCCTAGGACTTCAGCTGCTTCAATCCAGAAAAGCATTGTCCGATCTGGTCTTTCTCTTCAAGGTGGATAAAAGGTCTCACTGCCTGCCCTAAACTGTTAGCGGCCATCGACTTTAAAATTCCCACCTCTACATGACCCCGAAGCTGTTCATCCATCGTTGGCACAGAAACTACCTCAAGAACACTCCCATCTACACAGGATGCAACAGTTAGGCAACAGATTCTGTGATGCAGTGGGTTTTTCAATGACAGCTGTTTTTTTTCTCGAAATGTCATGTTTTTTTTTGGAAACACCAACTATTCGAACATTAATTAGGTTATTGAAATTAACATGCTTGCACTTAGTAACTAGTTATTTATTGTCTAAAATCATCAACTTGTATAATTTCACTGTTATCTTTGATTTGTGTATAGTGTGTTGACTTATGTGTATTGTTGTGTAACAGTATGTCTTCAGTTGTTGATTTCTATAAGTCTGTATTTACTGTTGACATTTAAATAGTTTATATTGCTTCATATCTTTTTTATTAGTGAATTTCCCCTATAGGGAAGAAGCTATTACCGTAGGTCTCATGGTAAGACTTTAGCCCGAGACCATGATAACTTTTTGTTTTGAGGTTCCCAGAAGCCAAAAACACTATTCGTTCAAATTTATATATATATGTGTGTGTGTGTGTGTGTGTGTGTGTGTGTGTGTGTGTGTGTGTGTGTGTGTGTGTGTGTGTGTGTCCGTGAATGCGATAACTTGAGTAAAAAACGTCCGATTTCGATCAAATTTGGCTCAAATGTGTAAAATGACATTCATGACTTTAGGTTCGAAAACCAGAAAAATCGGACTATAGGAAGGGGGGTTTAAGGGGTTTTAAATTTTCCAAAAATCAGTTTTTTGCATTTTTCACCATACAAATTAAAAAAAAACATAATTTTGGGTTTGACCATGTTATAGAGCTTAAACAAACAAATAATATTCTATTTTAAATTAATAACCTAAGTTAAGTGGTTGTGGAGAAAATCCAAAAAACCTACTCATAAAATCTCCCATGTTAATCTTATGGGAAAAAGGTTTTTTGCTTTTCCTCAGTTTATTTTAATGTAAACTTCACATTTGCTTTTACCAATCTGTTCAGTTCAACAAAAAAATCATTTTGGTGTTTAAATTGTGATTCTACGCCCAACCATTGCAGAGATATTCAAAGTGCTAAATACAGTACGTTGTCCAATGTTATCCTTACGGAGAATAAATAAAATTTGATATCTCGATTATTTATGAATTTATGTTGATGAAACTTGGTATGTGGCTTCACGTAGTTCTGGTATATTGATATTTGCACACAATTTTTTTTTATTATTCCTGTAGCGGCAAACCTGCGTACTCAGCCCCCATGTTATTCTTATGGAGAATAAGTAAAATGTAATGACTCCCTTAATTATGAACATAAATTAATAAAACTTGGTATGTAGCTTCACTTGGTTGAGTTATATTGATAATTGCATACAAACCCATTTTTTTGGTTCCTTGTTACAGCAAACCTGCTTACTCAGCCCCCATGATATTCTTATGGAGAATACCTAAAATGTTATATAGCGCTTATTCATGATTGAATATTGATGAAACTTGGTATGTGACTGCACCTAGTTAAATTATATTTATATTTGCATGATAACCAATCGTTTGTGTTCCTTGTTTCAGCAAACCTACGTACTCATTACCAGTGTTATTCTTATAGAGAATTATTAAAATCGCTTATATTATTTGTATGAAACTTGGTATGTGGCTTTATGTGGTATTAAGACATATATTATGCATTGTAAATTCGCTGAGTACGCAGGTTTGCTGCGACGGGGTTATTTTACTTGTACTACATTCTTTGTACATTGGCTCTGACATAAATATAAATAAAAAACTAAACAATACAGCATCAAACATTTTTTAGTTTTCTCAAAAAGATTTTGGACTAATATAACGCATAATTTGCTGTATTCATAAACCAATACCAACACCAATAAAGTGTTTGCCAAACCTAACGGAAACAGACCGCTTATTGTACCCGAGTAGTCGCCCAAGTGTGACTCGAACAGTGTCGTTCCAGCGGTTGGGTTGACAAATACGTTCTATAGACTTGCTCTGTGGCGATTTTCTCTTCTAATATCAATAGGAAAATAACGGAAGAAAGAACCTAGCAAATATAAAACCATGATTGCATTACTTTGGTTACATTATTGGTTACAATATATAGTTGGTTATTTGGTACATTATTTGGTGACATTTATAATTAAATTACATTCGGGATGTAAATAATAAATGTCAAACTGTACTTAATAATATATTTATTCTTAAACAGTATTCATATACAAAACGGTAAATGTACATAAAATATGATAAACGGGTATCGATTTCCATCTGTCACACCGATCGAGAAAAAGCCAATGAGAGAATGACAGAATCAAAATGGCAATTCTTTTTTTCTATTGGCTTCCGAAAGATCCGGAAACAATTTCCTATGGGAGCCACCAGATTCATGATTTACATAATCATGGTATATACATAATAATACAAAATAAGTTAATTAATGAGTCAATTATTTCATCTAAAAATATATTATTTGCATTTCCCTTTTTGCATGACTATTTTGATACATTTTTTACTACTGAGATAAGCTTGCTTCTTTAAAACATTTCTTTGAAGTTTACATTTCGGCTCTGATTTAACATTATTATAATATAATTGTAGGCCTTTTATTATTTGGCGTGCTTAATACTAAGCAGATTTTATAATAATTCCATAATTTACGTATAGGTAAATTCTTCTATTACAAGGTCAGAGCGCTGTAAGAATTGGTGTGGAATTACATTTAGAAAATCACCAAGTGATCTGTATACTAGACTATTGAAATTCTTCTTTCTTCGTAGTTTTTAGTTCGTACGTCATAGTTCTTCTTGACTTACTAGACTTAACTTCGGCATCTTGAATCCAAGAGCGTAGGATATTTCAAACATTCCAATTTCTGGGCACGTCTTCCACCACTCTCCAACTAGGAGGGGAGTGTTCAAGGATGGTATTTACAAGTTTACCTCCTCTATAGAGTAGAAGCTATGGCTTATCAAAAATATTTTTAATTTGTCTACGACCTCAATTCACTATAATACACCAAGTTTCATCATTCTTTCATAAATAAGCGCTATATAACATTTTAATTATTCTTCGTAAGAATAACATGGGGGCTGAGCAAGCAAGTTTGCTGCAACAAGGAACAAAAAAACTGGGTTTTTATGCAAATATAAATATAACTCAACAAGTTGAAGCCACATGCCAAGTTTTATTAATTTATTAATAAAAATAAACAAAGGTAAAAGTAAATACCCCCGTTGCAGCAAACCTGCATACTCAGCGAATTTCCAATGAATATACAACATAAAACATTAAGCCACTTGACAGGATTCATAAGAAATATATTATCAAACAAGCGATATTTAAAATATTAATTACTCTCCATAAGAATAACATTGGGGGTGAGTACGCAGGTTTACTGCAACAAGGAACACAAAATAATGGGTTTTTATGCAAATATCAATAGATTCATCTAAGTTTCCAAGTTTCATCCATATACATTCATAAATAAGTGATATATAACATTTTGATTATTTTCCATAAGAATAACATGGGGACCGAGTACCTAGGTTTGCTGCTACGGGAACCATAGGCAATAAATTGTTTTTTGTGCAAACAACGATAAACCACACCAGGTGAATCCATATACCAAATTTCGTCAGTTTATGTTTATAAATAAGCGAGATATAAAATTTTTCTTTTTCTCCATAAGAATAACATTAGACAACGTACTGTGTTTAGCACTTTTAATATCTCAGGAATCAATTGACGTAGAGCAATGATAAAAATACCAAATTGTTTGTTTTTTTATGCTAAATTAAATGGTGAAAAATAAAATTTGATTTAAATAAAAATTACATGTGGAAACCCCAAAAAAAAACATTTTCGGGGTACAAAACCCCCCAAAAACCCCCCTTTGAATGGTGCGATTCATCTGGTTTTCGAACTCGTTCAAATAAATGGTGCTTTACACATTTGTACCAAATTTCATTAAGATCGGACCTTTTTTACGAGAGTTATCGTGCTTACGGACACACATACACACACACACACACACACACACACACACACACACACACACACACATATATATATATATATATATATATATATATATATATATATATATATATATATATATATATATATTTGAACGAATTGTGTTTTTGATATCTGAGGACCTCAAAATGAAAATTTATTATGGTCTCGGGCTTAAGTCTTACCATGAGACCTACGGTAATAGCTTCTTCCCTATAGGGGAAATTCGCTAAAATAAACAAAGGGTAAAAGTAGGTGGTTTTGGTTTTTTTTAAGTTCATTATTAAGGGAGTCACTACATTTTACTTATTTTCCTTAAGAATTAGATGGGGGCTTAGTACGCAGGTTTGCTGCTACGGGGATAATAAAAAAAAAATCAATTTGTTGTGCAAATATCAATCTACCAGTACTTGGTGAAGCCAGATACCAATTTGTATCAATATACATTCATAAATAATCGAAATATCAAATTTTATCTATTCTCGTTAAGGATAACATTAGACAACGTACTGTGTTTAGCACTTTGAATATCTCTGCAACGGTTAAGTGTAGAATCACAATTTAAACACCAAAATGATTGTTTTGAGGAGCTGAACTGATTGGTAAAAGCAAATGTGAGTTTTACATTAAAATGAACTGAGGAAAAGCCAAAAACCTGTTTCTCATAATATTAACGGAGATTTTATGAGTAGGTTTTTTGGATTTTCTCCGTAACCACTTAACCTAAGTTAATAATTCAAAATTCTATATTTTTTAAGCTCTATAACATGGTCAAAACTAAAATTAAGTGTTTTAAACATTTTAGGATGAAAAATGCAAAATACTGACTTTTGGAAAATTTAAAACCCCCTTTCTCATGGTCCGATTTTTCTAGTTTTCGACTTAACGTTATGAATGTCACTTTACACATTTGAGCCAAATTTCATCGAAATCGGACGTTTTTTACTCAAGTTATCGCATTCACGGGCATATATATATATATATAAAGTTGAACGAATAGGGTTTTTGGCATCTGAAGTCCTCAAAACAAAAAGTTATCATGGTCTCGGGCTTAAGTCTTACTATGAGACCTTCTGTAATCGCTTCTTCCCTATAGGAGAAATTCCCAAAAGAACGTAGTGCTTTAGATTGGGTAGCATCAAAATTTAATAATGTGCATGTTAAGAACACGTTTTTGTTTTGTCCTACTACGTGCAGTTGTATAAAATTGTATTGTATGTAGTAGCAAATTATTATATGAGTGTACAAAATAAATCTTCTTTTTTAACACCGGTACCCTTAACTTCAAAAATGGTTTATATATGTTCTGACTGTTTAAACTTTACGTATATCAGACGCCATACTATTAGATAAATAATTGAGAAAGATAACTTTATCCTAAGAATGTTTCCCTAATTTTTACTTCCCCCAACCCCCCTTTTACATAGTATATGGAGAAAGTATTGTTTTCGTCAAAGTTTTAGAATTTGGGTTATTAGTGAAAATATTCATTATAATGGTCCCTGATTCTAACAAAAATGGTTTTCGGAGTGATGTATGTTTGTCTGTCTGGATGTGTACAGAGCTGGAGACCTCACCCGTAGTCCGATTTTGATTAAATTTGGTTTGTAGGTACCAATCCACTATATCTCCAGGTGTTTTTTTTTTATTTTGTCTACGGAATTATCCCCCAAAAACAGCAAAAATCCAAAAAAAGCCAAATTTCTCAAAAATAACTGCTACGATTTTGATTAAAATGTAGTTGTTTGTAGAGCTTTAGAATGACACCACCCGCATTTCTGTAAAAAATTGTTTTGAGATATTACAGGTGTTAGAATTTCCAAAGTCCAGTTTTTTTCCATAAAGATTTTAATTTTAAATAAAATGTCATTATAACCATTAAAAAAAGCACAATATACCCCCGTCACAGCAAACCTGCGTACTCAGCAAATTTCCAATGGATATATAAATGTCTCACTACTAAATAGAGCCCCTTACAAAAATTCACAAAAATACATTCATAAATAAGTGATATATAGCATTTTATTTACTGTCCATAAGAATAACATTAGTACGCAGTTTTGCTGCAACGAGGAAAATAAGTAATGTGTTTTTTGCAATTATTAATATAACTCAACTAGGTGAAGCTACATACCACGTTTTATTAATTTAGGTTCATAACTAAGAGAGATATAAAACCTTTTCTTATTCTCCATATGAATAACATGGGGGTCGAGTATGTAAGTGTGCTGCTACGGGGAAAATAAACAAGCACAGTTTTTTGATTGTGTGCAAATATCAATATACCGCAACTAGTTGAAGCTACATACCAAGTTTCATCCATATACATATCAATATAAATAATCGAGATATCAAATTTTATTTATTCTCCATAAGAATAACATTTAATTCTGTGTTTAACACTTTGAATTTCTCTGCAACAGTTGGACGTAGAACAACAAATAAAACACCAAAATGATCGTTTTGTAGAACTAAACTTATTGGTTAAAAGAAATGTCAAATTTGTTGTAAACTTTTCTGAGGAAAATAAAAACCTCTTTATCCCATAAGATAAACATAGGAAATTTTATGGATGAGTTTTTAACTTTTCTCCACAACTACTTGACCTAGGTTAGTGATTAAAAATACCAAATTTTTTAAGATCTATAAAATGGCTATGACCAAAATTAAGTGTTTTAATAATTTTTTGATAAAAAAATAAATATTTTTGAAAAAACTTAAACCCCCATAAAACCCCCTTCCCATAGTCTGATCGGTTTTTTGTTCGACTTAAAGTCATAAATGTTACTCTCCCCATTTGTGCCAATTTTCATCAAAATCGGGGGTTTTTCCCAAAAGTTATCGAGGTAACAGACACATACATATAAATTTGAACGAATAGTGTTTTTGGCATCTGGGGACCTCAAAACAAAAAGTTATCATGGTCTCGGGCTTAGTCTTACCATGCCACCTACGGTAATAGCTTCTTTCCTATAGGGTAATTTCGCTAAAACTAAACAATATATTATTTTGAATTATTATTCTACGATCACAGGTTGTGGAGAAAATTGATACTTTCATTTATACATAGTGCGTTGTCCAATGTTATTCTTATGGTGAATTCTAAAATTATAATTTTTCTCTTATTTAATTACCAATTTGATTTTAATTTGATATGCAGGAGTAGTGTGGGTTTGCCGGTTCTGGGCCAAGTGATTTATGGCTTCCGGAAGTGCTGAGTCATTAAACACGTCATCTGAGCCTCAGCCAGTGACGTAGGCGGTTTTATGACGTAATGAGGGAAAGGTTAAAGTTCAAGGTCACGGGGAGGGTGTTTTAAAAAGTACTACCTCGCACGCGTAAAATCCGATTGTGATTCGATAGTTTTCATTCGATAAAATATCGAATGAAAACAATCGAATGAAGCAATCGAATGATACGAGTGCGAGGTAGTACTATTTCATTTATTACTTTAATGTTTACATTTCCTTTTATTTACAATAAGTTATGTTTACAATAATTTATGTTTACAATAGTTCCCCGTTGTTTGTCGTCATCGATGTTGTTGATCCGGAGTCGCGACCATCACTTCGTTTTCTGATGAAAGGCAGTAGATACTTTGACCCCTGCGCAGAGTCAATGTTGTTTGTTGCGATCAGTTCTAAAGATAAACTGTAGCCATTCGCTAGGAGAAGTCTTAACTCCTCTTTAAAAACCTCCAGGTCCGTAGAAGTTGATAGATAAATAGAGTCATAATAAATACATCGAATCTTGAGTGACATGACAATGTTATTTTGTGAAGAGCGCGGAGAGAGGATGATGTTCACCAGTCGAGAGCTGGAGGTGTACTGACTATTCACAAGCTAGCGTTGCAATCGTACCAAATGGTGGGGGTAAAAGTGTGGTGGGGCGGAGCAGATGGCGGACGGCAGATGGTAGGCGGCAGATGGCAGGCGACAGGTGGCAGGTGACAAGTGCACGGCAGATGGCAGCTGACGTGGGGAGGAAGACTTTGGATAAAATATCCATTAGTTAAAACCCTGGTCTGCACGTTGAAGTTCCTCCTCTAGTTTAGTAACCAGCTGAAAATCCGCTTCCATTTCATCCTCCTGCTCTGGACATTGCGGCTGCGCACACCACCTCTTGCAAGCATAATCATACGCGTTCTTATATTCCTCCAGGACTTGTTCATATGTCCTAGGCTGCTGAGATATAGTTTGCATCGCCGCTCCTTGATTAACCTCGGTAGTCTCAAGAGTTGCCACCAACTCCTTCTCACTAATCACACCTCCCCAAATAATGTTATTGCCACGGCTTATGATGTTGCTTGTTGGCTGCTGAGATGTAGTTTGCTCAACCTCGGTAGCGTCAAGAGTTGCTATCAACTCCTCCTCACAAACCGCATCTCCCCAAATATTGTCGTTGACGCTGCTCATGGTGTTGTCTGTTCCAATGATTGTATAGTAATGCAGCGTTTGAGTGTAGGTTAGGTACTCGTCCCTTCCCCCACCACATCACTCCCCCCACCACACCACTTCCCCCACCAAGTTTTTACATCGCGCACTAACTAGCGTACACGCATTAGTTAGGGTCTGACTCTTACACTGTCAAGACCGTAGCTCCTTAACTGAAAACTTCAATTAATTTGTCTCAACACTATATGTGTATAAATATTACAGTCACTATGATCTAAACTAGTGCATGTTTCCATGTGTTGCTTCTTGTGCAGCAGACAACTGGCTAAGAGTGTTTCAACCTTGGCTATTCTACGATGGAACCGCTCATTGTCCGCTAAAAGCGTAGACATTCTATCTTCATCGTCGGAGAAGTAGAAGGTGGTGGCAAGCGGGCTACTGAAGGACACCTTACTCATATTCCTGTAAAACTGTGACTTGTTCAAACGTTAACACAAACTATATAGGTAGATGTTCATCCGACAACAGCTGGAAGTATAATGATGTAGCGCTAGCTTGTAGGATAGACACCTATCCCCACCACAACGTTCCCTTGTCCTTCAAACAGTTGTTTTTCACTACAGTTGCTATACCCTTCGTCGGATCTGACGTCTGTTTGCACTTACTTGTTCGTCTGATCAATCCGCGTAGTTTGAGTACCCACTTGATATATTTTAAACCGTAAATAAAGAAGTTATGTAGGTTTGACCTCTAAAATAGCTGTTTTTTAGCTATTACTGCTATGCCCTTGGTCGGATCTGAATTTTGTTTGCACCACCTTGTTTTTCTGATCAATCCGCGTAATTTGAATACCCACTTGATATATTTTAATCCGTAAATAAAGAAGTTATTTAGGTGTGACCTCCAAAATAGTTGTCTTTAGCTATTACTGCTATACCCTTGGTCAGATCTGAATTCTGTTTGCACCAACTTGTTCGTCTGATCAATCCGCGTAATTTGAGTACCCACTTGATATACTTTAATCCGTAAATAAAGAAGTTATTTAGGTTTAACCTCCAAAATAGTTGTTTTTAGCTATTACTGCTATACCCTTGGTCGGATTTGAATTCTGTTTGCACCAACTTGTTCGTCTGATCAATCCGCGTAATTTGAGTACCCACATGACATACTTTGCACAAACTTTGTACCCCCCCCAAATGGGTCATGTTCAAGGTCAAGTCAAGGTCAAGGACCTTGGGACTTAGAAATTTTCACAAAGTGGGCTGCACACAAACATGAGACTAACAGTCTCCTGCCTATGTACAGGCCAAGTCCCTAACTTGAAATGCTTAGGGTGGTCCTGAAAAGGACCGTTTGTGTTTGAAGGAGATGGTGGATAAGGAGCGGTGGACAGTGTTTACTTTATTTCTTCGTAACCCACTTTACTTGACCCTTCTGCCGTACCAAAAACAAGTCGCACTCGGTCTCAGGAGGTTTCAGAGTAGACCTTGGAAGATGGACCTTGACGTAACGGCCGCCAAAGAGGTGTTGGAGTAGGTACTCATCACCGATCTTCCCCACAAATAAATATTCAATGTCCAATTTCAACTGGGCAAACTTGACGGTGACAGACTCCAGCGGCGTTACCAACTCGGTAAGTTTCACCGTAGCCGTCCTCTTCATTATTTCCTCAACAGTTGGAGGCGGCGATGAAGGTCGAGACGATGAAGGGCGAGGCGTTGTCGTTGGCGGAGATGCAGAAGACGTCGAAGGCCGTTGATCAAAGTAAAGTGGGTGGTTCCGAAAATTTCTTTGTATACAAGACCTAAAAGAACTAGGTCTTTTGAAACCGCTCCTTTTCTCCGAAGACTTCTTCAAAGTCTCCTTCAAACGTTGCAGTTTCTCGGGTGTGATGGGAGAAGACATAGCGCAGAGGTGTATACAGTTCGCAAGGCAAAGCTGGAATGAGGTACCAGACGGAGCAAAGCGGGTCGCCAAGTGTAACCGTGACATTTCCATATACGGGTAGAAAGCTAAAGACCGGTCTACATCCTGTTCCCCTTCCACCGTGACGACACAACCCCCCCCTTACGTCACGGGGCGGAGCCCCCCCCCTGACGTCACGGGCGGAGCCCCCCCCTGACGTAACCCCCCCCCCTGATTTGGGTCATGTTCAAGGTAACCCCCCCCTTCGACCTCCCCCCTTCCGCTTCGGTGACGTCACTTTGCCTTTATAAGCGGGAGCAGTCCGCAGTCTCGTCGCAGTAGCTTGCCGCCCGCTGTTTGGATATACGTCCCAGTGGGTTGCACTCTGCTGCAGCGTAGGTCTGTTAAGTGTGCGTTGGGCCCGACGCGCAATTAAGAGATCCGCGCCCTTGCATGTTTAGTTAGTTTGTTTAAGCATGTTAGATAACGCTTGTAGTTTGCTGCTAGGTAATGTAGTTAGTCTAATATATATGTTAGTGTTTGGTATTGGTTTGAAGTGTTTTATTTACTAATAACATATGTACTCCCGGCCCTACAGGTCCCTCAACAACCTTGGTCAAAACTTGGGTTCGCAGCAGCCTGACGCCGGGTGTTTGGGTCTACGTCCCACCGGGTTTCAGTGATACTGTTGACCTTTGCAAAACCGACCTCGGCTGTTTTTGTAAAAATAACGTTAACTGATTAATTTGTTTCTTTTACATTGTTGCTGGTAAAGTCTTTTATTTTCAAAGGAATGTATCTTGTTTCTCATCC
The DNA here is from genome assembly GCA_963675035.1 of Allygus modestus. Lineage (NCBI taxonomy): Eukaryota > Metazoa > Arthropoda > Insecta > Hemiptera > Cicadellidae > Allygus > Allygus modestus. The sequence goes on from OY776115.1 coordinate 83,778,177, forward strand.
TTTTCCTAACCCCCTGACAATAAGGTTCGGCCCTGAAAACCGGCCTTGTCAATAAGATCAATACGGCCATGCAAACCGGTTGACACCACCTATCTCACCCATGAGAAACGTTTGTGAAATATAAAATCAGTCTCTTGTTTAAAATCAGTCTCTTGTTTAAAATCAGTCTCTTGTTTGTTGTCTTTTGTCCCCTTCCCCAATACAGAGTGGGGAATAGAGCAGTATGTTATGCTCTATTCCCCGCTTTGGCATTATGTCAGATGACCTTGACCTACTGACGGGACTTAGAAAAACTTTCGTTTGATCAAATATTGGAAGAAATATACTTTTAAAATAACCTTTCTCAATCACCTCCACTCCCACCACTTACATCTCCCCACCATTTACATCTCCCACCACTTACATTGGGTATAAAAGAGGTTCCCCATCACTGGTAAAACATTCTGCTGTTTGTGTTTAACCATGGCGCATATCAGGAAGCAGACCAAGCCTAAGAAGATGGTCGTAGCAAAACCAGCTCTTGTGTCACCTACTACCTCTTCTACTGCTTCTTCATCATCTACACCAACTACTTCTGCACCGTCTCTACTCCGCCAGGTTTTATCTTCGCCAGCTTATTCATCGCCTGCTTCTTCATCGCCTGCTTCTTCATCATCCGGTCCTGCGTCCATACTCCGCCAGGCATTACTGATGTCCTTGATAATCCCGGAAGAGTCGCAACCAAGGTCTCCATCTTCTCCACCACCAAGACCCAAGTCACCAACAAAATCATCTTTATCTTCCCCATCACCAAGGTCAAGGACAAGGTCTTCTTCGTCATCTTCTTCTTCGTCATCTTCGAGCTCGAGGTCCTCTTCTTCTTCAACTTCGAGCTCGGGATCATCATCACCGAGTTCAAGATCTTCAACACCCACTATACCGCAGATCATTTCTCCAATCATCACTCCACCTTCCACAAGTTTTCGTCCGTCAGTAATCTGCATAAATGATCAAACTCCTTCAGAGAAATTTAATGAATTAAAATCCTTGAGAAGGAAGTGCTTACTTCCTGCACAACAATGTAAATACAGTTTTAAAAAAGGTGCAAGGAAAGGGAAACGTTGTGCTAAATCTTGTGTCTTAGATGAAGAATTATGCAGTTTTCATTTAAGACAAAAACACAAGGGTACCGTTTCTCTTTCCACACCACATTCAACAGTGAAACCAGCCAAAACTCGGATTAATAGGCTTTGTAAAAACAAACAATACTTCTTTGTCAAAATAATGGGTTTCTTAAAGGTCATGTTAAAATGTGGAGACCAACTCTACATTTTAAGATTACCTAAAGCCATGCGCCATCCCTACAAACCCACGAAAAAGCACTATCTAATCAGAGACAATTCAGGAACCACTGTGTGGAAAAAATTGTAATAACCTTTTTCCAAATTAAATCAAGTCTTTCTTTTTCCAAATTAAAAAAAAAAGTGTGGACAACCTATTTACATTTTGTAGCATATGCTGCAGAGTGTAAATAGGTTGTCCACACTTTTTTTTACAATGTTACAACGACCTTGACCTAGATAACGGACTTAGAAACATTTCGCTCTGTTTAAATTCCTTTTCAAACCAAAACATTGATCTGTTCACCAACCTTTTAGGTGGGGGTAAGCGGGTATATAAGCGTGGCATCGTAGAACATATTCATTAGTCAGCTATGGAGACTCCAGCAGGTTCATCCAACTCATCAGCTACTGATATGGAAGTAATCTGGGAACGTATAGCGAAACAAAATAGAGCACGTTAACGAAGAAACGAAAATAAAGTAATAGAAGGATTCAAAAGATTACAAGTCGCTGTACCATTTGCTAATCCTAGTGATTCTAGGATTTCAAAAATTCGACAGGCAATACAATATATTAAGTTTCTTCAAACACAGCTTCAAGAACCTTCTATAAAAGCTGAACTGCCTGAGGAACCGCTGCCCCCCTTAATCTTACAAAAAGAATTAGGGAACGTTTTTGTCAAACCTCCGACCCTTAAAAAAGAAGATGACTAAACTCGTTAAAACAATGAGAGGGGTTAAAAAAACAAAGCGGGAAATAGATCAGTTTGTGGTCAAAGTGAGAATCACTTACTGCTCTATTCCCCGTTTTGGCAATATGTTCAGTCGACCTTGACCCACTAAAAAGACTTAGAATATTTGTGTTTAGTATTGACTTACACTCCGTGTGGTAAAATAATGGAAGATATATTTATTTCTTAACACGATATACCCCTTCCCTAACCCTTGTACTCCCACCACTAACCCCCACCATTTAAACGTAGTATAAAAGGGGTTCCCTATCACTGGTAAAATCATTCTGCTGAAAATGAGTACACCCGCTCTCCCTATCGCTGCAGCAACACTAGTAGTAAGCAGAAAGGTTGAAAATCACGATCAGTTAATTGTCTTAAGAAGATTACTGCACAAGTTTCTCGATTGGGAGGTTGGTTGTGATTTGTATATGTGGAAGCCTACGGCTCCAGTGTATAATAGTGAACAGGAAGCATGGAAAACAAGCTATAAAAACAATGTAAAGTTACTTAAAATGATTGGTATAATGGAAAGGTTACTCCGGCAGAAATGGATCATCAATACAACATTTTAGATTAAACCAAACCATTGTTGAATCAATAAAAAGGAGAGAGATTAAAAACAGAGCGGGGAATAGATCTGTTTGAGGTCTAAGTGAGAACCACTTACTGCTCTATTCCCCGTTCTGGTGGTATGTTCAGACGACCTTGACCCACTTACAAGACTTGTCATTCTGCGACATCGTTGTTTGATATAAAATGTACTTCCTACAATAATATCCTTGACATTTACCCCCACCACGTAAACTTGGTATTTAAGCGACCGCGTCGGAATATCCCCAGTAGTTAGCTATGGATTCCCAAGCAAGCACATCCAAAGAGTATAAAGATGAACTATCAGAGTTTTTGAAGTTCAACAATTGCTTGTGGAACCGAAGAGCCGAAAACGCATTAAGAACAAAAACATATAAGCTGACAATGCAAAAAGCCTACAGTAGATTATCAAGTAAAGTCCCGGGCGTTAAATCTACTACTAAAACAAAGGACATGATATATCGGGCAATAAACTACATAAAACATCTGCAAGCAATAGTTGCAGAAGTTCCTTCTGAAGAACCGGTCTCTCTTGAACCGATAGAATGCATGTTCCTGGTGGAAGATAGGTTGGCGAAACATCATTTTCTTGAGGAAGAACCGTCAGCCTACAAACAAATCTTCCTCATGGATGAAGACCAGGATGAATAAGTGGGATAACAAAATTAAAGACGTCTGGAATAAAAGCGGGGAATAGATCAGTTTGTGGTCCAAGTGAGAATCACTTACTGCTCTATTCCCCGTTTTGGTAACATGTTCAAATGACCTTGACCCACTTCAGGACTTGGAAACAACTTTGTTTAATACTAAATATATATTTAACAACAATATCCCCTCCCCAACACCCCCCCTCTAAATATTGTGGTATAAAAGTCGAGTTTGTATCAATGGTTGAATCAGTCTAGTCATGGCACCAAGAGACATCATCTTTCCTCATCCACGAGAGGTAATTCTAATGTTAAAAACATTATGTTAGAAGATGAAGATGAAAATGAAGATGCGCTGTTGGAAGATGAAGAAGTTAATTCCGTAGAGATGGAAGCCGTGAATTGGATGGAACAATTGGAGAGTGATGAGGATATCTCTAGTGTAGCGGATGACGTGGAGGAAAACTCGAATTCGGATGATGCGGAGTGTTACCAACAGTCACTCTGTTTGGAACACATGGAGGCAACTCCGAGCGGTAGTAGGACCCTTTTTGAGGGTACCTACGTCACTAGCTTTCTCCCTCGTCGCTTATTTCCGTTTGATGAGTCGGATTTGTCAGATGAGTCTGATTAGTTTTCTTCGTTAACCTTCCAACTACAAATACAGAGCGGAGAATAGATCAGTTTGTAGTCAAAGTGAGAACTTCTTACTGCTCTATTCCCCGTTCTGGAAATATCTTCAGATGACCTTGACCTATATCAGGACTTGGAAACAGCTTCTTTTGATACAATAATTATTACTAAATCAAACATATGCTCCAAGTGGGGGGTACTCTAATGGTGGGGGTAAGCAGGTATTTAACCATGCACTTTGGAACACACGTATTAGTCAGCTATGGATTCGCAAGCAAGCACATCCAACTCCAGATCTGGCTACAATCGGAGAAACGCTGAACACTCAAAGAAATGGAGAGTGAATATTAACACTGGATATGAGAGATTACAAAGTGTAATCCCATTCGCCAATCCTCGAGATGCAAAAATAGCCGTTTTGTATAAGGCCATGGAATATATCAAAAGTTTACAGTTAAAACTCCAAGAACCACTGTCAGCTCCCGCAATCGATCAAAAACTGTTGGAATCATGTCCTCTGACTGAGGATGAAAAACTCCAAGAACCGCTGTCAGCTCCCTCAATCGATCAAAAACTGTTGGAATCATGTCCTCTGACTGAAGATGAAAAACTCCAAGAACCGCTGTCAGCTCCCTCAATCGATCAAAAACTGTTGGAATCATTTCCTCTGACTGAAGATGACTTGGCGGTTCAACATTTCTTTGCTGAAGAACCCTCATACAAACAACTTTTTGAAGATCAGGATAATTAAAAGAAAACTTAAAGATCTGTTAAATAATACAAAGCGGGGAATAGATCAGTTTGTGGTCCAAGTGAGAATCACTTACTGCTCTATTCCCCGTTTTGGCAACATGTTCAAACGACCTTGACCCACTTTGGGGACTTGAAAACATCTTGGTTTGATGCAAAATGTACTTCCTGCGTAAAATTTGGTATTTCTTCACTAACACATATACTCCGGCATGTATACCCCCCACCACTGTTCTTATTCGGGTATAAATAGAGGTGCATTTTGGAGTGTTATTAGTTGCTGGTTAGCCTTTGAGGAAGACACAGTTATAATATGTATCGGTGCGATATTTTTAAAGCCTCATTTAGAGATGATTGGCTTTTAGCCATTCATAAAGAACTAAAACATAATCCCAACACAAATACAAAAGAAGAACAAAATGAACAAGAATTAGATTCAATCGATCATCAATTAGCACAACATCAATTTGCAAACCTAAATCAAAAAGAACAAAATGAAGTTTTAAGACCGAGTGTCATTCATTATGCACAATCAACGTCATCAACATCGACTTCTACGCCTGCTATGTCTACACTTCACCATCCTTCATCATCAACACCATCAACATCGACTTCAACGCCTGCTATATCTACACTTCACCGTCCTTCAACATCAACATCGACTTCAACGCCTGCTATGTCTACACTTCACCATCCTTCAACATCAACAGCTGCTATGTCTACTCTTCACCGACCCTCAACATCAACAGCAGTAGATGTGGAACTACACGCTCAAGCACTACCTGGTAAGGTAGTAACACATGTTAAAATTGACAACGTAAAATTACAACTTGAAAACTTTTTACATAACGCCAAAGAATTAGTAACCAAAACACTAAAGAATGAACAAAAAAGATTAAATTTTATCAAATTTGGACTGTTGCTAGATGCCATATTCACTAACATTCAAAACGAAACATCACCAAGAGGTTTCATGACAAAAAACCGAACCATCATGGCTGCGTCAGATATTGAAAAGATCGTAACAGAATGTCTTGAGGAACGTTTGACGAAACTACAAGAGCATGAAGGAAGAGGATCTGGATGGACTTTATTAAGTATAACAAGTCTGGATGTTAGAGTTCATAAACACGGTTATGGAATAAGAGGAAGTAGCTATATCCCTCTACCTCAAAAAATTATGAATACCAAATCCTGTATTAACGTGCAAAATGAAAATAATGAATGTTTTAAATATGTTATGTTGGCCAAATATGTAAAAAACCATCCGGAAAGACCAAGTCAAGCATATGAAGAAGTTCAACACAAGTATAATTTCCAGGGAATGACTTACCCTGTTGCAATTACTGATATATCGAAATTTGAAAAACAAAACCCTTCAGCTTCTGTCAACATTTTTGGCTTGGATTCGTCTAAAAATGTGTACCCCTTAAGCATAACACCTATTGAGCGCAGAGATCATACGGATTTGCTATTAATCACTAAAGGGGATATATCCCACTATGTCTACATTAAAAATTTTGAAGCTCTTGTTTCTAAACAATTATCTAAGCATGAAAAAAATATTACAATTTGTAAAAGATGTTTTTGTCATACAAACAAAGAATTGAGACGGGGAGGATCAGAATGGCTAGTAGAACATCAAAGGTTATGTAGTGGAAACTATGAGGTAAGAATTAAATTGCCACATCCCAGCAGAGCGCAGATAAGATTTGACAAAGTAAATCAACAATACCCTGTTCCATTTGTTGTGTACGCGGACTTCGAAGCATCTTTACTTCCTATTGAACAACAAGAAGAGGATATCACAAAAAGAAGCAAATATCAAAAACATGCACCAAACAGTTATTGTATACTAACAAAATCCACGCTGTCTGAAGAACATCTTCAAGAATTTGGACTATCATCTGCTCCGAAGATTTATCGTGGTGAACAAGCAGCGAAACACTTTGTAGATGAGTTGTATTACATTGCCTCTAAGGTGGAAGAAATCTACAAAATTAAAATACCGATGCAACCTATGGATGAACACCAACTTCAACATCACAATTTGGCAACAACATGTTATCTGTGTAATAACCTATTTACACCAGATAACGTTAAAGTGCGTGATCACGACCATCTTACAGGAGCCTACAGAGGTGCAGCCTGTAACGTTTGCAACTTAAATTACAAAGTACCATCTTTTATACCCGTTGTTCTACATAACCTTAGCGGATATGACTCTCATTTCATAATCCCGGAGTTAGGAAGAGATGATGGAGCAATAGATGTTTTGGCAACAACAATGGAAAAATTTATAAGTTTCTCTAAAAAGGTTGTTAAAATAAAACTTAGATTTATTGATTCGTTTCGATTTATGCCTTCTAGCCTAATGAAATTAACTGATAATTTAAAAAGAGAAGATTTGATAGAAACAAGCAAAATTGTAGCCAGTAGTAAAATGGATCTGGTTCTTCGAAAAGGAGTCTTCCCCTACGATTACATCGATGGACTTCATAGATTTAATGAAACATCACTTCCTCCACCAGAACAATTTAACAACAAACTTAAGGATTCGGAGATTTCACTTGAAGACTATCAACACGCATGTCGAGTATGGAACGAGTTGGATATGAAGACTTTAGGAGAATACTCAGACTGTTATGTAAAACTTGACGTGACTCTTCTCTGCGATGTTATGGAAGAATTCCGAAGAACCTGTTTTGCAGCATACGGTTTAGACCCTCTACATTCATATACATTTCCAGGACTTGCTTGGCAAGCAATGCTGAAAGAAACAAAATGCAAACTCCAGATGTTAACAGATATAGATATGGTTTTAATGGTTGAGTCGGGTGTTAGAGGTGGATTAACTCAAAGCGTGACGAGACATGTTAAAGCCAACAACAAATATATACCTGACCATGAACAAGAGAAACCTTCAACGTACTTGGGATATTTCGACGCGAATAATCTGTATGGATGGGCCATGTCGAACCCACTTCCATTTGACAACTTTAAATGGGTTGATCCCGACTGTATTGGCGATATTTCACAAATTCCAAAACAAGGAGATACCGGATATATTTTGGATTGCGACTTTGAATATCCAGAACATTTACACGATCTTCATTATGACCTTCCACTCCTTGCAAGAACAGAAATTTCACCAACTGGAAAACACCCCAAATTAATGATGACCCTTAACAATAAACAACGATACGTAGCTCACTATTGGGTTGTTCAACAAGCTATTGAATTAGGTTTACGTCTTACTAAAATTAATAGAGCTGTAGAATTTTCCCAATCGTGCTGGTTGAAACCGTACATAGACTCGAATACTACCAGAAGAGCAGCCGCTACATCAGCCTTTCAAAAAGACTTTTTTAAATTGATGAACAATGCGATATTCGGTAAAACATTGGAAAACAAAAGAAGACATAAAAATGTTAAACTTGTTACAGATCCGAACAAACTACAAAAACTCGTACAACAGCCAAACTTTGGAACATCTATAATTATTAACGAAAATCTTGTAGCTGTATCTATGAAGAAAACAAGTGTGAAGATGGATCGTCCTTTGTATATAGGTATGACAATCCTGGATATCTCCAAGACTCATATGTACGATTTTCATTACAAAAAGATGGTCACCTTTTATGGACGAGAAAACATCGGCATCTCCTACATGGATACAGACGCTTTTATATATTGGATAATAACTAACGATATGTATGAAGACCTTCGGACATTTGATTACAAAAACGACTTTGACTTTTCCGACTATCCAAAAGATCATCCAAACTACGACAATGACAGAAACAAAAAAGTGCTTGGCAAATTTAAAGATGAAGCCAATGGTGTTATACTTCAAGAAATTGTTGCACTAATGTCAAAATTATATTCTTTACAACTAAATGAAAACCAAGTCATTAAGAAAGCTAAAGGAGTCAAAAGTTTGTATTTAAAGAAGAATGTGCATTTTAATCACTATAAGAATTGTTTATTTGAAGATCAAGATATAACAGCAAAATTCAACACAATCAGAAGTTTCAACCATCAGCTGTATAGCGTGACGGAAGTAAAAAAAGCTCTCTCTTCAAATGATGATAAACGACACATCCTTGCAGACAACATCCACACTCTACCATTCGGCCACTATTCCCTCAACCCTATTGACGAGTAACCCTTTCATCGTCCTACATCCCTTTTCCTTTTCCTTTCCGTATAAAAGGGGGAACACAGCAGTATTTTGCTGTGTTCCCCCTTTTATACATTAGTTTAGAATGACCTTGACCTATATAAGCAGATTTATACAAAAGAATATTTAATATCATATCAGCTGTCTTCGTGAAACCATCATGTCAGACCTGAAGGAGAAGATAATTAATGAACTACACAAACCTGCAAGAATAAAGTTTCCAAGAAGAAAAACTGTTATAAAAGGGATAAATGATCTATATCAAGCGGATTTAATTGAAATGCGACCGCATAGCAGAATAAACAAAGGATTTAAATATATACTCACAATTATTAATTGTTTTACAAAAGTTGCAGACGCTTTGCCTCTAAAGGACAAGACTGGTAAAAGCGTAACAGAAGCCATGGAAATAGCCATAAAAAGAGATAAAAACAAAATTAAACATTTACAAACTGATGATGGAACAGAATACTTTAATACAAACTTTGCACAGTTAATGAATAAATATAAAATAAATCATTATTCTACAAATTCAGAGAAAAAAGCAGCTATTGTAGAAAGATTCAATAGAACCTTAAAAGGAGCACTGTATAAACAATTTTCAAAAAGAGGTTCTTACGTATGGTATGATGTTTTACCACAATTAATAAATGATTATAACAACAGGTTTCATAGAACTATCGGTATGAAACCTAACAAAGTAAATAGAAGAAATGCAAAAGATGTATTAAAACGCATAAAGAAAAATACAAAGCCTAAAGTAGAGAAAATGCAGCCAAGAAAATTTAATGTAAGTGATAAAGTACGGATTAGTAAATATAAGGGAGTGTTTACCAAGAAATACCTTCCCAATTGGACGAATGAAGTTTTTACAGTGTATAAAGTACAACCGACTGTACCTGAAACGTATATCTTAAAAGATAACAAAGGAGATTTGTTGCAAGGTGCATTTTATGGACATGAAATGTTAAAGTCAACAGTAGGTGATGTATATCTTGTTGAAAAAGTGTTACAAAGAAAAAAGGACGCAGTTAAAGTGCGGTGGTTAGGGTTTAACAAAACTGAGGATTCATGGATACCTATAAAGGACTTGGTGTAATGCAAGCAACTCATTTCATCGTTAACCTTTGAGCGGGATGGAGATTATTCACCATAAAGATCGATTCAATATTAATAATATAGATGATTTAACTGTGGATAACGTTAAAATCAACAATGGTAAACACGGTAGTTTACTTCCAAACACTGTTCGATGTATAATAAGTGGCCCTTCAAACTGTGGAAAGACCAATGTCGTCTTTAATTTGATCACTAATCCGCAGGGATTAAGGTTTAATAACCTATATATTTTTTCAAAGTCTCTACATCAACCAAAGTATAAATTGCTGGATAAAATCCTATCTGATGTGTCTGATGTTAATTTGTACAAATTTAACGCTAGTGATAGCATTATGCAACCAAACGAAGCGAAACCGTATTCTGTATTTATATTTGACGATGTATCTTGTGAAAATCAGGATACTATTAGAAACTACTTTGCCATGGGAAGACATAATAACATCGACAGCATATATATAGGACAAACCTATAGCAAAATCCCAAAACAACTTATCAGAGATAATGCAAATATTCTAATTGTATTCAAACAAGATGATACTAACCTAAAACATATATATAACGATCATGTGAATGCGGATATGCCATTTGAAAAGTTTAAAGAGCTTTGCGGAAAAGCATGGGCGGAAAAGTATGGATTTTTGGTTATTATGAAAGATCATGCTATAAAAGATGGTCGTTATAGAAGTGATTTTGATAAATTCGTTTTAATACACTGATTAGCGGTATTACTGTACAAGTCGTCAAGGTGTGAAGATGGTGAACCAGGAAAAGCTATTAAAGGAAATAAAATCACTTAGTGATTCTATTAGACAAAAAACCGAGCTTTAAAATCAGGTATAAATGAAAGAGAGCAATTTTTAGAAACAACATTCAAACCTGTTACTGAACCTTTAAAGCGATTAGCACAAAATATGGAAAAACCTTCAATTCGCTTCGAAGGAGACAAAATGCTACCAATTTCCAAATATGAAGAAGAATTTCAGAATGATGAAAGTTTTGGCCAGTTACATACATCTGAAGAAAGCGACGAGTATGAAGAAAGCGGAGATATAGAGGATTTAAAGGAAAAGGATATTGCAGAAGATACAAGTACAGAAGATACAAGTGTAGAAGATACAAGAGCAGAAGAAGAGGATATTAACCCATCCAACTTAAGCAAATTAGTCACGGATATTATGTTTAAAGGAACACTTGGAAGAACATATACGTTAAAAATGTTACACGCCACACATGCTAATCAAAATTATCATACCTATGGAGCTAGAATATAGGATAAAGGATTAATGATTGGAGATAGCAAGTTAGATATAAACGAAAATGATGATATAGTTATTGGAGATAAGAAATATAAAGGTACAAAAGGTTTGTTTGAACTTATCTTTAAAAATAATCCTGGTAAATATACTATAAGGGATTTACAATTGTTTAAAAATATATTAGAGTATACAAATGCACATAGAAAAAAGTATTCCAAAGACCTACCTATTCATAGAAATCGGTCAATAAAATATACAAGTATTATATCTAGTCTTTTCCCCTCAAAATCAAAAAAAGCTCAAATTAAAAGAAGAGCTTTATCTTCTGCTAAATTAAATGTTTTGCATAAAAAGAGAAAAACAACTGATCCTACCACATCTGGAAGGGGATATTTGAAAAATTTGTATAAAACTAATATAATATATTAATAATATATAATATATATTATATATTAATATATAATATATTATCTTTCGTTTTATTACAACGATATAAATAAGTTAGTTGATCGAATGAGATTATTACATGAAGCCATGGAAGCCGGGCACACTGGTTTAGAAAACGAATGGGTAGCTTTGGTTGATGAACTGCGAAAACAAGGAATAATTGTTCAGTAGACGCATATATATATAATAAGAACCTAAACGATAGCGATTCAGTTACATCATGAGTGTGGACAAGTTTGGACGGTATTCCGAGTTTGGAGTAAAATCTGGATATAGTGAAAAAAGAGCTGGGTTTCCGTTAACACCTGACGGCAACTATAATTTTGAAGGAAAAGTAATTCAAAATGTTGGTGATCCGCTTATGTCGTCTGATGCGGTTACGGTACAGTACATGAAAAAAGAACCCCAACTGTACACGAAGATCATTGGGGGTTTTCCGGTAAAAGGTTAAGCGATATACAATATCCCATTTATGATGGTGAAGCAGTAAATTTAGCTACTCTAAAATTGTTAACGATTTACAAAAGGAATAAAACTGACACAAGCTATGATGTAAAAAAATTAAAATTATCAAATGTAGGTGATTGTGAGCAGGATGGAGACGCTGTAAATAAGAAAATGTTTGATATTGTACACAAGAAATGGACTACGGAATATGAAAAACATTTGGAAAGGTTTGGTGCAGCTCTATTCCATTATATCCATCGGGCTTCAGGAAGAGATGCAGCTTCAGATGTTGACAGTCACAATTATTTAGACTGGAAAAATATACACAATACAGAGAAACCTAATCAATGAGATAAACCATCTAAGCCTTCTAAAGTCAAGACATTAGGAAAGGAGGATAAAGTGAATGTGATTAATGAACCAACAGAAAACAATGAAGATTACATAAGAGAAAAAAAGAATTTAAAATACCCCCCATGATAAGGGATAAAGCATCAGTCATATTCGAGAGACGATACAGAGAGGATGATGGAATCCAATATTACTGCGTGGAGTTTAATATCTCAAGAGCCGAGATTTCCCCAAGGAGTGTTGACAGATGGTTTTGTTCAACGGTTTGATAGATATATGGATTTGGAACAACTTTCCATACATTACCTCTTTACAATGACTATGTTAAGAATTTATTTTCACAGAGTTAACTGGATCCATATTTTACAAAGACAACAGTTTTCAGAAGACTTCCTCGTAGAGATGACATCAAATTTTAATAACTGTTGGGAAGTAATAAGTAAATATCAAAATCTCTCTGAGAATTACATTGACAATTTTAAAGATAAACTAGACTGGGATGTGTTATTCAATTATCAACGATTAAGTGGCAAGTTTCTAAGGGAACATGACAACTATTTAAAGTTTATTCATTTTACCGAAGACAACGATACCATCACCAGCGGAGAAACATCTGGAACATCTTCAATTACACTTTATTTATATTTTTACTACTTTTATTTAATATGTCTACATTTAATTAATAAATCCATTTCGATATAATAAATGGATTTTAAACAGTATATAATACAAGAAACCAAAACTGATATTACATTCATTGTAAAACATTTATAGAGTGCACCTACTGATTGTAAGTTTTGCTATAAATAGTCATGTCGAGGGTTAAACGCATCAGTCATAATCGAGAAAGATTACAGAGAGGAAGGGGAATAGCATCAACAGCATTTTCTCTATTGAGTAAACCGGTTGGAGCTATAGTTAACAAGGCGATTGATTTATTACCTGTGGAATTACATTTACCTGGAGGATATCAATATTGTGGTCCAGGAACCAAATTAGAGAAACGTCTTGCTAGAGGAGATCCTGGAATAAATAAGCTCGATCAGGCTTGTAAACAGCACGATATAGCGTATTCCAAATTTGGTGATACAAAAAATAGATCAATAGCAGATAAAGCACTTGCTGAGAAAGCTTGGCAAAGAGTAAAATCTAGTGACTCGAGTATTGGTGAAAAAGCAGCGTCTTTAGCAGTAACAGCAGCAATGAAAGCAAAAACTACGTTTGGAGGAGGAAAGAGAAGAAGGCGTGGGAAAAAACCCGCTAAAAAACAAGGAGGTAATATCAGAAGAAAACGTCGATCTACCAGTGGTAAAGCTAAAAAGAAACCAACAATATGGTCAATGATAAAAAAGGGAGGAGGATTATACCTAAGACCGTATCGTGTGTATTAAATAAGAAAGAGCAATTAATAATTAAAAACAAAGAATTGACCAATGAAGAACTGATTACATATGCTTCTTGTTTGAAAATCCCATTTTTTAGAGGAGTATTTATGAAAGATGAGTTACCGGTTAAAATGTGGAAAAATGAGACTGGTATTGTAAATTTGGATAATAGTGAAGGATTAGGCACTCATTGGGTGTGTTACAAGAAACTTGGTAAAACCATTTATTATTTCGACAGTTTTGGAGACCTTCCACCACCGAAAGAACTTCAACAATACTTTCGTGCGGCAGAAAATGTTTTTTACAATCATACAAGCAAACAACCTGATGATACATCCATTTGCGGTCATTTATGTTTAGACTTTTTAGCTAAAAGTGTTAGTCAACTTTAAGATGTCCTCGTATACAGTGTCATTAACCGGTAACTCATGTACTTTGTGCAGTATTCTGTTTCCAGCGCTACGTTTGCAAAAAGGAAGACTATGGGAAGCCGCATTATTGGATTTAACAACATATAACTCTATTCCAAACGTTAGTGAAGGAACTAATAACAAAATACATTATTACAAGACAAAAGATGATAAAGGAAAGTATTCAGCTTTGGAAGAATTCAGTTTACAAACAGGGGCTTATGAAATTGATAATATAAATGAAGTTATACAAAAACATATGGGAAAAGAAAATATAACGATAAAAGGCAATAACAATACAATGAAAGCCGAAATTACGTCTAAGTATTATATTGATTTTAGTCAAGAACATTCAATTGGTAGTTTATTGGGGTTTTCTAAGGAAACAAAAGTATTAGAACCTAATAAAACTCATTCTGGGAATAAAACTGTGACGATCATCAAAGTTAATAGCATAGACATTACATGTAACATTATACAAGGATCCTACAGAGATGGAGAGAATCGTCATATATTACACACATTCTACCCATCAGTTGCACCGGGTTTCAAGATAGTAGAAAAGCCTCAAAACCTTGTGTACCTACCGTTAAACACCAGTTTCATTTCAGACATCGTGCTGAACATAGTGGATCAAGACGGAAACCTTATTGACTTTAGAGGAGAAGCTATTACTGTAAGAATACATATAAAATCATCCGCTTAGACAATGGGGTTATCATTTAAAAAGAGAGAGCCAACAAGCAAAGAGGTCAGTAGCTCATCAGCTGTAGAAGGGTTAACAAGTGACAACATTCGTTTTCTAGAAGAAATTGGATTAAAGGTCATTAACAATGGATATACTGGATATAGCGCAGGGTCCAACATTCGACGAGACCTTATGGGAAAAGGAATATCACACGCACAACCCTTACGCTTCGTCCAAATTAAACAATAACGATGAAATTAGGATTCCTATACAACAACAAGACATTTATACTTTTCCATGCGAAAGTTATTTATATATTGAAGGAAAAGTAACAAAAATGATGGTACTGCTGGAACAACTGTTCCGTTCATAAATAATCCTATGGCATTTTTGTTTGACGAGATTAGATATGAAATTTCAGGAGTTACAGTCGATTCAACAAAAAAGGTTGGAATTTCCAGTACATTGAAAGGATTAGCGTCTTTAACACCAAATGAGAAGAATCTGTTAGCTGTTGCAGGATGGGTTGCACCAGACAAAAGTACAATCGCTCCTGACTCTTCGGGAAACTTTGATTTCTACGTACCTTTAAGATTACTCCTAGGATTTGCTGAAGACTACAGAAGAATAATAATAAATGTAAAACAAGAACTAGTTTTATTAAGATCATCAAACGATAAAGATATTATTAAAGCAGCTACTGGAACAACTGATGCCAATTTAGACTGGAAATTAACATTAGACAAGATTGTTTGGAGAGTACCACATGTGCGACTAAATGATGAACACAGGATTACATTATTAAGAAAGTTAAAATCAGATCGAGACATTGTAATGCCATTCAGAAGCTGGGAGTTTCATGAATACCCCGTTTTACCTACAACACAACGGCATACATGGACTGTAAAAACTTCTACTCATTTGGAAAAAGCGAGATATGTAATATTTGGATTACAAACGAAGAAGAAAAGTATAATAACTGAAATGCTGGTGAATTTGACCATTGTAAATTAACAAACTGTAAAGTGTTCCTGAATTCACAATTCTTTCCCTACGACAACTTTAATATTTCTTTTGATAAGAAAAGATACAGTGTTTTATACGACATGTACGCTAGGTTCCAAAATTCATATTACGGCAAAACAAATACACCTCTACTATCTCCCATTCAGTTTGAATCGAAAGCTCCGATTGTTGTAATTGATTGTTCCAAACAAAATGAATCTGTAAAATCGTCTAGTGTTGATATAAAAATAGAAATGGAATTTCAAGAAAACGTACCTGCAAATACATCTGCATATTGTTTAATTTTGCACGATAAAATTGTTACATACACACCGTTGACCGGTATTGTAAAGACAGTATTGTAAAACGTTGTACCACCACCGGCACCGCCACTGTCGCTAACTTATAAATAGCGGAGCAGCAATGCAGGTCTTCAGTTGATCGTCTATCGGCGCATGGGTAACATCTTCTACAAAATGAGTTCTCCATCTGTTGTACAAGGTGATGCAGAGGTAGCACCGTTATTGGAACGTGATAATACTAGTGAAGCAGAAATCATCAAGGAAATAACTGCATTTTTAAAGTTTGGTAAAAGAGATAGAGAGGAGGAAATTAATGCAGACCCATCAAAGGTAGTACCAAAGAGGAAGAAGAAAGTTGAAGAAAATATTCCTCCTCACATTTTAACTGAAGTTTTTCTGCGAATCTTTTACCCCATCTCAGCATGCATCAGTAAAAGTGTATCAGTTGGATTGATGAAATCATTGGATTATTCCCCTACAGTAATACTACACCATGGAACAAAAAAGGTTTTATTTTCGCAAAATGCTTGGGAGTCATTTTTGAAACATGTACATTTAATAGAATGTTATTTAACAAACAGTTTGTGTGGAAGGAAAACACATATTCGACTTTTGGATTGTGACAATGAAATCGATATTGTTAAACATCGCGGACAACTACAAGTGCGAATTAGAGACTTGACTCAACATGAAAATAAGATTCTACTGTCACGTGAAGAATTCTACGTTTTAAACTACGCAACAGAACCTATTACAAGGTACATGAGACAGTTGGTATTTGCAAGCGCTATTATTAAAGAATATTTGGTCGATACTTTGGAAAAACAACCTGATAGCACCATCGTGTACGGACCTGTGGATACATCTATTTTTAATAGAATACCTCATGAAGTTTGCATGTGGAGAAAGTTAAAGGATTTTGAACCACTTGTAGAAATCGCTACAGAAGCTACAGAAGAAACAACACAGGAAGAAGAAGAAACGGAGAAACAAGAAGAAGAAGAAAACGAAACACAAGAAGAAGAAGTTAAAAAAGACTAAAGTTTGACTTAGTAAAGAAGAACACACGTGGGGTAGGCCTATTGGGGACGGTGCCCACGTTAAATATACACCAACGCGCCTGCAACTGTACGGCCTGGTATTTAACCTACCGTGGTGTGGAAAACAGTTTAGTTGATCGCTAGGTGCCATAATGAGCGGAGGGGATGAAGAAGTGAGTGTAAAGCCTTGTGTAATAGAATTTCAAGCATTTCGAAATAATGACGATAGGTTTATTATCAAGGAATTAGTAATTTTAGACTTGCTTACATTTGTAGCCTACCCATTCACGTTTGAAGCTCCTTTTTCTTTTAACAAACTTAACACCAAAGCCAAAAGTACAAACAAATGGATAACAAACTACTTTCATCACGTACATTGGTATGAAGGATTTATAAGCTACAGTAATCTGCACAGTATTATGTTTAACTTTTGCAAACAATATTCACATATATACACAAGAGGATTAGAAAAAAATAACTGGATACAAAAGTATACGCACGGTAATGTTTTCGATATAACTATCAGTAAGGACTTTAACATTAATCTCGGTAATATTTTTGTCGCTGCAAAAGATCTTAAACACGGTCAAACAAACTGTGCATTGTACAACGCATATCATTTGGCTGCTTACTTGAAACAAACGCAGGAATGTGGTGGGGGTAGCGGAGAACAGAAATGTGGTGGGGGTAGCGGGGCCTATAAATACGAGGAGACAACACCGCTTCAGCACGAGTATTATTCGAGACTCCGAAGAGGCAACATCACAGAAGACACCACCACTGACGAAGATGGCATCACAACAATATCTACAAACATTGGTTGATCAATTCAACACTCACTCAAAATCGAACCTTCTGCTAACTAAAAAATGTTCAGAACTAAAAGAACAAAGACATTACATTATTCATAGCATCAAGAAAGTGGAAACCACACATGGAGAAGCAATTCTAGTATCATTGTGCGAAGGACCTATGACTCCAGGAGATGAGCCGAAGTTTCAAGTATTTCTTCCAAAACGATTTGTTCAACTGCTACAAAATGAAGACTTGCGAGATATTCAACCGGGGACGTTGTATTTGGTATCACACGGTGTAAGCGGCAACAACTCGACGGAACTCACTCTGCACATCATGCATCATTGTACATAATGTCTCTATTTGTTTTTCTCTGTTTGTATTTCTAGTCATAAATGTTAGACTTAAGCTTATTGTATTGTAAAATGTTTGTTTAATAAAGAAAGAAAAATAAAAAAAGAATAACATTAAAAGAAAAAACAAAAAAAAAACAGCAACATAGCAGTATATTATTTTATATACTGCTGTGTTGCTTTTTTTAATTCAAATGGATGACCTTGAACTTTCATTCAGGGTTAACTTATGAAGGGGTATAAAAGAGAGGGAGCAGTGAAGTTAGTCTCAGTCTTGTCTAACACACGCTGCAGCTAACATGTCGGTGCCACCGATGAACAATTTATTTTTCGATAACAATTTGAAGACATATTGTTGCGAGTTGCACTGTTTTAAAATACCAGGCGATCAAGTTGACGGGAAAGCTTGTCGTAAGTGCAGGTGTTTCAGCTATTGCATATGTAGATGTAAAACATATCAAATGAACCGTCAAGATAAAATACAAGAATTATGGCGACGGCTTGCATTACTTTGGCGGCGAATGGAGTAGCAACCATCTGCCGCGCACTTGCCACCTGCCGCCTACCATCTGCCGCCTGCCATCTGCCGCCTGCCATCTGCCGTCCGCCATCTGCTCCGCCCCACCACACTTTTACCCCCACCATGTAGTACGATTACAACGCTAGCTTGTGAATAGCCAGTACACCTCCGGCTCTCGACCGATGAACATCGAGCTGCTCGTCCCGACTGTGTGTTCCCTGCGGTCACATAAATAGGCGAGGAACACACAGTCGGGATGGACCGATTGGACAAACAAGCACAGCACTTGAAAACTGCGTCTGACGGCCGCGACTCCGGATCAACAACATCGATGACGACAAACAACGGGGAACTATTGTAAACATAAATTATTGTAAACATAACTTATTGTAAATAAAAAGAAATGTAAACATTAAAGTAATAAATGAAATAGTACTACCTCGCACTCGTATCATTCGATTGCTTCATTCGATTGTTTTCATTCGATATTTATCGAATGAAAACTATCGAATCACAATCGGATTTTACGCGTGCGAGGTAGTACTTTTTTAAAACACCCTCCCCGTGACCTTGAACATCCTTTCCCTCATTACGTCACAAAACCGCCTACGTCACTGGCTGAGGCTCAGATGACGTGTTTAATGACTCAGCGCTTCCGGTCACGTGACCGGAAGCCATAAATCACTTGGCCCAGAACCGGCAAACCCACACTACTTGCAGGTCAAGTTAAAATTAACCAACAGAGAATATTCAAAATATGAATACCCTAACTCTGGGGGGGGGGATAAGAGGGTGATTCCCCTCTTAAAACCACTGTATGTAGTTAAGAATTTTGTAGTTACTAAAAAAATTGTATTTGGGTGAACATTTCTGAAAAAAGGATTTTAGAAGATTTTATGTGCATTATACTGTACTTTATATTCTATAGTTAGTAAATAATAAATAATTTAGTTATTGAAGTCGGGCTAAAAGGGAGAAAGTATGTGTCAGTTTCCGGATACTTGTTATTTACATATTTAACGGCTGCAGCAATGTGTCTAGTAAATGGGGGTGATTTTTAATCGTGCAATTTAAACTACAATAAGAGAGATAAATTCATGTTCCTGCTCAGTGTGGTTGTCGTAAGTATAAGCGATGTTTCCCAAGACATTTGTGATGTATGACATGTAATATCACAGCGCCCTCTCTTGGTACCCCGCCTACACTGCGGAGACACACTTCAACACACATTAGCGAATTACAGCAATTAGTGAATAACGTTAAAATATGTGAAGACTTTATCTCTTTATCATTTATAACATTTGTATTCTTTCATTAACATTTTGCAATATTTACTTCTTACAGCAAACAATAATTGTTTTTACTTGATGTTATTATTTCAAAACTTTTAATTTAATTACAATTAATGTAAATTATTCTTAGTATAAACTGTTTATGTTCTTTTACTGTCATTGTTATAATTAAAATTTCACTTGTTTTTTTGTCTAAAGGAATAGTCTAAATTACCTGATTCGGCATCCTTACGCTCGTAGCAAAAAAACCCATATACAAATCCCGCGTAGGCCTGAGTCTCTGTTTCGTGTTTAAACAAGTAGTTATGTAAGTGTAAGGTTTCATGGTTCTTTGACATTTATGTTAAAATATATTTGTGATTGAAATTTCGTCTCTTAGTGAACTGGTGGCTGGTATGGGTGTTTGAACTATTCAGTGAACGAGTCACTGTGGTTGGGGGGTTAGTTATTGAATGGGTGGGTGTAAAGGGTGTTATTAAGGTTTACATTGGCTAATGGTGGAATATGAATATGACAAGGTTATGGTAATGGTTACTTGGTGGTATATATTGAACAAATTCACTAGATATTGTGGAGGATAATGGACAGTTCACATTATTCTAACGTGTATACACTCATTGTTCATTTATATTTGCCAATATAACATCTAGGTGATAATCTATATATTTTAATGTGTATAAAATAGTTTTATATGGGCTGTGAACCCCTTATTGTATCCGTTTGTATCCGTTTGTATCCGTTTGTATCCGTTTGTATCCGTTTGTATCCGTTTGTATGATGTTTTTGGGGTCAACGTTTTTGAAACGGCCGATAGCAGTTGAATTTCTAACTTGTGGGCTACCTTGGATTCAACACCAAGCGAAACCCGCGGGTGACGGCAGGTGGCAGGTGGCGGGTTTGGTTTGTGTTGGGTTTCGCGAAACCTGCGGGTCACTTTGGCATTAAAACTTGTTTGAAAGTGGTTTTATAACAACCAGACGCTTCGTTTGGAGATCCTGGAGTCAAACATATTATTCGTTCAAGATTGTATATTTTTACAAAATAATATTGGGGGTTTATATATATATGTGTGTGTGTGTGTCTGTGAATGCAATAGTAAATACAGTACGTGTATTACAAGACTATATATTTTGAAAACGTGGACAATTAGTTATTAATTCTCAAATTTAAGTATTTATCTAATTTGCTTAGTTTTCTTAAGTTTGTAATACAGTATCATTATACATTTATACTATACCGGGGTTTAAATAAAATCGAATACAGTATACAGCAGCAAACCCGCGTACTCAGGGAATTTCCAATGCATATAAATGTATCTTAATACCAAATAAAGCCACATACCAAGTTTCATCAATATACATTCATAAACAAAATATGACATTTTAATTATTCTCCATTAGAATAACATGGCGACCGATTATGCGGGTTTGCTGAAGGAAGGGACACAAAAATTGGGGTTTTATACAAATATCAATATAACAACTAGGCAAAGCCACATACCAAATTTCATTGCTTTATTTTCATAATTAAGGGAGATAACACGTTACTTGTCCTCCATAAGAATAACATGGGGCTGAGTACGCAGGTTTGCTGCATACCAGTTTTTATTCGTTTATGTTCATAATTAGGGGAGACATAGCATTTAATTATTCTCCATAAGAATGGGCTGAGTACGCAGGTTTGCTGCAACAAGGAATAGAAAAAATGGATTTCTATGCTAATATCAATAGAACTTAACTAGGTAAAGTCGTATACCAGTTTTTATTCGTTTATGTTCATAATTAAGGGAGACATAGCATTTAATTATTCTCCATAAGAATGGGCTGAGTACGCAGGTTTGCTGCAACAAGGAATAGAAAAAATGGATTTCTATGCTAATATCAATAGAACTTAACTAGGTAAAGTCGTATACCAGTTTTTATTCGTTTATGTTCATAATTAAGGGAGACATAGCATTTAATTATTCTCCATAAGAATGGGCTGAGTACGCAGGTTTGCTGCAACAAGGAATAGAAAAAATGGATTTCTATGCTAATATCAATAGAAATTAACTAGGTAAAGTCGTATACCAGTTTTTATTCATTTATGTTCATAATTAAGGGAGACATAGCATTTAATTATTCTCCATAAGAATGGGCTGAGTACGCAGGTTTGCTGCAACAAGGAATAGAAAAAATGGATTTCTATGCTAATATCAATAGAAATTAACTAGGTAAAGTCGTATACCAGTTTTTATTCATTTATGTTCATAATTAAGGGAGACATAGCATTTAATTATTCTCCATAAGAATGGGCTGAGTACGCAGGTTTGCTGCAACAAGGAATAGAAAAAATGGATTTCTATGCTAATATCAATAGAACTTAACTAGGTAAAGTCGTATACCAGTTTTTATTCGTTTATGTTCATAATTAAGGGAGACATAGCATTTAATTATTCTCCATAAGAATGGGCTGAGTACGCAGGTTTGCTGCAACAAGGAATAGAAAAAATGGATTTCTATGCTAATATCAATAGAAATTAACTAGGTAAAGTCGTATACCAGTTTTTATTCATTTATGTTCATAATTAAGGGAGACATAGCATTTAATTATTCTCCATAAGAATGGGCTGAGTACGCAGGTTTGCTGCTACGGGAGCCTTTGTCAAAAAAATTTTTTTTGAGGAAATATCAATGGTCCACAACCAGATTAAGCCGTATACCAAGTTTCGTCAGTATACGTTCATAAATAAGCGAGATATAAAAATTTTCTTTTCCTCCATAAGAATAACATTAGACAACGTACTGTGTTTAGCACTTTAAATATCTCGGTAACCAATTGACGTAGAGGAATGATCGAAATACCAAATTGTGTGTTTTTTTAAGCTGAATCGAATGGGGAAAACTAATATTTGACTACTTCAAAAATGATATGTCAAAAATTCAAAATACCCATTGTTGGGGTACAAAACCCCCCCAAAATACCCCTTTGGATAGAGCGATCTGGCTGGTTTTCGAACTTAAAATCATAAATGTTGCTTTACACGTTTATACCAAATTTCATAAAACTCGGATCATTTTCACGAGAGTTATCGTGCTAACGGACACACATATATATATTATACACACAGTTTCGAACGACTGGTGTTTTTGGGGTCTGGGGACCTCAAAACGAAAAGTTATCATGGTCCCGGGTCTTACAATGCCGACTACGGTAATAGCTTCTTCCCTATAGGGGAAATTCGCTAAAATTATAATTTTGTATATATTTTTTATATATTATACTATGTAGTATCGCATTGGGGAAACGCTTTTAACTGACACAACTTTAATTCGTCATATTAAACCTTAAATATGTTTTTAGTATTAAAGTAATTAGTTTGCAAATTATTCATTAAAGTTACTGTGGCCTGTTACGGCCACCTACCAAGTTTCATCAATATACATTCACAAATAAACAAAATATGACATTTTAATTATTCTCCATAAGAATAACATGGCGGCTGAGTATGCAGGTATACTGTTATTTTTCCAAATACTGGTATACTGTTATAATACTGTTATAATACTGTTATACTGTTTTTAAAATTAAGGTATAAGCATATTATGTTTCAGCCGTATTTTAAATGTTAATAGCTAATCATTGAAATATTAAAAACTCTGTTTAGAACTTAATAATTGTAAGCTGACACAGAAATTGATATAGGTTAGATATATTTATTTTAACCCGAGAGGTACGTGTGCATAGACATGACAGCAATATATTACTCCTAAAAGTATATAAATGAGTCCACCGCTTGTATGAATATTTTAAAATTATTCGAGTCAACTTAGTTGTAAACTACTCTAATAAGTTGGGGGTTGGACGATTTAATACCACGTTTTGAAGGTAAGTTATCATATAATTACCAGCTTCCTTTTATGATTAAAGTTATTTGATCCAAACAATTAATTAATTTACAATCCTAGTACATGGAGGTCTTTGTAAAAAATTTCTTTTGAATCATTCATTTCGTCCTCATAAAACTGTTAGGCCCCCCTTTCTCATGAATGCATAATCCTTGATCTAGACGGAACGTAGAACCCAGCAACTTTGCCTATTCTTCCAAGAGCTAAGTTAAGCCTGGGGTTCTAGGACTGTCTGGGTTAAGCATTGAGCCTAACAACTAAATGAATATGGGTTGTAACAAACTACTTTGAAAATTGAGGATTTGGTTAATTTAACCAGTCAAGCCGTTTGGTCAACTTAGACAATATAGGTTTTAACAACTACATTTGTGATTAATCCAACTACTTTGAAACAAATTAGTTATTTTAACCAATGAATTTATTGGTTAACTTGACTTATAAAATTGTTTGTTCCAACATATATTTTTTAACTCTCTGAGCTTAGTTAATTGAACTCATACAAATAGTTGTCCAACCTCTGAAATTGGTTGAACTAACTTATAAAAAAACTTGGATTAAAACTTGGATTAACCAATCATTCTCCTCTGTGAACGATCTGGTTTTTGAACTCAAAGTCATAAATGTTACTCTCAACACTTGTGCCAAATTGTATCAAAATCGGGCGCTTCTTTCAAAAGTTATCGCGGTAACGGACACACACATATATATAAATTTGAACAAATGCCGCTTTTGGCATCCCGGGACCCTAAAACGGTTATCGTGGTCTCGGGCTTAAGTCTTACCGCGAGACCTACAGTAATAGCGGCGGGGGGGGGGCCGTTTCCGAGCGGGGGTTTAAAAGCCGGACGCGTCGCTAGTTAGTTAGTAGCCGATCGTCTGAGGACACCAAGCAACGGCCGCGCCCAGACTGACTGACGAGATTGCGACGCGCGCCCAGACGCCCAGAGCTTTTTTGGTATGTGATTCATTTTGCCTTACATCTAGAAGTATAATTCATTTTTGAGTTACTGGGGTTATTTATTCAGATATTTTGATAAGAGAAATATACTATTAAGGGGAGGAAGTCAATATTTAGAAATATTTAGAAATATTTAGAAATGTCATGGCTAAAGAATCAGTCTTAGTAAGTAATAAGGCTGGAAGGTCCGTTACGTCATAGTATTATTAGTTAATCTCCTGTTGGGCGTCGTAACGCAGAATAACAAGAGGCAGTTTACAGAATAACATGGGGCACGAGTATGCAGGTTTGCTGCAACAAGGAACAGAAAATAATGGGTTTTTATGCAAATATCAATATAACTCATCTTAGTGAAGTCACATACCAAGTTTCATCCGTGCTAAACGTTTATAATTACTCAAGAGTTGTATGTTCGTGCGTTTTATTTGAGTTTTTTTTACTACGTAATATGTAAATTTGCAATTATTATATTAATATCCCTATAGATATAACATTATGATGCGAGTTTAAAGTTTGAGATACCTCTATTATACTATTATAATCATAACTTCAATTGTTATATACATAACACCAAAACCTTCTGGCATTGACTATTGTTTGATTTCAAATGAGTAGTTGTACAGTATCAATACAGTTTAACAAGCTGAAAGCCGTTTTTATAGATGGGAGACATGATGTAATTAAAGTTGTTTTATTGATAGTATCGTATGTTTATTAGGCTGATTTTATACTAAAACTGTTATTATCCTGGGTGACACAAAACAACAATTGTTTCTCGAGTTCTATTATTCCGGTTTAGGCATTGTATAGTTTTCGGTCTTACAAATGATGGTTTTCTATTGTGCAGTGTATTGGAAATATATAGTAACTTCCTCTCCTTGATTTGTACTTGATTTGTACTTGATTTGTACTTGATTTGTACTTGATTTGTACTGGTGATTCTCCCTCCACGTGGCATCTTACGGGTCACTGGTAAATTACATTCTGAGTGTACTGGCTTACCAATGTTTTAATATCCGGTTCTTTAAACGCCCCGGGCGACTCCCGCCATCGTCACTACCGTCACTACCAGCTGTGCCAAGGTTGTGCCAAGGTTGTGCCACAGGGGTCAACGGTCAGACGTGTGCGTGACCTCTGCGCTCTGTGCTGATCCGCGACTGCTGACGCTGTTAGTGCTTCCATTATGGAGACTGACAAGAAGAGGACTGATTACAGATCGTGTGTGAAATTCTACTAGACATTCAGGATTTATGATCAGGAATTAATTTTTATTTCGAAGGGATAGCGAAGCTTTTACTCAACGGCTAAACAATGAACCCTTTAAAATAGCAAGCAAGGAATAATTAATCGTTGGTACAGTTCTGGATTATTTGTACTGGAATTAAACTACTTTGATTTGAGATGAGTTCCTAGCTCTGATGAGATTTGCCACGTCAGGCTGGAGCAGTATATTTGGTAATATCGAAAACAGTCCCAGTTTCAGTACTAGCCGTAGTAAGTTTCACAACAATAGGCGGTTGATTACGGTCTCACAAGGAGAATAAATTCTAAAATAAAAATACCCCCGTCGCAGCAAACCTGCATACTCAGCGAATTTCCAATGAATATATAACACGATTCCACTTAACGGGATTCACAAGAAATGTATTCACAAACAAGCGATATTTAAAATATTAATTATTCTCCAGGGCATGAGTAGATTTGCTGCAACAAGGCACACAAAATAATGGGTTTTTATGGTAATATCAGCTTAGTGAAGTCACATACCAAGTTTCATCCATATACATTCATAAATAAGCAATATATAACATCTTTATTATTCTCCACAAAAATAACATGGGGACCAAATACCTAGGTTTGCTGCTACGGGAACCATAGGTGAAATTTTTTGTGTGCAAACAGCAATAAACCACAACCAAACACAACCAGATGAAGCCATAAATTTCGTCAGTTTATGTTCATAAACAACCGAGATATAAAATTTTTCTTTTTCTCCGTAAGAATAACATTGGACAACGTGTTTAGCACTTTCAATATCTCAGTAACCAATTGACGTAGAGCAATGATCAAGATACCAAATTGTTTGTTTTGTTAAAGCTGAATGCAACGGTATAAATTAAAATTTGATTTAAATGATAATTACATGAGAAAAATCCAAAAAACCCATTTTTGGGGTACAAAACCCCCACAAACCCCCCCTCCCATAGTCCGATTTTTCTGGTTTTCGAACTTAAAGTCATAAATGTCAGTTTACACATTTGAGCCAAATTTCATTAAGATCGGACCCTTTTTACGAGGCTGGCCCGCCCATTCATACGGGACAGAAAACCAGCTTTTGTCCAATGATGTTTTGTGATTCGTCAGACCGAAAACAATTATATCTGTCGGGGCCAACCCGGTTCGCCCGAGCGGCGGCCATTGCTCGCGGGGTCAGATGGCGTCGTTCAGTCACAATACCCCCGGGCCCGATCGTGTAAATGTTGTTACAGTATATCTCATTACATTCAACAAACAAGCTTGATCCTTAACATGTGTTACTGTTACATAACTTGTATAAGATAAATTACTTTCTCATAAATATCGGCTTGACTCAAGTTTGAGTAACAACCGTTGCTTAGCTGTATTACTTAAACTTATTTGGAACGAGGTAAATTGACAGTAACAACATTGGACTGCCCTTCTTAACAAACTTTAATGTTTGTCTGAGTTTTGGAATAAAGGATAGGGTAATTTTACAAATATAAGACGTCGATGGGTCTTGCAGAAACGAGTCCATTCGTGCAGAAGCTCAAGTACACCAGGAACTGTATAATCGACTACATTCAGCTAAATCTAATTCAATCTTTTGTATGAACAAAATCTGCTGGCAATTGGTTCATTGGTTCGTTGTTAAGATAAAACGCATAGTACGTTTTCAAGTTGATTTCACCGCTAAAATACGAAATTATTAGATGCTAGACCCGGTCTGTTTCATAAGTCGGTGTTACCGAAGACTCTTAAAGTAACTATTTGTAACGCAAATTTATGGTTTGAAAAACAGTATTATTTATTTTTGACTGAATAATTAATAAATAATCTGAAAAGTAGGCTTTCTTAAACAGTCCTTATAACACTCATGATTACTGACTACATAGCACTCATGAGTTGGAATATCTCATGTCTCCAGACTGTATCTGATTATGTTCGAGTCCTGTGCATGCATTCATGATCTGGACACTCCGCATTTCTCTGAGAAGGGGCATCCACACCTATTAAACTATAGCAAGAAACAACTTCTTCATTAGCATAGTAGCTGTCATTACTCACGGGTGTAATAAAAAACGTATTACAACACTTAAAAATAGGTTTACACTTATATTGTATTCAAACATCAGACGGCAACCGAGTACAAATTGTGATGATGATTCAAAATAATAAATACGCCCGTCGCAGCAAACCCGCATACTCAGCGAATTTACAATGGAGATATAAATTTCTTAGTACTACATAAAGCCAATTACCAAGTTTCATAAACACGTATTCACAAATAAGCGATATATACAATTTTAATTATTCTCAATAAGAATAACATTGGGGTTGAGTATTGTTGCTGCAACAAGGAACACAATAAATGGGTTTTTATGCTACTATCAATATAACTCAACTAGTTGAAGTCGTATACCAGTTTTTATTTATTTATGTTCATAATTAGGGGGGACATAGCATTTCATTATTCTCCAGAAGAATGGGCTGATTACGCAGGTTTGCTGCAACAAGGAACACAAAATAATGGGTTTTTATGCAAATATCAATAGAACTCATCTAAGTGAAGTCACATACCAAGTTTCATCCATATACATTCATAAATAAGCGATATATAACACCCTTATTATTCTCCATAAGAATAACGTGGGACCAAATACCTAGGTTTGCTGCAACAAGGAACACAAAATAATGGGTTTTTATGCAAATATCAATAGAACTCATCTAAGTGAAGTCACACACCAAGTTTCATCCGGGAGCGTTAAACAAATCCCATTTCAATTTGTTTATTTAATATTCAGTAATTATGATGAGTGTAAATTTGAAATCTCCTAAAAATATAAATTCATATCCATCCCGCGCCATTGATTAAGAACCCACAAGTTTGGCTTTTTAGCTGAATGTAACCGTTGAGGGTAGTACCAAAACACAAATACAACAAATAAAATACCCCCGTCACAGCAAACCTGCATACTCAGCGAATTTCCAATGAATATATAACATAACACATTAAAACGCTTAACAGGATTCATAAGCGATGATGCTGTGAAAAAAACCTTAGCAAGAAACCTTATGTAGAATAAATTTCCTCACAGAGTAGCACGAATATTCCCCACTTTGACATAAATTATTATTACTAAGATAATTAAAATTTAAAGATTGATTTTTCATTTTTGCATTTTAACAAATCTGCATACAACCAAAAATTCTCTTGCTGCCATCTGAAATGCTCTGGCGAACCAATGGTTTGAGAAAGTGTGTCTCATGTAGGATACGAAGGCAAGTCAAACCGGAAATGCGGTCACGTTAACGGAAATGTAGCCACGTTCCGCTCCGTTTCACTTCTCCGAGTTCCGCTTGGGAAACATTTTGCTCAAACAAATCTGGAAAACCTTAAATTATTATAGGTCATCACTTCAACCAAAATAACTCAGCCAATATGTTTTTGGTCAATGGATTAATAAGAGTCCTATGAATAAAAACCTACTCTCTGAGTACAGCCATAGCAGTTAACTAATAAAGTGCCTATTATTGTACACTCAGACTGTACACAACCGGGTGGTGGGAAGCGTAGATTAATCTCCGGTTCAACTTTATGGAGCAAGCTATATTGATTTATCAACAATGGTTTTAATAAATTGATTCTCAATAAAATTCAAATACCATAGAAAAAAAGAGTAAACATTTAAGAGCAGTCGCGTTTTTCCAACGTGAGTTTATTATTTTTATGAACGAAAAATAAACTTAATATTTGAACACATACTTTGCCAAAAATAACATTTTACAAGAGTAAACTAAAACTTGTCGTGGTATATCTGAACTGCCTGTTGGGTAAAATGCTTTTGCATGCTTGTAACGGGGTTTGAACCGTATGATTAATTTTGGATGGTAAAACGTTTTACGAGGTGTTAAAGGATAGGATAAATTTGTATATTAGTGTGTGTAGTAATTTGTTTACTTAGGTTTTCAAGACAATAATTGCGAGAAAGAAAATCTTTATATATCATTCTATAAGCGAAATTTTTAAGTCAAAATTGTGGGATGGTGGGAGACGACTCAAATTAAAGGTCTTGATCCCGGGGAATCGGGAATACCCCCGTCGCAGCAAACCTGCGTACTCAGCGAATTTCCAATGCATAATATTTGAATACCACATAAAGCCGCATACCAAGTTTCATAAAAATATATTCACATATAAGCGATATATACAATTTTAATTATTATCCATAAGAATAACATTGGTAATGAGTATTGTTGCTGAAATGAGGAACATAAACAATTGGTTTTTATGCAAATATAAATAGAAACCATGCGAAGCCACATACCAAGTTTCATCAATATTCAATCATATAGCCACATATGATTTTAGTTATTCTCCATAAGAATAACATTGGGGATGAGTATTGTTGCTGCAACAAGGAACACAAAATAATGGGTTTTTATGCAAATATCATTAGAACTCATCTTGGTGAAGCCACATACCAAGTTTCATCCATATACATTCATAAATAAGCGATATATAACATTTTAAGTATTTTCCATAAGAATAACATGGGGACCAAGAACCTAGGTTTGCTGCTACAGGAACCATGGGCGAAACATTTTTGTTGTGCAAACAGCAATAAACCACAACCAGATGAAGCGATAAATTTCGTCAGTTTATGTTCATAAATAACCGAGATATAAAATTTGTCGTTTTCTCCATAAGAATAACATTGGACAACGTACTGTGTTTAGCACTTGTAATATCTCAGTAACCAATTGACGTGGGGCAATGATCAAAATACCATGTGTTTATCATTTTCTGTTTTTAATTAATAAGAGATAATGTTTCGATAAAACAGCTATTTTTGTAAACAGTCTATTTGTCCAAACGTGGCATTTAAAAAATTACATTATCATAGTTTTATATTAGGAGTATATCTTAACATAACCGAAAGGCATAAATATATGTTCATTATATAAATAAAAAACCTACTTGAATGTCAACTCTCATAATGGAAATAAAATACCCCCGTAGCAGCAAACCTGCGTACTCAGCGAATTTTTAATGCATAATATTTGAATACCATATAAAGCCGCATACCAAGTTTCATAAAAATATATTCATATATAAGCGATACATACAATTTTAATTATTATCCATAAGAATAACATTGGTAATGAGTAGATTTGCTGAAATGAGGAACATAAACAATTGGTTTTTATGCAAATATAAATAGAATTTAACTAGGCAAAGCCACATACCAAGTTTAATCAATATTCAATCATAAGTAAGCACTATATAACATTTTAATTATTCTCCATAAGAATAACACGGGGACCGAGTATCTAGGTTTGCTGCTACAAGTAACTAAAAAAATGGGGTTTTATACAAATATCAATATAACTCAACAAGGGGAAGCCACGTAGCGTACATTTCTCAAGTATTTCAGCTTGAAACTTAATCTTTTTGGGGATAAGGAAAATACACATTCTATATATATATATACGAGTGAACCCAGACACATTGTAAGCACTTCACAGATTCACTCGGGTGGCAATTATTTTTCTAATCGTTTTAATCAATGGCAATTTTTATCTCGAGAGGTACACCACGTATTCATTTTGCATTCACGTGTCAAAACTAATTCTTTTCATCAGCGTGTTATTAATCCTATGATTAAGGTTTTCGATTAATAGCTGCCAAGAATGAAATTCATATGTCGGGGTGTCTGTTTCTTTGTGTACGAGTTTTGGTACGACTGTCCATCATTAGGCATGCGGGTCAGTTTTTTACTAAGTCACAATCTTGCAAACCTTAAGCGAATACCTTGGCAATAATTATCATTAGTTAAGTTTCTTATTAGCTTTGTTTCGTGACTGGTATTTTGAATGATATATTTTAGTATCATGAATTGATTTGTTCAATAACTCGAGAAAACGAAAATTGGGAACTAAAAAGTGTTTCACTGAAAAGGTCAAACGGTGATAAATTAAACCGGTCTCTACTAATGACCAGTTCAATATTGATCTGTAAACGTGAAGCCTTTTAAGTGTATAATGCAAATTACTTCAGGATTAATTGTTTTTGTAATTAGACATGTCAATCTGATAAATAAACGAGTTCGCACGCAGCACGCTGACGTGAGGGAAGTGAATTTCCACATAAAAAATTTAAAAACCCCAAATTAGTCTAAAAACATACTTGTATTCCAATTTTTATTGAAATCTGAATTTGTTGGCTGTTCTGATGCTCCTGGTTTCATTTACCTTCAAAGCTGGGCATTATAATGTTAGAAGAAGGTCCAGTCGGGCTTTAAAGTAGGCGTGAGGTTGCTGGGGATGATAAAAGTACTCTAACAAAGGAGTAGCAGACTTTTCTAAAACCCATAAGACAACGTACTGTGTTTAGTCTAAACACATTTTCTTTAATAAATATTTATGCTAGGATGACGAGGGGGGGCTTAAAACTTTCGCCTCACTAATTCCCATCTTTATACGTGGATTAATTATACTCGATGGAGTCTCGATAATAATAAATGAAAAGGTCAAATACTGTTCCCTTCACTGCCGTGGTTGCAGCTGTATTCAATTACCGTGGACCAGTTGTGATCTAGTTTCCTTGTTTTCTCTTGTTCGCGGTTCGCGAATTAGCCCGACTCCCGGCTGGCCCTCCAAGGACCGGTTCAGCGGCTTTTAATTTGCAAATGAGAACCGCGAGAGTTGCGGACAGATTGGTTCCTGGGGACTTTCCACTGCTGGGTGACTGGGGAGATGGTGATGACCCCCCACGCCTTACATTCTGCTGAGTTGGTTGTAACTGGCCATTCATTTGATTGTTGAAACTCAAAACTGCTACCGTACACGTTAAGACGTTGGTCCCAGTCAACAGATCGTGTTAGAGACACTAGTGCGACCTAAAACTCCGACAACAGGCCTAGGCCAGAAGTAAAGACGAACTTTACTATTCTTTACTGGCGTATAAAACCTTCTTTATTGCAATCGAGAGTAACTATTGCATTGCAAGGTCCAGATTACAAAATTTTGCATAAGACCAATATTAAGTTGCCCTAGATTTTTCGCCCGCAGTCTTCAGGACTACCAACATCCTGAATTTATTTCGACATAAAACCTAGAATTTAATTTTCCCAGCTGTTTGTCATGAACTCATAAATCGAGTACGAGTAAGATATTTCAGTTAGATGACTTAACC
Source organism: Allygus modestus (assembly GCA_963675035.1). Taxonomy (NCBI): domain Eukaryota; kingdom Metazoa; phylum Arthropoda; class Insecta; order Hemiptera; family Cicadellidae; genus Allygus; species Allygus modestus. Next base: position 83,811,728 of record OY776115.1, read on the forward strand.
GTTGGTTGCAAGCAACAGAACATGTTCAAGGGCCGGTGAAAATTTGTAAATTAACGAAACAAGTGGAATACGTTATTAATGATTAGCAGTGACGTGCTTTCCTGGGTTTCCAGTTTTAACACCAAAATACTCCAAATGTCACATTTGCATCCGCTAATCCTTTACTGAAACTGGCAGGAGGGAGTTAGGTTTGAAGGGTTTATATACCACTTATAAAATATTTTCCATTAGTCATTTAATAAGCTGACTTTCAAGGAGCCAAAGAAAATGACTACTTCAAAAACAAAACTGGAAAGGTTACTTAATTTTTTAATAATTTAGGTTTTCACCATAAAATGATTATTGCATTTGTATTTAACTGTTTCCGTTTCTGGTTTGTAAACTCTATTCACTACTTGAAGCTTAATCTTAATCTCTCCCAATCCCCACGCCAACGCATCTGGGGCGTATTTTAAGGCAAATATGAATTATGTGTGTAGAATGTGTGAGGAAGGGGGTGTTTAAGAAATCAGTTTGTGCTATAGTCTTATACAAAACGACTGTATTCTTTCTGATGGGCTTTAGTAAAATCGGTTGAATTACATTAAATCATTAATTTGGGCTATATTTGAGCTCTATAGCTTTTATTTTTATTTTTAAGAAGGTAATAAGAAAATTAAATAAAACATACATTATAGGTTAAAATGTTGATACAATTGTTCTCAATAAGGATTAATTTAGTTTGTAGTTTCTATAGTGTTATTATTTATGTCATTCACAAACCAACGCGTCTATGTTCCTCGTATTATTTTTCTTTGAACCTGTATAAATATCAGTGCAATTTGAACAGTCTGCGTTATGGCTGCGTTACGCGTCATAGAGCCTGCGAAACTGTCTGTTACACGAGTGATAAAATGCCGTACCAACTGTTGATAACTAATTAGTGTGTCGTGACGGGGGGAGAGGGGGAGGCGCGAGACTGAGCGTGACAATGGGGGGAGAGGGGGTCAAGAAGTGCTACGTATAGCGTGACGTAATTGATGCACGGTCTCTATATCGTTAAACAGAGTTTGATACATACAGCAGAGCAATGGTTAGTAAACACGGGGCGTCCACATTCTGGAAAGTCAGGGAATGTCAGGGAAAGTCAGGGAAAGTCAGGGAAACAAATTTTGGTCGGGGAAAGTCGGGGAAGTAGGCCCAAAGTCGGGGAAAGTCGGGGAAATTCACCCCAATGATGGATTTGAGGGGACTTTGTTATGCTCTAGTCAGCCGTAGTCCTGACCATTGCAGCATTTTTTTCAGGTTTTTTTCACAAGAAGTGTACAACAATTGAATTCTTTTGTTGTACCCTTGTGTGTTTTTTTTTAAATTATTAGTTTTTCTTAGATATAATTTAAGTACATTAAGCCCTGTCGTCAAAATGTCAGCAATGTGTTTGTATTTTCAATAAAAAAATAAATAAAAATACCCCCGTCGCAGCAAACCTGCGTACTCAGCGAATTTCTAATGCATAATATTTGAATACCATATAAAGCCGCATACCAAGTTTCATAAAAATATATTCACATATAAGCGATATATACAATTTTAATTATTTTCCACAAGAATAGCATTGGTAATGAGTAGGTTTGCTGAAACAAGGAACACAAACAATGGATTTTTATGCAAATATAAATCGAATTTAACTAGGCAAAGCCGCATACCAAGTTTAATCAATATTCAATCATAAGTAAGCGCTAACATTTTAATTATTCTCCATAAGAATAACACGGGGTTTTATGCAAATATCAATATAACTCTTGGGTGAAGCCACATACCAAGATTATTAATTTATGTTCATAATTAAGGGAGTCATTACATTTTACTTATTCTCCACAAGAATAACATGGGGGCGAAAAAGACCCTTCCGCTTGCTAAAAATATTTATTAAAGCTTATTCTGTGAAGATTCAAAACACATTTTACATTAAATATTTACGGTAAGCTTTTAAAATAACGTAAACTGATTGCTTATAATTTTAATTTTAATATTATGTAACTCATTGAAGTAAATTAAATTGAATGGCTGCACACAGTTCAATTAAACTGATTTGTTGATGTAAAGTTTACCATTTTGTGTATATTTTGCATTAATGTACCAATGGGAAACAATAACGCTTTTCCAGAAACATAAATACCCCCGTCGCAGCAAACCCGCGTACTCAGCGAATTTCAAATGCATAATATTTGAATACCATATAAAGCCGCATACCAAGTTTCATAAAAATATATTCATATATAAGCGATACATACAATTTTAATTATTCTCCATAAGAATAGCATTGGTGATGAGTAGATTTGCTGAGACGGGGAACACAAATAATTGATTTTTATGCAAATATAAATATAATTTAACTAGGCGAAGCCACATACTAAGTTTAAACAATATTCAATCATAAGTAAGCGCTAACATTTTAATTATTCTCCATAAGAATAACATGGGGTTTTATGCAAATATCAATATAACTCTTGGGTGAAGCCACATACCAAGAGTATAATAATGGTACAGCTTTTTTAAATTGTCACTAGACATGTAGAAAGACAAATTAAACCCTTAATCCATTAATCTAATAATACAAACAAATCAAAACAATATATTAGTATCATAAAATCTCAGCTGATCATAGAATTTAAGCAGTTAAACAATGTTTATTTTATGTAGAAAATATGGTACGCGTACGATAAATGTTTCCAGCAACACTGCAGACTGGATTGGTGATCACGTGACCTTACAGCTGCTTTAACGAGGTCTATTCCGGTTAACTAGAAAACCTTAAATGAATCGACTCAGTAACCCGTACAATGTGTATGGACCTTGCTTCGAACATTGCTAGACTATTGCGTGCCTGTATACGGTAAATTTCTAATCCAATTCAACCGGAAGGAAGGAAGAAACTACTTTCTCGAGCGAGTGGAGGAAAGATACCCTTCTGGAAAGACCTGTGACCACAGTCGTAATTTGGAAGGAGTGATATCAAAATGCCGGTTTATAGAAATGAGTCTGTTACTGAATGTAGTTCAAAATAAACTCATTATGACATGACTTTTGTTCATTCTTCGCTCATAATATCACAGGGAATAAATAACTTAAATTCCCAAAAATTATACATAAGCATTTAAATTTAACAAAGAGCTTGGATAAATTACAATTGGGACGTGAATGTTTAATTTGTTTATGGACAACGCTTTTTAATTAGACTTTGTACAACGCAATTCCTAGTTCCGCTAGATTAACAGCGAATTTCCTAAGGAAGGTGATTTCCTATTAGCATGACCCGCAGGGTGAAACTTAATCCCGGGACTACCATAGAAGTTCCTAATGTGACCACCTGTAATACGTTTTCACAAAACTTGCCGTATATTGTGAACCACTGTTAACGTATATGAAAATTAAACCAGAAGTTCTTCAGAAAATTCTAAACAAGAAAACTTTTGTTTTTTCTTAATAGTATTTTTTTAAATTCATTTATGTGGCTTACAGTTTATACACATTTGAGTTATTTTTATCTAAGTATAAATTTACAGTGAACTAAGTTTTAAGTGGTTGTAATGATAGAAAATATAAATAAATCAAATAAAAACCATGAGACCATAAGCCCAGTGTTCAGTTTAAGTGTATCGAATGTAGTTTATTGTATCCCGCTTAGTTGTAACAAAACGTGTCACGCTACTTAAGAAATTATGCGTGTAACTAAACAAATAAACGTATTTACCACAGCAATATTTAATTACTGTAAATGAAAACATGATTTAGGGTCTCATTTTATTTACTTTGATCCATGGAATGATAGGCTTTGGGTGTTAGGTGTATACATACAATGTATATACTTTTTACACCTTTGTACTGATGAGCAGTTTATTCAAATAATATACATTATTTTAAAAATTGCATTTTAATTTATGGGAAAGGAAAATAAATTTTGTACGTACAAACTTAAACCTAAAGTTTTTAAAACCCTTCGTAGAGAAATCGAAATATATTTTTGAAAACCCCTTGAAAGTGCTTGTTGTCAGAGGTACCGTTACGGGGACCTAGAGACGGTTAAAGTACCACCATGAAATTTGTCACTTGGTCAAGTAAGTGATGACCCTCCAACGTGTTAAAATTATGATACTATAGAAAATTCAGTTGTTTCAATGGCCCCCCGTAAGACTCGCGGGTCTGATTGGTCTTAAGTAGTGCACTGTTGAGACGCGGATGAATGCAATCCCAGAGACATTGAGTTGAGACAAGGTAAGCAGCACCCGTGTTGGGATTGACTCATTTATCTTGGGCTGCAGAGAGAATGATTCTAGAGTGGGACTCCTTTTAATATAGTTTAAATAAATTAACAAATTTAAATATGACGAATCCTAGTCTGAATAAGGTACGATAACTATACAGTTTGACTCGAAACCCATTACTTACACAATCTTATGTTATACATACGAAGTGATAAAAACCTTCTTTGCGTGCCTTTTAAATTTCACTTATTTTAAACATTTATATACAACAAAAATTCAAATTACAATTCCTAAACTAAATACATTTCAAAATTATCAATTCTCCGTACAATCAAATGGGCGTTACAATGTGCTGTTGCTTGATGAGCGTTGTAATAGTTAAAAGTTTGGCCACTTGAGTGCAGCACGTTACCGAGAACTGGCTTGCAGGAATGCCATCTGCTAAAAACATAATTCTTGACCTCTGATCTATTTACAAATGAAACTTATTCATCGAATTGGGCTTTACAAAAACTAAAATGGCTGGAACAAATCCAAACTTAATAATAACATGTAAATTAATTCTAAAACATATTGAAAGATAATTAGATACTTAAAAATTGACTTTAACATTTAATAATCGACTTTTGCAAAACTGTGACAATGTGCTTTTTCATCAGAATAAAACATAAACACTACAAGAAAATTCACAACGCAGAGAATGTGGCTTATGAATGCAACGTTTTACAGTACAACATCCACTATAAATAATCCACTATATTTAACTGTGTTATGTCAACAGCTTCTATTACTCTACAAGGCATGTATATATAGACTGATTACTTTGTAATTTCATACAACCACAACCACAAAATATCGCCTATTGAATTAGTTCAATACACCATTATTATCTTTGGTTCATGATCAGAATTAAATAGCTTTATTACATTGAAAAATTAATGAGTTAAAAACAAACGTTCGCATGGTTTGTGCACTAAAATAATGATTACGGGTCAAAATGGTTTGGCCAGGAAGCATTGTTGGCATTAGGACCACCGTATGAGAGCAAACTTCAATTTGTGCTTATCCCATTTGTATTGATTTTGTATTGATTCTCAACACGACGATCTCTAATATCATAACATAACCACTGTGTTAGACCAATAGACTCTCATAATAAACATAATTAATTCCAAATTATACGGGTCATATCATGTATCATTACATAATTATACATTACTGAAATTCTTAATCTTATGATATGGATTTGGGCCGCTTTCCCTGAAAATGCCTTTGAAGTGGGTATAAAAAACAAGATACGTTAATTTTATTAATTTTATGCAATACCGAAATCTCTCTATATATGTTGACTGGTTAATTGACTGGTACTTTGGATAGCAGTTTTGTATACTGTTGAGACGAGTTTTTTTTATTACTAAGAAGGAAATGGGATTAATCAGATTAGTATATTTTTCGAACACAGTATAAAACTAAATTCTAACAAGTATCTTTTTTTTAGTTAGCCAAGGGGATGTGAATAAAGCAAAGCAAAACTTTTACTCCATGTTAAGTAAATAGGAAAATTAAATGCTGTTTTATTATTTACATCACCAAATGAGTTTAATCACCGAGTACAAAATAAAAACCTCATCGTAATGAAAAAGTTATAATAGAAAAACTATATTTCAAATAAACTAAAAATGAAATTTGCTTTAATGGTTGTTATCGTTATTATTATATTTCTAGGTGACCCAAACCCCTATTAAGTAGCCCTTACCCTTACCCTTAAATCGACCTTACCCTAGCTTGCATTAGACCAAACCTTTTCTGTTTCTTATAACACCAAGGGTTAAAGCTTTATGTAATGTTGTGCTGATGTAATCATATGTTTGTTATAATCGTTATTGCCACTCGACGGGTGAATTTAGATTTTTGATTAATTAATTGTTCCACATTGTAATTCCTTCAGTGTATTTTAAGACATTAAAAAATGAACTAAGCAAAGATTTGTACATATGTTATAATATATAATACATGTACATGTAGTATTATTTACTATTAACATGTATTTTATTATTTATTATTAAATGTAATACTATATAGAAAGTGCGTAAGGGAAACGTAAAAAACATATGGGATTGTTTTTCGTGTTGTTTTGCTTGCTTGAATGATTGATTCAAGTCGAGGTCTAAACGTCTTGTAATTTAAGTTTTTCAAGTGCCTGGAAGGGTTCTTTGTATATGTTTTGGAAGAATATAAATCAATTTAATTACTGTATGGATAATAGTTGTCAATACGTAACTGGTAAAACAGCACGAACAGATGTTACAGCCATATAACTTGAATCATACTAATATTTTAAATGTGAAAATATGGATGTTTGTGCGTAACTCTGTTCCATCACATGAAAACTACTGGACCGATTGAGCTGAAATTTTCAGAGAGGTACTTGATAGTCCTGAGTAAGATATAGGCATTAAAGTTATGAAAAGTTGTGAAAAGTTGTGAAAATCATATAGGGCTATGCCCCACGGGGGTTCAAAGCTCCCATGTATTCCTTATGGACATTCATTTTTGTTTGAGCTGATGAAATCCAAACAGCTGATTCGTAGTGGTTCCACGTGGCTTGTGTGTTCAATTCAACTAAAGTCAATCAGGTGTAATCAATTTTCTGCTTTTTATACAATTCTGTACATGTAGGCTTTAAATGTAACATTTTTATGATTTTCAGTTTTATTACTTTAATAGTTGTTTATCTGAATGGGTTTATCTGGTCGCTTACTTTTATTAAATAGGTACTCGGTTTCTGTTGTAAACTGGCCAAGTCCAAAATTTTTAATGCAAGTATAGTGTATTATTTATTTATATTTTAAAGAAATGTTTTTCCTGATTAAATTAATACCTCATAACAGCCATTCCAAGTGCCGCATGGGACATTTTAACCCTGTTTTCATCATTATATAGGAACTATTGGAGATTATCCTGGATTTGTAAACGTACAATAAGCTCGATACCACGCCTACTACACGAAAGGACCGGGTCTAGATATTTGTATTTTAGGAGATTTGAATGTTTATTTTAAATCAAAATTTAATTTAAAACAATATTCTTATTTTTTCCTTTATAATTCAAATCAACATTCTGAGGATAAATAATTTACGCAATATTTGAGCTAATAAATTTTAAATGATGTATCTATAATTAGTCATTATTTGTATTTAATTTAGGTACCTTTTGTTGTAACTAAAATAATTATGTTATATACATATACACTTCCACCCCGCCATCCTTATACTCTATAGGGATAGCCAGATTTGATAGCTTAGGCACAGAAGGTAAACATCAGAACTCATATTTATTGGAGGTTATCTGCCTGTTGACATACACCTGAATAATGCCCGTATCCATTTCATGCATACACGCTTACTGCCCACTGCCATGCCGCTGGTACGGCGAAATAGAGAGAGAGAGAGAGAGGGTACTCGTACAGTCCGCGCCAAGAGATCAGTAGTACAGTCAACGCCCGTCGCCACTAGCGCCAACTGGCAGCGGGTCGCTGAAGCAGTCTCTCCGACTTCTCAACAGGCGTTGAGTTATTTCCATATGGCTTGCCTGTCTTATTGTATATGTAGTCATTGGTCATAGCGCTCATGGGGATTGACCGTGACTCCAGAACGAAGAACCTTCAATATTTGCTTACCTCGTGTTTTTACGTTTTACAACATTTAAATAGGATTTTCTCAACACAATGTAAGTCATACTTTGGCTCGCACTTTCGTTGACGGGTATTTTTTAGAATGAAAACTATAGCCAGGCTAACATTGCCACTCCAAATTCAGAGGCATTTTAAGTTGCTTGAAAGAGGAAACTACTGGGGCATTTCACCATTTCTGCTATTATTAAATTGAATACAGATAAAGCAGTAGTAATGTTTGCTATAGGTACTAATCTATGATAACTTATCTCCAGTTGTTTATTTTTTATTTTCAAGGACAATTCCCCCGAAAACCGCAAAAAACACAAAGTAAACGTTTTTCAGAAACATATTTAATTAAAATTTGGTGGTTATAGTGATTCGGGTCAAATGTTTTGAATTATTGTTATTTCATTTGAAATATAAAAAATAAACAATAGGCAGTCATATAAAGTGAATATTATCTGTAATAATTATTGTGATGTCACGAGGAAAATCCAAAACCCCTTTCCCATAAGATTAACATGGACAACTTTATGGACGCGTTTTTTACTTTTCTCTACAACCACTAAAATGATTCAAAATACTAAAGTATTTGTTTTTTTAAGTTCTAATTATTTTATTGTATCAATATTAATTTAATATTTTTTATTTGTTTGGTTATTTTCCTAGGAATTACATTAAAGCAGTTCCAGCTGCAGCGACACGCCTCTAGTGTGTTTAACAACATGGAACCCCCCAAACAGCAACTTGGTAAGCGTGAATTATTATCTCGAGTGTTGTAATTTAATGATATAACTTCACCCCGTATTTCATTGCTTTAAGCCAGTGACTCTTCTTACCTAACAAAAAGAGTGTATTAGTTGTTCCACTACACTTTTTTATAGGGAAAATGTTAATTCTGGGTAGATGCCCACAAAAAAGCTATCACTTGGCCACCGCATTTTGGAAAACTAAATTTTTTAAATTGTATCACACGGTTCTCAATAATGTCAGTCACAGCCATATGTTTCTGAAGTTCTTGTAGACACCGTCACTTGTTTTAAACGCTTGTACTATATCAAATTGAATTTGGAATGAGATCAATTTTGAAAAATAAATAAAATTAAATAATTTGAAGCAGTTTACATGAATGAATATTACAAGCAATAAATTACAAGTATAATAAAGGTTTATTAACATTTTAAAACTACGATATTGTGTTTTAATGTCATTTAAGAATATTTATGTAATAAATACTTTTGTGATAAAATCAACAAACAATGAAGATAATAATAGTTAATACTAGCAATGGCCGATAGCAGTAAATACTATCCAAAACACATTTGGACATTTTTATCTCTTGCTCTTCCTCGGTTTGATGGAAAGGTTGGTTTTCAGCCCCCCCCCCTCCCCAAGGAAGGCCGGGTTGTGCCAGAGGCTGGTGCACAATCAAAGAAGAAGAAGAAGAAGAGTAAACACAGATCTTCGTCTCGGTCACCCAAGAGGAAGGGGTCTAGTTCATCTACCGGCTCCCGGTCTCTCTCCCCAGTGGCCCGGCAGAGGGGGTGAGTAGTATTGTTTACTGTCCACCTAGCAATGCAGGGATTCCGTTGTAACGGGTGTTACACTTTGGACACTTTAATTGTAAATTACATACAAAAAGAATGATTGAATCTGAATTATTAAACTGGCTCTAATAAGAACCAATCAATCTACATTATATTTGATATTAACAATTTTTTGTTCCTTGTTGGTTAGCCTAAAATATAGAAAAAAGAAGCGTACTATAATAGTAGAGATAACATATTATTGTTAACTTTTTTAGGTGTTATTACCAAAATTAATAAACTCTCAATAGAGCTATGTATTTAAATTCTAGTTAAAATTAATATAAATATACCAAAAACTGAATGGTTGTGGGTTGTGTTGATTGTAACACACGTTACATTAAATTATGTAACCCCCGTTACACAAATTACTCCTTAAATTATAAAACTAAAATTCAAACAATAATACCAGAGCATTAGGGAAACCCATAATCTCACTTTTACAGTAAAACTATTTTTAAAAAGGGTTTGTTCATTTTGTAATACTAACTTTTGTTAAAAAAGTGTAACGGGTGTCCGTAAGTGAACAGCTTGCTCTACATTCCTTATTTCTTCATTCATTTGGAGTTATGTTTTGTGAACAATTGATCAGCTACATTGTAGGGGTTTTATATATGATAACACCTTAAAATTTTTTTTAGCTTTTTATCCCATTTGACTCCATATGCTTAAGGCCTTAAAATATAAGTGTATCCCTAAAGCCAAAAATCACTGCCTCTTGTAAATGCCTATGGTTACTAGACACTAAAACTATATCTCCTCATTTGAATGTCTAGAAAAATGTGATATGTCTGTTTTAAAATAAAACACATATTTTTTGGAACAGTGGTGCATTTACAATAGTTTCAGAGCTCTTTCGTGGGATCCATAGGAAAAAGCAATAGGCAGAGATCCTTGGCTAAAGGTATATTGCATATTTAAACTATAAATTGTCACTTTCGTTATCGTTATACTCCTTAAACCAAGAATGGGCTGGGGTAGTGTTCAGTTATAAGTTATATTCTATTAAGAATTTGAGTTAGCACTTAAGGAAAACGGTCCAAAACAAGATTTTTAAATAATTTGTTATTTGCAAATTTTAAAAATATATAACAAATAAATCTGTATTTAAAGCACTGATTTTGGAATCATATGGGAACCCCACTGTGCCAAATTTGAAAGTGGTATCGTGGTATCGTGGTAAAACTCCAAAATGTTTTTATGATTTATATATCTGTCAACATTCAGGAAAATCTCAATTTCCCCCATTGGTATTAAAAGTTCCAATTTTTATTTTGCAGATATGGTTTGGTCAAGTGATTGTAAATCTAAACATGTAAGCATGTGCTAGCCGTAAGTTCATCACTTCCTCCACAAATTTTTCTCCCACTCTATGAATTTTCTCAGTGTAACTAATAACGTTGAAGTTCTATTATTTTTTTGTATTTTCACTAAAAATAAAATGCTTTTGTCTTAACTTTAGTGTGAATTTTTCATAAAAGTGTTTGTTAATAAACTAATAAAAGGGGGGAAATAGATGTGGTAATATTTCAGTATCATATATCTTTAAGAAGTTTTTTTTTAGTAAAAGGTTTTTTTAGTAAACAATAAAAATTATCTAGTACATAATTGGAGCACAGCAAATGTTTCCGAAATCCGTGGGCATAGTTAATTTGGAATGTAATGAAATTGATAAATGTTGATGAAGAAGACAAGTGTAAGGCTATAAATATACTCTCTAAAGGGGGGTGTATCGATACACCCCCCTTTAACTTCCAATATCAGTCTAACTTCATCAATGAATCTGGTTTGTATTCTCTTATTTTATTTGCCTAGGATTATTAAAATTATCCCCTAAATTGGGTTTATTATCAAATGATTATGTACATGTTCAACATAACTGTAGAAATACAGTTTTCAACGTTTTATTCCTACCCATCTTACAAAAGCCATTGTTTGCGAAAACTTGTGTAGCAAATCGAGATGTTGTATCTTAGATCTGATCTGATCAGCGAGAAATGCACTTTAGAGGTAGGAATATTTGGCATCATTAATGTGGGAAGGGAGCATATTTCGGCCAATTATGTAGTGACAATGTGTTGCAAGCCTGCGGGGATAGACTTAACCATGTCCTACAATTTTCAATGCAGAATGGTTCTAATGATGATCATATCTCCCGATTCACCAAACATGGTTTCAATTAGTGATATGAAGCATGCACTGTGTTGATAATCAGTTATCGTTTACCACGTACCTATTACCTAAGATGGGAGGAAAACGCTATGTCCATGTTACTCTTATCGGCAAGTTCAATAATGGTTTCATTGGAATGCACGATCTGTGCTGACCACAAATATATTAGTTGGGATAACTGCTGATAGAACAAGGCTTGAAACAAATTTAATTTTCTAGTATGCCTTTAATGTATCATATTATGCTCCTATTTTGTTGATAATCTATAAAATCTATTGACAGTAATATTCTTGTTATGACTGTCACAAGTCATTAAGATGCTGCAAGAAGGAAGTTGTAAAAGACCTCTAGGCTTTATAATGTTCATTTTGAAACATGTTTTAAAAATGTAAAATAAATTATATTTATAACGAGAATTCTTTGGTTTCAATTTAAAGATTATAACTTATCATGTTTGGTAGTGTAAAGTGTATAACATGAAGATTTGTTAACACTTTTACAATTTTTTTACAGTAATGGGGTAGATTTTAAGATTTTAAACATTTTAACATGAGTTAAATTTGTTACCCAAATTTCCCCGGGTTCATAAAAATTTTAACACGTACATATTGCAAATATATGTGACAGGCTGAACAACCCTTCAGGCGAGAATTACGGGAATTCTGCAATTACTTTCTGGAACAATTTTATTTATCACTCTCTTATAACGAATCAACAAAAATGCTATACAAAAATATAAATGAACAAAAGTTTGGTTTCGTTTGCTCTCTTATAGTTAAAAGGTATCCAGGTTATAAGAGAAGGATCACGATTTTGGATTTGCATCATACTGATCTGACTATGTTTTGCAGCCTACATATCCAGCCTACATATTGTTCTCCCCGGTACTGTTCCTTACTATCGAGACACCAGTCAGATATCTCATCAAGTATATGGTTACAGGTAAATGTGCATAATGTTTCATTTACTGTCAGATGTAGTTTACTGGAGAGAAAGTTATAAATGTTCAAAAACCCTTCAGGACATAGTGTAGTATAAAGGGGGGTTGAGTACGAAGTTTTGCTGCAACAAGGAACACAAATTATGGATTTTTATACAAATATTAATGTAACTCGACTAGATGAAGCTACATACCAAGTTATATTAATTTATGTTCACGATTAAGTGATGCATAACATTTTTCTTATCCTCCATAAGAATAACATGGGCTTTGAGTATGCAGGTTTGCTGCTACGGGAACCATGAGAAAAATATTGGTTTTTTTGGAAAATTATCAATAGACCACAACGAAATGAAGCCATATACCAAGTTTAAAAAATAATCGAGATATAGAGATTTATCTCTATAAGGATAACATTGGACAATGTACTGTGTTTAGCACTTTGAATATCTCTGCAACGGTTTGACATAGAATCACAATGATTGTTTTTTAGAGCTGAATTGATTGGTAAAAGCAAATGTGAAGTTTACATTAAAATGAAGAGAGGAAAATCCAAAACCCCCTTTCCCATAAGATTAACATGAGAGATTTTATGAGCAGGTGTTTTGGATTTTCTCGGCAACCACTTAACCTAGGTTAATAATTTAAAATACTAAATCATTTGTTTTTTTAAGCTCTATAAAATGTTCAAAACCAAGATTGGGTGTTTTGAAATGATTATCTTCCTCGTTGCAGCAAACCCCCGTCCTCAACCCCAATGTTATTCTTATAGAGAATAAATAAAATGCTATATATCATTTATGGATGTATTTTTGTGAAACTTGGTATGTGGCTTCACCCAGTTAAATTATATTTATATTTAAACCAATTGTTTGTGTTCCTTGTTTCAGCAAACCTATGTACTCATCACCAATGCTATTCTTATGGAGAATAATTAAAATATCACTTATATATGAATATATTTTTATGAAACTTGGTATGCGGCTTTATGTGGTATTAAGTCATATATTATCTGATGTACTGATGTACTTATGTACCTGGTTCGATCCTGCCTTGAAAATATTGTTAAGCTTTGCCACCATTGTTGTAAGTAGTTTGCCACCTCACATAATTAGTCTATTGTATATTATTTTTCAAAAAAAATACAAACATCTCTGTGACACCTCACGTCCTGTTGTTGTAGGTCCGGCGTCCTCTGATGTCCTCAGAAGATGGACCCAGAAGATGTCCTCCTTCTGATCGGCCCACGGGGTAATGGGCGTGTGGGTGACCGTAAGTTATTTTATCAGCATGCTTGGATCGCGGGGATTGTTTGATTTTCTTAACGAAAACAGCCGAAGTCGCGGGCTGCCTTTGTGTCGGATGTCGGATGCCATCATGCCATAACACCCCGGCCATCACAGCTGGCTCCAGTGTTGCAACAGATGACAATACGCACTCTGCATCGACAATCACTCGGGGGAAACCCAATGTGCAACATGTTCCACAGATTCTATCGATGTTGCACAACGCACTGGGGGCTCTCCACTCTGAAGTGCGAGTACTCTCGCCCACGGGGTGAGGTAATGGAGCGGCCAGTGACCTTGGCACCGATCGGTCCGAACAGTTCGTACCGGCCGATATCAGCGATTGTTTGTTTTATCAATCCCGTGGGAGCGTAATGATTTGATTCGATTTGTCTCTGCTTTAATAATTATTATTTTAGAGTAAAGGGAGTAATTATGTTTTAAATTTTATTCTATAATTTCTTTAATTAATTATATACATTTGCAAGGTACTACTTGCAAATAGGGATTGACGAACCTAAGTTTCATCCGCAAACTATTTACTTAAGAAATTGTTTGATATGTTAAATACCCCCCGCGTACTCAGAGAATTTCTAATGCATATATATGTGACTCACTACGAAATAGAGCTATTTACCAAGTTTCACAAAAATACATCCATAAATAAGTGATATATAGCATGTTATTTATTCTCCATAAGAATAACATTGGGGTTGAGGACGGAAGTTTGCTGCAACGAGGAAGATAATCATTTTTTGCAATTATCAATATAACTGAACCAGGTAAATCTACATACCAAGTTCTCTTAACCCTAGCAGTGGCCTAATGTTGAAGTGGGAAATGGCCAAGCAGATTTGACGATTTTGCAGACCTTTTTTTGAAAATTTGTATAAATTCAGCCGTACAAGTAAACCTAGCCAACCCCATATTCATTTTGACCAGAAAGAACAGGAAAATCTATATATACTAAAATAATAAAGATTCAGGAAAATAATTTTTCGATAAAGTGAAAAAATAAATAAATAAAATTTTTTTATAAATTTCAAAAACAGCCTCAGTGAAATTTTTTCTACGGATTTTTTATGGAAAATTCATTATATACATTTTGTAGACAATCTAATTCCCTACATAGAAATATATAACATGTTGGGAAAAGAATTTTTTTTTCTAAGTATTAGGGGCATAATATAATAATAAACGGAAAACCGAAAAAAGCATAAACTGTACAGTGTTATACTGTGTTGTAAATAAGTCATATAATATATGTATATACTAATATATATATACACATATTTGTAAAGCTAATGAAATAAGAAATCCAAAAAAGTCATATAGTTGATGGTAAAAAATTATTATCATTTATAAATACGTGTAAATAAAAGAATGTTTCGCTATTTTTACGTTTTTTGTAAACAAATATTTCACAATATTTCACAATATTTAGTATATAACCCTTTTACCAAATTGTTTACCCCTAAACTATTATAAACATGTTGTAGTACATTCAATTCCCTAAATATAAATGTATAATACCTAGGGTAAAGGTATTATTTGTATATGTGTTATGTAGCAACAAACAAACAGTCGCAGACTTGGCAAATTTGTGAAAAGTAGTATTTTTCAATGAGATCTTTGTAATTTGTATAAACATAAATAATGTCATATTATATCTATTTATTATTACTACGGGTATTTATAAACAATCAAATATATAAAAGAGGGGGATAACAATATAATCTCTGTAAAAGAGGGGGATTTTTCATTTTGATCAATAACAGGATTAGGCTCCTCTACAGCTTCGGGCTCGTCTACAGCCTCCTCATTCTCACTAAAAGGTTCTAAATCAAATGTTGGGAGAACTCAAGTCCATCTCCAATAAGTTATGGATATAGTCATCATTATCTCGAGACAACGGATACACAACACTTTATAACACAAATTTCTAACACTTCGGTAATATTTATGCATAAAGATTACTGTTATATACACACAAACACTTCACTAACACTAAAACTCTGAAATAATACCTAATTCATAAATGATTCGCAGATATAAATCATCTAATGCTTAGAAATGCATATACGAATACCGCAATGGCGAACAACTGATCAAAACATATGACGAATTGTTGAGTATCTGACAGGTGTTCTGCTAGGAACAGTGCCGCCAACGGCAAAACTAAATTACTCTACATTTCTTCCTCTTCAAAATAACATATTATTTGACTAGTAACTATATCATACAATGCATATAAACACGATTTTATAGTTCGACCAATTTGGTTGAATTGGTTGAATTGGCCATAACACAAAAAAACCAAAAACACCTGTTTTCAGAAAATCATATAACCTGTCCAATCAATATTTAATTCTAAAAATTAATACCAACATAAAGCGCAACTCTTCAGCTGTGCATTGGTACCAACCGCATCTTCCTGCGAGAAACATTGCCCGATCTGCGTAATTTCAAAAATATCGTGTTTTGCCAATGTCAGAGCGTCGGCTGCAGCAATTGCGTGGTGCCAAAACTTCATTCAATTTCTAATCGTCGTAACATTGTTATGCAGCTGCTACACGGTTCATTTATGTAATAAAATGAAAGTTCAGAATGTGATCTTTTGAATGATATATATATTGATGACTTTTGAGTTTATTATTGTTGGTTTATTAACGTTACAAAAATTTTTGTAGAGTTCGACCAATTTGGTTGATGGCCAAAACAGACGACATAAAAGTTCGACCAATTTGGTTGATGGCCAAAACAGACGACATTCGACCAATTTGGTTGATGGCCAAAACAGACGACATAAAAGTTCGACCAATTTGGTTGATGGCCAAAACAGACGACATAAAAGTTCGACCAATTTGGTTGAATGGCCACGGCTAGGGTTAATTTAGGTTCACAATTAAGGGAGATATACAACTTTACTTATTGTCCATATGAACAACACGGGGGCCGAGTATGCGGGTCTGCTGCTACGGGGACTATCAACAAAACCCCCTTACCCCTTGTTTTTATTTTGTTTTTTTTTTATAATTACGCTTGTTATGACAGTTCTCTTACTATGGAATTTACAAACAATGAAAAACTTGACATGGTCGAAGTGTATTTTCTGTGTAACAGAAACTGTAGTGCAGCAAATATCGCACATCAAGAGGGGTATCCTGATAGGCGAGTACCGAATTGTAGGTATTTCAAACAACTTATTGTAAACTTGACAGCCAATGGTTCTTTTGCAAAGCCGCGTCAGAGAGTAAGCACAGTTGTTACTGATGAATTTCAAATTGGTGTTTTAACATACTTTGAGGCTTTTCCTAATGCTTCTATTAGAGAAGTTGCATCCATTTTGCAAACTTAACCCCCCTCAATTTTTAAAGTACTAAAAACAAACAAGTACCACGCTTATAAGTATGCGAAAGTTCAAGCTTTGATGCCGGGTGATGAAAATAGGAGGCTAAAGTTTTGTGGATGGTTAGCTAGGGGGGCTGTAAATACACCAGGGTTTTTATCGAACATTATATGGATTTATGAAACTAACTTTTCAAATAGGGGAATGTGGAATAGGAAGAACAGTTGGGCTAAAGTAAATCCGTTAGTAGTGAGAGAAGGACACGACCAAGTTCGATTCTCGATAAACTGTTGGTGTGTTGTGTTGAATAATGCAGCAATAGCACTACACTTTTATGGGGGGAATTGAAAAGACATATGTATTTACAGTTTTTAGAGAACATTTTGTTGAACTCAATTGAGGGTGTATCTTTAAATGTAAGAACCCGGTTGATATACCAACAAGACGGTGCCCCGGCGCATAACAGTGAAGTGGTAGTGCAGTTCTTGAACATTCACTTTCCCGGAAAGTGGCTTGGTACAAATGGCCCATTACCACGGCCAGCGAGGTCCCCAGACCCGACACCAATGGATTTCTTTGTTTGGGGTTATTTAAAAAACAATTTGTACAAATCCCGATACAACACTGTTGCAGATGGAGTTCACCACAACACAATCAATAAGGCCGTGAATGGTGTTTTAAAAAGGGCAACTGCTTGTATTTATACAGATGGTGGCCACTTTGAACACCCGTTGTAAATATATTTCTTGTATCAAAAATGAAATTGTTATAATTAAAAGAAATCTTTTATGTGTGTCCTGTAGATAATTTTAATTATTTTCTTATTATAAGCAACAAGTAAAATATGAATAAGCCACTAGCTCACTTGAAACTAATACACCTAGGCCCGCTTGAATTAAATTTTTATCTCTCTGAATCTCATAAACGGTTGAGTATATCAGAAATTACTCAAAAACTCTTAAATTCTCATTTGCTAACCGAAATTACCATAAAATACAGGGTATGCCATAAGAAAACATGAGGTTGACCGCCATATTGAAAAGTGGCGGCCATTTACAAAAGTTTTATCTACTTATTTTTAAACCTCTTTAAAAACGGGGGAATGTTCCCCATTTAAAGTTTACTGTATGATGTACAGTTTACAAGATCCCAATGGTGGCACAGTTAAAAAAAAAAAACAAAAATGATTTACCTTTATCTCACGGTTGAGTATATCAGAAATTACTCAAGAATAAAAAAGTCTTAGATTCTCATTTGCTAACCGAAATCACCATAAAATACGGGGTATGCCATAAGAAAAAATGAAGTTGGGCGCCATATTGGAAAGTGGCGGCCATTCTCCTATTGGCTTACCCAGGCCCGAAAGTGTGTATAATTAGTATACAAACCAATAAATCAGTGTTTTGAAAGATCATAATTAATCAGATTAAAGTAGTTTTACGAATATGAATAAAAAAGCAATAAAGTCTTTCAGGTCGATGCATTAACAAAAGAGCTCTTCAATTATTTAATTAATCCAACGTGGGAAAACTGAGCAAGAGGGGGGGGGACAATGTAAGCAATTGTCCAACTTAGCAACGTAGGCCCAGCATTATTAATCTCCTGAAAAACAATAGCTTCGTGTACAACTTTTATATATTAGTCTGTTCTATATTTTAACGTTCCAAAAATGTCTTAACAGAATAGAATATTTTTATTTTCTCATAATACATAACAAAAATACATAGTTGTAACTTTATTTTTAACTACACAGCTTGTAACACACAACTCAAATAAAGTTTTGATTTATTTAAAAATACAACAATGAATTCAAGTCTGGAACAGTTAATTAGCAGAAATTTAAAATATTTAACTCCTCACAGTATAGTAGATGAATTAAATTATGTAAACAAAATTTACAACTTGTATTTATTCGAGGTTGATTATTATATAAATTCGATTGACAATACAATAAGAGAAGTGGATATGTTTTATAAACATATATACAATTTGTGTTTGCAAAACATTAACGGATTCACATTTTTATCAAACGTGGGTTATATATTTATATTCATTATTAGGTATTTGGAATATTTAAAACAATTATGGCACTTTTACGTGTTAAGATTTAAAATATTCTTTAATACCATTAACAAATATACTTCACAATTTATTTTAAAAGTAAATTTAGATAATTGAAAACAAAAATTTCAATACGATCAGATAGATCCAGATAGGTCCAAATAGGTCCAAATAGGTCCAAATAGGTCCAAATAGGTCCAATGACCTAAATGAGAGCCTTTATGACCTAAATTTACCTTTTTGAGAGCCTATTTAGAGCCCGTTGAGGTACCAAAAAATTTACCAAAAAATGTACCAAAAATAACCTAAAATTAACCTAAAATTTTCCAGTCGATCCAAATCCTTTTTCGTTTCTTTCGGTGAAATCAAGTGACAAAGCCTGTTTTAAAACTGGAAATTCCACCTTTTCACAAATCAATTGAACGAATCGTTGTCCCTCTCGTATTATGATGTGATTTGGTCCTGAATTTTTCAAAACGACAACAACATTGCCCCTAAAGTCTGGGTCTATCACCCCGCCTAGAACTTCTGGGCCGTACTTCGCCAAACTGGACCTCATTGCCAGTCTACCATACGTTGATGGTGGGAATTTAAATGCCAAATTTGTAGGAATAGTTATAATTGATTTCGGTGGTAGTTCGTAATTGGCTGGACTGTGTAAATCAAACCCTACACTATTTCGGCTACCTTTAAAGGGACTCCGAGCGGATTCACTAAGTTTTACGTAGAAAAGACACGCGTCTGACATGTTTTAAACACTAACAAAATGCTTGATTAGTCGCTTTATATAGAGGTGAAAAGTGATTTTTTAAAATTTAAACCCGCGTGTTTTTTTTTTTAAATTTTAATGAAACCTTTTAACTATCCCAATGTCCCGGTTAAATCATATCTATAAACAACTATTAAACAACTATAAAAAACTATTAAAAACTATCGGATGTGAGTCGCGTATTATTTCAAAAATCAAATAAGTTTTATAACAAGAATTGATAAAACTATTAATCCTAGAGCGATTCTGTAAAATAAACTCAATTTATCCGAGAAAGTATAAACACTAAACACAATTAAGAATATAAACACATATTTTAAAGACTGAATAAAAAAATTACCTAAAGTATTTGAAAATTGTTTAGTGACAACACTGACGACGTCATACCAATGTAACTGAACACAGACGTACTTAAATTTGTCTGTCGTACGTTTCATACAATTCTCACCACAAATATCCGGTAGACAAGGTTCGTCACAGAATACTTTATTAATTGAGGGATGTTTTTCAATATTAAAACCGCAATCGTTGACTTTACAGAGCAATTTGTATTTTCCAGAGGGTGTGATTTGATATCTATAACAACCGGAAAGATTTTTAGCCGCCTGGAATAAGTAATTTCCCGCTGAACCTAGTGTCAGGGTAATTAACGATAACTTTATTTTATGTTTATTTATTAATTTTATAAATGATTGTATTTTATTTTTTAAATCGCCATTTGTCTTTATTAATTCGTTCAGTTCATCAGCGTCCTTGGGTAAAACGTCCAGTTTCAAAGTCTCCAGTATGTCGGATTTATTTATATAATCTTGAACAACCATAACTTCAGCGATGCCCTTAGATTTCGTCAGCTCATTTTGAAACAGTTTAATTTCAGAATCTGAAAGGTTTGTTTCAGTTATTAGTTTTCTTAAAGCACTATCAAAGCTTTTACCACTTTCAAGATCTAGAATAAAGTGTCTAACGCTATTTTCACTCAAACTTTCTTTAGATAAAATTTCATGAAAATTTGGACTTAATATTTTCAATTCTGGAGAAGAGGACCCCCTGAGAGATTTTACGAAGGCTCTAAGCATTGTTAATTTGTTTTTCTATTAAGTAAATAATAGTTAATCTTGATGTGATTGTATAAAATAAACAACTCCATTCCGGTCAGAATACAGAGTACAAGCACTCTGGCAGCAGAACATTCATACAAACCCACTATTATTAAGTGAATTATTAAGTGAATTATAAAGTATAATAAGAATAATATCGCTAACTGCATTTTTAATATTTTTTAATATGATAATATTAATTGTGGAAACAGTTTCAAAAATAACCAATCCATCTATAGCTTTAGATAACTATTTTGGTTCAAATCAATATGAATTAAAAACTTGGCTGAAAAAACTTGCATACTCGTACTTTATGTCAAAAGAGGATTTCCAAAAAATCGGGATACAGAAAACAGATTCCACGGTGCATTTAGTTCTCGTAGGAGTCAACTCACTATATCTTGAGAATATTAACGCAATTGTGTATCCCTTTGACAAATCTAGTATTGTAAAAAACGAACTTATAAAAGAGATTTTATCCAACCAATTGTCACTCCATGACTAACAGTGCCATGATATATAAACATATACAACAATTTAATAACGACTTTAACAAAGAGATTCCTAGAATTATTGAAAATATTAAGTACCAATATAGTTTTAATAATCTTAACTATAAACTTGATGAATCCATCGCGGTTTCAAATGTTTTAAATGATATAAATATAATAATCGGCAGTAAAAAAAAACTCGTCGAGGATAATACTGTTTACATAAACATAAATCCATTGTCTCTAAGTACCGGTGACTGTTCTTTTTATGAGACAATTGTAATAAATATGATTAATAAACATATTTGGGTTTTGTTTTATAAATACTATGAAAGGTTAATAATTGATTTATGTGTAAGTAATATTAAAAAGATTACCGTGCAAGATAATTATGTTTGCAAACAGTTTTACAAAAGAATTAAACATTTACCCGTAATGGGTGCACGCAAACCCATTTTTTAAAGAACACAACGGATGTTGAATATTTTTATTCATATACCATTTTGCTGTGGGTTTGAAGTTTAAAGACGTGTTCAGCGGCACACACGAAACCGTTAAATCTATGAACAACACTTACCATATTATGGGCCTAGCTGTATCGTGTTTTCATAATAAAAATGAATAAAAATGTTGGATAAAATGTTAACAGAAGTTTTACAAAATTTAATTTACTCAACGGTTTTATGGTGCCAATTTCATAAAAACTTACAGCAAATATTCACTGCTATATTTTCAAATATGACAAAACTGAAAAAACATCTTACAGAAAAATTTACTGAGAACAAACATTTCACGTATGAAACAAGAGGTGGCTTGGAATATTTACTATGGATTGTTACTTTAATATTTAATAGTACAGAGTGTATGATTAAATATGAAAGTCGCCTTTTAAACTATATCTCAACATTAACAAACAACATTAATCAAATTCCTCAACATATTACTGGGGTTAGATTTGTTTGGAAACCAGAGAGGAGTAAACATTTATTTGACATATTGGATGTTTGTCATGACATAAAACAATTTATATTAAAATACTAATCTAAGATGTCATCAGCGTCTTCCTCCTGGTCAAGTGAAAAAGGGGTTGATATTTCTGAAACGTTGCTCAGCAAGTGTGATGATTGGATAATGCACCACAATTTCATCGTATCGCTCAGAACAGAATCGTCTTTGATGTATACGCCAGTAATAAGGATGTTTACAAGACCGGATAACTTGTTTGAGTATAGTAGGTAGATGTTCTCGTCGGGGTGGATTCTTGGAAAATGGTTAATTGTGAATTTTCGTTCATTCGATTCCTCATGATTGTACATAGTATATTTCCCCGTAGTCTCGTCACAGTAATATTTTATGTTGTTAAAGTCTTTGTGATCGTGTACAAAATTGTTATACAAACAGGGGACTAAGAGTGAATTTGGCTTATTAACACACAGTTGAGTAGAATAAACATCTTCAAACAGTTTCTTGGCCTGAGAGCACTTCAAATGTATGCTTTGATATTTAGAGCCATCCTGATTTCCCGCACAGGTGCTTATTCCTCCAAATCTGAGGACCAATCTACAATCTTCTGTGAAAAGGTGCTTTTTTAAAGTTTCATATAAGCTGGATTTAATTTTTTGAGTAAGCACGTCTCTTAAATTGTCATTCTGAATATCAGCATGGCCCCGAAAATTACATTTCACCACGCTGGAACTATCTGTCCCGTAATTCCTTTCGAAAAAAGACATATTTTCAACATAAATACCGTTTATAGTATTGCTGTTAAATCGCTGAAAACCGAATATCAATCCGTTTTTTACATTTGCCGATGGGCGGTTATTAAATTTGAATAAGCGCCCGGAAACGTCATTGGCCAACAATTCCTGGTATTCAAGACTGGTGGAAGACATTATTATGAAGTTAACGTAGGAATTGCTCACATATATATGCAAAACTATGTAAATATATAAAAAATGGAAAAGGTTGTTAAATACTGTCAAAGAACAGCAATATGTAATCAAATTATAAATTTAAAAAATGCAAATCATTTTTATTTTAAAAACGTGATAGTTACAAAAAAGCCATGGAATTATTTAGAATATGGTGGACCCCCTACAAAGAGTTTCTTGAAACATTATCCAAACGATTATACGTTTTCATTTGATGAAAATGGATGCAAAAATATCGCAGCGTTTTGTGTGGAGGGTGTTGTAAGATCCCATTGCCAGTTTCCCCATTTGGATGGTAATTTAATATGTAAATCAAATTTTAACGAAAAGGTTCAAGTGGACTTTTGTCAAGATAATTGTTTTAAAGCGAATGAGCCACTGGACGTGTATTTTGATAAGAACTTAAAATGTTGTAGGTTAATCAACTTACCTAAGAAAATATTTTGTTTAAAGCCCAGTGATGATAAATCCATCCCCCCCTTGCTTTGGGATCAGAATTTGAATAAATGTTTTATGTCGCCAGAGTACTGTCAATATTTTGGTTTATCATTTA
Source organism: Allygus modestus (assembly GCA_963675035.1). Taxonomy (NCBI): domain Eukaryota; kingdom Metazoa; phylum Arthropoda; class Insecta; order Hemiptera; family Cicadellidae; genus Allygus; species Allygus modestus. The sequence goes on from OY776115.1 coordinate 83,835,883, forward strand.
ACGCTCAAAATAACGAATGTTTTCTTCCCAGCGTGCAAAGTTTTTTCGAAAAATATATGTTTGGTAAAACTTTGATACGTTCACTATTACACCCAAGTTTGATATTCAATCATGAAATAACTGATCACGTCATATCTCCGTACTCTTGTAATAAAAAAAGTTCGGAATACAATATTTCCAAAGTTGAAAGGAAACTTGTCGAATTTACAAAAGACTTTATAGTGGGTTCAACGCCAGAAATCTCCCTTTATGTTAGTAACCTGTCTATTCAATACCTTTACAAGTTTACGAATAACCTAAATCAGCACATATCTAAAAGTATAATTTTACTAGAAATAAACAATATAGTCACCGATTTGTTAATACTAAATACTTTGAAAGTTCTCACTGTATGTGCAAGAGTAGCTGGAAACTGGGAATTGTTTATAATATATTTTTTAGGTACGGTATTAGATATTGTGGATACGTTAAAGTTAAACAAAGCACTGACTTCCCTAGAGTTTAATACTTTGATGAATAAGTTTGATACAACTTTTAATGATAAAATCAAAGTACAGACTATCACTCCCGAAACAATTTTAAATTTGGAAGTAATGAAGTTAAAATTAAAAAAGAAAATTTCTAATGCATATGATTTGAAATATGGGGGCATAAAAAACCTTCTTGATATAATAAAATGTTATATGGAAGATTTATCAAACGAAAGGGTCGACATTTCTTATAATAAGATATTTTCCCACATTAAAACTGCGGATCGAAGCCCAGAAATAATTAAATATGTGTTTATTACTTTGATAATAGTAATTCCATTAGTAAATATTTCACTAACTCTTGTCCTTATTATATTTCTTGTAATGTTTATATTTTTGTATATAAAGCTAAATCTTAATAACCGTACAGCCTGATGTAATTTAAAATCTCATTTACCGTGTTTTGGTTATCAAACATATTCTTGGCATCTTCAATCGAATTCTTATCGTATTCTCCATTGACTGTAATTAACGGCACTCGAAGAGTGGTAACACTTTTTTCATACAAATCTTCAAGAGACTGTAAATACGATTGGTCAACTGAATCAATCTCTTCGGGTCTCGCCCTTTCTTTTAACCTCTTGTAACAAATATCAGAAGTTGTTCTGATGTAAATGTAGAGGATTTTATTATAATAATCTATTATACTTGAATATTTAGTTTTAAAATCCTCAATTATAGCAGATTCTGCTGAATTAAACACGTTTTCCCTCAAGTACTTGCAAAATATTTCAAAAATGCTAAACGAAGATCGCTCCATGATAACAATTGAATTGTTTAAAGAATGTATTACCGCACTTTTTTCAATATCTGCAACACTTAACAGCGCGTTAATTTGAAATGTTAGAGCCCATCTTTTGGAGTCGTTGTAAAATAATTCCAACAAATTTAAACCCCCCACATTCCGCCACTTGTCTAGAGGTTCTGTAAATAGTTTAACATTATAGCCTCGTGTTGTTAATAAATCACAAAGACTTTCAGTAAAAGTAGACTTGCCGCTAGCAATATTACCATCAACGCATAAAATCATAAATAAAAATGCGTGAAACGGTCGAGTCTCTTATATTAAAAGCCGTTCTTGATAAACAAAATAAAAAGGCCAAGTCTTTGTTTAGTAAATTGTTAAAAGATGTATACAACAACCTCTACTTAATTGAACCGAAGAAGGTACCCCAAATTGATTTGTTTACAATAATAACCGATGCAATATTCTACATGTTGACAAATCAAAATAGCTACTTTACATGGACGTCCTACACTACAGAATTGCAAGAATGTTTAAATGATATAAAGTTTCCCAACAGGCTAAAGAGTATGGTCACCACTATAAGTGGTTATCATGACACATCGCCTATAATGACTAGACATTCGAACGAGAAACTGTTATTTAAAATTGTACAACAATTATTAAATCTGCTCCATCCGCAAAACATGGAAATCGATTTCACACAAGACGAAGACTGTCAAAATAAATTAGAAGCATTAAAATCTTTTACACATCTAAACGTTAATTCGAGCCTGGACGACTTTAAAGAATTTGCCACTAGGTTTAACGATAGCTTGGTAGTTTTAAACGAAATTGGATCATATTTTTCAACAAGCCGTCAAGATGATTTGAGGCAGCATTTGGAACAGATAAAATCTAAGATTGAATCGATATTTAATTTAGTGGGAATAACTTCGTTTAGTGAACTAACGTTGATAACAAAACGGGTTTATGAAACGTTAAGAATAAAAAAACTAGGTGACCTAATACTTCTTGAACAGGATTTTCAAATCGTGGTAATATTCAAACAACTACTTTCCAGTAACAAAATTACCGAAGTTGGTAATCTGTCGGCAGAACAATATATTCAATTATATTCCCGAATATATTTTACATCACATTTAAAACTTCCCGGATCAATAGACGTATACAACGAATGGACTTGTTTTCAGTCGATTCAAAATTATATTAATTCTAAACAAAACAATAATGAATTAATACAGTTTAAAGTGGACACTCTAACCTTGATTGGAGCAGAGGATTTAGGAATCCTGACCCAACACTTAGCAGATTTTGGTTCATTAAATATTGTGCAGGCGTCACGGCAGCTTAAAACGTTATACAACAATTTTGGTGAATCAAGCATAACAGTTTTAAACAGTAAGCTATCAATATACAACGAACGTTTCAACAACACTGTGATTAACGTGTTTGAAGAGGCGGAATCCCTAGTTAATATGTTTGGAGTAAATTCATTAAATCAAGTTTCCGGATTTTTAAAACGAATATATGACTTTACCGGCGTGACAAATTTTCAAGATTTTCAAAGCCAGATTGATACGTTAAGCCGCGCTTATATTGAATCGTTTGATGGAAAATTCTCACTAAATGATATAACGACACTAATTACCTCACTAAAAGAAGTTCAAGCAAATTTAGAATTTGTATATGGCGACACTTTCAATGAAAAAATAAAATTCCTCAATGAGCATTTAATGACCAAGCTAAATAGCTTATGTCCTAATATTTCTTTTGATAATTTGGTAATTTTTTTAATTGAAATCTCAAAAAACAGCGGGCAACTAAATGAAACATCGATGCAAAATATTTTGGACAAAATTAAAAATTACAGTACTCTTAAGTCGCAGGTTGAAACTCTTAAAGAAACCAATTCTTCAATAACACAAGAACTGAATGAGTGCGAAGAACGGGGGTTGAATTATTCGCGGGAAATTGAAACTCTTAAAAAAACTAACGAGTCGTTATTAGAAACAAACGACAAACTTAAAAATAAATTATATGACTTTGAAATTAGTGACACAGATCGCGCAACAGAGATTGAAAAATTAAAAACACAGTTTAATGAGTTACACAATGATCACAATAGTTTAGAAGAAAAATATAATAAATTATTAGTAGATTATAATGAGGCTGTAACTACTAAACGAGTAGGGATCACACTCCCGCGGGTTAAACGGGTCCGCGTAGAATCACCACCAACTAAATCACCACCAAAAAGGCAAAGGGGTGACGAATCAGATTAAGGTAATATCAGTGGATATCGGGTGATACCCACTCTGGGGTGAAAATAATCAAATTGTATTTAAATTAAAATTGTATATAATTGTAAACCTTAATTTTGGTGCGGTAAGATTTAAAACAGATCTCAAAGTTAACAATCGCGTGATCCCAAATCGGTAACCCGCAACTTGATAACTCAGTCAAACCAGAATGCCAGCGTGAAAGTATTATGAAAATTTTGTAGAATGGTCCCAGTACTCACCTTTTGAAAACCAACACAGTGAATACCCAACTTCACTCTCATAAATAAACCAATCCACTCTCTCTACACAGCCCGCATTTTACACCTATTAATTTGGAACACTTGTGACATATAATGTGTCCACATTGTATATGAGTTAAGATGTTATACTCTAAACAAATTGGGCAATTTCCTTTAATATGATTTGCAAAAGTTATCTGTATTAATTCGTTCAAACGATAATTTTTAAAACAAATCAAACCAAATATTCGTTTTTTTAACATTTGTTTTTTATTTTAATTTGGTTTAGGATAAATAATAACAAGTAATGAGTTGTTTCAGATGCTATATTATCAAGACATACATTTTAAAAATGTGTAAATTACAAAAAATCAAACTTGAGAAACGCAAATTTAATAACTCCTTCTAGTATTGGCGAGTACGTTTACGCTTATGTTCCTCCATTGTCCAAGACGTGCTCAACTATATTTACAAAATTGTGAGAAGTTAGGATGTTGTTGTATGCAGAGTTAAAGTGCATACCACTACTCTTCATTACTTCTTTCGCTTTGTTAAGTACATTAATCCCATTAGGAACAGGAGACTTGATGAAACAAGGTACGAAACCTTCATTTTTGGCTTTATTGAGAGCTTGGTTAAATTTTCTTTTTTGTATGCGAATACATTTGTACTCGCAGACCCCGTAGAGTTCCAGAAGAGTTTCTTTAATAAGGACACATAAAACATGTTTTAGTCCATCGCCGCCCGACATCACAGCAACCCTCGGTGCCTGTTCAGTCAACAACTCATTCAGTGACCGGTTCTCTTTACACAATATGTAGTTTTTAGTTTTAAATTCTGAGTTAATTTGAGTGAGCTTTTGGTTGTCTTCCAGTGATTTTGTAATTTCAGCCAAGAGTTGAGAGTTTTGATTTTTTAACTGATTATTTTCATGTTTGATTTTATACACTCCATACTTTCTAATGGAAGGCAAGACTTCACTTGTAACCCATCTTTTGAATGCTTTAGCTTCTGGTTTCAATGAGCGCAAAATAAGAGAATACAAACCAGATTCATTGATGAAGTTAGACTGATATTGGAAGTTAAAGGGGGGTGTATCGATACACCCCCCTTTAGAGAGTATATTTATAGCCTTACACTTGTCTTCTTCATCAACATTTATCCGCAATGCCTGTTTTGAATCTTGATAGCCCAGGATTTTAACAACATCCTTTCCTTTGAACCAAGGATTATTTTCACTGTCAAACAGTACAGTAACAGATTTATCATTAAATATATAAGAGGTTAAGTTAGACATTTTATATCAAGTATCGTGCAATAGAACAGATCAGAGCAACGTAAGGTCTTACCTCAAAAGTGACCGAGGTAGAGTGAAGTTAACGTTTAAGAATAAAGAGCGCTAAAAGTATCGTCAAAATAAATGTTATATTCTAATTCATCGTGGAGAATTTAGCTACTTTTTTATAACCATTTCTTTAGAGAATCCGCTATTTAGCATAGCCTTACCGCTCAAAAATTCAATTTCTATCCTGTCAAAGTCTGCATTTGATTTTAAGTTCAATTTTAATGGCTTTCCTTCGAACAGGTCTTCCCTCACAAAATAGATTTATAAAAATCCAACCAATATCTTGTTCCCAAACTTCCTCCCCCTCCATTTCAACGGGTACAGCAAACAAATTTTGTAATAGCACAGATCAGAGCTACGTAAGGACGTCAACAGCTCATTCAGTGACGGGTTCTCTTTACACAATATGTCGTTTTTAGTTTTAAATTCTGAGTTAATTTGAGCTAGCTTTTGGTTAGTTTCCAGAGACTTTGTAAGTGATTGTAACAACTGATTATTTTCTTGTTGGATTTTATACATTCCACACTTTCTAATGGAAGGCAGGACTTCTTCAAAAACCCAGTCTTGAAACTTCTCAGCTATGGGCAATTTGGATTTTAAAATTAATGAATATAGCCCCGGCTCATTGATGTATACCGCATGAAATTGAAAATTCAAGGGGAGGAACTTTTCGTTCCTCCCTTCTTCGGGCATTGTTTTACGATATTTTTCTCTGACGTGATCTCTGATTGCTTTTCTTGGGTTAGAGTAGCCCAAGATTTTAGCAATCTCTTTTGCTTTAAACCAAGGATTATTTTCTCTGTCAAACAGGACAGTAACAGATTGATCATTAAATATATAAGAGGTTAATTGAGACATTTTATATAAAGTATTGTGAAATAGTACCTAGTTCTTACCTTGGCAGGAGCAGTGGCAAAAGTGACCGAGGCAGAGTGAAGTTAACGTTTAAGAATAAAGAGCGCTAAAAGTATCGCCACAAAAACCCAGTATTTAAATGTTTTAGCAACTGGTAGTTTAGAGGAAAAAATCAACTCGTATAAACCCGGTTCTGATATAAAAACTACTTTAGAATCATGATAATTGAGTTGGGACCCATTTTGGGTCCCAACTACTTCCGGTTGAGTTGATTTGTATATTTCACTGATATGTGCTAGAAGAGCCTTTTTAGGGTTAGAGTAGCCCAGGATTTGAGCCACTTCTTTTCCGTCCTATTTGATAGCGAAAATAATCCTTGGTTCAAAAGAAAGAGTATCCCTCTAAGTTACATAAAGCTCTTTCAACGCATGTAAGTGAAAAATATAAGAAAACTCAACCGGAAGTAGGTCTACCCCACTTTGGGGTAGACCTATCCTACAATGATTCGCACAATACTTAAAATGTCTCACTTAACTTCTTATATATTTAATAAACAGGCCGTTGCTGTCCTGTTTGACAGTAAAAATACTCCTTAGTTCAAAGCAAAAGAGATTGCTCAAATCCTGGGCTACTCTAACCCACGAAAAGCAACCAGAGATCATGTCAAAAACTCATTCAGTGAATGGTTCTCTTTACACATTGTGTCGTTTTTAGTTTTAAATTCTAAGTTAATTTGAGTGAGCTGTTGGTTAGTTTTCATAACGTTTGTAATTTCTCGCATGAGTTGAGAGTTTTCATTCTTTAACTGATACATTCCATATTTTCTAATGGAGGGTAAGACATCTTCAAAAACACAGTCTTGATACTTCTCAGCAATGGGCAATTTGGATTTTAAAATTAATGAATATAGCCCCGGCTCATTGATGTATACCGCATGAAATTGAAAATTCAAGGGGAGGGGGGCTTTTCGTTCCTCCCTTCTTCGGGCATTGTTTTACGATATTTTTCTCTGACGTCCTTACGTAGCTCTGATATGTGCTATTGCAATTTGTTTGCTGTACCTGTTGAAATGGGGGGGGGGGAGTTTGTGAACAAAATATTGGTTGGATCTTTATAAATCTATTTTGTGACGGAAGACCTGTTCGAAAAATAAAATTGGACTTAAAATCAAATGCAGACTTTGACTCTGCCTTGGTCACTTTTGCCACTCCTCCTGCCCGAAGAAGGGAGGAACTTTTCGTTCCTCCCTTTGAATTGTTGATGAAGAAGATACGTGTAAGGCTATAAATATACTCTCTGAAAGGGGGTCTATCCGCGCCTTGGACAATGGAGGAACACAAGCGTAAACGTACTCGCCAATGCTAGAAGGAGTTATTAAATTTGCGTTTCTCAAGTTTGATTTTTTGTAATTTACACAGTGTGTCTGTGAGATGGAGTTTTAGGGTGTAGTGTTGGGGCGGGGGAGCCCGGGGTCCAGGGCCGGTTAGGTCTCGGATCCAAGTAAGTTTTATAGTCAATAGTCTTTTTCTAAATTAATATTTATACTTTCCAGGCTACTCGCCCTTGAATCTGGATAATTAGTTTTAATATATTAAAGTATTTTCATTGTCATCACATTGATATTTTACGATTTAAATGTGATAACTACTTACTTTGAAAAATATATTTTTACTAAACTCTAAAAACAACTTAGGATCAAGACTTTCTTAGGCGAGTTGAGTTGTTGAACTGACTTCGGCCTCTTCAGAGACTAAATAGACTATCTGCTATCTCTTTCCAAAAGATTTTAAAATTGTTTTTATTAAAAATACTAAAAAGTATATAATAAGTATAATCAGAGACAATATCAAAATTGGAAATTCAAGAAATGCAACAAAAACAACCCCCGTTTCTAAATATTTATGTACCCGGTAGCTCCGGGTCCTCGATTGTGTAGTTTCGGTCCCTTGGATTTTATAATCTATTACTTATAAAGAAATTAATAAATTGCATTTACATTTGTAACTATGTTATTCAAAGGGATACCCGAGGGGAAGGTTGGGGGGGGGGTTAGTCAAAATAGAATCATTTCCCCTTCCTTAAGCAAAGGCGCTTGAGAGTTTGGTTTGGAAAATGAACAATAGTCAAAGAAACAATACCTCCGGTGTACATTTCCTAACAGTTTTTGTTCTAAACTCTAAGGCTTGGGCTGATTCTGTGAATCCACAAACATAGTATTGTACAAGAGAATTTATCCAACCAATTATCACTCCATAACTAACATTGCAATGATATATAAACATGTAAGGCAATTTAATAACGAGATTCCTAGAATTATTGAAAATATTAATTACCAATACAGTTTTTATAATCATTACTATAATCTTGATGCAAGATAATTAAGTTTGGGTGCACGCATTAAAGAACACAATAGACATTTAATATTTTTATTCATACCCTCTTTGCTCCAAGTAGGTTTGAATCTTATAAATATTTTCAAGAGCGCACATGAAACCGTTAAATCTATGATAATAACAAAAATTATTTAGATACTTAGATTTTAATTTTTTAAGTGATGGCGTGTCGTCCAAATTTTCAACTTTGGCGTTCTTAAAAAGTCTTTGAAGGAACACTTGTTTCTCTTGACCTTTTACGTAGACGGTGTTTTGTGATAACAGCGCGGCCAGTTCTCTCTTGACGTAGTTGAAGGACGTGGTTCCCTCCTGCCATGGAATTCCGTGGTAATAGTTTGCATCGAAGATCGCCTGTCTTCTGTAGTCCGGAGATAGTTTGTCAAAATTGTACGGCGATTTTACAAACCAGTGTCTCAGAAACCAATTGCCGCTGGTTTTTGTAAGTGCAATTTCTTTAATAATAAAATTATTGTTATTGTCTTTGAATCCTTGAAAATCGATAATATAAGCGTGGTCAGCCATGTTGAGATGTCCTTAGATATCGGAATCAGCGGGGTAAATAGAGCTCTTTTCGGTTCCGAATCACAAACTCTGAACAAAACACTAGACCAAACACTAGTGCAGGAGTTTGGCAACTACTGGTATATTAGGGGAACCGTTCCTTTATAAAGCCTCGGAATTTGTATTATGCCCTTATTTCAAATGTTGTTTTACATGCCAAAGTTTTCACATTTCTTGTTAATTCTCAAATACTGACTTTGGGTTAAGAAAATAAAATGCTACACCCTTTGAATGTTAGTTTTATTTACATTCTAAAGGGTAAAACTTCTCTATAAATATACAGGACGGGTTAAATTTCTTATGTTCTAAGAAAGGAATGTCACCCCCTTTCCAAAACCCAATTTCAATCCCACAATAAGCGCATCTAACATAATCATTAACACGTAAATAATAAAAACCAGCTTTGGATAAATCTTTGGGGCTTAAAAATGTAACTGGCCACTCCTTAAAACTATGAAGTCTTTCGGTCTCGTAATGAAATCTAGGAGTGTTTGTTTCTTTCGTAAAATTATAATTTAATCCCACAGACACTGGCGAATGGTACATTTTAATACCACAACACGGGCTAGCGCGATCCGAGTCTTTCTTCTTTCTGAGAGATGCACCATCTCCCCGGCCGCCGTATTCCACACCGAGCGTGGTGTTGTATTCTGTAGAGAAGGCTGTGAAGTTTTTACATTTACAAATGCAATAACCAAAATGGTGACATTTCCTACAAGCCCTCCCATCAACCTGGTCACCAGGAATTTTAAAACATCTCTGCTCGCAACAATACTCCATAGTTGATCATATGCTGTAAATCTCAACACTGACTTAAATTGCCTCTTCGGGAGTTAAATAGACCCCCTTCTTTTCAAAAGATTTAATTTTTTTTAATTGCTTTAATTATAAATACTAAAATACTAAGTTGTGAGGGAAAAAAATCCCCCTAATTTGCCCCTATAAAGCGGATGCTTTAATACCCCGAAGACGAGAAACGTCTCAATAAAAAGTTTTGAATATGGGTAATCTAAAATGGTTTGCATTTCCTACAATTTAACCCATTTGTGGTTTTGTAAATCTCAAATCTGCAAAATCTGCTCATAATAAAATTGAACAACAAATGCCAGAATAATATAATAATCATTGAATTGAGTATTTAAACTTGAAAGGTTTTTTATTTAAATGAGTACTTAAACTTGAAAGGGTTTAAAAGTTAAATGTCAAGACCACAGTATCCGTGAAAACGCTTTGTAATTAAAATATTATTGAAATCACCTTCAATACAAATGACACAAGTAGAATAATTTATTTTATGGTTTCCAAAAATAGAAAACAAAAGAATTGGTTATTTGAATAACTTCTTGATTATTACAAATGTTTGGAAGATTTTAAAGAAAAAAACAACAATAAGAGTTAAATTATTTATTACGTGATATATATGATACATATGATACAATTGTATATGACTAAGTACTTGATGATACAAGATTCACAAATATTTTAAATACTTGAATAAACATGTCAACATTATAATATTTTCTTCTAATCAGATGAAGACGCTGGTATTTGCAGGTAGTTTTAGAGATTTTCTCTTCCATCTCTGATATGTTGTTGGGGTGAACCGCAGGAAGTAGTATAAATTTCGGACGATTGGTGTATCTTAATCCTTCAATCACACAGCTGTGCGAGTTTTTTCCCAAACACAAAATAGGAATCGGTGATTCAAAGTCGTTTGCACTTGCACGCATTATTATTTTAAAAATGTGCCCAATGACGGGATGAAAAGCTGTAATCAACTCTCGAGTCTTCTGTTTATCAAAACTGGCAATCATCGGGATGCGAATCCAAAGAATATTTTTTTTTTCAGATATTGTAGATAAGTTATGTATCATTTCTCTTCTTAACTCAGACTTGCTCGTTTTATGTCCGGTGCTAAGGTACAAATCTTTAGTTTTTCTTGACGGAGAATTGATCAGGCCCACGACAATCCCGCGAACCGAACTTGGAGTTGTTTTTAATAATTCCGTGTCAAACACGTTTATAACTTGTTTGTAGAATCCCGGAGACTTGTCTGCTGTGATTTCTTGTACTTTCTTCAAATATTCACCAAATACCCCGTCCATTTTAAGATTTTTAGAACCGTCGGTGGTAGACTGATTGCTCGGGAGCGCTGGTCACTGTTTTATAGCAAGGAGCCAGTATTCGTAAATTACGTAAATTATTTTGATAATTTATAAGTTGATATAAGCACCAATTTGTATGTTTGCAAAATGGGTGCTTGCAATCATAAATAATCAGGCTGGAGTCCCAACTTTCGGACATTGACCCGCTTCCTTGTTCCGTCGTTTAACGTTATACGTATTGTCCTCCGTTTTATCCGCGGGTTTCTAACGAGTCCATGTGGTTCGTTTTCCCCTGAATATCCGGCGGAGTTCTGGTAGAGTCCGGTGCTTGTTGAGTTTTTGGAGGGTTGAATTAAACGCGGAGGTGGGGGGCAGAGTGGTGGACGGTCATATGCGACAGGTGTTGCTTCTGCGACAGGTGTTGCTTCTGCGACGGGTGTTGCATCTGCGACGGGTGTTGCTTCTATCCTCTCCTCCCCTTCTATAGAGCCCGTGGTCTTATTATCTTGATCCCCAATGGCGTCCGTCGCTCCCGCACTCTCGTACACTTCCGACTCGTCCCGCCCGGTGTTCACATCCATAGAGATTTCTCCTCTGTCCAACACGAATTCCACGCTGGGGTAGGTTGGTGATTCTTGGGGCGTATCAGCATAATCCTGTAGTACCATAAATTTTGGACGATTGGCGCATCTTAGTGCTTCAATCACAAAGCTGTGCGAATGTTTATCTAAACACAGAACCGGAATCTGTGATTCAAAATCCTTTTCGCTTGCACGCATTATTATTTTAAAAATATGCACAATGACGGGATGAAAAGCTGTAATCAACTGTTGAATCTTCTGTTTATCAAAACTGGCAATTATCGGGATGTGAATCCAAAGAATATTTCTTTTTTCAGATATTGTTGACAATTTCTGTATTATTTCTCTTCTTAAGTCAGACTTGCTCGTTTCATGTCCGGTGGGACAATCAGTCAGGCTTACGATAATCCCGCGAACCGTACTTGGAGTTGTTTTCAATAATTCTGAATCAAACGGGTTTTTAACATGTTTGTAGAATCCTGGAGACTTGTCTGCTGTGATTTCTTGCACCTTCTTCAAATATTCACTAAATATCCCGTCCATTTTAAGATTTTTAGAACTGTCGGTGGTAGACTGATTGCTCAGGAACGCTGGTCACTGTTTTATAGCAAGGAGCCAGTATTTGTAAATTACGTAAATTATAAATTGATAAATAAGGTAATTGTTCTTCGGTGTATCCTCAGCTTCTAGCAGACCACTTTCAACAATATATCGGGTGGTAAATTATATCATCTGGGTTGGAGGTCGTCCCTAATTCTCACGAAGGAGCCGTCAATTAGGAAGATTCTCTTCCTTTTTGCTCTGTAGCGTCTTTGGCGAGGCTGGTACTGTCGAGGCAGATGTTGGTGTTGTGGAGTTCTGGTAGAGTCCGGTGCTGGGGTGGAAAGCGGCTCCATTGGGTGGTCTTGATGAATTGCTTCTATCTTATTATCTTGATCCCCAGTGGCGTCCGTCGCTCCCGCACTCTCGTGCACTTCCGACTCGTCCCGCCCGGTGTTCACATCCATGGAGACTTCTCCTCCGTCCAACACGAATTCCACGTTGGGGTGGGTTGGTGATTTTGGGGGGGTATCAGCATAATCAATTGGCTGAAGCGCTCCAACCATATCCCCCATCATACCATGTATAGCTCTCTGCAACTCCTCTTCGGTGTAGGTTGGAGTATGCCCTGGAAATAGGTTTTCTCGGTTGGCCTCAAGGAATTCATCGAGGGGTTCTGCTCCCTCTTGTCGCAATACCCGGGAGATGAGTTTCCTCAGGTCCACGCTTGATGGTAATTTGACAGTTGAGGGGTTTATGCCCCTGGCAATACAACCAGCGTATAAGCATAAACAGAAACCACAGTCAACCGTATTGGTCTGAAGCTTAAGACCACTAGGATTCCCCTTTAAGGACCACTCTTCCCGGTTGATTTTTACACCCAACCGGCCCATTTCCCACTCGATATACTTTAGACATTCTTTTAATCTATCTGGGTACTCATTTCCCAGTGAGTCGTAGCTCCGCACAAGCCCATCTTTTAAAAAGGCGGCAATCAGGTACCAGTGCGATACACCGGGCTTCCCATCCTTCCGGATTGGTGCGGGGATGTGTACTGGGAACAGTAAGATGTCATAATCATAAATTTTTATTTTATTGGTCCACCTTTCCACCCGCAGGAAACCGCCCTGGTCAATTGCCGTGAAAAACACTGTCGGGAAAGCATATAATTTCAATCCGTCAGCGCGTTCTTCATTTTTTTTACATAAAATAGAAATGAAGTCTTCAATGATCCCTTCGCCACACAAACCCTCCGGGGTGATACGGTGTGGCCCCATTCTTCTTCTTGTATCCACGATCCAGCCTATAATACTTCCTACTATATGATGTGTATATGTTTTATCTTTAAAAAATTGAAAATCACAAGGACGTGAAACTATGCAATAAATAGTCTGTGATGCCCCTAGATATCCCGGGTGGCAATATTCAAATCATATATATATATTCGCCAGAGCCCCGTTTGTTCAAAGCCCCATTACCGGCGCCAAGGTTGGGGTTGACTTGACTGGGAGAAGCTTTAAGTTCCGCATCCACAGTCCTTAATAGGGTCCCTAACTTACTAACTAAATATATTCTAAGTTTTTTTTTGACCTTTGGGGGTGCCCCGTCTAAGTTGTCAGAAAAGTCAGTCGTTATGTCAGTATTTCACTAAAGTGGATAGTGTGTCCGCAGCTTACGAACTTAGAGCTTCAGAACCGTGTCCGTATTTCACGTACTTGATCGGTTCTGTATCCGTATTTCACGAACCAAGCTCTCACTACCGTGGCCATATTTTTAGTCAGTAGTATGTCAGTATTTTATGAAAATTCCCCCATCTACAACTTACCCAAGCTCTATGTAACCCACCTAACATATGCATAACTTAAAACTACCCACCCGAGTGGTAAAACATTCCCCCTATCTAACTTAAAAACTAAGTTGTCAGAAAAGTCAGTCGTTATGTCAGTATTTCACTAAAGTAGATAGTGTGTCCGCAGCTTACGAACTTAGAGCTTCAGAACCGTGTCCGTATTTCACGTACATCATCGGTTCTGTATCCGTATTTCACGAACCAAGCTCTCACTACTAAACTATTCTAAGCTACGGGTGAGGGAAATTGGGAAATTGGAAGGAAACCCTCTGCGTGGATTGTAACCGCCAGCGCAAAGAGCCATAAAGGAAAGGAGGTTTGGAGGGGTTTAGGATATGAAAAGTTTTGGTGCTGGAAGGGAATTGCTCTTCGTTAACACCGCAAGGCAACCGGAGCAATTCGATAGGACTTATAACTACGAAGAGAGGACTTACCCAACCTCTGTGTAACCTACCTAACATATGCATGCCTTAAAACTACCTATACCACTCAGTAGATAGTGTGTCCGCAGCTTACGAACTTAGAGCTTCAGAACCGTGTCCGTATTTCACGTACTTGATCGGTTCTGTATCCGTATTTCACGAACCAAGCTCTCACTACCGTGGCCATATTTTTAGTCAGTAGTATGTCAGTATTTTATGAAAATTCCCCCATCTACAACTTACCCAAGCTCTATGTAACCCACCTAACATATGCATAACTTAAAACTACCCACCCGAGTGGTAAAACATTCCCCCTATCTAACTTAAAAACTAAGTTGTCAGAAAAGTCAGTCGTTATGTCAGTATTTCACTAAAGTGGATAGTGTGTCCGCAGCTTACGAACTTAGAGCTTCAGAACCGTGTCCGTATTTCACGTACTTGATCGGTTCTGTATCCGTATTTCACGAACCAAGCTCTCACTACTAAACTATTCTAAGCTACGGGTGAGGGAAATTGGGAAATTGGAAGGAGACCCTCTGCGTGGATTGTAACCGCCAGCGCAAAGAGCCATAAAGGAAAGGAGGTTTGGAGGGGTTTAGGATATGAAAAGTTTTGGTGCTGGAAGGGAATTGCTCTTCGTTAACACCGCAAGGCAACCGGAGCAATTCGATAGGACTTATAACTACGAAGAGAGGACTTACCCAACCTCTGTGTAACCTACCTAACATATGCATGCCTTAAAACTACCTATACCACTCAGTAGATAGTGTGTCCGCAGCTTACGAACTTAGAGCTTCAGAACCGTGTCCGTATTTCACGTACTTGATCGGTTCTGTATCCGTATTTCACGAACCAAGCTCTCACTACCGTGGCCATATTTTTAGTCAGTAGTATGTCAGTATTTTATGAAAATTCCCCCATCTACAACTTACCCAAGCTCTATGTAACCCACCTAACATATGCATAACTTAAAACTACCCACCCGAGTGGTAAAACATTCCCCCTATCTAACTTAAAAACTAAGTTGTCAGAAAAGTCAGTCGTTATGTCAGTATTTCACTAAAGTGGATAGTGTGTCCGCAGCTTACGAACTTAGAGCTTCAGAACCGTGTCCGTATTTCACGTACTTGATCGGTTCTGTATCCGTATTTCACGAACCAAGCTCTCACTACTAAACTATTCTAAGCTACGGGTGAGGGAAATTGGGAAATTGGAAGGAGACCCTCTGCGTGGATTGTAACCGCCAGCGCAAAGAGCCATAAAGGAAAGGAGGTTTGGAGGGGTTTTTGGGAATGAAAAGGTGCTGGAAGGGAATTGCTCTTCGTTAACACCGCAAGGCAACCGGAGCAATTCGATAGGACTTATAACTACGAAGAGAGGACTTACCCAACCTCTGTGTAACCTACCTAACATATGCATGCCTTAAAACTACCTATACCACTCAGTAGATAGTGTGTCCGCAGCTTACGAACTTAGAGCTTCAGAACCGTGTCCGTATTTCACGTACTTGATCGGTTCTGTATCCGTATTTCACGAACCAAGCTCTCACTACCGTGGCCATATTTTTAGTCAGTAGTATGTCAGTATTTTATGAAAATTCCCCCATCTACAACTTACCCAAGCTCTATGTAACCCACCTAACCCACCCAACAGACGCATAACTTAAAACTACCCACCCGAGTGGTAAAACATTCCCCCTATCTAACTTAAAAACTAAGTTGTCAGAAAAGTCAGTCGTTATGTCAGTATTTCACTAAAGTAGATAGTGTGTCCGCAGCTTACGAACTTAGAGCTTCAGAACCGTGTCCGTATTTCACGTACATCATCGGTTCTGTATCCGTATTTCACGAACCAAGCTCTCACTACTAAACTATTCTAAGCTACGGGTGAGGGAAATTGGGAAATTGGAAGGAGACCCTCTGCGTGGATTGTAACCGCCAGCGCAAAGAGCCATAAAGGAAAGGAGGTTTGGAGGGGTTTAGGATATGAAAAGTTTTGGTGCTGGAAGGGAATTGCTCTTCGTTAACACCGCAAGGCAACCGGAGCAATTCGATAGGACTTATAACTACGAAGAGAGGACTTACCCAACCTCTGTGTAACCTACCTAACATATGCATGCCTTAAAACTACCTATACCACTCAGTAGATAGTGTGTCCGCAGCTTACGAACTTAGAGCTTCAGAACCGTGTCCGTATTTCACGTACTTGATCGGTTCTGTATCCGTATTTCACGAACCAAGCTCTCACTACCGTGGCCATATTTTTAGTCAGTAGTATGTCAGTATTTTATGAAAATTCCCCCATCTACAACTTACCCAAGCTCTATGTAACCCACCTAACCCACCCAACAGACGCATAACTTAAAACTACCCACCCGAGTGGTAAAACATTCCCCCTATCTAACTTAAAAACTAAGTTGTCAGAAAAGTCAGTCTGTTATGTCAGTATTTCACTAAAGTAGATAGTGTGTCCGCAGCTTACGAACTTAGAGCTTCAGAACCGTGTCCGTATTTCACGTACTTGATCGGTTCTGTATCCGTATTTCACGAACCAAGCTCTCACTACTAAACTATTCTAAGCTACGGGTGAGGGAAATTGGGAAATTGGAAGGAGACCCTCTGCGTGGATTGTAACCGCCAGCGCAAAGAGCCATAAAGGAAAGGAGGTTTGGAGGGGTTTTTGGGAATGAAAAGGTGCTGGAAGGGAATTGCTCTTCGTTAACACCGCAAGGCAACCGGAGCAATTCGATAGGACTTATAACTACGAAGAGAGGACTTACCCAACCTCTGTGTAACCTACCTAACATATGCATGCCTTAAAACTACCTATACCACTCAATTATTAAATTACTAAGAGAGAACAAACCTAACAAACTCCTACATACTACTTAACCTACTTCGCCAGAGCCCCGTATGTGTAAAGCCTCGTACACCACGTCACGGTAGGGGTTGACTTGACCAGGAGAGGCTATGTTTTGCGCCGTTGCCTTGGTCCTTGTACAAGGTTCGCGGTCCTGGACTTAATGCCCAGGATCGGGCTGACATCCTATTTATAACCGGTATATTCTTTTTTAACCATACATTTAAAATTAAATTAAAGTTTGACAAATTCAAAATTACCTTTACAGAGCCATTTATCAAAGACTTCAAATACAGAAATAGCAAAAAGAATTTAACATTGTTACTTTTGGTGATTTCCCCTAAGGTATTGTAATATTTTATGTTGAAACACTGAACAAATTCTTATGTTTTTCTAAAGGAGACAAAATGAGTTTTATAACCAAGAAGAAGTCTAATGGACTCGTTTTTCAAACGGTTTTCTGGTAAATTATATCACGCGAAAAACCTCAATATTGCCAATGTTAATTAAAATATACTGATTGTCTTTAAACCACACTGCACAACATTCAAATAGACTAATGATTAACCTCTAGAGACCGGGTCTGTTTTAAGTCATGTAAATAAAAACACAATTTGAAATTTTTAAATATGATTTATTTTTCACAAGTTTTACAAATGAGTACAAATATGTGCAAATATGTGCGGCGAGTTCTATTTTATACCCAACAGTAGCCTGGCAAGTGAATTTTAATCCTACAAAGAGGACATGATTTATTTACTTTAAGCCATTTAAATATACACGTTGTACAAAACACGTGTTGACAATCCTTAAGACTGATACAATCTTTTTTCGTGTCAAGGCAAACCGGACAATCGGTTTCAGATTCTACTTTTGTAAATGGATTTGGCAGATTCCTCTTCACAAAATCAGAAATTTGTAAACCTCGCGACGTATATGTTTGAAAATCGATTAATTTGCAATATTTTATTATATCTTCATCTCTGAGTGTTTGATGTTTTGAGACAGACCACCAGCACAAAATATTTTTAAACGTATCCAGAAGAAAAGAATCAAGAGTTTGACATTTACTTATTAGCGAGCCAAACAGTAGTTTTAAAAGATCGATTTGATTACCCACTTTCGAGAAGTAAATGTAGCATATTAAATTTTTACTTAATGATTGGTGTTTTATGAGATATGGCCATAGAACCATTTTATAATACTCTTCTTCGTCTGTATTGTGAAATTTACACCGTGGATTAACCCCATCCACCATCCACAACATAAAATCTTGAGTCAGCTTCATGGATTTTATTATGACAATTGGATCAATCTTATGGTAAAACTGTCTAAGAATCCACTCCGGGACATTTTGGTGTTCCACAACTGCATTCCAGTCGAACTTGTGATTGAATTTGACCAACACTGCTTCAGAGAGATTTTGGTACTTAACCAAAAGCGAAAAGTTAATTTTTGATTGAAAACTTTCTATATCTTTAGTCGTCAGTCTTTGGTGGATGACAATTTCGTTAAAATTTAAAACTTCTTTAAACTTCAACATGAACCCGTGCGTGAACTGTTCTCTCCGGTATAGTATTCTCCAAAGGTTGACTGGGAGTTGATGAATTTTTTCCGTAATTTTTTCCAATTTAGTGAAGTGTAGGAATTGACTGCTGTTATCTAACGTCTCCTGTTCCAATGAAGTATACAAACTGTACAAGTCAGAAGGATCCGTAAGTTTGTCTATAAAGGCGGTAACACCATCAGCGCTTTTAATAGAATTTAAAATCTTCCACAAAATCTTTTTCCTAGTTAGGTGGGTTGACTTGATACCCATACTTTGGCAAATAGCTTTGAGTTCGTAAAATGTAATTCTCTCCACCATGGTTCTAGTTACCTATCACAAATCAACTCAAAAACAAACAACAACTTTACCGAACACGCAGGAGTTCATTACAGGAACTACTGGTATGTGTGGAGAACCGTTCCCTTATAAACCCTCAGAAAATAGAATTCGCAAAGTATTTGTGCATTTATTTCAAATGTTGACGGGGGTGGGGGAATTTGTTGAAACCGTTTCTTTGAATTTTATACGCGCGGGTGTGTGTAGAAATGAAGCGTATTCTGTTGGTGTTTGCGTGCGGCGGGGGACTGAGTCTGAGTGGAACGATCACATCACCAATAATCTAAAATTATTAAAATTAAAGCAATTAGAATTCAATTCATAAATGGAACTTTGAACAAAACAGTTTTAACTGTTGTAGTTAAATTTAACTTAGTTTTTGATTTAGCTAAATAACATTGTTGACTCGGATAGTACTCATGGAGACTTGTCGGTTAACACTAGTTAAAAATCACAAGTGCCGAGCCGAAAAATAAGATAAAATTTAAAAATCCCGATTCACAGAATTAACCCAAGTCTTGGTCTAAATGTTAGGAAACACTGACCCAAGAGGGTGTTGTCGTGCTAAAATCTCGCGGCGTTGTGGCGCGGGTGTGTGGTGGGTTCTGGGCACGGGTTAGTCTTGAGAATGTTTCATTTGCAAATAATAATATTTCAAAAGATAATTTTAAAATTGAATTTTGAATTGTGTCGCCTTGATGAGACAGACACTAGAATCAGTTGTTAGTTAAATAGCGGCGAGTGCGAATGTTTATATTTGTTAGTACTCCGCGATTCCCGTTAAATATTACAAGTCCCGAGAGTCAAAAATCCACATAATTCAAAATATTTCAAAATAATTTAAAGTCCCCAGATTAAAAGTTTGAAAAAATCACAAGTGCCGAGCCGAAAAATAAGATAAAATTTAAAAATCCCGATTCACAGAATTAACCCAAGTCTTGGTCTAAATGTTAGGAAACACTGACCCAAGAGGGTGTTGTCGTGCTAAAATCTCGCGGCGTTGTGGCGCGGGTGTGTGGTGGGTTCTAGGCACGTGGTAACCTTGAGAATGTTTCATTTGCAAATAATAATATTTCAAAAGATAATTTTAAAATTGAATTTTGAATTGTGTCGCCTTGATGAGACAGACACTAGAATCAGTTGTTAGTTAAATAGCGGCGAGTGCGAATGTTTATATTTGTCAGTACTCCGCGATTCCCGTTAAATATTACAAGTCCCGAGAGTCAAAAATCCACATAATTCAAAATATTTCAAAATAATTTAAAGTCCCCAGATTAAAAGTTTGAAAAAATCACAAGTGCCGAGCCGAAAAATAAGATAAAATTTAAAAATCCCGATTCACAGAATTAACCCAAGTCTTGGTCTAAATGTTAGGAAACACTGACCCAAGAGGGTGTTGTCGTGCTAAAATCTCGCGGCGTTGTGGCGCGGGTGTGTGGTGGGTTCTGGGCACGGGTTAGTCTTGAGAATGTTTCATTTGCAAATAATAATATTTCAAAAGATAATTTTAAAATTGAATTTTGAATTGTGTCGCCTTGATGAGACAGACACTAGAATCAGTTGTTAGTTAAATAGCGGCGAGTGCGAATGTTTATAGGTGTTAGTACTCCGCGATTCCCGTTAAATATTACAAGTCCCGAGAGTCAAAAATCCACATAATTCAAAATATTTCAAAATAATTTAAAGTCCCCAGATTAAAAGTTTGAAAAAATCACAAGTGCCGAGCCGAAAAATAAGATAAAATTTAAAAATCCCGATTCACAGAATTAACCCAAGTCTTGGTCTAAATGTTAGGAAACACTGACCCAAGAGGGTGTTGTCGTGCTAAAATCTCGCGGCGTTGTGGCGCGGGTGTGTGGTGGGTTCTGGGCACGGGTTAGTCTTGAGAATGTTTCATTTGCAAATAATAATATTTCAAAAGATAATTTTAAAATTGAATTTTGAATTGTGTCGCCTTGATGAGACAGACACTAGAATCAGTTGTTAGTTAAATAGCGGCGAGTGCGAATGTTTATAGGTGTTAGTACTCCGCGATTCCCGTTAAATATTACAAGTCCCGAGAGTCAAAAATCCACATAATTCAAAATATTTCAAAATAATTTAAAGTCCCCAGATTAAAAGTTTGAAAAAATCACAAGTGCCGAGCCGAAAAATAAGATAAAATTTAAAAATCCCGATTCACAGAATTAACCCAAGTCTTGGTCTAAATGTTAGGAAACACTGACCCAAGAGGGTGTTGTCGTGCTAAAATCTCGCGGCGTTGTGGCGCGGGTGTGTGGTGGGTTCTAGGCACGTGGTAACCTTGAGAATGTTTCATTTGCAAATAATAATATTTCAAAAGATAATTTTAAAATTGAATTTTTAATTGCGTTGCCTTGATGAGACAGACACTAGAATCAGTTGTTAGTTAAATAGCGGCGAGTGCGAATGTTTATAGGTGTTAGTACTCCGCGATTCCCGTTAAATATTACAAGTCCCGAGAGTCAAAAATCCACATAATTCAAAATATTTCAAAATAATTTAAAGTCCCCAGATTAAAAGTTTGAAAAAATCACAAGTGCCGAGCCGAAAAATAAGATAAAATTTAAAAATCCCGATTCACAGAATTAACCCAAGTCTTGGTCTAAATGTTAGGAAACACTGACCCAAGAGGGTGTTGTCGTGCTAAAATCTCGCGGCGTTGTGGCGCGGGTGTGTGGTGGGTTCTGGGCACGGGTTAGTCTTGAGAATGTTTCATTTGCAAATAATAATATTTCAAAAGATAATTTTAAAATTGAATTTTGAATTGTGTCGCCTTGATGAGACAGACACTAGAATCAGTTGTTAGTTAAATAGCGGCGAGTGCGAATGTTTATAGGTGTTAGTCCCCAGATTAAATGTTTAGAGCCCAATAGTTGGTTTCTAAGTGTTGGGAAATCACTGTGTTGGTTTCTAAGTGTTGGGAAATCACTGTAAAATTTTACAAGTCCAGAGCCCTAAAATTAAATAAAATTAACTCCTTGTAGAATCGTACAAGTCCCGAATCTGCCTAAATCTTAATAATTTAAAACCCCAGAATCGGTATAAGTGATACAGGAACACTGACCCAAGAGGACGTTGTCGTGCTAAAATCTCGCGGCGTTGTGGCGCGGATGCGTGGTAGTTTCTAGGCACATGGTAACCCTGAGAATGTTTCATTTGCAAATAATAATATTTCAAAAGATAATTTTAAAATTGAATTTTGAATTGTGTCGCCTTGATAAGACAGACACTAGAATCAGTTGTTAGTTAAATAGTGGCGAGTGAACTTGTGCGAGTGTTTATAGGTGTTAGTCCCCAGGTTAAAAGTTTAGAGCCCAATAGTTGGTTTGTTGGGAAATCACTGTAAAATTTTACAAGTCCAGAGCCCTAAAATTAAACAAAATTAACTCATTGTAGAATCGTACAAGTCCCGAATCTGCCTAAATAATAATAATTTAAAACCCCAATTTTAAAATTGCATTTTGAATTGTGTCGCCTTGATAAGACAGACACTAGAATCAGTTGTTAGTTAAATAGCGGCGAGTGAACTTGTGCGAGTGTTTATAGGTGTTAGTCCCCAGGTTAAAAGTTTAGAGCCCAATAGTTGATTTCTAAGTGTTGGGAAATCACTGTAAAATTTTACAAGTCCAGAGCCCTAAAATTAAATAAAATTAACTCATTGTAGAATCGTACAAGTCCCGAATCTGCCTAAATAATAATAATTTTAAACCCCAATTTTAAAATTGCATTTTGAATTGTGTCGCCTTGATGAGACAGACACTAGAATCAGTTGTTAGTTAAATAGCGGCGAGTGCGAATGTTTATAGGTGTTAGTCCCCAGATTAAATGTTTAGAGCCCAATAGTTGGTTTCTAAGTGTTGGGAAATCGCTGTAAAATTTTACAAGTCCAGAGCCCTAAAATTAAACAAAATTAACTCATTGTAGAATCGTACAAGTCCCGAATCTGCCTAAATAATAATAATTTAAAACCCCAATTTTAAAATTGCATTTTGAATTGTGTCGCCTTGATAAGACAGACACTAGAATCAGTTGTTAGTTAAATAGCGGCGAGTGCGAATGTTTATAGGTGTTAGTCCCCAGATTAAATGTTTAGAGCCCAATAGTTGGTTTCTAAGTGTTGGGAAATCGCTGTAAAATTTTACAAGTCCAGAGCCCTAAAATTAAATAAAATTAACTCATTGTAGAATCGTACAAGTCCCGAATCTGCCTAAATCTTAATACTTTAAAACCCCAGAATCGGTATAAGTGATACAGGAACACTGACCCAAGAGGACGTTGTCGTGCTAAAATCTCGCGGCTTTTTAAAGTTTTTGAGTTAGCGAATTAACCCACAAGACGGTTTTACTTCTCCATTTTAATACTACTCCTCAACATGAATAATATGGGGACTTTTAAGACCCGTAGGACGGGGCCGCGATATTTTATCGGGCCGAAACCTTGCACCTGGCGTGCGATTTGGCAACCTTGGACAAGAACGCTCGGTTTGGCAACGCCCGCGCGCCCCGGATGCGAACATTCCACGTAGCCCACTTTCAAATTTTGGTAACAAATGACGCATGCGTGGAGGCCTCTCAAAAGGTGGAAACGGGAGTGGTCCGATTTCACCATATTTCTGTCTCACTCGCACACCTCTTTACTCTCTCACACTAAACTGCATCGGCCCGCCACGCCGACTGATTCAATCGTATTTTATACTGGATCTTGTTAAAAACCGTTATCATATGAACTGTATTAATTCAATTTTTGTAAACAAATATTTTGATTAAAATTATCTGTTGTTTAATTTAAATAAAAAATACTAAAAAATACTAAAAAATACTCTTTTCAGTTATTTAAAGTGATCATATTTTAGCGAAACTTTGGTATGTGAATTGACCCAATTCTGGCCTATTTATATGCTTTGCGAGCGAATGTTAAAACTTAAATCTGTTAAAATACATTCTGGAACATACTAATAAATTATATCAAAAATAATTAAAAATAATTATGATATATGAGTTGAGCTAGGCACATTTTAGTTGTATATTTGTGTTTATTATTCCTCATTTGATAATGTGTAAAATATAATACAACAAGTGGGACAATTTAACTTTAAATCTTACTATTAAACAGGAACAACTTTACAAGTTAAAATACAATCATAAAAAATACCCTTAAAAATGATTTGAGCTACAACGTAATAAAATATTTCGTATAAATATTCATAACACTTAAATTTCCACCGACAAGACCACATCACAAATAATTCTCAGAACACCATACGTAACAACACAAGCACATTATACTTTAGAGTTCATTTCAGCTGATCGCGGTTGAGGTATTTTTCAAATCGTGACATAGTTTGAAGACTCATCTTTTGATACCGACGAATAAGATTCCAATAATGGTTTTTTAATGAATTGCTTGTATATTTAACTCTGGTATTGTAAATTATAGAAATTAATCTCTCCGACATATCTTGTGTTTGGCAAATTAAAGGCCAATATGATATGTTTAAGTAAGATTCTATATCAATATATGAAATATAACACAGCTCTAATTCACTGGGCGTCGAAATCAAAAACAATAATAAGTCTTCGGATAAATTCTGCATACGTAGAAGTTGTTGTATGTTGATTGCAGTATACTTTTTAAAAATTATATCTTCTGGTATGAAATAGCCCCTTTTTACAATAATGTCCAAATCCAGATAATCTTGAAACCCGTACAGAATATCAGCTGTTAACCTAATGTTTTGAGAAAGAATTACCCAGTTAATTTTATGTCGGAATTCCATCAAAAATGGCGTTTTCAAATTATTTGAAAGAGAAATCATGTTCCAACTGTCGGTTGGGAAGTTTAATAGTTTGTTTCTCAATATTTCCAGCACAGATTCATTTCTTACTTTGATGTATAAATGTAGCACTTCTACGGTTGATAGATTCGATAAATTCCCGTACACATTATTGTTTTGCTCTAATAATGCAATTAATTTGTTCATCTTCTCCATATTTAGTTATATTTTAAAACTTACCAGGAAAAACTATTATTTTCACTAAATAAAAAGTATAAAATTACTAGCCACATCTAAACTGTAACAACAATACATACGTGCACGCGGATAACAAAAGGCCACCGCGGCTTCCTGTGTTTGTTTATATACCACTTCCTTGAGAATTTTAAAATTCTCGAGGTTGCGAAGGCTAATGTAGTTCTGTTGTACAATTGCGTGTTGCGCAACTGGGTCACGGTGTGAGTACAATTGCGTGTTGCGCAACTGGGTCACGGTGTGAGTCGCCGGTCACTATTTACACAAGATCCCCGAGCGAGTTTCCGTGTTCTGCAACCGGATTTCCGGGCTGGTTTGTCCCCGAGAGAGTGTCTAGAATCGTTTCTTGGTTCGAAGTCAGTCAGTTCAACAACTCAACTCGCCCAAGAGAGTTCTTATGATCCTAAGTTGTTTTTAGAGTTTAGTAAAAATATATTTTTCAAAGTAAGTAGTTATCACATTTAAATCACATTTAAATCACATTTAAATATATCATACAACTGAAAGTGTAAACAAATGACTTTTAGACATCTTTAAAAATTTAAAAGTAAATAACTAATTTCACTTAAATATATCGTGAACTTGCAAACGCGTCATTTTGAAATGGAGAGCGTGTATACACCCCAGCAAAAGAAGATTGTTACACGCATTCTAAGATTTCTGATCATGCAATCCAAATTCACCCTATTGCAAGAAGATTATCATCACGAATTCCAACATTTAATAAACAGATTATTATTTAAATTTCCGCCCGACGAACAACAATCAATTATACACAAGGTTTCTCAAAAGCGACAATATCGCAAAAAAAACTCAAAACCACCTTCAGTAGATAATAACATACAGCAGTGTTCCGCCACGAATCAAGAGACGACAGAAGTGCGTAACGACTCAGATAGTTTGAACTTTGCAGAAGAAGGAAATTTAATTGGATTAATTCAAGTTAGACAAGCGGATGAAGACTCTATTGTTGGTGTCACAGATGACTGTATACTATTTCCGGAAAATCCTAACAGGATGGTGATCACGGCCCCAGAACTATCGTTAGAAGAACAAGAATATTTATCGACGTTATCGACGTTTTAAAACGGCTTGACAGAAAACAGGTTTTAAAATGTGTATAATTAAATAGTATATAAAAATATCTCTATAGTCCTCAGCAACCTGGCACCTACAACCTGGCCTTACTAGACCTTCTTCCAACCCTATAATAGTATAAGGCATAGTCTTTTGGGGTAATACCCATGAGTCATATACTAAACCATTATATTTGCAGCAGAAACATATTTTAAGATTGATTTTATACAAAACCAGATATGAATGATCAAAACCCCTTTTCATAAGTCAGAGAATTTTTTCGTTTAAATATATTTATGTTTATAAAGTTCTAAAACTAAAACTTTTCTAAAACTTTTCTACAATAAAAGTGGAAATATGCCCCAAAATGAGAATGAGTATAGAAAAAAATTAAGGAAAGCTAACCAGTTTTTTATTCCCAAGCCAACCAATACATTTTTTACAAAAACTTTCAATTTTATAGCTCCGAAACTGTTTAATAAACTTCCTGAAAATGTTAAGATTGCATTTAATATTAATTTTTTTTTATGTAGATTAAGGAATTGGTTATTTCAACTAGAGAATACTGATTGTTATTTCAAATTCAGCAATAGTTTTATTTTTGATATTATAGCTGAGGGTTCACACGGGGACTATGCATTGCATGCAATGAGCTTCGACGGCACCTGGGGAGACCAACCCCAGAGGCAAGTCTCTGGAGAGGTGCCATAAGCCGCCTGAAAGAGTAAACCTTAGAATATTATAATACGTGTATAATTTATATGATAGACTATATGAATCTACAAATACAGTTTTATTTATTTTCTGTAATTAGTTTTTATGCACTGAGCACACGCTGAATTTCAGTGTTCATGAGAGAAATAAGGCGCGTCAAATATTTAATTTTGTATTTTTCTTAACGTTTAATTTTAACGCTAAATTTACGTTTAATTTTTGTTTAATTTTTGTATACACATGGGTTGTCTGAGACAATTGTGTTTATTATATTTCGATCATTTCTGTTCGCCTACTTTACATTATTTTTAATTTAAGTGATGGAACCCTATAGCAGGCTTTGTCTTAAGAGGACCTATTGTTTTTTCATTATTTTATTTTTATTTTTATGCCAGCCCGACAAGTAAAATGTACATTATTATTTATTTAAGTTACAAACAAGCTGTGTAATTAAAAATAAAGTTAATACGGGTTGAGTTGTGTGTTTTTTGTGTGTTTTTTGTTATAATTTTGAATTTTTAAAATTATTATTCTGAAACCAATATTACCCCGATTGTAGAGTGCGCCCCGGGGAAATTTAAAGTAAATAATCTCAAACGAAGAACTAATATTTCTAATCACTCTCCCATTTATATATAGAATTCCTTGCAGCATTCTAATACTTCTAGAAGATGGTTGGCACCACCGTGCGGATTTCTAGTGATCAACGTTGGAGGAACACATCGCAACTGGGGTAATCTCTATGATTGTAGTGCATGATCAGTGCATGATCAGTGCATGATCACTCGAGAGTTTATTATTTTTACATATTTTTTTGTTATAAATAAAATCATGAAAAAGTCTAAGAAATCTCAAACCGCTGTGTGCACTTGTATGAATATTAAGAAAAAAAAACGTCCCACTATTGGTTATTTTAAATATTCTACCGCAAAGGGACCAAAATCTTTTACCAAGCTTAGAAATAAATGCCCCAAAAGGTCTAGATCGCGGTCTAGAACTAGACGATCTAGGTCGCGAAGTCGTTCTCGGTCGAGAAGTAAATAAAATTATATAAAAAATGTCTGATTGTATTTTCATAAAGTACAGAGACGTATTGAAATTTGAAGATTTTCATTTAAACCACCCTGCTACTTATTTGCCCTTTGTTGTTTATAACTGGTTAGCTCTTGGAATACTGCCGAAAATCTACAGTCACGAGGAATGGGGTTTTGAAAATAGCAGAAAAGAGATTTTACAAAATAAAAATCACCTCTTGGATGTTTTGGTTGTAATTATCAATTGTGTTTTGGGAATCAAAATAAAACTTAATGATGAATTGTACAGAAAAAATGTGGAATACTTGAAAGGGGTTAAACATCTTTCAAAAGACGTTGTTCTTCCGTTTATTACAATTGAGAATTACATGTCTATTAAGGACTCCAAGTTATTTATTGATAGCATTTCAAAATTCTTTCCGGTAGGGTCCATTAAGAAATCAACAGACGCTATACCGTGTTCTAGGCTTTATGAAATAGTTAGTGGAATGATCGCTTGGGGTAGTTCGTACTGGGTAGTAATACATTTCACAACATTGGTTATAGATAAAATGGAGGAATCTAAACTTAAAGAAGAATATCAAGAAGCTTTATGCAGTTTAACGGGGTTTTTTGATCTTTTATTACCATGTTCGATATGCAGATATCACTATTCAAGTTTGTTTGAGTTCAACGAAGAAGAAGATTTTGCCCGGCCGTTTCAGTTAACTCTTCCATTTGAATCAATGATGTACGCCAAGAATAACGAACTCTTTGAGTTTTATAGTATACTTCACGTCAACTGTAAACCCATGGACAGGAGGGAAAGATTAGGTGTGGAATATCATAAAAAACAATATGAAAAATTTTACAATATTGTTTTTTATCCGCGACTGTCCAAGGAGGAGGGAATACATCAAAAATCACCAAGAGACTAAGTGTTTCTCAGTCTAGATTTTTCCTCTTCTAAATTACTTTGAATCTACATATTCCATTTTTGTATTAGTGGAAAACGCTCTGTGTTACAAAATTTAATCTAAATTTTATTTTTTTTTTTCTTCTTTTCTCAAATATTAATGCAATTTTGTTATTTTTTTACATTAATTGAATTAATAAATAAACATTAACTTTAAACTTTGCTTTAACGAAACCTGAATTTTCCCCTCTGATATGATAAAAAGATAGTCTATTTAGTCTCTGAAGCGGCCGAGGTAAGTTCAACAACTCAACTCGCCTAAGAAAATCTTGATCCTAAGTTGTTTTTAGAGTTTAGTGAAAATATATTTTTTAAAGTAAGTAGTTATCACATTTTTACTGGAGTGCAACATAAAGAGAATAATTTAGTGTGAAAGAAACCTATATGACGGAAGACCCGTTCGAAAAATAAAATTTGATGGAAAGCCATTAAAATTGGACTTAAAATCAAATGCAGACTTTGACAGGATAGGGGTTGAATTTTTGAGCAGTAGGGCTATGCTAAATAGTGGATTCTCTAGAGAAAGGATTATAAAAAAAGTAGCTAAATTCTCCACGATGAATTAGAATATAACATTTATTTTGACGATACTTTTAGCGCTCTTTATTCTTAAACGTTAACAGACAAAAACACCGCAAAACAAGACTGGAAGTACGAGGGGGGTGAAACGCCCCCTAACCCATAATGAGAAACATACAATCTTTCTTAGCGAGCCGGGTCTTTATGTTTTTGTGGGTTAGTCAAATGACGAAATATTTTAACAAGATAGTGATAACTTGTACAACATTAAAGATTTTAAGTTTTGGAGTTGGTAAACTAAAACCTTAAAATAATAATAGTTGATAAACTCTGAAACAATGCCGCTTGTGTGTGAACGCTTATGATAACATCCATAGTCCTAAGCTACCCTCTTCCTCTTTTAATCCAAACTTCTCGTATTTTTTTTCAATCTCCTCCCCCGTCCAACTTGCAAGTCGATTGCAAACTCGATCCTCTCCTCTCCCTCCTCATCTGAAGAGTCATCATACTTTGGGTTTCTAAATTTAATGACCACGTAATCTACCTCTTCTTGTTTAAATTCTCCAAACTCTTTGAGGCTAGTATATGGACGATCTGTTTCATCACAATCATCCTCAATCCAAAATGATTCGCGCTCATGCCATTTGTCTTTGGTATAAATGTGGACGTCCAATTTGTTATACTTTGAAAAAAAATCTGCTTTTTGAATAATCTGCCTCTCTGAGAACCCGCTAAGGGACGTGGCCTTAGTATCTATAAATTCGAATTCTATTCTGTCAAAATTTCCATTAGATTTTACTTCCAATTTCAAAAGTTCCCCGTTGAAATCTATTTTGCGAACGAGTCTCCCGTCCTTCATCAAATTTATAATGATCCAGCCAACTCCACTGTCCTCCGACGCGCCCGCGCCCTGAGCGCGTTGGTGGCGACATGCTTGGCAAATGCTTTCGCCTAGGTAACAGACATCATCATCATCACACGAATCGCTTTCGCTTAGGTACGAGACATCATCACACGGATCCATGTTGAAGACTATGTAGGAGTTTGAAACTACAGTATGTATGTAAATGGTAGGTATGTTTTGTTTCACACGGAGAAACTATTATATTCCCCTGCTTTCAACAAATTCTCCCACCCCCGTCAACATTTGAAATAAGGGCATAATACAAATTCCGAGGCTTTATAAAGGAACGGGTCCCCCCAATATACCAGTAGTTGCTGAACTCCTGCACTGGTGTTTGGTCTGATAGAGAACCGAAAAGAGCTCTATTTACCTCGCTGATTCCGATATCTAAGGACGTCTCAACATGGCTAAACATGCTTATATTATCGATTTTCAAGGATTTAAAGACAACAAAAACAATTTTATTATTAAAGAAATTGCACTTACAAAAACCAGCGGTAATTGGTTTCTGAGACACTGGTTTGTAAAATCGCCGTACGATTTTGACAAACTATCTCCGGACTACAGAAGACAGGCGATCTTCAACGCAAACTATTACCACGGAATTCCATGGCAGGAAGGAACTACGTCCTTCAATTACGTCAAGAGACAACTGGCGGAGCTGTTATCACAAAACACCACCGTCTACGTAAAGGGTCAAGAGAAACAAGTGTTCCTTCAAAGACTTTTTAAGAACGCCAAAGTTGAAAATTTGGACGACATGCCATCACTTAAAAAACTAAAATCTAAGTATCTAAATAATTATTGTTATTATCATAGATTTAATAGTTTCATGTGCGCTCTTGAAAATATTTATAAGATTCAAACCTACTTGGAGCAAAGAGGGTATGAATAAAAATATTAAATGTCTATTGTGTTCTTTATTGCGGGTAAATGCCTAATTCTTTTGTAAATCTGTTTGCAAACATCTTGCATCAGGATTATAATAATGTTTATAAAAACTGTATTGGTACTTAATATTTTCAATAATTCTAGGAATCTCGTTGTTAAATTGCCTTATATGTTTATATATCATTGCAATGTTAGTCATGGAGTGGTAATTGGTTGGATAAATTCTCTTTTATAAGTTTTTTTTACAATACTATGTTTGTAGATTCACAGAATCAGCCCAAGTCTTATTTAGTACTTAAAATAATTTCGGCTAAAATATGATTTTTTTACTCTGAACTTAGAAAAATTTAGTGATTAAAATAATTTCGGCTAAAATAAAGTTTAGAACAAAAACGTAAGTGTTCAATCGAGGACCCGGAGCTACCGGGTACATAAATATTCAAAAATGGAGATTGTTTTTGTTGCATTTCTTGAATTTCCAATTTTTATATTGTCTCTGATTATACTTATTATATACCTTTTAGTATTTTTAATTAAAACAATTTTAAAAATCTTTTGGAAAGAGAGAGCGATGAAATTCCCCAAAAAATTCCCCAAAAATTTCCAAATCAAAGTCTACACGTAAAATCCTAGCGTGAAGATATTATATTTTGTGCTATTTTGTACCAGCACCTTGGGAGATGTTTACAAATAAAATACAAATCAAAACACTTACAATAAATGAAATTAAATTTGAGCTTGTCCTGAATGGGATATTCCCTTTATTTGAGTAGTATACTAAATCAAATGCGTATTTGGAAAATATTGTATGTTTAGTAACCCTTTTCAGTTGAAAATTGTATTCAAATGTTACGTTACTCGGATTTTGAAATTCGTGGTCTGCCACCTTATAACACATCGGAATCCAATATATAAGGTGAGGGTTTTGGAATAATAAATTTAATCCATATCTCTCACCCTCAACAACAGCACTGGGACCGTCAAAACGACGTGTCAACATTTTTATTATAAAAATGAGTGTGAGATTTTATGATTTGGTTTACGTCATAGATTGCGGATCTAATTCAAATGTTACATTTTTAAAAGATAAATTAGATGATAGGTCTCTGTTACAGAGAAGAGCCGACAGGGAGAGATTCAGAAGAAATAAGATAGACGCGTATAGTGAAAAACTGAATAAAGTCATAACACACAAATTACAAGATTTCTATGAGAGGGAAAACTGTTTGAATAAACTCTGGCAAATGTTTCGAATTTCTAGTTTGCCCGAGGACAAAAAGGATTTTTTGAGGATAGTGAAATTTTTTGAACTCTACGAATTAATAAAAAATATAAATCTGTATAAAAAAAAAGAAATTAATAAGGAATACTTTTTAAAGGCTTTAGATTTGTTGAAGAGTTTAGAATCTTAAAATAAAAAGTATGCAGCTCATTACGGGTATTGAATTATTACAAAGTGAAAAAATAACAAATAACCATTCTGTAATTGATAGGTTTAAATTGTTTCATAATAATATATTATTTGATGAAGTTGAAGACTTAAAATATTTACTTTATTGTTTAGAACTCAGAAAAGTATTTTATTGGTAAACCATTCATTCAACAAACTTTTTGTACATCATATATAGTAATACGCCCATGACAATACCTACTGCCGCTCCGAGACCCAATGACATAATATCGACCATGTTTTGTATTTTTTATAAATGAAAAAAACGTGTAAGATATACAATCGCCCGTGTTATTTTATTAATGTGTTATTATCCACTTTGTCCTGATTTTTTATTTCCACTCCCCCCGCCACCCGCCGGAGGAGTGCCTCCGCCACCCGCGGGAGGAGTGCCCCCGCCACCCGCGGGAGGAGTGCCCCCGCCACTCACTGGAGTAGTCCCTCCGCCACCCGCTGATCCACCTTTAGCTTGTTTGCTCTCACTTTTGTCCTTTGAATCATCACCCTTCTTTGATTTATATTTTTTGTAGAAGTAATACACGCCGGCGCCTAATAAAATTACCACAAAAATAATTGCGTATAATGCCATGTAGTTTATCATTGGTTATTTTTATTATAATAAAAATATGATTTTAAACAAAACATTCATATTTACATCGGTTGGATTTATTTTACTTTTCATAATGTATAATAGAAAAAAGTCTCCAACCACTCACGATTATGATAAAAATAATCTATCAGTTTTAGACGAGATTTTACATAGTGAACATAAATATGAACTTTCAGATTGTTTAAGAAAGAAATTTAACTGTAATACTGATAAAGAATGTTTAGACGTTTGCAATAAGGGATTACCCTGGATCTGTTTGGAAAGTCAATGCACTGTTAATACCGATACTTTAAAACCAAATTGTATTTTTGGTAAATTAACGGCTATATACGATTCCAATAAAAAAGAGGTGAAATATCAATGTGTTTGTAGTTCACTTTATTATGGCAAAGATTGTTCAAAAACGATACATTTTTGCGACGATGTCAAAGAAAACAAATGTGTTTGTAATAGCAACAGTGTGTTATTTAAGTATTACGACGAGTTTGATGTGTGTATTCCTCTGATTCACCGTATACTGTTCTCAAGTCAAGATAATTTTAAACAAGTATGAAGTCTAAACGGTACGGGATAATACTTGTAGATAGAAATTTAAAAAATACACTAGTCCTAAGTAGAATTAACTACGCGCTTTATAACCGATTGAATAACAACATTATACCCTATGAAAATGCTAGCACCGACATGGCTCTTAGCATGTATTTTGGTTGTAATACGATTTACGAATTTCCAAAGGGTGTACGAGAGAAATCTGAAACGCCTTTTAACTGTGCCGTAAGAGAATTCTTTGAAGAAACTGGTATTTGTTTGAATGCAAATTCAGTCAATATTTTGTCAAACATTGACTACACTTATACCGCTAAAAACAATAAAACATACTCGTGCTTTTACTATGTAGTTGATATTCCAATTTCCAGATACTCAACGACAATTTTAAAAACACCAGATTTGCCACTTGTAAGTGACAATTTTAATATTGTAATATGTACTTGTTGGTACAAAATCAGAAATTACTTCCTGAACATAAATCTTTTTGAATTGGTTGCGAAATTGGACGAAGTCTTTGCATAAAATTGTATAAAATTGTATAAAAGGACACTCGCATGGCTAAACCAGACAGTTGCACGATGATTGCATCCAATATTACTGCCTGGAGTTTAATATCTCAAGAGCCGAGGTTCCCGGAAGGAGTGTTGACAGATAGTTTTGTTCAACGGTTTGATAGTTATATGGATTGGGAACAACTTTCCATACATTATTTTTTTACGGTGACCATGTTAAGAATGTATTTTCATCAAGTTAACTGGATCCATATTCTACAAAGACAACAGTTTTCTGAAGACTTTCTTGTGGAGATGACATCAAATTTTAATAACTGTTGGGAAGTAGTAAGCAAATATCAAAATCTATCTGAGAATTTCATCGACAGGTTTAAAGATAAGCTGGATTGGGAAGTGTTATTCGAACATCAACGGTTAACTGGCAAGTTCATAAGGGAACATAATAACTACTTGAGTTTTGTCCACTTTTATGACGACAACACCACCAGTGCTGACATATCGGGGGCGTCTTCAATTACAGCTTATATCTCTTTTTACTACTTTTATTTAATATGTCTGTTAGTGCACAATCCATTGTTTTATTTATTTGAAAAATATATAGAATATATTTGTTCGTAATATAACAGTTTTTTTATTTAACATGTTATTCCGGAACGATAACGACGCAATCATCGTAAAGTGTGATACTAATAGAGAGAACCTACCCACACGCCATTTAATTACGACTCTAAAAGTTGATAACATATACTACGGGTTTTACTTGAATGAAAAAGATATTGAGCAGTCCAAAGGTACGCTTTACATTGGCAAACATGTCGAATTTCCCGAGTCATGTGGACAACAGTTTAATTTATTACGAAACATCCGCAAACTTCCTGCTCGGAAAGGAATGATTGCAAAGGTTGCAGGGGTTGCAGGTGGGATGAGGAATACTATGGTAAAAGAATATTTTAAAACCGAAGATGATATTTTTAAGACGTGTTGCGTTTTTCACACCGATAAAAACCCAAGCATGAGTGTAAATTTGAAAATTGGTGTTTTTTATTGTTTTAGCTGTAAATCGGGAGGCTCGATTACAAAACTTTTGAATCGAATTCGCAATTAATTCACAATTAATTCAAATTAATTTGCAATTAATTCGCAATTAATTGGCAATTAATTTTCAATTAAACTACAACATTCTCTTTTGGAATCCAGGAATTCCACCGTTCCGAGTCAAACCCAAGCCATTTCACGTAAAGGTGAGGTTTATTCCGAATTTTCTTCTGTTTGATTACTTTTTCGACAACATAAGTTAAGCCGTGCACGGCTAATTTTAACTCTTGTTCATAAAACGTTCCCTTGATGGGTTCCCTACTACCCTCTGTGTCTCTGAGTCTATAAGTCACGGGATTGTCCTCTAACACTACTTTTCGTACTTGAAATACCAGCGGTGTAAAATTAAAAGTAGATTTTTCAAAAACGTGCTTGGATTTCGATATATGAACATAATCACCAACTTTAAATTTAGGTTTCCCTCTCTTGGGGCGTTTTTTCGGAGCCAGCCGTCTGAGAATAATTTTTTCATGCGAAAATGACACCTCAGAGGGTTTGAATTTAGTTACACTGTGAATTGTGTTGTTGTATCTATCTAAGACATCTTGTAAAAAATCAATCCATTTGGGGGAGTTTCTCTTGTAAGTCTCCTTTACAAGCATTTTCCTAAATGTTCTATGAAACCTTTCAATAAATGATGCTTTGATTTCCGTATAGACAGAATACATGTTAATGTTATATTTTTTCATCAGGGCTTTAAACTTATCGTTGTAAAACTCCCCACCGTGATCTACTTGTAGGTTTCTAACCATCGGAAAAACTCGTAGTAATATTCTACTCATGACGCTTGTTACTTCGTCACCCGTTTTTGTTTTTAATGGCTCTATATATGCAAATTTTGTAAAACAGTTAATTGCGGTCAGTATATAGATATAACCATCGT
The DNA here is from genome assembly GCA_963675035.1 of Allygus modestus. Classification (NCBI taxonomy): domain Eukaryota; kingdom Metazoa; phylum Arthropoda; class Insecta; order Hemiptera; family Cicadellidae; genus Allygus; species Allygus modestus. The sequence continues at coordinate 83,872,319 of OY776115.1, forward strand.
TGAATTCTTCGTATTTTTTTAAATCCATAATGTCCCCCTGAATTAGATCATTTATACCCTTCAACACGTAACGACGTCTAGGAAACCGCTTTCTCACATCAGCAAAATAAGTATCAATCAAGTCGTTTTTTACAGATGATTCCATTTTGTTTTATTATACATAATAAATCACATCAAAAAACCCGTAATCACATATCAACGGTTTACGTAGTAAAGGAGTGTCCATATCAAGGCAAATATCATTATCACAATATATTTTATCCATAGTTTCTAATAAACACATTAAACATAACTTTCTGTTTATTTTGATGTCTTTTAAAAAATTATAATTATAATACAAATTACACTTTTTACAAAAATAAATCATTTTTATTTAAGAATATATTTTAACAATTTTGACATCATGTTCTTTCGATGCGACATACTCCTCCCCATCGGGACATTCTATTAAATAATTTGAAACCACGTCTTTTAAATAAGAATCCTTGTTGTAACAATTTATTATAAAGGGGGCGTTTTGATGAGTGCTCCGATGGCTCAAAACACAAGGCGTAGTCTTGTCACCACCGTCCAAGTTTCGAGTACCGTTAGTGCATTCACATAGGCCCGTGATGAAATTATAACCGCTGGCCGGATTGTTGGGTGTGTTGTTTAAACAATAATCCTTTACGCAAAAAGATACCCCGCGATTCAGAGTTGCTTTAACAAGTTTATTCCCATACTCATCGTATAACCCAGTACAATCGACTTTGTACTGTGAAGGATCATTATAATCCACGTTTTTTGCAATACTGTTGGCTTTTGAATATGGATATTTGCCCACTATCTGGTCCCCGGACGTTGTAAAAACACCGGGATACTTCGGGAGACATTTCCAAGTTCCATCAAAATCATAAGTCCCGTAATCCTGTTTACAGCCAAAGTAGTAATGGGGAATGTAGCAGTAATAGTTTTCATCTGTTTTCAAAATTTTGGCATCTTTACTTTTGCAATAGTTTTTACAGTCACATTTAATCACACCCTGTGGACATTTTTTGGGTTGAAACCTACAATCTGTTTCAATAGCTGCCGCTGGTAAATTTGAAAGGTTAAAATGTTTTGTTCTTTTCAAAATAATTCTAAGGAATACAAAAAAACAAACAACAACAAATATTATGAAATTCATATTTTATTTATGTTTGTAATATTTTATAAAACGTGTCACAAAAAAAGGAATCAAACACTTCGGGGTTTAATACTCCAACGCAGAGAATCTTCCCCTCTCAAATATACAGTCAGCATAGTGCATGAAGTATAATGAAGTATAAAAAATCTTTGGGCCAAGTACATCTAAATTTTGTAGATACTGTAAAAACAACGTTTTTCAGTTCCTTGGATTATTTTTCTTCAGTGTTTCAACCGATTTGAGTCTCATCACACGGGAACGACAAAGTTTTGTATTTGATTTTCCAAATCCTCGATGTATCTGTTTCTTTCTATGTTGTATTGTTCAGCTAAGACAAGAGCGTTCTTGAACTGTTCGTGTTCCTTTTCCAACAGAGCCAATTGCTCGGAGCTCTGTTCATTTTCTAGCCTTAAATCTTGAATAATCTGTTCGCGCTCTGATAGTTTTTGATTGCAATACATGTTATCGGTTTTTAACTTTTGGTAATCTGACAATTCTTTTTCCAAATTGGTGACCTCAGCAGAAAGACGTATGTTTTCGGATTTCAACTGAACACTTTCTTTTCTGACCTCCTCAAATAAAACTATTCGCCTTTGACAACTATTGAGGAAATTCTTTACATCTACGTTGAGCGGTTTTTGTTTATAAACACTATCTAGGAAATCCACGATATATGCAAGGTCTACACCCATTTCATTTTCCAAAACCAGAAATGGTTTTACATCTACATATAACCGGTTATAGGCGATAATTTTATTAGAGAGTTGATTCTTTATTGATTCCATATCCACAGTCAAAGATTTCAACTGTTTTAACATAATCCCAATATTTTCTAAAGAAAACAAACTGTTGAAATCACAATCTAAAAATGTTTTGTGTAATTCTTTAAATTCTTTACCAAATTTAATCAGGGTTGAGTTGTTGTTAAGATATAACAGGTTGCTGATAATTTCTTGTATGAGTTTATAATTTGTTTGATTTATATTTAGAGTCTTAACTAATTTATGTTGCTCTTCCAACATACCAAACAGCACATATTCATCGTCAACATTGAATAGATGAAATATTTTTTCAATCACCTGATTAATAGTCTGTATTTTTGTAACAGCAACCCGTGGTTCTAAAACTTTCAATTCGTCTAATATAATTGAAAATAATTCACACAAGTCTGTATATTTCAAATACATACATTTGATATCTGCCTCTGAGATATTTTCTGAAGATACCGTTTTCTTTAATCTGCTACGAACAAATTCATTTAAAATAGAGTTAATTTTACTGTAGGTTAATGTTTGGAAGTCAACATCTGTTAGACCTAAAATATCTACAACCGTCTCGGCAAACAATATTTTACCGTCATCGATGATTAAATCGTCAGTCTGTAAGGCTTTACTGAATTTTAGAGGCGTTTCTGTTGTTGTGTGTTTATCAGACATTTTTTCAACAAACTTATAAGGAGCTTCTAAACTTTTCCATTTAAACTCCCCACCGCCGAAAGTATTTACAACATACTCGATTCCGGCCTTTAGTTTAGATAGTGTAAAAGAATTTGTTTTAGACAGTATATCTTCAAATATACTTATTACATTCGATGGTGAAAAATTATCTTGTGCGCCGATAACAGTTAATCTTTTATTAAGATCTTGTAATAACATAATTTTTTTGTCAATTTTACAGCTTATCAATATATCCAAAACATCACTTCCACTTTTTAAAAAGGTTTCAAGCTCCGCGTCATCGTTAAAAACTAACTGATAACAGTTTAAAAACTCAAACATATTTGCACTTAAAAAACGGAGCATGTCTTTATATTGAGCTCTATAGTTTTCAAAATGTTCGTCATACTGGGCCTTGTGCAGTTTTGTAGATTTCTTTGAAAGTAAACTAAATATCAACGAACTTATACAGTCTTCGCTCGATTTCAACACTAAAACATTTTCACCCTGCTGAGACTGAAGAGTTTGTAAAAGGGTTTTTAAAAAAGATGACAGGAGTTTTTTAGCTTTTGAATATTGATAAGATTTTATGTAAAGTAAAACGTCGGTTTCACTAATCTCCATTATTTTTATTTTAAATTTTATCTACAAACCGCTTCAAGACGCGGTTGTAAAACCTATTGTACATAACGCCATACGTACGATTTGTCATATACATTGAATTGTTAATCATAAGGTCAACTCCTTTTCTGTATGCTGGCAATAAATCCACATGCGCCCTTTGACGAATCGTTTCAATTTCAGTTCGGACGTTTTGATTAAACTGGTTAAATCCCATTTCTAACATAACAGCATACAAACCAAGTTCAATTCTATTTATCAAACTAAAATCTGAGAGTTGAAGCAGGTTTGAGAATTGATTAGTATCTATCGGGTCTACGAAAACAACTTTTCGTCTCGCGTTTTCACTTCCTTTAAATGTGACTTTGATACCATCATTTCCATAGTAATTTTCATTTCCTGGTACGTTTTTGTTTATTTCTCTCATAATGTGGTACATTTGAATAGTTAATTTGTCAATTAAATCATAATTTTGTGTATATTCTAACAAAAATTCTTTAATATTTTTTTGAAAATCTTCCTCATTAACTATTCCATCCAAGCGAGCAATTATTAATCCAGACAATCTAAAAAATAACGTCTTTTGTAAAGACTCAAAGTGTTTGGACTTTAGCTGTGATAATAAGTCTATCTGTTCCTCCTGATCCATATAGTCCCCAATCTGGTCTTCTTCAGCCCATAGATTAATTATATCGCCGGTTGATTGTTCGCTTTCCATTCTTATGAATGCTCCACGTCAGGGAACTCCTTTTATTAGACCCGATTGCTATTTTATTTTCCAAAAGTAGAATTTCAGTTGCAAATAGCCCGAATTTGTAAATTTTATTATATGACAAAGGAGAGAGGTTATAAATATCGGTAACGCACTCTTTCAAAGTCATTTTATCTTATGAATGATCTCATAGCACTTATATACAACTTTTACCAACTAAGAAATTTGCCGGGATTTTTAACAAAATCGGATGCAGATTACAAATGCGTCTCTAAATCTGATATTGTTTTAAAAATTCAATCGTTTATTTTTAAATGTAACGCTTGTATTTTAAAGCATTATAATCATGAAGTTATAGATTATATTTTATCTTTGTTAAATAGGAATATTGACTATTGTATATGCGTTAATTTAAACCATTTGGAGTTCCATCACGTTGTGATTGATGTAGATTTTAAGAAACTTCAAAATATAGATAGGACAATTGTAAAGGAGTTTTGTGATGATTTTTCAAAAGCCGTTAAAAGTATTTTAAACAATTTAATAAATGACCAAGAGTTTGAATTGACTTTGATGGTAAAAAAAAATCTAAACTTCCTAGACAACAAAGATATTTTCGAGAGCGCAACAAACGGTGTCCATTTTGAAATTAAAGATTTAGTCTTATACAGAGGAGATAATATCTGGTTTATTGAGGTGTTAAAGAAGCTTTTAATCGGTAAATACCCACACTTTATTAAAAACAACGTAATCGACCAACCCATCAACTGGAATTTACCCCTATCGAAAAAACAAAATAAAGACATTTATCTACCAGTTGGGTCCTATAATTTAACCGAAAACATTGAATTTTGGGAGTCTGGAAGGGAGTTATTGATAAATAATGAATTTGATAATTCATTTGTAAAAAACTATTCGGTGATAAAAAATTATGATCCAGACAGCGTACAAGCTTATTTCCCTTTGGATTTACTCAAACAATTTCAAGGATGTTACTTTGGTAATTGCAATAATGTAAAAGTCTACAAACATTCACAACTTGCGCTATTGGGTGATGACTTGGAGGGTGTGATAACAATAAACAAAAACGTACTTCCATATGCTGATTTTGCCGTGTCGCGGTTTTACAAAAATAATTGCTTAATAGTACTAGGCGAATCCCAAATTGAAAAGTCGCTTTCTCCTTTCAGTCTGTCCTATTTAAGGGAGGAACTCTTGGTTTTTTATACAGACCTAACAACTGGCGACACCGGAGGTAAGTCTCGAGCTATATTTAATATATTCGTGTTCTTAATAGCACTATATGATAGAATTTGTGAATCCAACACATCCTTTGCAGAAGAAATACTGTGTGAAATTCAAAACTCAGACCTTGTGAACTATTTCACTAACATTTCGAGTAAGATTGTGCAGTTAGTCAAGGAAACTGTAAAATTGTGTGAAGATTCTGAAAAGTCATTTCGTAAACTAAACCCGTTGCTATTTTTAAAATGCCTCTTTGTTCAATCGTATACAGAGTCAAATAAAGTGGAATTAATTTTTGACGACTCTACTGATGAAAGCGTCTTCATATCGTCAAACATTTTATCGCTTGTCAACAAAAAGTCTTTATCTATTTTAGAACTAGTAAAGTTGATGTATCCCATATATGCAACTCAGAAGGACGGTTCCATATTTTATTACGAAAAGAACTCTTGGTGTATGTCCTTAAACAGGTTAGAGCACGTGTTTTTACCTTTGAAAATATTACATAAATACGGTTGTGATGATATAGAATTGGAAACCGAAAGTGGTTTGAAAAAGAGGCGAAAAAAAAATAAACCCGAAGAAAGCCTTCCCAAGATTTACACTTATTTAATCCAGTTCTGGGGCAGAGTAATCACGATTGAGTTTCCAACAAATGTTGTATCTTTTAAGGACGGTTTCGTGTTAATCAGTAACGAGTATCTTGTTTTTTCACACACACCTCTATTTAGAGGATATCCGTGCAGACTCAGTTGGAAGGGGATGAGGGAAAAGATTCAACACATCAGCAACCGTTCTTGCACGTATCAAAAAGTTTTCGATACTCTTAATGAAAACATCGGTGCAAAGTGCGAAAGTTCACTTTGTCCCGACGGAGTTATTGATTACTTCCGCTACAATTATTCAAAAGAAAATGGTCCCGAGCTTTGTATCAATGATTTAGAGAAGTGCAACAGCGAGGGGGAATGTCCGGTGTATAATTGTTTGCGCTATTTTCTTACATTGTTTTCAAAAGATGTAGAGCTGGTATTTTTCATGCTGTGGACGCTGCGATTTGTCCTATTAGGATTGAGCATCAAGAGAGCATTCATATTCTATGGCCAAGGCCAGAACGGAAAAAGCTCTTTGAGTTGTGTTATGTACGCGTTATTTGGTAAAGCCATGAGTTTCATTGGCACTGATACGATTCGTGGAAAAATATCAACTCTCGCTCCCGATTTATATAACGCAAAAGACGCAAAGATAGTATACGCAGACGATTTACAAAAGATAAACCCCACTACTCTAAAACAAATTGTTTCCGGAGCCCACATGTACCTGAGGACTTTGTACAATTGCGGAACCGATATTCAAATGAAGTGGCTGTTTACGGGCAGTTGTAATTCCTTGAGGTTGAACGCGGATTTCGCCACGATGAAAAGAATTTTGATGATTCCGTTTTTAAACTTTTTCCCAGATAATTCTGACTACTACTGTAACCAAAACACTTTTAAAATTATAGCAAGCGATATTTTAGCAACAATATTTTGGTTGGAAAAATACTATTTAGAAACAAATATTTTCTACAACGATAAATATGATATAGTTTACCCCCCAAAATCGGTGAAGTGGTACTCTCACGAGTTGATCTGGAAAAATGATTTGACGAGTGGTATCTTAAATGCTTTTAATATAATAGAATCTCCAAATCTATTCATAAGGATAAATGATCTGATTGCGGAAATTAATGCAATAAGGGTTTCAAATAAATGTTCTAAATTTCAAATGAGTTTTTTCAATGAAGATATAGAAACTATATTAAATTTATTGAAACACCGGTATTCTGTAGGCACGTGCCTCAACAAATCTAAGAAGATATATGAACAGGTTATTGTAGGTATATCCATAGACCGCTTTAAGATGTTATATGAGGAAGCGTTCGAATTGATATAATATTATTTGGAATTATTTAAAATTATTTAAAATTATTTAAAATTATTTAATAAAAATGACTGAAGATCCGTCTGAGAGCGTTTATCCGGTTGAGTTTATCACGACAACTAAAAAGAGTAGTCAGTTAAACGACTCTATCCTTCTTACTACGGTTGAATATTTATTGGGGTTGAATTGGCCGATTTGTCCACGGCCACCTCCAGCCATTGACATCGGTACTTCAATAGAAAACTTTCTAACAAATATAATTAATAAAAATAAATTAAACATTCAAACTGAGGAATTAGATCCTAGGTGTAAATTACCGGAGCATTTAGAGCAACCATTAAAATCGGGTCTAGACTACAACGAATTTCTTAAAATATTACAAAGAGTATTAGATCAATCAAAAACGAAGCCGGATTAGGTTGTAGATGGCATATTGTCTTAGAATATTCAATGGGTAGACGGGAGTATATAATCTTCTAAAATTCTGATAAGCTATTTGATCAATGCCGTAGTATACAATACCATCATTATCATAATACAGTTCGGGCAAGACGTAACTGAGTTTGTGCGTGGAATAACCCATCATTTCCACTCCCGACTTTGACAGAATGGACCGACTATTGAAAGATTCTTTCAAATATTCAATTTTATTTAAACCCCTCAAACACTTAATCATCAAGTGAAGATGTTGCTTTTTAAAACGGTTACTATTTGAAGTCATGTATCGGTTGAACAAAGTGTTTTTTGTAATGTCATTAGTCTCCCAAATGTTACAAAAATCCTCCTCGTCATAGCTGTGTAGCAAAAACAGTTTTAAAATGTTGTAAAATTCATGATAAGAAACTGTCGGTTTTACGATACAATTAAGTTTCATCAAGACACTTCTTAGCTTTTCAAAAATATTTAGTGCTGTATGAGAATCATACAATAAATATTTTGCATAAAGCCAATTATAGAGGTTTTGCTTCTTTATTTTAAAAAACGTAAACATAGTCTCCAATTGTTCGTGAGTCAGATTGGGCCTGATTTCCCCCATCGCCACGAAAGAGAATTCGGGATTTAATAAAAAGTAGCATTCCGAAATAGACATACAACTATTAAGGGCATAAAAACTCAAAGTGTCCCCGTCAAAATCCAAATTGTTTTTTTCCGTGATCGAGGTGGGTAGGCCTACTACTGGTGCATTCCACGTACTTTTAACTCTATGGAAAGTAAACGCCCTGGTATCTAAAACTGGATACCTTATAGCCAAAACATATTTTGGATAGTTCATACAAGCCCAAATTTTTCTGTTTAGGATGATTTCGTTGGTTTTACAGTTTGGGGCGGGTGTGACGACACTACGTGCCGAGTAGTAGGATTTTTTACTTAAAAGAATTTTCCTAAAACAATTATTCTTACCCTGTCCAATGAATGTTAGGGGGTCTGGTTTTATGTTTACTTGTGACTTTTGTGTTGGGTCGTAAGTCTTATTGTTCCTTAGGAGTTTGATTATTAAATCACATAGAGTGCTATTTGTGTTCCAAAGAAAAGCTGGAGGGTATGTACAATTTCCCACTTGAATTCGAAATTTAAAATTTTCAATCGGATTCTCTGTATTTTTTTCAAATAATTTTAACTTATTTTTGTACGAATGCTTATAATTCAATAAAATACGTTCCATTTTATTTTTACATATCTTACAGCGAGATAAAATTTCATTTTTTATAATTTTTTTTAAAATAGCAATAAACTGTTCTCTTTGTACTATATAACGCGTTTTACAATTGTTGCAAAAATTGCTAGATATGTTACACGTACACTGTAAAAAGTAACAGTTTGGACAAATTTTGCTTAGCCTTAACGCCAAAGACTTTGGGATTTTTTTATAATTGGAGAGTTTAATTTTTTTACATTTTGCATAAGATTCAAGACAATCTTTGGTCACACAGATTGGGGCCAATCCATACACATTTTCGTTTGATTGTCCGGATTTAGATAGGAAACAAGTGTTGATAGTACCATGTTTCATATCGAAATAATGGTTATTCTTCAAACAGCTTATTCTTAACCGTGGATTTTTAAATGTTTATTTAAAACTGTTTAAAACTATTTAAAACTATTTAAAACCATTAAAAACTATTTTCATCGTGATAAATATCAGTTGTTAACCGTGAACGGTATAAACATGGTGGATGTTACAGGATTAAAAAAATTCAAATGGAGGCTAATAGAAGAACCCTGCAATTGTTCCGGTAATGAAACTGTTTCAAATTTTGAATGGAATGTTCGTGAGTCTTTGACAAGAATTTTACGAGTAGAAAGTGAACAATTTGACTGTATTTTTAATAAATTTCCAAGTCTCGTATTCTATCCTACGACTAAAAGCGTAGAATGTGCCATTAATAAGCGCGAAACGGTGGGTGTGTATACATACTATTTCGGTCACCAACTGTTTAACTGCCCCATTTTAGTGGGAAGTAAAATGTTTTTTTTACTTTCAAACTACAATCAAATCGGTTTTAAATTGTGGAGTGATATTTACTGGAAGGATTCGTTGAAATGTTTACTCTGTGGATACTGTGACGAGACGAAGCCAACAACGTTTGTTATTAAAGGTAAGTGTTATACGTTGGGACTGCTAGCGTGGACAAACTACGATAAAGTAGTTTGTCTCAGGAAAAAAAGAGGTATAACGCTGTTCAAAAAGAGGCCAAACATCACGATTACCGCTGAAGAGTTTCCAATTCTGAACGATTTTAATGACATCAAGCACTTGTTGGAATGTTGTATCGGGAATCGCAGGATTTTCCATGGGGGTTATATTTTTACGGAAATGTTAAAGCAAACATTAGTTGATGTGAATAAGGTTTTGAAACTACCTAAAAAGAATCTATTTATCAAGCAAATAAATAAAACACAAACAAAACGCGTTAATATGGGCGTTATTGATGCGATTATTGGTAGAAATACGGTTTTCAATATGCAGGACTGTCTGGACTCGTCCGGCACTAATCCGAAATACTATAGCAATAATATCGGCAGGTACAAAGTATTGACAAAATTAGACGTTACAACATATTCAAAAACCTTGCAGTTAGATATATTGACTACGTTGTATTCAAAAAAAATACCTATCGACTTTAAAATCGAAGATTGTGGATTTATTTGTATTACATCATCAAGTGAGAATTCCCCGGGTATGAACGGACTGGAATCTGTTATTGGGACATTCATCTCCTCGGAAAAGGACTGTATGCCCCAAGATCATATAAAGGAGGTGTTGAGCAAATATGTAGATTTGAATTTAATTTCAAACGATTTACAAGATTTACAAGATTGCTGGTGGTACGTAATCATCAACCAATCTATATACAAACACTCCCCGAGAGATGTAAACATTGAACAGTGGACTAATTTTTTAAGACGTGTATTAAAATCAATATATCCGTGTATTGAGGTTTATCACATAAGTAGTAGACTGTATACAATATACTCCTTCCCGTTAACCATGTATAAGATATTACCAGACGGCTGTGCTTATTCTGCCATGGAAGTTTCTCGGTCAGAAAAATTAATGACGGAAATAATCTCCGAGGAATGTAACTTGCACGGTCCAACGTCTCTGTTGATTTTCAATCTAAACAGTAATAACTTGGTAAGGAATACAATGATCACACATGCGATAAAACAGTGTGTCAGCGGTGTAACAGCTTGGCCCTTTTTAAACAATGAAAGATTGCTACTGAAAAAAAACAGATATCAACTAATTAAAGGTGTTCCTTTTTATTGTTTGAAGGCGAATATTTTAATACTACCTCTGGAATACAACATAGAAGACTCGTGTGTCTTAAACGCAAATTCTGTATATAAAAAGAAACTATTCACAACTGACAATATAGTGACTGTAACTTTGCATTTACAACAGGTTTCATTAATTCAAGTGTTGGTAAATAAATTTCCCGTTCTAATCAAACCCTATTTAGTTCTTTTAAAATTTAAAAGCGATAAAGTTATTCATTTGGGTAAAAATCTATCCATTAATCCCGACCCGCTGAACAAAGAAGTCATGAATTTAATTTGGACCCCAAATCCAGATTTGATAAAAACTAAAAAGATATTTCTAAATAGGATTCAACTTAATTACGATGACAATACAAATTTGTACTGTGACGTTTCAATTTCCTACCAACAAGACGGGTGTTTGGGAACAAAACTCTTTATACTGAACGGCGCGCAAAAATCCGTTGTTGGGCACATACTCAAAGCGAAATCTATGCCAAAATTACACAATACTTTATCGCTGGATGACGTCGCAGAGCGCGATATTGATATAATTCAGCACCCGTTTTCACTTAAAAGGTTAGCATTTAATTTTCTTTTTACTCCCGAAATATCAGCGTTATACAATGAATGTTTTCAGGTTACACCTTATGACAAATTAAAAGTTTTGCAAAGTAAAAAGGACTACTTTGTAAGCGATCCCGCCACAAAAAGTTTTTACGTCAACGGTAAAGACGGAAGCCCCGTTAAAGCAATTTTGTATGAGGGTTTTGTGGTTATAATGGGGAAACAGAACCCTTACGGATTAATACATAGTGCAGAAGCAGATTCGACACCCACGTCGGCTTTAACTGGACAACCGGAAGTAAGTTATCAAAAATATAGCAATAGAAATAATCACGCATTCGGGCTATCTGAGAGCGAACGAGAGGTTTTGATCGCACTTGGGCTGAACAGTTTCGTTGAGGAAATGTACGATTTGAGTGATTCAACAAACATAACCCTAGAAAATAATAGGGGCGAAAGGGTAAACATTCCATATTCAACCTCGGCTGCAAGGGTTCTGGACATGTTGTCACTAGTCGGAGTTGATGTTAATTTTTCCGTTGACATTGAATCTAATTAATTTCAAAGTTTTCTTTGAACCACACGTACAAGGCATCTAAATATTCGTTGAACGTGTCATAAGTAACGCAATATTCGTTGACGTTTATTTCTCTGTTGTCATTTAAATCGTAAATCTTTTCAACAAGGTCATTGAAAATCAGTTCTATTCCGTCAGCGTATTTCAATGTCGGTGCCAGCATATTAGTATTGAAATTGTCATTCTCTATTACTGAAATTATTTCTTTTATCCAGTCCGGGCATATTATATTTGTATTTACAAATACAACAAGTATAATATTTACAATAATTTTTTTATCAATATCTTTATTCGATATGTAGTGTAAAAACTCATTAATCTCATCAACAAATAGTAAATTATCAATGTCCTCATCGCTGATAAACATTTTTATTTAATATTTTAAAATTCTCCATCCATAAATTTTACAATTACTGTGGCGATATACGAAAATATAAACCACAGGAGTAACAGTATTATGTTAGTAAACGGCGAACTGCTCTTCAGAGGAGTGCTAAAATCCATTCCGAGGAAGTTTGTGCTTGATTTCGCTGTCATTTTTTTCTCATTTTTTCTTAAATGGGTTTCACGTTTTTGCATAGATATATTTTTGGAGACCAAGTAATATATCCGTTACAGAGTCATCCTAGAGAAAACAACAAGTGCAGCAGAATTTATTTTGATTGTACGGGTTTGTTGTATCAAATATCCTACGCCATACCCACCGGGGTTATAGTCGAAAACACTGATACTTTGTTAAATTTAATGGTGGAGAATTTAGTATATTATATTAAAATTGTCAAAGAACTATCACTAAATCCCACATCCATTTATTTGTTTTTCGATGGAAAATCTCCAGATCAAAAATTAAGCCTACAAAAGAAACGAGATGAAAGAATTCAACGGGCATTAACTGCTGGAAAAAAACTCTTTGGTCTGAGTTTAATTACAGATCGTAATAGAAGAAGTTCCATAATTTCATATATTGCCAATAATATTGTATGTAAAATTGGTCAGGAATGTGAAAATATCCAATTGTTTTCTACGGACCAACCCGGTGAAGCGGATATTAAAATTGTAAAAGCGGTTTTGAACTCAATAAATTCGACTGAAGTTATTGAAGTTATAATAACCGCCGATACAGACATTTTCATCTCTCTTAATTCGCTGAGATATAAAAATATCCTTATAGTAATTAGATTACCTAACGTGGGTTTACAGTGCCTTACGTCTTCTTCATTGAATAATTGGTTAAATAGCAATTCATTATGCTACAAGAGGTTATTATTTTATTTCGTATTTTTTTGTGGGAACGATTACGAATGCCCCATAGTTTCTGGCACAAAAAATCAAATTTCTCAGATATACGACTTTGGAAAAAAACACAGTTTTAAAGTATCCATTGCAAACTTACTTAGACTCTGGTCAACGTTAAACATCAAACCATCAAAGTCGGTCGTCATTACGGGCTTATCACTCCGGGTTTTGTGTCGAATAACGCGCCTCAAAATGGAGTCTGTTACACAAACCATTAGATATTATAGTTTTGGATATGATTTACCAGATATAATGCTGCTGCCGATATATGATCAATGGAGATCTTTATTTAAAAATATAAACCCCAAAGATATTAGCAAGTATTTAAGACAAATGCATAATAGCGAGACAGGACAGTTGAGACATGATAGACGAATACAGCAATAAGTATTTTACAGTGTGAAAATTAGATTCTGAATAATCCAGCAAGCAGTAGCACGATATTGTAATACAACTTATGTATAAAAGGAATTTAACCAATAATTTGTAAATCAACTTTCTTTTTAAAATCGTTTTCAGATCAGGGGTTTTTGTAGATTGCGGTTTATAGCGCAACATATTTTTTATATAAATAAAGAAGGAGAGTAAGCCAGCTCCTCATTCGTAATGAACACTTTACACGGTTTAAAGTTTGACCAACACATTTATAAGTATAATGGCGTTCCCGTAAATATTACAGAGAACGACACCTCCTACATATTTAAAAACATTGAAACTGATGAAATGGTATTCTTTATTGATTATAGCCAGCTGTTGTATAGAGTCGACAAAGAGGATATTATAAGGATAGCTTTGATGTCCCAAGATAAACAAGTGGTACCAACTGTGCTTTTGATGCCAGAAAATCTGGACATGTTTGTCCACACAAATGTAAAGTCTAGTTTGACGTCGTTAAAACAGCTCTATGCTTGGGTAAAGCTTATAATTGGAAAAATAAATGGAACAGATGTGGAATTTAAACCCTTTAATCAATTACAAATAGAGCAGATTTTTAAAAACTTAAATGTAAATGATATATCAGAAGAAAATAGAAAATGTTTTACAGACTCTGTGAATTTATTTGATTTCAACAGTAACATTAAGAAAATATTTTGGTTTAACGAGGTCATAGAAAAATACGCGATAATCATTCCTACTCTTGAAACCCTGTATAAAATTCATCCTCGTGACGTGTTTATGTTAGCCAACAACTTAATGAGATATATCTGCGTTTGGGAAGCGGCTGATAAAAACATTGAATATGTCATAGCCAGTAATATAATATTTATTCAATTTCTACAAGATACAAATTCTTCTACAAACAACTACTCTGCTCTACTGCCCTTTATGTGTGCCTTGGCAGTCACGTCTACTATGCCGACTTCAATACCCCAAGAAATATCCAGAGATCTAAATAATAAAGCGAAAACGTTGTTCAACAGGGCTAAATTTAATAGAGACGACAATTATGGATGGTACAGGTTTCAAATGAAAGTAAAAAATGCCCAGAACGTTTGTAGTCGCGAAGACTGTTTGGATATTTTACAATATCTGTTTTTTCAATTTAATATCTTCAAGGATCACGAGTTTGACGTAGTTTTAGCTTACATGAGAAAAGTATTCAACTTTTATAAAAAACCAGAACTTTATATTTACATTATAATATTTGGATTAAGCCTTTCGAGCTTACGCATTGCAAAACCAATTAAAAATATAACTGGGACAAAAAATTTGGCTAATTTTAATATAGAAAACATCGGTATTCGAAACGTTACCACCGAGTTGCGTCAGAATCTTTATAAAGAAATGAAAAATGACGTGGCGGTGATTTTTAATTTTGTTGATCCCTATAAAAAATATATGTTGAATTTACAAGAGAAAAACCCCTGTTTTAAAATAAACAACCTCACGGATGAGGTTTTGTTTTATTTTATGAAAACCGACCACTCCTTTTCTGAATTAGTAAACTATATATTAAAAACAATACTGCCACTGATTACTTCACAGCTAATTTAGATTCTCAAGGTAGCACTGCAAATCGTTTACATGTTTTATAAATTCAGTATAAAGAAATTTATTTTTTTTAAAATTAATTGGTAAATTCACAAGATCTACACAAACGTAATTGTGAATCATTGTTTTTAAATTAACATTTGTATGATTTTTAGAATGTGAACATAGACCAACACACTTTTGATTTTTCTTTGCACCCAGTGTCCAGTGTTTTTGTAATTTCCACAGGGTTCCAATTGTTGAAAAATAATATATAATAGAGCTTAGAAGGTAAACTCGGTCATTCGCTGCGCTTCTCTCTATTACTCGAGTACAGATTTGTTTCATTTTTGAGGGATTGTACAAGCCGGTGTTGGCAACGTTATTTTTTAGTTTTAAAGTTTTCATATGTTTTGAAACGCTGGGGTGTAATTTGTTTTTGAAAACCGTAAACAATTCTTCGGGAATAGGATGGGCGAGAGAAACTATATAATTATAAGATGGCAACAATATTTCTTCATTGTTTCTATCTACCAATAGTAGGTTTTCTGAAAAACAAAATATACTTAAATGATATTTTAACAAATTTTTCAAACCATCTAAGAACCCGCAAATTATTTTAGGATTGTAAGTTTCAACTCTCATGTATTCAGATAGAGTCAGTAGACTATCCCCGTGTTTAAACTCATTAAAGTATAAACCGCTGTAAGAAAACATAGAAATGGTTAATTCTTTTGGAAACAGATGTTTTAGGTACTTTTCATACTTTTGACTCCAGGGTTTGCCGTCTTGGTAATTTAAAACGTAGATTTTATTTGTTATGTACAGTATCTTTTTCCCATCGTCCGTGATATATAACGTTGTGATATTATTTTTACTCTTGTTGCTGTACAAGCTTACGAAATTACATTTTTCAATCCATTCGGGATTTATCTGATCAACTAAACACCTTATATAACAGGATTGAATGTTAGTATCTATCATTCCTTTTTTACATGGCGGAAAAAATAGTAATATTTAAGAAACAAACTTTACACATTCTAAACTACAAGTTGGAAATATTACCACCACTAATTCCTAATAAGTTTGTCTTGTTTCGATACAACAGGGTTGTAAATTTTCACGATTCAAACGTCATAGCGGATATTGACATGACAAAGAGTCATAGATGGAGTCCCGACGAGTTGTTTGAGCTCTTGATAGTGTCTATGAAAAGGTTAAATTTAGAATTTGTGATAGTGGATGATTTTAATGCGGTGAAAGACTTTGGGGGTTTTAAAAAAATAAAATCTTGTGTTGTTAGGAATTACATGAAGAAGTGCCCAATGTGGGCTTTGAATCACGAAACAGTTTTAAAAATACCAAAGGAACTAGAACAAGACATTTTAAATACAAGATTCAAATCTAAAGAAGAATATATATCAAAGCTTGTGGAGGTATCTTATAACATTAGAGTATTTTTATTGGACAATGCACGGTGGGAGTGTTAAATTAACAGATAAGTTGTATTTAATTGGTGTTGACTTATATGGAGAGGAAGTTTTTAATGAAATGATAAATGAGGAGATTAAAAGAGTAAGCGCCAAAATGTGTGGTTTTCCGACTGGAAGGACTAACATCACGATTAATATGATAAAAAAATACCAACAGGTTCCAACACAAGAGAAATTAGATTCTGTGCACATTTTAAAGACGGAAAAGGTAAATTTTTATAACGAACACGATCTGCGCGATATCAATTTGTACAAACAATTGAGCGATTTTATTGACCTTTTAAAGCCGAAAAATATCGTGGTTATCAAATTTGACGGAGAACCGAATCCAATATTTTGTCAGTATAGAAAAACTCAAACGCAACAACTCCCTTGGCTCCGGACGTGGTACGATGATTTCCCCGAATGTTGTATTGAATATTGCACTGACATTCATAGCTATCTACGTATAATGGGCCCCCTCTGTTCTATGATTAACATTTCAAACCTTTTAAATAGAATCGAATCTAATGAGATTAATTACACTTTAATACTCTTAGCACTGGCAATATTTCCTAAAAGTGACATTTCTCCCATAACTAGGAACGCGACCATAGAAAGAAAAGAAATCCTCAAATCGGTTATGTACGAAGATGTTCAAAGAAAGATTTTACGGATTGATAACGAGGAAGATAGGTTAGTTTATTCGCGTAGTCGAAATATGTTTAATTTACCTGCACTATCTGGGACAAATATTTTTACTTAGATTGCATTAGATTGCATTAGATTGTTTTTCCATCGCCCCTATTTAGCAACGCAGTGATTGTGGCGACTACTTTCTTTTCAAGCGCATTAAATTGAGAGTCTATTGCTGTTATTAATAGATGATAATGTTCAAAATATGTCTGCTTATCTAATAAAGTCTCAACGGTTCCGATTCTGAGCTTCTCGACAATTTTTTGAATTTGAACGTCAATTTTCTTGTCCAATAAATTGATTATGTCTTTAAATGTATAATCAGCGTTCCAGGGAATGTTTAAATATTTTTTAAATTCCTTGTTGAACTCGTGACTCTTAAATATAATATCGATTACCCAACACATTTCAGCTTCAGAATAGTTGTTTCTTATATGATCCGCAGCTATAGCAACAGCTTTTGGAATCTTGTTTTCCTCTAATTTTTTTATGATAGTTTCTAAATTTTTGGGTATTTTATTTACAATACTTATCTGCTCGTGTACGGCACTTTTCATCTTCCTAGTAATTGCGTCGACGCTATGTTTGTGAACCAGGGTTTCTAAGATAATGTGTTCTATGTTACTAGGGTTGGTAGCTTTGTAGTGTTTTAAAAATATCGGACCATCAACCCTAGGAAATCCTAGTAATTCGCGAATGGGATTATCCATATGGAACCCCTGCGAATACTCCACTTCTACTAGACCATTTACCAATTGAATTTTAAACTTTTCTTGGTCTTTGGTTAAGGATTTCCTAATTTCACTTTCCAATTCCCCTATCCTATAAGCTGCGATTTTAATGTGAACAGAGTAATCTTGGTTTTGATCATCTTTGAAAATCAAAACACCGTCTCGCAGTAGATTACGCGCTCCTGGTTTTAAAGTTTTAATGACTCGTTCAAACGCAGCATGTAGTTGAGAAATATTATCTTTGACTTCTTGTAAAGGGGTCAAATCAAGAGTTTCAATTTTACTTTTAATGTCAGCTAGACTAAGATTTACTCGATTTACAAGTTCTTTATTCGCTAATACGTCTGTTTTAACGGCTTGCAAATTAGTGTTTATTGTTGAAGAGGTTTTTACCACATCAGAAATTTTGTTTATTTGATTTAATGGTATTTTTTCAATAAGCTCCTTAACATCCTTTAAACTTTTAACGACACTATCGACTCTACCTAGCGTTTTTGATAGTTCTTGCCAGTGAGAATTTATTTTACTTTCAATATCGTGAAGATTTGGACTGCATTTTAGAGATTCAATAAGGGGTTTTAAATCATCAACACTCGTTTTAATTTCGGCGCCGGTTTTTAAAATTCCAGGAAGGGGCTTTAGATTGTTTTCTATTTTGGAGACTTCATCGGAAATGTTTAATTTTTCTATTTTCGTTAGTATTTTTATAACTTCTTTAACATCTTCGCTAGTCTTTCCTAAAGACTTTTGAAATTCTGTAATCTGACCCTTCAAAACTACCATTTCAGATTCTGGCAATTTGAGGGTAGAAATAAGCGACTTTAACGATTCAATACTCGTTCCTAATTCTGTTATTTTATTTGACACATCTTCATTATTCATGATTTTTAATCCTTCCAATTCTTTTTGCATATTCGTGATTAGTGTGGACAACTGTTGATTTTCCAACTGCGTAACTGAGTTGCTAATTGTTTCCAATAGCGTTTTTAATTTCAACAACTCGTTTAATGGTGTATCCAATTTATCGCAACGTTCTTTAATGTCTTTAAGTATACCTAAAGAATTTTGAAAGTCCGTAATCTGACCCCTTAAAACTACCATTTCAGATTCTGGCAATTTGAGTGCAGAAATGAGAGACTTTAATGATTCAATGCTCTTTCCTAATTCTGTTATTTTATTTGAAACATCTTCATTATTTATGATTTTTAATCCTTGCAACTCTATTTGCATATTCGTGATTAGTGTGGACAACTGTTGATTTTCCAACCGTGTAATTGAGTTGCTAATTGTTTCCAAGTTTGATTTTAATTTCGAAAATTCATTTAATGGTGTATCCAGTTTATCGTAATGTTCTTTAAGGGTTTTAAGTAAACTCAACATTGTATTTATATTTTCGGTAGGCCCCCTCATATAACCC
Organism: Allygus modestus; assembly: GCA_963675035.1. Lineage (NCBI taxonomy): Eukaryota > Metazoa > Arthropoda > Insecta > Hemiptera > Cicadellidae > Allygus > Allygus modestus. Next base: position 83,891,907 of record OY776115.1, read on the forward strand.
CTGAAATCTTCCAAATTGTCCACTTTAATAAGGGACAGTTTATCTAAAATTTGTTTTAAATCATCTTTGTCCTCTATTTGAGGTTTTTCGGCCCTTTCGGTTTTTTCGGGGCTTGCAGTTTTTGCGTAATACACCGAGTAAGTGGAAAGGCATATGATTAATATTAAAGCTAGATATACGTAAACCATCTATTTTATTTATAGTTTGAATAAAAATGAACTTGATTTTGGAATTGCTCGGGTATACAAATCATAATGTTGTAAGATGTATTTACAACAAAAGTCCGTTAGAATTCTATGCTAATATCAAGGATGGGGACATACTAAACCAACAATTACAAATTTTAAAATGTGCTTGGCCGAAAATAACAAGAAAAATATTTTTAGAAGACGTTTGCTCCTCAACTTTAGAAAAAAGAATTTGGTTAAATAGACGAGAATTGATATTGAAACATCGTCTTGTGTTGTTTATACAAAGTGTCGACGTTAGTGATATAAATAATATTCTAGAATACAGTATGATAAATAAATCGTTCAACAATATAAATGAGGCAGACGATTTTTTACAGTCTAAAATAACCTATCCAACAATTGCTATAGATTTTTTTCCTCTAATATTAAAGAAATGTGATCCGTACGCAGCCGGCTTGCAAAGCAACACACTGTACTACTTATCCAAAGCGCCTACATTTAAAACACCCTGATAAAATGTGCTAAAATGTGCAATTTATTCTGAAATAAAAATGTTTAAGATAATAAAATCCAAAAGAGTTGTTTTAGGAAAATTAAAATTCAATTCTCAGTGGGAACGTTCGATATACAAAAAGATTTATAAAATTCTTCCAAAATACTACCACCCAATAAAAATAAATCAAAGAATTGAGGGGTTTCGTTTTGAACTAGATATATACATTCCAAAACTAAAATTGGCTTTTGAATTGCAGGGTCCTTTCCATTTCCAATGTTTAAGAGTTATAAACCGCGATCTAGTTAAAGCTAGTATTTGTAAAAAAAATAACATAGATATTGTATATTTGTTTTATAACAAGAATTATAGTAATATTTTTTTACAAAAGATAATTTCGGCTAAACTGTATAAATACAAGCAAAATATGACCACCACTCATTATACTACGATGGGATACGACAGTGAACATTCCCTAGAACCGAGAGACCAGCAAACTACAATGCAGGAATTTGACAGCGATACCGCCTCAGAACATTCCCTGGCATTGAGTGACTCTTGTGAAAAGCCACCCCAAAAAACTAAAAGAGTTTCAACTAAACAGAATCAAGAACAATTAAGAATACATCGAGAAGAATTACAGAACCATTATAAATTCATTGATTCTATCAAAACTGAAATTTATCAACCTATTAGTATTGCAATCAAAGCTTTCAGAGACCAATGCCCCAGTATAACCGTCCACGACTCATCTATAAAGCGACACATAATCAAAAATTACACAGATATACTTGACTGCAAGAAGGTGAACAATAGGTGGATGTGCAGCTGTGAAAAAGTAAACCAAATAAAATTCGACTTAACAAGATATAAAAAATATATGTAAATGGAATGTATGTAAAAAGAAACTGTGCGCAGACTTGTAGCATACATAAAATATTTTGCGTGAAAAGCCACAAAAAAACTAAAAGAGTTTCAACCAAACAGAATCAAGAATGCATCGAGAGGAATTACAGAAACGTTATAAATTCAGCAATCAAAGCTTTCAGAGACAAAACTCCCAGACTCCACGACTCATCAAACACAGATAACACTGCGGGTGGATGTGCAGTTGTGAAAGAGTAAAGGAAATTCGACTTAACAAGATATAAAAAATATATGTAAATGGACAACAAAGAAGTTCTTCTGTACAACGATTTGAAAAAAGAATATGAGTTTTGTGCGCAGACTTGTAAAATTATTCTTAGAGCAAATCAGTTAAACATAAACGGTTTTGTATTTTATAGATATATTGATTTTGAAAGTATATTTCTACTAAGAGAAAAAAATAAATCGTTAAAAACAATCAAGTTAATAAATTTGATACACCCCTCATCAAAAGAATACTCTGAACGCCCCTATGAATCCCTTTGGATAGACAGTAATAATCCGACTACATTAAATATCGTGACGTCTTTTGCAATAGTTTACATTTCAAACAAGGTGTACATACACACGCTTCCGGCGTGGCAATCCTTTTTACGAAAGCTCATCAGATTGTTTAGGGGTATCAGAGTTAATAATGTCCGGTTTTGATTCGATCTCTTTTTCTTTAGCGGTAATTTGGCGATTTCTTTTGAGAAATTTATTTTTCTTAGAATTGCATTTAACGCACAAAGCTTTCAAGTGATGTGTTTCACGTTTAACCACCATCGGATCTTTGTTTGCTGTGAAATTTGTACATTTTATACAATAAATAGGAGTATCAAAACCATTAATAGGATTTGTATTTTCCATCCTTTTTTATTTATATATAAAAAAAAACATGAATAGTAAGAATTTGTACAATCAGTGGCAGCGATTTTGTGCGGCTTCGAATGTACCAAAAGATGAGGTCAAACGACTATATGATTCTTATAAAAGTGAAATAAAGACAACAAACCCGACACTGTGGTTTAACTTTTTAAAGAAAACTCCATTACAAGAAAGAAACAATTCCGATATTACAGAGGAAGCAACAACTGATACATCTGAAAAAACCCCCTACGAACAGATTTTTAAAGATGTCTACGTTACTCTTACCGAGATTAAATCGTTTTTAATCTTTTTAGTGTCAGAACCGAGCAGACACGTAAAATCTTTTATTGATTTGGAGGAAAAGACCGACGTTAATATTATAAAAAAGTGGACCGAAGGAATATCTGCCATAATGAATAAGCTTAAAAACTCTGAAGAGTATAATAATAACAATTACATAATAGACTTGAAACAGGTTTATTCTTTAATCAGCGAACACCTGTTTTTGATACCTAAAATAGAAAAGATGGGCCAAGTGTCGTTTCTCAATGTTACTTATGAAAGTGACCTTAAAATAAAATTGCTCTTTGAATCTAAAAGAAAAAAATACACAAACGAATTTATCATTCCCGTTATTATTAAAAATGCTGTAGTTTTTTTTTACAATTCTAAAGAGTTATTGAATTTAATAGACAATAGATACAGATCAGAGATTTTGTACAACAACGATTACATAACCACCTCTCAAAATAAATCTGTGGAGGTAGAATTTTTTGTAACCCATATGGTATATGCCGTTTTACACGCCATGTTGCATCTATACTGTAGCGTTACATTCAATAACTCTTATATGAATCATGAAGATCATAATTATTATAAAACCGTTGAGAACATCATTCCAAGACCACTATTTAAATACTTTTTGACGCCCAGTCTGTGATTATTCCAAATCTATTATGTTTGCTAAAATTTTATAAATTGATTCGATATTACAGACGGTTTTATGGTGTCTATAATGCCACAGAATTTCTTTTATTCTTGGTATAAAAGAATTATCTAGCGGTAATCTCAAGTATTTAGACAGTTTATTTTGCAATTCAAGAGTCTCAGTCAAAGTTGACTTTATATTGTATAACTTGTATTCAGAACAACAATATCTCTTGTAATGTTTTATCATAATAGAGAAGAACTTCCAAGGCTCACACAATTCTTCTTCATTCTCGTTTGGTATTACGTGTTCCATTATACTCTGGGGTGGTAGAGAAATGATATCTAACAAATACCAAATAATAATGAAATATTTTAAAAACAAACTTTCTATATCTCCAAATTTCTTAAATGCAAATTTTACATGCTTCAAAATATACTCCTTGTGATACTGAGTATTTTCAGAATTTTCATAAATATCATTATCACTAAGGCTTATATACTCATCATCGTCATAGTCAATTCCACTCGTGCTTATATCACCACAACTGTTGTAATTATTATCACCGGAGCTGTACATTTGGTAAGAATTTACACTTCCTGACATTACAAACAAAACAGCGAGCTTTTAACTGCAACCTCTTATTCCCCCTAATATATATCAAAACCTTTTTTATATTTTCCGATTTTGTATATTTTTTACACTTTAAACAGAATAACCTCATCTTTTATTATAAATGAAATTTATACAATTGGACTTATTGGTGTTGGAACAAATCATTCCAAGTTATTTAAGTTTAAAAGACAAAGTAAACTATTTTAGAGCACTTTACTGGTCAACCCCCTTTCGTTTTTTTATTAAACATGTGAAAAAAACTGAAAAACAATTTAACAAGAAAAGACTGTTTCACGAACTATATTTTATCAAACACAACTTTAAAAATATGAGCAATGAATGTATGCGGTTTTTGACATATCAGCATTGGCTATATATCTCGGCGCGTATGCCGATGAAAAGAGATTTTATACTTGAGCATAGGGACAAACTGATCATACCGGCGTTAGTTAATAATAAAAACTGTTTTAGGGAAATCAACTTATGGTTAGTAGACAGGAGGAGTTCAGACACTTCGTTCAAAGTTTTTAATTGTTGGATGTGTGATAAAAAATTTACAACGTATAGAAGCAGGAGAATAAAAACACAATACTATGCACATTATTGTTACATTTATTATTTTCAATACTCTGATATTATTAACATTAAAGAGTTTTATATTATGTATATCTTATCCCACCGCCAAAGAAGACTTTTAAAACACTATGGAGTTTGAGTGCGAAATCCGGAGAAAGAGTCCTCTCGCGGTAGAGGTGATAAAAAAATCTCTAAAACCAATAGAGACCAATTTTATAATTTACTGGAACAATCTCAGAGCATACACGAACTGTAAAAATCCTCGCATAGAGAAAAAAACTCTCCTGAAAACTAAACCGATATTTTTAAATTGGACTACGTTGGAAATTTGCTACGAGTCGCAAGAAGAAATTATGCCAAGCTCGCTGTTATATGATATTATTAAAAACGGTCTTTTGGTAAAAAAAAACATCTATTTAAAAGAGGGGGGTTTTATTCTGTACACTTTAGAAAATCTCGAGGTAAATATATACAGTCTCCAAAACAAATGTGTAATAGAGCTTGAAAACCCGTTGAGTGCGGACGAGAACTCGAGGAATTTGTATTTACAAACCGCTCTTACTTACGGTTTGCATATAGATGAACAGTACCTTACTTGTTCCATTGAAAATGTATCCCAAAATCCATTTATTACACCCACTAATGAATACCCAAAGGTTGACGGGGAAAGGGGTTTAGTGAACTTTTATTCCAACTATGAAATCTTTACAAGCAATACTACAAGCTTTACTTTAAAACCCCCCCTTTACAAACAATGGGGACGGGAATATAGTTTTTACTTAAAAAACATAACATTCGTGGCGGAACTGGTGGGGAATGTTTTAATTTTTATAGACCTCGCTCACTCGAAACACTTTGGCGCTAGTGTGAGAATGGAGTTTATAGAACGCCTAGCAGAAAAGATTCGCAAAACTCATTCACCCAATAATAGTACAATTCTATTTCAAAGTTTTGATGCGGAATATATCAAATCTAATATAAAAACCGATGGAAGTATCTTTATACACGGTGAAAGACTTTACAAAACAAAATACCAGTCTACCGTCGACTTGAAATTTACATCGAGCGAAATGGCCGATAGAAACGGCATTTGTTACAAGATATGCACACCAAGCGATAATTTAACTACCAACACCATATACGAGTGTTTGCTCGACAAAGATCAACGGGTTGTGTGTATCGTGAAGCCGCGCCGTGATAATTTTTTTCCCAACACAAGGAAAGTGGTTTTATATACCCTTACGGTAGAACCCCCCCCAAAAAATGCAAATTCAGCGCATTAATATCGTTTTTAAATATTGAATCGTTTTTAATTTTAAAAGTGTTTAAAGATAAATCTCTATAAGATAAATCTTTTAGAATTTTCTTCTTTTTACAATCTATTGGAATATTGTAGTATGGGTGAACTCGATATTTTTTTAAATTTTTACAGAATTTATCTATTTTTATATTATTTTGGAGGATGTATTGTAAACGTCCCGTTTTTGAACAGAAACTTAAATCAAAATCATTCGTTATACCAACACCGGGTGATTTCAGAGGAATTAACCCGTCTGCATTAACACACTCGATGTTTTCCACACACGTGGGTATAAACTTATGGAGATGACCTTCGCAGATATGAATGTTGTGTTTTTTATCGGTGTAGGAGTTTTCTCCAAAAAAACCACGCCCCCAAAAACTAGGATTTTCATTTTGATCAACAACGAGTTTATTTACGGGTTTGCCGCATCTACACGAAAGAATTACATTGGAATACGCTACTGTTAACAGTCCCAAAAATTCACCGTTCGTATATTCTTGGTATTGTGAAAGACATTCCTCTTTGTCTCGGTCATTATAATTGTCATTTTCGTGAAGGTTGGGTATCGATTCTTTTTTCTTTGTAATTGAATTGTATACCACCGTGGGTAGAACATTACTGTGATCTAACATGAAAATGTCATTATACAGTAGAGGTATTTTACCGTTTTTATAATGTCGTGCATAATCAAAGGGAACACAATTCTGGACGTTCTCATCAAACACCGATACATCTAAATTTAGTGGACGATACAAGATTCCATCATCTAAAACATCTCTGATTTCCTCCAAAATTTTCGAGTAATTGGTGTTCTCAACCTTGGGACAGAATTTGAAATTCCAAAATGCGTCTACGCACTGCTTATACATGTCAGAGGAAGTCCACATGTCTGGTACGTTCACCGGGACGGCTTTATGTGAATCACAATTTCCCCCGAGTTTATTCGTCACATCCTCCTTTGGTTTCAATGGTTTCAATGGTTTCAATAGTTTCACACCATATGCCGAGATTATGTCTCTTACTCCGTTGTGACCATTGCATTTGTATAACATATTTTTATTCCGACTATCTGCTACTATTTCACCATCCCGCCTGTCTTGACATGCGTTTGTTTTGGAACAACCATTTTTTGTATAGTAAAATCCATTCAAACACTTTCTACTGATTATTAATTTATTATCTAAATATATTTTAAATCCGTCAGCATTCCACCCCCTTACCTCCAAAAGTACTTTCTTTGGTTTAATTAATTTGAAACTGTCAATCGTCAACGTATTGTCAAAATCGTAAATTGATTTGAATTTAATTTCTTTTGTATTTACGTTATTGGATATTCCAAGTATTTCGTTCAACTTTTCATTGACAAAATATCTATAAACAGTTTCAATTGATATTTTAAACAGAATAAATATTGATAAGAAAATAAATAACAGAGAAATCAGTTTAAAACTTTCATTCATTTTTAATTTTAACAGTTAATATATTAGTCATCGATTCATAAAACCCCAAGGCTTTGTCATAGTCGTCACCAGAGGAGTCGATCTTAACCCCCCTAGAAAATAAATCTTTCAGCCAGTCTCCGTGACTTTGCTCTATGGCCAGCATAAAAGCTCCACTGTCACCGTTAATATCGCTTATGCGTTTTGCAAATCTGGGACCGAGTGCTGACAGTGGGTACAAATGCGATATCTTCCGGCCATTTCCAGACTTCTCTAATAGAATTATGTGATTTGTAGACCACGCCTTTCCTCTGAGCACTTTTGTACAGCCGATTGTGCCGTTAACTAAAGCAATGGGGGCATAACCGTTTTCAAAATCGCACTTGCATGTGGTGGGTGATATAGCGTGTTGGTCAATTTTTTCCAGAGGGTTTAAAATGTCCCAGGAACAGAGTTTTTTCAAGCAGGTTTTATATTTATCATCAAAATAATATCCATCTTCGCACCTTTCCGGGATGCTCAACCTCATATTTAACTTTCTCAAAACACATTTACGACTCGAAACATCATAAGAATAGTATTTGCCACAGTCACAGAAACCCTCAGTGTAAGGATCTTGGATATTGAAGTTCAATAACTTTCCCCCCGAGTTGAATATTTTTATACATTTAATATCGACAACCCTATCGCAATTTCCGTTATAGTGGTTGTTTGTTATGAAATCTGGATGTTTACAAGTGCAATCTTCCCCGTCCCACGATCCTGTGAATTTGTCACAAAACTTTTTGTAATCATACTTTGGAAATGAGATTTGAATTGAATCTGGCTTTAACATTACAATTGTAACAATAATAAATAATACAAATATTTCAAACATTTTTTATTATATATAGGTTTTTTATAGGTTCGCCTCAGTCCGGACTAATGTTCGAAGAGGGAGATCATTTTATTACAAAGTGGACGAGCACCGAGGGTGATTACGTTGGATTTGACTTCAATTGTAATTTTATATGTGGAAAATTAAATTTAAATAGTGATAATTGTTATTATTTGCAATTATTAATTCATAAAAAGAAGAAGGAAGATTTTGAAAAAAAAGCTCACGATTTCTTTGGTAAACATATATATAAAATCACATACAATGACGGTTTGGCGAATCTGAGAACTCAGTCTCAAATAACCGTGGAAGATGTGGTTTACATAGATAGTCTTAGGGGTTTGTCAGCGTTTGTTCACGTTAATAGTGTTCACATCCTACCAGGTCTTGAAAAGTTTTTAACCTTCAACAAGTCGCTCTTTCATATTTTCGATATCAACTTCACCCCCTCTTCTCTGCAGAGATACTTTGAATTTGAAAAACGTAAAAACAAAGATTTTCTTTACTATGGAGTTTTTAAAAATACATTAAAAGAATTATATGGTTTCGAGACAGTCCCAAATCAAAGGGTGTGTTCGTTCGACATAGAGGTGGTGAAAGGTAGAGAGTATGATGTTATACCCAATGGGGCAGCTCCCGATGAAAAGATTGTTTCGGTTTCTTTCGTTATAGGTACCGTCAGCGGTAAGAGATTTGATAAAGAGTTGGAAATAATTTATTTATTACTGCCCAATCCGAACATAAAAATAGACTCTACAGACGATAAGAGAATTTATAAGTGTTTTGTAGAAGAAAAGAAACTTGTAGCAGCACTATGTGACTTTCTTAGAATTGAATTAAAAGCGTCGTTTTTAATCGGATACAATATATTGGAATTTGATTTTCCTGTTATTTTAAATAGAATGATAATTTTAGGATTGGCGAGAAACTATTATTCAGTAGAAGAAATAAACAAAATGTTAATAGGAATTAAAAGTCCCTTGGTATGTTGTGAGCGTTTTCAAATCATCGACGTAATGGCTTATCTCAAACGCATGCACTCCAACGAATACAATTCATTTTCATTAAAAAACATAGCCAAAGTAGAACTGGGCAAAAATAAATTAGACATGTCTTTCATGAAACTAAACCAATACTATGCAGAGAGTGGGCAAGATTTAGAATTTCTTCAACAAATGTGCGATTACGTTGCACGCGATTCTGAACTGACAGTAGAAATATATGCGAAAAAGGAAATAATTCACCACTTACTACCTTTGGTAAGTATATGTTTTTGTGATACGGTTGACTACATGAGCAAAGCGACGTCCAAGATTATAAGTAAGTTCACGTCGATAATGTACCCCGCACAGGGCATGTGTGTACCATTTAAACTTGTAGAGGATCGTACATTTTCCGGAGATATGTTTGAGTCCATAGTTAACAAACAGTATCGCGGTGCAACGGTATTGAAAGCTCAAAGAACCGTCTATGTTAACAGACCAATTTCGGTAGTCGATTTTACTTCTTTGTATCCCAGTATTATTAGGGAATTTAATATAAGTTCCAATTACGTCATCGATAATCTAAATCAGAATTCTCCCCTTGCTAAAGAATTCCTGAGACGAACTAATAAAATGGACAGATTTTATACAATCAAAAGACAGTTTTTAAAAGCTCCGCTGTCTGTTATAGTGGAATATTTAATTGAGCAGAGGAAAAAAACAAAAAATGTCTATCTAAACAAGGCATACAAACTCATAGCCAACTCCATTTATGGGTTATTGGCGTCAAAGGGACGGATGCGTGACCTCCCCTGTGCGGCACTTGTAACGTCATACGGAAGAAGGATTCACTCATTAATCAAATCCTATATAGAAAAACAACTAAAGATGACTGTTGTTTACGGAGATACAGATTCTCTTTTTATTTTACAAGAGAATTTTGATATCGATGTGGCTAACGTCTTGAATAAGTACATAAGAGAGGGTTTGGGTTTAGAGACTATCTCTTTAACCCTAGATTATGAAGCAAAAACGACAATGTTTTTAGCAGAGAAGAAAAACTACATAATGAAGCTTAAGAGTGGGTGTTTAAAAATAGTGGGGGTGGCCAGAAGAATAAATCCAAAGTTTAAAGATTTTGTTGAACTCTTCTTTCGCCAATTTTTAGAAATGATTGAAAATTATTATGATAAGAGGGAAGAATTCAACCCACGTTATAACACTTTTATTGAGACGTTTTTTAAATATGTTTTGGAGAATACCTCAATAAACGATTACGCGTTTGTTTGTAACTCGAGGGTTTTTTATGAATATACAAATTTGAATTCCTTTAACGCCACATGCAGTTATAGGCGAAACGTTCTCGGAGTTGATGAAAATTTTTCAACAAATGGTGAACTACTGCTGTCTTACGTTTTGCCAGTCTTTGATAAATTTTATAAAGACAAAAAAAGAAAAAAAAGAGATTCTGTAGAGTTCTATGAGAGGATAAATAAAGTTGGATTACCAATTGATAGAACGGAGGTGATAAAAAAAGTCTTTAATTTCATTTCCACAATAGAAAAATATATTTTAAATACAAACAATATTTTTACACGCTATTTAGATTCTATAAAGTGTAACGAAATAGATCGGTTTATTTTACCCTTCAAAGTCAATATTTGGATGCCAAAATATACAAAGAATATAATATTTTATTACGATGATTTATTTAAACGGCTATCAGAATACAGCATCCATTTTTGGGATTCCAGAGACGTAAAAAAGTCATATCAGACTATTATAGAAGTAAAAAACTGTGGCCGTTTAGGTCACATGAACGGGGACTATAGCGTCAGCGATTTAAATGAATTCCTAAAAACACATAAAAGCGTTCGAAAACTCAACATTTTACTCTTTCCAGTCGCAGATTTCGTGGTCAACAACGCGGACAGTTTAATTTGGTTTCTCGATTTGCTGTACAACAGGCCAACTAATTTCATCAGAAATACCAACTTTCATTACATACCAGATAAAAAATTGTTAATGGTCAACGAGTGTGGGGAAATTGAAATCAACGTCGCCTAACGCGGATGGGGCTTCCTCAAACACGCTTCTTACAACGTTTTCAGAAATAAAACATTTCGAGATGAACCTATTATTAACTCCTTTTATTTCAAACACCGAATCATACTTTCCACCACACTCTGTTAATGAATCTTTGTCATATATATACGGAATGCCATTGTAAATTACACCAGTTATACCCATAGGTATTTCTTTGAAATACATATATTTATTGTTGTATTTAAATATCTCAAAGGTTCTACTGGGGCGTTTGTAAATTACCATTATGATAACAAGTATAAAAATATAATAATATGAATATAAAAAATTCATTATTTTTATTATCAGTCTTATTTTTTATTGTATTTTCGATTATATTTCAGCCCTATAATATCGAAAGGTTATCATTCATTATTAAATATTTTTCAACTATGATTATTTCAGATTCACGCCATAAACCAATTGTGGTCAAAGAGTTGGTTTCTAAATTTATAGGAAACATTTGATTGCATTGTATAGGTGTATATCTGGACCGGAGTTTGGATTTTTATACGGCACAATATTAATTTTAAAATCGTACTCATTTGTTGTTTCGTTTTTTGAAGCTAAATCATCAATCAATATAAATTGTATATTGTACATTTCACTTTCCCTTTTCAATAAATTCTTTATAAAAAAACAAGATTTATTTTCACCGTATAGTTTAAAAGAAACCTCGCAGTCTTCTCTGCTAAGAACCTTTTTAAAATAATGACTCCAATTTAGTCTTATAAGTATGTTATGAACATACGTAAAATCAGCAGCCGACCATAAAATTAGCATATTACTCTGTGTTTTATTTAATGCTTGTAGAATAGATTCTGAGTACGGCCTGACAAAAATATCCTTTCCTTGTACGTAAACCAAAGTTTCATCCAAGTCAAACACAAAACATTGCATAAAAATCATTTTTTTCTTTATAAAAAATGAACACTATTTTAAATAACCCTCCCACCTTTTTAAATGCAGAGGATTTCACTTTACAGCGAGATATACCCAACCCGGAAATGTTAGATATATTCGCTGATTTAAATTGGATGGATGATAGTAATAATAATAATAATAATAATAATAATAATAACAGCAACAGCAATTCCCAACCACAGATAGTTCCATCACCAACACTCCCCCCGCCGCGGACACCGCCTCCCTCATCAATATCGTCCTCTGACTCGTTAAAGAAAGACATTATTAAATACTTGTACAACACGGGATCCTGCGCCTACTTACAGAGTTGTTTTGCAAAGCTAGAGGACATTGACGGTGTTAATGACAATATACTTTATAAAAAGTTTAAAATTGGACTCATAATTGATTCTGTTTTGGGTAAAAACAGTTCAGATAAAAACATGGCGAATTACGTGTTTACATTTTTTGAGGTATTACTGACCGAGGCAAAAAAGTTTACCCCTCCGGATATTCAAAAGTACATAGAAGTGTTTTCAACGTCCCTACAAAAGGATAAAATAACCATTTTAAATGATTCTGGATCGAACATCATCGCTAGAATATTAGGAGCCAAAGACGTCGACGAAATTCTCAGATCGGTTCAGGATAACGATTCGCCTTCATTGAAGGCGTTAAAATCGAGCCTGCAGAACATATCCCTTCTGGTCAGTCTTACACTAACGAAGAGGTTGTTTTCACCATATGTGGCATCGCTTTTTAAAAATGAGGAAGAACCACCAGCTAAGAAATTGAAAATGCAATAGTAAAATTAATTATCGGTTTTTTTTGGTAAATAAAAAAGAAAATGACAACCGGAATTTATACAACGCGAATAAAAAACTGTGTTGTTCCACACTACAAGAAAACTGGAGGAGATTCGGAGGAGTTGTTTAAAAATTTCATTATGAATACCGTTTTCGAGCGCGAAATTTACATGTATAATAAGTATGGCAATAAAATCAGCTCGGCTATTTCCGGAGTGTGTATTAGCGACTTATTCACACAGTATGGTCTTACACAGAGGGATGATTATGTAAAGACTTTGTTCAGCACCATCTCGTGTTATCAAGGAAAAGATAGTGTTATTTCGTATTTAATTGCTACCAGACCGTATAGAATCACACCAATTTCAGAAAATAGTTGCCCCGATAATATCGTATTTGATAAAAACACTCTTATAGTACCTAGAGGAGAGATATTATGGTCTCTATTGGGAATACCGGGCGATAAAATTGGCGTTAGTAGTGACCCGAATAATTTTAAAATATTCATACAAGCGGTGGACGATGGAAACAATATCCCAACGGTGAGTACTGCTGGTGATGAGTTTAAAACGCATAGGGAACATTTAAAGATAACAAAAATTGAGCCCTACACAGCAACAGATGCATCAAAACCAGTACTACATTATGTTACGTTAAACCCCTACATTTATACAAGGATAAAAGCGTATCGTTGTATAGATACAGAAGGTAGAAACTTGGATGAACAGTATTTTATGTTGCATAAAATGAACCTTCTCTACTCGCAATCCATTGGCGCACTATCTGTTATACCAGTAGAAGCTAAGCGGCTTTTGCAATATCCGCCCGGTACAAGAGAAAGTATTTGTTGTAAGGAAGATACTCTTAATATCGGAGTGCCAAAGACGTATTGTGGTGATATAAGCAAATGGGCTTATAAAGATGACGATAAGAAGGGTCAAGCCTTCAAGTACACGGGAGATCTTCCAAAAAACACTATCGCATTTCCAGAATCTCATAGTTCAGACGTTTGTAAAAATAACCGCGACGGGTTCCATAACTTCATTCAACAATACGAAAACTCTCACATAGTGAAGATTAGAGAAGAATATTCCGATATTAAACCAGATGAAACTATTCTGGACTGCTTCGACGATAGCCACAAAGCCTACTGGTATAAGTTTATCAGAAATACCTACCCAACAGAATTGAAGTTTAAAAACGAAGCCGTGTCATCGTTTACTCCAAACTGCAAACTTACGCCCATCGGTGTAGTTTCAATAAGGCGAATATGCGAAGGCGACCCCCTAATTTTCGAAGGTAATAGTTTGGAAATAGATCAAATTCACTCTCCTCATACGAAATCTCTGTGGGATTGTGCAATTGAACAATTGGAAATTCCTGAATATAAGAAATTGGCAGACGAAGAGAAATCTGGAGAAAGTAGGAGTACAACCGCCAGGGTTTCTGCCAACCCCTTGAGTTATTCGGGAAGCGCTTTTGTGACGTCATTAGGAACCAACATCACAATTCTTCCGAGACATTAAATGGAGTTTAGATGCATCATGAGCTTAGAAAAAGCTATAGTTTTTAAAAAATATCCAGAACTTCTCATACAGTTCTTAGAGCTCAAGCATAGAAATAAAATCAACATTTTAAATGTTTACTACAAGAGAAGTGATAAAAACTTGAAAATGAAATCTGTATTATTTTGTATAGAATATAATATTAATTAGAATTTTTTAAAATTAGAATTATAACAGAAATTATGAACAGTAATATAAGTAATGCGTTAATAATTCCGACTTTTACAGCTGAAATTGAAAAAATTATCGTAAAAACTACTCCAAGAAGTGTCACCGTCATCAGTGAAGGTTTGCCATTCATTTCATTTTTTTCGATTCTATGGGAAGGACTATTTTGAATGAATTCCTTTAATCTTGTTAAAAAAATATTGTGTATTTTAGATTTTGGTTTTTCATTTTCGACCTCAACAATTTCCATTAAATATTTTTTATATATAATTATTTCATTTAAAATTTTTCAAATGTTTATTGTTTATAGTTTTCACTTGTTATTTTTGTCAGAACAAGACGAGTGCAACAGTCAGACAGTGGGTTTTTCAATTTCAAATATATATCATATGTTTTATTATCTGACAAATTAAATAATTTTTGAAGGCTCCTATCGATTCTCAAACATCCCAGACATTCTATATTGTTATGGTGAAATACAACTACATATGTTCGTATTGTTTCCTCAGTCTTTTGGGATATAAATTCCTGAAGGCTATCGCAGTTCTTCATTCAAATGACTGCAACCAACCAAACACCCCCTTTAAATAGATTAAAACTTTACTATGTAGACAATCTTCCAATAGATATAGAATTAAAAAAGTTGAAGATTTTCTAAACCCTTACGATTGCGATGTCATACAAAGTATTTTAGAAAAAAATGACTATACTGACACAGCATTAATTTATACTCAACCAGATTTAGATGTAAAAGATGTCTATATTGAAAACGCATATGAGGTAACATATCTACACGCACTATTATTACTCTATAAGTTCCCCAAAGCGGGGTTGAATATGTTTATAACAAAAAATTCACCAAAACCACTCGTACCCAGTATAATTGATACCCACTTCCAAATTCTTAATGTTGAGGATTTAAGAAAAGTTCCAACTTCAAAAAAAAGAAAATTTGATGATTCTATAAGTTACATCGATGCAAAACAAATACTTGATAAATATATAACAGAAGTTGAAGACCACGAACTATGGAGAAATAAGTCTCAAACCAAATATTAAATATAAAAAGGATATAAAACAGTTTACAAGAGGGGATCATATTGAGTTTTGGAGTAAAAAGAAATGTAAAATTTTAAAATTTTCCCAAAGGTATTTAATCCGCAATCAATCCCCATTTCCTCATTTTTCACGATGGACGTGCTATGTGAAGTTTGTGGCGTTTTATATCCCGAACTTGACACGCACGAACACGCCACCTCATTTGAAAACCATTTCGTTCAAATTGAATCGGCTGCAAGGTGCAGACTCGTTACACTAAAGGCTGACAACCCCCTCGGGTTTTCTTGTGTTAAAACTTACATGGAGTGGTTGAGGGGGAATGTTATTTATTTATTGAAACACTACCAACAAATGCACGATAGCATAAAGTATAATATGTTGTTGGAGTGTAAGTTTTCAAAATCTAACGACGAATTGCAAACAAAAAGTTTTAAAACTCAAAATTTGACAGTTTTCAGTTTAACTGATTTAAATCAGCAGTACTCTTCCAGTATAAATAAATTATTATTAGAAAAATCCACTTTGGAGTTACGAGGTTCGGGTTGGGCTATATACACGATTGTCAAACTAGAGCTCCGTATCAACAGATACGAACCAGTCTGGGGTTCATCTACCAGATTCAAACTACCCCCCTTTCTTAGAGGAAAAAAATCTCTTGTAAATCCATTCCGCGGTAAGGGTAGTAGAAGAACGTGTTGCAACGATATCTGTTTCAAAATCGCCATAATGGGAAAAATTTTGGCTGATTCGGGAAAGAATTATCACAATATATTAAATTACTTCAAATACGTGCATTTGAACGATAAGTATAAATGGTCGTGCGTGTCTTTTCCCGTAAAACTAGACGAAATACAAACATTTGAAAACGTAAATAACATCTCCATAAACGTTTACTCTATAGAAGATAGAAATAGAAAAATCACTCCATTAAAAGTAACACCTCATAGAAAACCCGATCACAGAGATATACTGTTTTATAAAAACCACTATATGTGGATTAAAAACTTTGACGCATTTATCGGTAGACAACTGGTCAAAACAACTACTAGGTTATACGTTTGTCGGCAGTGTTTCAAACACTTTTATAAACAAGACCGACTCCTCATTCACGAACTCGACTGTAACAGTCACTCAATACCAACCGTCACCTTTCCAAAAGAAGGAAACAAGTTTTTGTTCTTTAAAAACTACAACAGACAGTTGAAAATACCGTTTGTCATATACTGCGACATAGAACAACAGCTAAACAAAGAAGATACTTGTGAACCAGATCCAAACACTTCTTTCGTTCACCGCATAGGCACATTCACTATAAAAAGTCTCACATACAATATCGTCAATGAAAACAGTAAAATAATTAGAACTAGAAATTTTTCAGACATTACAGCTTTTATGAACTCTTTAGAAAGAGAGTGTGAACTAATCGGTAGATTGTACAAGAGAAATATACCTCCAAAGGAATTTCCACATCCACCCATAGAAGGTTCTCCCTGTCACATCTGTGGTAAAGGTATGTTCAACGATTACGTTCTCGATCACAATCACTTAAACGGATCAATAAGGGGTTACGCCCACTCTACTTGTAATATAAACTACCGATTACCATACTTTGTCCCAATAATTATAAAAGATCTAGGAATAGAACTGTTAAACTACTTCACTAGCGTCAATGCCAATATAAAATTCATACCTTTCAAGGGTCAAATAGAAAAGTTCCTATGCATTTCAAAGAGAATTAAAAATACTACAATGAAGTTTTTAGACTCTTCTCAATTCTATCCAGAAATTGATAAATTAGAAACTATAAGATCAATCTGTATTGAAAACTATAAACTCGACATGTTCTACTATCTGACAATAGGAGCTTACAGTTTCGACGTCATGCTCAAGATTACAAACACTCGCATAGAACTTTTAAACGATGATAAAATGTATAATATGATAATGAAAGGTATAAGAGGTGGATTTACACGTGCAGTAAAGAAATACGCAAGTTCCAACCACCCCTCACTCCCCAATTACGATCCCACTAAACCCGACTCACTAATTTTTTTTTATGACATTATCGGTCTTTACTCCGCTGTAATGTTGAAATGTCCACTTCCTCTGGACGGTTTCAAGTGGGTATCTCCAGACTCGGTTCATTTAGAAAGTAAACCAGAAGGTACGGGTTACATCTTAGAAGTGGATTTAAAATATCCATTTAACTCAGATCACAGGGACTATCCACTATGTCCTCATCACGTAGAAGGTAAATTAATATCTTCTTTTCAAGACAGAAAACATTACGTAATACACTACGAGACATTAAAACAAGCTCTCTCAATGGGACTCATATTAGAAAAAGTCCACAGAGCTATTTCATTTAACGAATCATGTTGGTTAGAACCCTACATAAAAATGAACACAGACTTGAGAATGCACTATTCCCAAGACAAAGCCCTATCCAATTTCTTTAAACTCCAATCAAACCTGATATATGGTAAATCAATAGAAAGGGTAACCGATAACTTAAATAAACACTTCCTGTACAACAACACTAGAAAACTTATGAGATTAATAAAACAGCCCACCTTTGTAGACAGATTAATATTAAACGAAAATAACTACGTAGTCTTTATGTCAAAAAGAAAGGTTCGTTGTAATAAGCCAATATGTTTAGGTTTTTCAATACTAGATCTAAGTAAGAGATACATGTACGACATGTACTACAATAAATTAAAGAAAACCTTTCCCCCCTTCGATCTCATATACACAGACAACGATTCCTTCGCATTGCACGTATTCTCTAAAACCGATTCGTTTACAAAACAAGATTTCATTCACCCCTCACGTCTAGGTTTATTCAAAGATATATCTCCCAATAACCCCATACTAGACTTTGCTACAGTAAGATGTAAAACATACGGTTACAAAACTCTAAAAGATTCTCAATTAAAAAACTTACCCCAATCATTTAGTTTTGAAAATTACAAAAATATACTATCCAGTATAGATACATTAAAAATATACGCATACTATAACAGAGTAATAGATAAAAGAGTATGTAAAATTACACAAAATAAATCTATTATATCCTCATCACATTAACCCCCCCCCTCCACACTTAGCCCACACTTCTCCGTTACAAGCCGTGTGATTAAAAATAAAGTTACAACTATGTATTTTCGTTATGTATTATGAGAAAATAAAAATATTCTATTCTGTTAAGACATTTTTGGAACAGACTAATATATAAAAGTTGTACACGAAGCTATTGTTTTTCAGGAGATTAATAATGCTGGGCCTACTTATCACTATTAAACGAATTCCACGACCATCTGCCACGTTTGAGACCCCTCACACCCACACCCCCCGCGCCCGTTGAGACCACGAAGCAAGGGGCCTTGAGAGCGCCGACCAACCAGTTAGTATTTATAACCCATTTTCACTACCTAGAAATATTTACAATTATATTGAAAACGGGACCTGGCAAGACTGGTGATTTTAAAAGTGGTTATAACCCATTTTCACTACCTAGAAATATTTACAATTATATTGAAAACAGGACCTGGCAAGACTGGTGATTTTAAAAGTGGTTTGTCAATGTTTCGTTACATTACTATTAATTTATTGGAATGTAAAGATTAATGTATCAAAGTATTTAAAATGTTTAATTAAACAGGGTTAATATTTTGTTGTACTTTTATTTCTAAAATCGAATCCAAGGTGTACCGATTTGGAGTCGCAAAAACCACACCGTTCACTACCCGACAGAGTTCCTCGACTTGGCAACAGTACCCAGCAGTACCAGAACTATCTGCCATAGTATATTTCGTTAACTTTAATTCTACTTTAAAAGTGTAAAATGTAATTTTAGTATTGTAAAATTATGTGGGTTGTTAATATTTTTAGTTAATCTGCCACTTATGTACAACCCGTACGAAGGGCGGGTACATCTGCTAGTTTATTAATAAACATTAATTCGTCCCTATGCATTACTGAACATTACTTACTCGTGTAGGATTGAAATAACCCAAGATAATTTACCATAAAAATAATTACCCGTGATTTTAATCAAACTGCTCCGATCTTTTAATTAATAACGGCCGAGTTACATTTACACCTCGGAAGCTAATTATCATATCCCCGAGTCCTGAACCTGTTGACCGACGTCAGGACCCGACACCCGAACATCAAGGTTAACACCCATAGTTTTGACAAACCATCTCCGGACTACAGAAGACGGGCGAACTTCAATGCAAACTGTTATCACGGAATTCCATGACAAGAAGGAACCACGTCCTTCAACTGCGTCAAGAGACAACTGGCAGCGCTGTTATCACAAAAAACCACCGTCTACGTAAAGGGTCAAGAGAAACAAGTGTTCCTTCAAAGACTTTTTAAGAACGCCAAAGTTGAAAATTTGGACGACATCCCATCAACTAAACAAAATATTTAAATAGTTTTTGTTTTATCATATATTTAACGGTTTTACGTGTGCAGTCATTGCGCACATTTTTAAAATTATTATGTTTGCAGGCTCAAATTATTTTGAATCGTCGGGGGTCGAATTGACGTTTGTAAAAGATGTTAATATAGTCTCCAACTACGGTAATAGCTTCTTCCCCGCAGATGGCATCAGCCAACAGCTTGCCACATGGGACAACCAGTTATTTTATTTACTAAGAATTTTTACAAATTTTTGATGGTATCAGATATTCTTCGGGGCTCTGCTCTGATTATATTAAAGAGTAGTCTTTAATATAATCATCACAAATAATCCTACTCGATTAATGGGGCTAAAATTTAGTGGTAAATTTAGTGGCCAATTTTATCTGTTGTTCCATATAAACAGGTGTATGCCTCTCTAAAAATATATTTTATGTAGTGGCTCGGCGCGGCAACGCGCATGAGCAGTGAAAGCGAGAGTGAACTGCGCGTTGTACCGCCGTAAGTGCCACTTTCACCCGATAGGACAGCTACCGTCACCGGGTTCCGTTACACTAATAGCGTATTGTGTCCCCTTTGTTTTTTGTGCAACTGTCGCATTTCTCCGATCCTGGGGCTGAGGATATCTTCAGCTTTTCCCTCTTTAATCTAGACACGCAAGAAATAAAACATGTGGCTCAACTTGAGAGTAATGAGTCATTTCTTTTTTAGATGTTTTATAGGTTTGCTAGTATATGTTAAATTTGTACACATCTTATTATCATATAATCATAAATTTATAATAAAACACAAATACATACAATACACGCACTTCCCCTCACAATCTGCTATATTTGGTAAGAGTAATATATTTTCTAATATATCAGTATTATTATAATAGTGCTTTTGTTTGTAATTCTCAAGTTATATATTACTCTTTATCCAGATGGTAGAAAAAAATCTGTCCTATTATCCGTGGCCACGGATAATATGCGGATTGGGAGGAAATCCACACAATATTTATTTATAAACAAACCCCACATCTAGGCGGGATTCGGCCCTAGAGGCGTTCCCCATAAAACAGCTGTTTAGAGTAGTGTAGAGAACAATTTTTATGAATATCCATTATTCCTATCAATCCCATCCCAGTTTTCTCACATCACTCATTTCAAACAAATGTGGATCGTTGGGCACCGCGGAATGGTTCGAGGTCGGCTATTAAAATTGTAATCATCAAAATAATATGTTGTAGAGTGTTTAATTACATAAGGCCTAATAATGTGTGTTAAAAATGGGGTTACTGTAATCTAGAGTATCACTTACTATTTATATAGTGATAATTTAGTGATAATTTTAATATTTTAGTAGAGTCAAATTTATAGTTTATCATGGGGAATTTTAATATTTTAGTTGAGTCAAATTTATAGTTTACATAGGAAATTATTTCTAAGTATCAAACAATAGATATAAGATAGATAGTCGCGAAAAAATTTTTCCGTTTAACCGGGGAATATAACGGTAATATATAATACGTGCAGATAAGTGTTTACACCAGACGAAACTGAAGGAACCCCGTGTCAAGGCGGCTCACCCACTAACATCTGCCGTGATAAACGCCCGGCCGCCACAAACCACAAACCTAAAATTCTTTAAACGTGCAAGAAAAATCACAGCAGACGCGTTTCTGGGATTCTACAAACTCGCTACACATACTTTTGATTCAGAACGATTGAAAAAACTCCAATTGGGACCCCACCGGCGTCTTCACCTGATCAGAAGAACATATTACAACATGGACGTGTTCAACCTACTTCAACGGAATCCGTGGTGGACAGAGGTGGGGCGTGGCGGGAATGTGCGGGAGTACGGGAGCGACGGACGCCATTGGGGTCAGCGATCCAGAGAACGGGGCGCAATCACCCCGAGGCGCAACTACACATTCAACAGGAAATGATATTTTTATCAGCGATCCAGAGAATATGGCTGCAAGAAGAACGAGGCCACACCATTCAACAGGACACGATATCCCACAAAAGAAGTTAAAAGAAATTCGCATTAAAACATCATAGGCGATTACATCAGATATATTGCACTAAGTATAACAAAATATACTACCGATATATTCCCGCCAAACCATTTTAGCTTAGTTGTAGTTTAATTTAATTAAGTCAATGTAATTAAAATATTTTCAATATTGGTACTTTTTATGGGGAGAACGGGGTTGTTTAAAAATAAGTTTGGATGGTATATGGATAGTATATGGATAGTATATGGATAGTATATTTATTTTATATAGTATATTCCAAACACACATTATTTGTGCCGCATTAAACAAATTATAGAGAGGGTAGACGAATTTACACCGTGTCCACTCCGGAGTTGGACCGAATAGACAACAGTTTTTGTCCAAGCCGCAACCCCGCGCTCGTTAGGTTCATTTTTCAAATCCCAAAACCCCGAACCACAAACCCTCCCACTCCCGCATTTAGATATCAGTTGTAAAACAGATAATAAATAGTAAATAAATAGTAGCCTCTTATTGTTAATTTTTGAACTCTTGTTCCTATATTGAGCCCAAATCCAGATCTACATTGACAGTCAATGCCAAAATTAATTGGTAAACAAGCAGGCAAGTTTTGTTGTTTTACAAGATTTCTATCAAATTAAAACCACAATCGATTTATTATAAAACTCTTCATCACACTTTGCCACCAAATCAAACGATGCAGCAAAAGCAGTTGCCGTTCGTCACGTCGCGGTGTAATGGGAAGTGTAATGGAAAGTGACTGTTGTAAGGAGGTTAATGCAGGCGCTGTATCGTGTACACGTTGACGTTACCTTTCCGTGGCAGTTCTACAGAAAAGGGTCATCCCCCTCTTTTAGTTTTTAAGTTTTTGATAATAAATAAAAAAATATAAAAAAAAAACACAAAAAAACAACAAAAAATACAACAAAAAACTATAGTTTTAGTCACTTCTCTAAGAATCAATTATTCTTAGAGGCATCGCGCTGGTTCTTGGAGCAACTGTATAAACATGTCATAGTGCCTAAAGATGTAAGCAATTGCTATCAGAGAATATCAGAGAATCCGGCTATCACTCATTGATAATCTATACAACACGTTCCATGATTTTATTTTGTTATTTTTGGTACAAGGTTTTTTATTTGAGTAATATAAAATTGAGTAACATACCCAATCAACTACAAATTAATACACCGTGCACTTCAGAAGCTATGCACACAACCAGCAGTTTTGGGAGTCCGCACATTTTAATCAAATTGCCAATCCGCCTTCACTGTAATCATAACAGAATAGCTACCATTAATTTAATAAAATCAGTGAGTTTATTTTCTGAAATAAATTTCAAACTATTATTCCTCCTAGGGTGGTTTATTTAATAATCTATTTACTCATACACGTTTGTTTATTTTTTCATGGTCTACTTACGAACCCGTCCCGGGAACGGTGTGCATCGGCGTGCACCGGAAGCTCACACAACTCCACTGTCTGGAAGAACCACCAAGTCCACCGAGTCCCGATGTCAACCGCCTACAGACGATTCCGAGCCCCGACATCGAACTCCCCAAGGACCCAGGACCACGGACCAGACATTCCTCAAACGTTTTTTCTTGAACTATTTTTTCTTTTCATTTTTAAATTGAGAAATTTAAAATAATATTTGTTATTAATGTTAAACATGTAAATTTAAATTTCAAACTAAAGTAACTGTTTATAAGTTCTTATGGAAATGTAATCAAACTAATTACACAATTTCGCTTTCAATGTTTATCAAACCAGTGAAAAAAGAAAAACCCCATTAAAGTTAACTTGAATAAATAATAAAATTATTATCCACAAAACCGTCTTACCATTATTAACCCGACTATATTAAGCACACTTTCACTATGTATAGATAATTTATTAAAAATTAACATATTACTCATTGTAATTTGCTAAATAATAAAGAATACTTAAAAATATATTTATATTGAAAGGGTTACACTCTAATGATTAATATTGCAATATGGTTTTTAATAATTTTTAATAATTATAATTGAAAATCTGATAAGAGGTTATTAAATAAATAGTTATCCAAGTGTAATTTGCTCCAGAAATCTTGGACTAGTTGGGGTATGCTTACTCTAAACTTCAAATTTATATATCTTGTATTTTTCCAAATAATAGTTAATAGTTGTTCATATTTATTTTTTATGTGGGATTCTGGGGTTGTTTTTTATTTTGCTTGAATCTCACTGTTGGATATAAGTACTCGGTTGTGTTTCAATCGCTGACTGTAATCTCGCTCTCGGCCAGATACGAGTCCAAATGGTGACGAGATGGCAAACACTCTTTCGGCTGTAAAAAAACACAGCCCCTTCTTTTGTTTTAGGCAAGTCCAAAATTAAGATACGCTCACTCATTTTCACTAGCACAAACGTTACTCAGCAAATAGCAGGTAAAAACTACACAGAGAAATGTGATTGGTTAATCCAAGTTTATAAGTTAGTTCAACCAGTGTCAGAGGTTACTATATGGACAATTATTTGTATGAGTTCATTTAACTAAGCTCAGAGAGTTAAAAAATATATATATATTTTATAAGTTAAGTTAACCAATAAATTCATTGGTTAAACTAATTTGTTTAGAAGTAGTTGTTAAAACCCGAACCAAACGGCTTGACTGAAAATTGAGGATTTGGTTAATTTAACCAAAGTAGTTGTAATAACCCCATATTCTAGTTTGTTACAACCCATTTCATTTTCATTCATTTAGTTGTTAGCCTCAATGCTTAACCCAGACAGTCCTAGAACCCCGGGCTTAACTTAGCTCTCGGAGGAATAGCCAAAGTTGCCTTGAAACAACTACTACAAAAAGTTAAACTAACTGTTGTTTTGTTTACGATAACCTTTCCTGGCCAACCACTTTCGTTAACTAATCGTGGTTTAACTAATATTGGTCATGACAACCAATATCCATTTTTCAAATTCCATTTTTCTCTGTGTACTATTAGCAAAGACTGCTGTGGCAATATTACTGTGTGGCTACTGTGTGGCTACTGTGTGGCTACTGTGTGGCTACTGTGTGACTACTGTGTCAGACGCCCACCGACGACAACAGGTGGTGATAACGACAAGTATTGTTGCCACGCGGAGCACTGACCCTCCCCGCCGTCACGCACGCGCCCTGACCCAGTTGAAGGTGTACACCGCTGGCCTATTCTACATCGTAGGCAGTAAATAAACTTGATTTAATCATCGTATAAACTATTATTCGGGTGGCCTTCGTCAGAATATACCCAAATATTAAATACCAATAAACTTAATTAAAGCTGATACATTTTTGTTTTTTCTTTTACAATCGAATAACTGAAACATATATTGAGCTAAACGTATTGTAACTATATACAAATTAAAAATGTAAAATTTGGTGCTCTAACAGTACTAGCACAATTCAAGGATTAACAGTTTCTAACTTAAAAACAACAAACCCCCGAGTGACCTCTCATGTCCCCCGTTTTAATAATTGAAAATATTAAACCACGGTAAAATAAAACAATATTTATATTTTCGGATAGTTATATATAGAGCAAGTACAGTTACAGTACAAGTATAGTTATATATAGAGCAGCAAGGATTTTGAGACCCATATCTTCAAGTTTGTAGTTGTCTACAAAGCCACTTTTATTTTATCAGACAGCTTTTTCTCAACTTACAAATTAAGTCTGATAATATTAAACAATTATTGAAATAAGTCATTTCTCTGGCTCCCCTGTTGTTAGGCTCACTGGCTGTATAGTGTTGGGCGCGTAAGGATGAACCACCCATTTCGCATAGTTAGACACTTTATAATGACCTCCATCTTAGTTTATGGAATTGACACGTTTAAGTATATAGAATGTATAGTTAAATAAAACCGGTTATACATTACGGACTAGCACCGTAAATCTTAAATACTTATTATATCTTCTTAAACAGTTTATTTTCATTTTATCATAGTGATTTTGTCTTTAAAAATATGACCAAATATGACCAAATATGACCGGACTATAATATAGTTCCCCGTTGTAAATTTACCAGCCGTAACATATTGTTGTTACCTTTTTGAGCTGCTAATCTGTGATGTATTATTTATACGGTATGATAGGTAAAATGTTTGGATGTTTGAATGTTTGGATCATCTTTTGGTAATTAATAATATATTTATAAACTCTAGACAGACTCGTATAAATTCTTAATAGAGTTGCTTTACACGTTTATACCAAATTTAATCCAAAGTTTTTACGAGAAGTATCTTGCTCACGGAAACACATATACAGTATTTTTGGATCCTGCGAACCCGCGACACTACGCTCCAAGAACCAGCGCGATGCCTCTAAGAATAACTGATTCTTAGAGAAGTGACTAAAACTATAGTTTTTTGTTGTGTTTTTTGTTGTTTTTTTTATATTTTTTTATATTTTTTTTATATTTTTATTTTCTTTATTATACAAAAAAACTTAAAAACTAAAACTTAAAAACTAGAAGAGGGGGATCACCCTCTTGTGGAGGAGGGCGACCTCTCCGTTGGTGAGGAGGCCCCTCAGCCGCACCTCGACCTCCTCTAACTGCCCCGGCTGGTTCGCCACGTAGCGACGTGGCAGGTAGTGGTGGCGGCCGTCGGGGCAGAGCATCCCCCATCTAACAATTACGAGGCGGTTGGTCGCCTCGCCTCTGATGGTGTTCATCACATTTGTGACCATGACGGCGTCCCACAAGGTATATGATGTTGTGGAGGCCATGGCTTCTGCTTGTGGAATGAGCGTTAACGTGCGGAGGAGCATTAAATACCACTCGATGGGTGAAAGACCGGAGACACGCGTACATGCACACGCACTCAACCATGTACAGTAGTGAAAGAGGTCACAGGTGTCTACACACACTGAAACTCTAAGGTTCAAAGACATCGTCCTATACCAGTGTCTGTACATACTCTGTATAAACTCTTTTAAAAATACACAAACACGCATTGCACATATTCTCTAATAATAAAAACAAGATTCACCCCACACTTTGCTAATATGTAAAAACATACGTTTACAGAACTCTGATTCTCAATCATTTACAAAAATATACTATAGATACTTTAAAAATATACGCATACTATAACAGTGTAATAGATACTGTAAAATTACAAAAAAAATAAATCTCTCATATCCTCTTCACATACCATCACATACTCCCACACCTCTCCTAGTAACATTAATAACACCCCTATCATATCCTTATCCAAGTAACCAATATAACACCATTCAAGTACCATTACCCTACCCTTGCCATAACCCTGACACATTCATATCCCACCATTATCCAAGTAATCTTACAATACCCTTGCAATACCCATATCCCACTACCCTTACCCCATCATTTACACTAACTAACCCCCCACACACCCATACACACACACTCACTAGTTCAATCACACACTCGTTCACAATGAATCGTTCACTTACCATACACCCACTAGTTCACTAAAAGGACGAATTTTCACTTACAAAAAAAAATTTAACTAACATGTCAAATAACCATGAAACACTACACTTACATAACTACTTAAACATACTACCGGTCAAAGATGTTCTTTATTTTTTGATTTATTTGGACTTTACCTATCGCTTATGGTGTTTAAAACTACACTACGTTTCGGGAGGTAAGGAAACTCCTCCCGTTTTCAAGTGAACCCTACTTACATCTAAATATCAAATTCTTAAGAAGCGATAGGTAAAGTCCAAATAAATAAAAAAAATAAATTCAAATCCATCGCTATTATGAGTTTTAAAAAATAAAGATGTTCTCTTCCTCAAAATGAGAGGTTGTTAAGAGATGAATTGAGTAAGGATAAAAGGCTAGTATCAACTCTAATTTAAATAAAATTCCTGATTCTTACCAGTGCAGTGTCATCTCTCTTTCGAAGCAATTGCAGTCTCATGAAAAACTTTAGGACATAACACTAAGTTTGACGGTCCTCTTACAATTATAACAATTATCTTGAACTTTTATAGGTTTGTTTATCATACCAGTCAGGAAGGAATTTATTCTCCTTAGGAAAGTTAGCCTTGTTTTAAATTATTGACTATGCAAAACATTTCTCTTCATTTTGAATTTCTGTTAACTTCAAAATCTAATATTGTTTTTATATGTTATCGAAAATAACTCTAGAACTGTTACTGGAGTCCCTGGTTAAGAGTCGTAATTTTTAAAAAACTTATTTGGAACTTTGCATTTTGTTACAAATTCCTATGTTTATTTTATTATGTTCTTCTAATATAGTACACCTCTGTAAATACGCGCAGATACAATATCATTACTAAGATTGATTTACATTAGGCATTGGCATGTTATAAAACATGAATCATCGATGTCGGTTTTATATTTTAAGTTATTTTCTAAGCCATCAATAATACTGCAATTTCAAATAAATATTTAGCATTTTTTATTTCATTTAGATTCCTAATATGTGTTTTATACTTTCGCCATATTTGTATCGATAAGGTTTTTTAACTAAAAGTACTTTCTTATGGCTTGAGTTGATTATTAATAATTGTTAAACATTAGTTTTAACCAATCTCGATGTCACATTTTACAAATTGAACAAGTAAAAAATAAACTCACTTGTTGATAGCTTACAATCAAAAAATTAAGGTTTAGCTATCAAATTAAACATACCATGCAATGTTACATGCATCACTTTATTTTTCAATCTAATTAGAAATATCAAATATTAAAAGCAAAGCCAGCCCTGGTACGAAAAAAGAGGAAGTTATTAGGTTTATGGGAAGCGGTGAAAGTTAGTATGTATAATGACCGTTTTTAACGCGATCCTGACTTTACTTCCACGCAACGTCAATCCACCTCCACTGAACTTCTCCCCTCGTGTTCTTAAATACGCGGACCCTGTAGCAAACAGAATCGTGAATTATTGTGTATTTGTTTGGTTGCTACGCTGAATGCAACGTTCTTGCCAATGCAGTTTACAGTGTCAGATTTTAGCATACCACAAAATTTACTCAAAAGTTTTATGTGTAAATTAATTTGCAACATATTAGCAATGACTATCAAATAATATATTATTATATTAGTAATTGCAGTGTAATAACAATATACTTTAGGCTTCCTTTATGTAATATACAAGTGTTCCCTAGGTGACTTGTCAATACGAAAGGCTGTTAGGTTAGGATATATCTCTTTATGTAATATGTTTGCAGTGCAATACTTACACAACCGTATACGGATACTGGTGGACTGAAGATATCGCGAAACTCCGCAAAGCATGTTTAAGAGCAAGACGAGCCGCCATGAGAGCAAAAATTGCTGCAGACAGAGTTCGTAAGTCGGAGATCAGATCTAATTGTGATAGTTAGAATTTTGGTGATGATTTAATGCCATGGCATAGAAGTTGAAATAGCCCAATTGAAAAAGATGAATTACTTGAAAAAAAATAATAACAAATTTTCCTTTAAAATCATTACTGCATTACCATTAATTTTAAGTTTAAAATTTAGGTAAATTGTTTACTGTATTTAAATTATTGTCAGTGCAATATTATTGTACATTCTGGCTAAATAAATAAACAAAATTATTGAGGAAGTAGATATCAGTTCAGCAAGTTTGTATGGGAAAATCTACTTAATGAATAAATTACCTATAGAAAAAGGGCCTTAAGGAACTGTCAATATAATTAAAGATGATTATTTTGCGTTTTTTAAAGGGTGTCAAGAAATAAGGGACATTTATCATATACCGCTTAAGAAAGAGGCTTGGAAATCTTACAGATAATGGAACTTCATTATTCATTGAAAGTAAAATAATGCAACAGCTTTGTTTCATTTCATGGATTAGCGCACAATGTCTTCACGTTATTTATTACTTTTATTTAAGTACCTCCAACCTTATTTATATACAAGTTAGGTAATTGGATAATTGAACGAAGTGGAGTTATCCTTATACACAACTTTACTGCTTAGACTGGTAAGAGAATCAACTCAACTGGCGTGTCTGTGACACAATAACTCGAGAACGCCTCCACAGTTAAACTTAAAATTTTCCAGAAAAACTAAACAGGTCAAAATCTTGGTCAAGTTCGTTATTCAGATAATTTCGTTCGGTATTCATCAATTATTCGTCAATTTGGTATTATCTTAAAACCAAATTTATTTTTTTGTCCATAAGAATAACATTGGAAGCGATTTTAGTGGTACTTGAATCGTTAAAATTTAGCCGACATCTATGTTTCAACAACAGAGTAACAATAGTTAGTTTACTAGAGTATACTTTGTTATACTGGATAACAAAAGTTTTTTTACCAACAAAAAACACACAAGCGAGATAAATCTAAGTATATATTTAAGTTGTGAGCATATTTATTATTTCATAAATTATTAAGTGTACGTTTAAAAAATAAAAACCATACAGTTAATATCCCCTTAGTACGCCTACTCTGTGTAAATATTGTCAGTCGTCGGAGGCGACGATTGTAATAGTGGCAGACGACAGACGACGCGTGTGGCAGATCGAAAAACTACAAATAACTTTTTGATGACTGTAGATCCTAAGATATTAACTTAACTTATAAAATAGTTTGTTTTATTAAATTTTCTTAGACAATTGGTAATTTATTTTTTGATTTATTTGGACTTTACCTATCGCTTCTAGTGTTTAAAACTACACTACGTTTCGGGAGGTAAGGAAACTCCTCCCGTTATCAAGTGAACCCTACTTACATCTAAATATCAAACTCTTACACCTAACTAACCTACATTTTTTTGGATTTTTTTGATTTTTCTTTTACATTCTAATTTACACTAACACAAAGATAACAAAAAATCAAATACAATACACTAACACAAAATTTATATCACACCTAACTAACCTACATTTTTTTAAATATTTTTCTTTACAATTTAATTTGACTAACAGAAAGATAACAAATATATATACAAAAAATCGAATACAATACACTAACACAACATTTATATATACGAACAAATGAAAAACTGACAATACATTACCTGTTCTGCATCGTGGCCTCCAAGCTGACGGGCAAACACGGGAAACGGGCTCACGTCCATCCACAACCAAATCGCACACTAGACTAGTGGCTAGCGGCAGTGGAGGGGGGAGAGCCGTTACCCCCACCTACCGACAGGGGCACGTGACGACACAGCTGTGGCTACCCACACGTCTTTGTCGACGGGAACATGACACGGAAACCAAAAACTGCACGATTCCTCCTAGAATGCTACACGGGCACCAGTACGATATTCTCATAGAGATTACCGCATGCCTCCAAGGTGAGCATTGGGAACTGGTCATGCAATCAGGTGGCCGTGTTTCCTCCAAGGGCGATCACGGACGCATGTGTCGTAGCCGCATTGGATGGACTCTAGACGCAGGAGCAACTGTAACACAAGGAACTGGCGTGTGTTTGCGGGGTGATTTTTGACTGAAATGGTTTTTAATTAAGGGAATCCATAGTGGCCTGACATCAATACTACTCTGACTTATTGGGTTTTCATGTAATTTAATTAATGCCCCTTCAACAAACTTTCTTTTATAATAGTGAGACTCATGATGTATAATTTTTGCCTCTTCCCAACTAAATTTATGATCATTTTCCCAGGCGTGTTTTGCCAATTTAGATTTTACTGTTTCGCCATTTTTTGTGTTTCTTTTATGTTCGTTTATACGAACTTTTAGCGGCCTTTTAGTTTCCTCTATATATTCACCCTCACATTCACATTTGATGCTGTAGATACAGTTTTTTGAGGCTTGTTCTTCATTTTTCGGGTTTACTTTAGTTAGTTGCTGTCTCAGAGTGTTTGACGATTTAAAAGCTGTTAAGATCTTATATTTTCTGGCAACTCGCCTTATTTTTTCCGACAGTTTTGGGACATATGGGATGCTTATGAAAGCTGTTGGTTTATCCACATTTGGAACAGTGTTTGGCTTTGTCCCCCTTTCCTTTTTGCATCTGCTAATTATTTTTTGAGGATAACCATTCTTTTGTAACTCTTGTGAAATTTTATTGTGCTCCGCGTCTAAAGTTTTCTTTTCACAACAAACTGATTTGGCCCTGTCGAAAAGAGAATAAGCTACTGATTCTTTGACTGATTCACAGTGGTTTGATTTGTAATTGAGGTATCGACCTGTGTGTGTTTTCTTTCTAAAAATTTCTGTTTTAAGGGCGTTTCCATCTTTAACTACATTTACATCCAAAAATGCTAGTTTTTTGTCTTGTTCTTTTTCTGTTGTGAGTTTAATTGTTGGTGAAACTTTATTTAAATGCTTAGTAAACTCGTCTAACTTTTTATCGCCATGATTCCAGACTGCAAAGACATCGTCAACGTACCTCAGCCACACTTTCGGTTGAAAACAAGCAGACGCAATAGCTTTCTGTTCGAATTCTTCCATAAATATGTTGGCAAATATTGGTGACAAAGGCGATCCCATTGCCATTCCCTCATCCTGGCGGAATATTTGGCCCTCCAATTCAAAATAATTTGACTCAGTACATAATTTAAGCAAATCCATAATTACATTTACTGGGATTTTGGTTCTTGTGTTTAAGTTTTGGTCATTGAGTAACCGTTTTTCAATGATTTCTAGTGTTTGGTTTACGGGGATATTAGTGAAAAGACTTTCAACATCAAAACTAACTAACATGTCCTCGTCTGAAATTTGCATGTCTTTTACGATTTCTACAAAATGCTTTGTGTTTGTTACATGTGAATCAGTATTTCCTGATAAAGGTTTGAGTATGGGCAGGAGAAATCTACATAGTTCTCTACTTGGGGAGTCTCTTGAACTAACAATGGGTCTCAGAGGAACACCTTCTTTGTGTATTTTTGGTAGCCCATACATCTGAGGAGTTCCCTTAATTAAAAACCATTTCAGTCAAAAATCACCCCGCAAACACACGCCAGTTCCTTGTGTTACAGTTGCTCCTGTGTCTAGAGTCCATCCAATGCGGCTACGACACATGCGTCCGTGATCGCCCTTGGAGGAAACACGGCCACCTGATTGCATGACCAGTTCCCAATGCTCACCTTGGAGGCATGCGGTAATCTCTATGAGAATATCGTACTGGTGCCCGTGTAGCATTCTAGGAGGAATCGTGCAGTTTTTGGTTTCCGTGTCATGTTCCCGTCGACAAAGACGTGTGGGTAGCCACAGCTGTGTCGTCACGTGCCCCTGTCGGTAGGTGGGGGTAACGGCTCTCCCCCCTCCACTGCCGCTAGCCACTAGTCTAGTGTGCGATTTGGTTGTGGATGGACGTGAGCCCGTTTCCCGTGTTTGCCCGTCAGCTTGGAGGCCACGATGCAGAACAGGTAATGTATTGTCAGTTTTTCATTTGTTCGTATATATAAATGTTGTGTTAGTGTATTGTATTCGATTTTTTGTATATATATTTGTTATCTTTCTGTTAGTCAAATTAAATTGTAAAGAAAAATATTTAAAAAAATGTAGGTTAGTTAGGTGTGATATAAATTTTGTGTTAGTGTATTGTATTTGATTTTTTGTTATCTTTGTGTTAGTGTAAATTAGAATGTAAAAGAAAAATCAAAAAAATCCAAAAAAATGTAGGTTAGTTAGGTGTAAGAGTTTGATATTTAGATGTAAGTAGGGTTCACTTGATAACGGGAGGAGTTTCCTTACCTCCCGAAACGTAGTGTAGTTTTAAACACTAGAAGCGATAGGTAAAGTCCAAATAAATCAAAAAATAAATTCAAATCCATTGCTATTATGAGTTTCAAAAATACAATTGGTAATATTGTGATTGACATGTATAAAAAGTATACAAAGCCTCAATTTCTCTAGAAAGCGTTTATGAAGTTAGTCACAGTAAGCGAACAACCTTAACATTTATTTTGTGGGACAATTATTTGCTAGGTTATATTTTCACTAAATTAATAATAAAAATTGTCTACATTACCTAACATACATTACCAGTAATGTTGTAGGTAACCACAATAAAAGCTATAGATTATTCTAACCAAACAGCCTTTTTCGGAAGGTTATCTTGAATGATTTGACATAGCCTAGGGTTGGATTACAGTAAGATTAAGCCGACATTAAACTGGCAATACAATTTTGGACAATACCTTAAACACATTACCAGGAATGTTGTAGTGAATCAAAATAAAAGCTTTAAACTATTCTAACCAAACTAAGCCTTTTATACAGGTTATCTGAAATGATTTGACAAATCCTAGGTTTGGATTATAGTAAGCTGTTTTCATCATAAACTTGGACCTATGGCTATAAAATGTAGGTCTATACACTTAGGCTACTTGCAATTTTAGAAGTTTCATGTACGGTCTTGGACCAACCCATGTTTATAGAATTTAATTTCATGATAGCCTAGGTTATTGAAACAATATATTGAAATATCATTTTGTAAAATACAACTGTTGTAAAATACTTTAAACACATTACCAGGAATGTTGTAGCGAACCAAAACAAAAGCTTTAAACTATTCTTACCAAACTAAGCCTTTTGTACAGGTTATCTGAAATGATTTGACATTTCCTAGGTTTGGATTTTAGTGAGCTGTTTTCATCATAAACTTGGACCTATGACTATAAAATGTAGGCATATACACTTAGGCTACTTGTCATTTTAGAAGTTTCATGTACAGACTTGGGCCAACCCATGTTTATAACATTTAATTTCATGATAGCCTAGGTTATTGAAACAATATATTTAAATCTCATTTTTTCATCTAAATAACTGGACCTGACGACTTACTGTTAATCCTTAAGGATATTTTGACTTGGCCTATAGAAATTGTTAACATTAGTTCATATAGGAAACTCGCTGTTCTCTTAAAAGTTAAATAAACCACACTGCTAAAGTCACTGCTTAGCCCAAAATACTCTGTTTTTTCTAAGATAACGCACCCATGCCAATCCTAACAACAAACCTTGCCTGAAATCTTCAATTTATTTTAAAAATAAATAAATTTACGTATTTATACAACATTTACTTTGATAAAAACAAATGATTAATGTACGTATAATGATTATGTTTTTATACGGATAAGATGTTACGTCGTCGGCGGCGGGATCCGAACCTGCGACCTTACGCTTCAAGAGCCAGTGCGATACCCTCTCAGCTACCGCGATAGTTAATTCTTAGGGGAGAATTGACTAAAACTATAGCTATATAGACATAAAACCCGGATTCTGGGGGCAGTTAAATGATAACGGAATGTATTCTGATGATGTTACTCAAATCAGATATTGAATTTGTTATGAGACTCGATTTAAGTTGGTCGTGTGTTTCAATTATCCTTATACGCAAGGAATGAGCGTACACCTAGTGTATGATAGATTTATATAATTTCTAATCGTTACACGCAAGGAAACTCTAAATCTCTAGCCTCGGAAATTAATCACAGTATTTAATTTTGTTTCCCGTTCTGATAAAATATTTTGTTTAACTCCATATCTACTGCATACGAATGAAACCGTAAGATTCTTTAAATTTTTAATTTTCAAATGTTTTGCATAAGAGAAAATAAAATATGTGTTACGTAAATGGAAACATCTTTTCCCCATTTTATGAGAAAACGGCTGAACCGAATTTGATAAAACTTCGTTATATCGTCAAGTAAAGCAAGTAACAGTTTGCCCTTTAGGTCATTTCTCATTATAGTACATCATCAGGGGTCTACCCCGTAATCCACCAAAACTACAATGTTAATCTATGGAAATCGGTAATTAATCTGTGTTGTTCTAAATATGAGAATTTAGTAAGCTGATTATATTTTGCTACACAATGAAAACACATGACCATACAGTGGTTTACTGAAGCATTCACTACTGGAGTGGTAGTGAGCATTGGACATGGGCAACTTGTACCCTTTGGGAGTTGTAATTTAACCTCGATTCATTTCAGGAATTATTGTGACAGATTATAATTAGTCAGTATGCATTTGTTCGTTACACAAACTATAAAGCAGAATAAGCCAAAAATATATAGATGTATACACCGATAGATGTAACATACACCGAGGACATAAATTATTTTCATTTAGATTATGTGATGTTATTTTCTACATTATGTATGACATACATGATCTATGAATCTATGATCTATGTAATGAGCGAAATAATTCAAACATTTGTAGTGTTATGAATCCAATGTTTATGTGAAAATTGCTACAAGATCATAAGTATACATGTGTGCTAAACCTTTTTATCATACTTGAAAACCCTACTTATAAATATCACTATATGAATAACATTGATATTTTTAGTTATAGTATTCCTTTGTTATTAGTATGTCTCTTAGTATCCATAAACAATTCGACAGGTGGACTAACACTGAGCAAAGGTTTTCAGATTAGGACATTAAGTGCATGATATAACTGGATGTGCATTTAAAATGAAGCCCTAATAAATGAATATTATGGAAGTTTAAACTGTATTAAGACGTAAAAATTATGATAAAATATCGATATTGATGGTTCCAAAAATTTATCCACTTTTAAGTTAAGCACTTTGGTTAACATCAAACCATCTTTAATAAGATTTTAGTCTTACCGAAACAGATGCGGTTTCAACAATACTTTTTTTAGCCTAAAGTCAAAAAGACAAATTGACACAGTTTATGATTAAATAATCAGTCATAAATAAGTGAGATAAACAATCATTACAAATTCAGACATAATCATTGATTAATCAAGGTGACGTATATTAAAGCTCAACATATTTACACGATAGTTTCTTACTTAGTTTTTTTTTTTTTTTTTTTTTTTTCTTATGCTATTTAATGTTTAATGTAGTAAAATAAGGTTTCGGTTTCTTTCAATGGTCAGGTATTTTGTATTCAATGTGCTTTTCTAGGACATTAGTTGAAGAACGCACCTTCTTCTTGTATATTTACTTTTGCAACAGATATTTATCGATCTGTTAAACCTTATTAAGTGAATCCCGGACAATTCGCTTTGCTTGAAAATCAATTTTTAAGTTAAATATGTAAATTCCGCACAGCTAGATTCTTTAGTGTTTGTAAAATTTATTTCAAAAACGTACTTTCAAGCTTGGCGAATGACGAATATAAATCTATCAATGCATAAGGTTTTTATAGGACATAATCGTCACTACAATTATCATTCATCCAATTATCAGTACATAAATTATGCAAGCAAAGAGGTAGATTTAATAACAATGTTTATTTTATAAATGCAACCGTAATTAGCATTTTCATACGATCAAACACGCTACTTTGTCAGAAACGTTGCAATAATCTAATTATCTGTTAGTTAACTTCTGGAAAATGTTTTGAATTTAATCAAATATATGTTAATAATATTTACCATGTGTGTGTTGCATTGTCCCAATACAGTTAGGTACATGAAATAAATTATTTTTTTAAGGGAAATAAACATTCTTTTTTACTTAAATCCCATATTTTAAGGGAGAGGCAGAAAATGTGTTTTGAAAAGTGGTGGCCAGTCTGTAGTGTGGTCTATCCTCCTATAATACTTCTGTAATCTTTCGGCTTCTAGCCGGGCAAGTGTTAACATATTACGTCAGGATAAGGCTATTATAGGATTACACCCTTTATCAGGCTTTATCAGGCTCTTCCCTTTTCTGGCCAAAGACTTAGCCTGTCCCGGTCTAACTGAACTGCCTTTGCGCGGGAGATATCCTAGACGTGCCGTGACACACAGACCCAGTTGTCTCGCCCTCCATCATCTTCACTCAGACTGCGTCCATTGAAGCACACCAAGTTGTTGACTTGTGACCTAAAGGCGGGCCTATTGGAAGAAAGCAGCCCAATACCCCTAGCCTAGCCTATTCTAGCCTATTTGGAATAGGTAGGGGCCTATTGGCGGGCCTATTATGGGAAGTGGAAGGATGTATGGCTACTCTTAAAATACTCTCAAATATGTTTAAAAAACATAGGTAATTTTTCAAAAGGACATATTCAATTGCAGTTTTAAAATTCAATAAAAAACATAAATACCCTTGTATTTTTATTGTATTTCATACATCACGTAATGTATTATTTCCCATTTTATTCCTACGACAATTACAGGCTCTGAGACGTACCAATAACAAAAGTTTTGAAGCAAATATTTTTTTTTATGAAAAAACAAGGTACAGTGAATGAGGTAGTATAGCTTTGTAATAATCCAATACATTTACATTTTCAAAGGTTACTCCGACATAGAAACCTTCATTTTTAGTTCCATTATATTTGAAATAATGATAAATATAATTTTGTATATAAATGTATAAGTTAATTAAAGTTGTTGAGATACTGTTATTTGTTATTGATCACTTCAATAATTAAATTTTTTGTTATGTGAGTTACTACTTAAATTCAGTTTAAAATAAAATACTTACTAGATAATAGTTGAAACTATCTGGAAATCTGTAACCCAAGCAATTTTAAGTTACGAAATAAAATTGTATATTTCTTTCAATACTAAACCGAGCAAGAAAAGTAATAGTTTATGAACTCCAGTGAAATACATAGAAAAAATGTATTTTGATAAGTTACGTGCTAAAATGTACAGGAACAAATGTAATAAATTCAAGAGCGCCCGGCCTCACGGGGCACAAATCTTTTTCTGACAAAAACTTTGACCTGAATTCTCTTGAAACTTTGTTCCTTCAGTCACTAAAATAAAAATAAATCATGTTGATATTTTGACAGTACAGTTTCATCCATGGACTATGTGTAAATAAAAGTAATCATTCAATTCAGTAAATGTTTAAAGTAAGAAAGCTCATTACCAATTATCTTATATTTTGTAGTAAAATACTGATAAAAATCATACTTTAAATTAGGCTGAAATATTTTACAGAAACTATTTTAAAGTTTTTATATCATACTAAACCACAGAAATGTTCAGACACGCTAGTGCCTTCAATTTTTAATGTGACATTTAGTTATGGTAGAGTAATCATCAGTTAACATAACAATTTAGATCAGAAAATTTTCTGGGTACTTAGTGTAAACGCAGAAATTTAAATAAAATAAATGCAAAAAAGGAAATAAGTTGTAAATTAACGTTAAAAACAGAAATAAAAACTATATATAAGTTGTTAATTCAACCTTGCAATGGCAAAAACTATAGTTTTGTTTATGTTAGTGTTTTCACAATAATTGATAATCATCTACTATTGTCCACGATTATTATAATGACAAATATCATAACATTTATTATTATATTATAATTTGTAATACTAATATATTATAATTTAAAATAATGGATTGTAATATTATTTTACATTTTCTATGGAGATGTAATATTACGACTGCTGCAATGTAAGGGATTATTTTAGCTATTTCTGTGGTGCTATTGCTCAAAAGGAACAGTAAATAACTGTGTATTTGCCTATAAGAGTAATACCAAAATAAGGAAATAAGTTGTATATGCAAACACGTTATAAGTAGTTTTACGTACTCAAGCAGGACCTTTTAAACCGTTTAAACATTCTAGTCCCATTCTTTCTGTAAATATTTTTACAGTAAAAAATATTGCACCATTTGATTATATGTTTTAGCAAAATGTTTTGGTAGGAATACGTACGTCGAGTAAAATTAAAGCTAGTTGTATATATATTTTTGTTTCTAAATCAAAAGTTTCCTATTTGTTGTTCAATGAACAAATCGGTTTAACATCAAAATTCAAGTTTGTAAACATAAAGTAAAATAAACTTTGCTCAGGTGCAAAGAGATTACTGACTCGATCAGTTTGGTCCCGCCATCCAATTCCCGCCAAATTTCTCAATGGTGGTCATTACTTAACCTTCCTCAGAATTGATTTATTCGATTGCCATTGAAATGTTTTACAAGTGCCTGTCTACATAAATTTAAGTTTTCCATTGATATTTGCATTTAAGTTGTTATACAGCTGTTTTTCTTATTTCAAATTTTATACAGATAGTAGGCCACTTCTTTGGTTACAAAGACGGATTTATTGTTAATTTAGAATGATTGTTACAATTATTACTTATAAAACATTGAATTAATTTAATGCATTAACATTAATTGTAGTGTGTATGAGCTGCTGTAAACTCAAATTTCGCCAATCCTTGTATCTCGCCATGCTGCGTTGTAGTAATAGACCGGAGCCTTAAATGGAGCATTGTGTTTATAGTAGTACTAAACAAACATTTTATTATTGCTACCACATAGCTTGACTTTTTTGGAGAATGCTTCTTGTAGTTCTTATAGTATTATAGTTATAGTTATAGTTCTTATAGTTCTTCTTATAGTTCTTATAGTATTTCGAATTAGTTCACCGCTACAGTAAATAATCCTTACAACTGGTGAATATTTATAATATAAATTAAAAACTTATTTTTTATAGCAGGCAATAAAATAATGAATTAAGGCACATGACTCTAACCAAAAATTAACCTCTAAACGCTAGAAATTTACCTAGATTATTATAAAAAAATTTTTATTATGGCCGATAGTCATAACGTAATTTCTGACACATAATTTAATTTTTAATTCGTGTATTTAAAGCATTTATCTTACAGTTAAATATTCAATTAATGCCATTAAAGGGTTGACACATTATTTATCATGATATAAAGTAAAGAAATATATTTGTTTGTTATTGCATAGAAAAAATGTATTTCAAATTGACCCTCTCTATTATGCCTTGCCACAAAAACTAACGTAATATTATTCTCTTTTGAACTTGAAAATCAAGTAAATTCATACAGAATAAACTAATTAGAGGCAAAGTTTATATCTAGTACTTTTAAAGAGGCAAAACTTTTATTCACAATTAGATGCTTCAAGGAACATCTGAAACAATTGAGTGCCTTGTTATTCTTATGGAGAATAATTAAAATGTCATAAATCGTTTATTTATGAATGTATATTGATTAAACTTGATATGTGGCTTTATGGGGTATTAAGGGGTATTATGGGGTGGTATTATGGGGTATACATATATATGCATTGAAAATTCGCTGAGTACGCAGGTTTGCTGCTACGGAGGTATTATTATTTTTAGACAGTAACAATGTTCGAAATAATTTCTATCAGGTTATGCTGCAAACTGTTATTTAATTTTTGTTCAACTGCACTTGGGTATGATAAGACAACGATTTAGCTGACCTTACAACTTACAAGTAATATTAAATTAAATTTAAGATTTGTTATTGCCATAATAAAAATAACTAAATAATAAATACTTAAAGTTTAACTTCTGAAGAACTTCTCGCCTTATGTTATAAATATCTACCTACTGTGCCCAGGTGTTCAGAGATTTCTCTTCCGATCAGTCTGTTGCCGCCATCCAATTTCCCGCCAAATCCCTCGACGTCGGTCATTACTTAGCTTGCTGCAAGCTTGATTTATTTCACTATTGGATAAACATCTTTATCAAGCAGGAGACTTTAATATGAACATTCTAACGTTATATTTTGAAAACTAATTTTATATGTTATAAAAGTAAATACTACAATATTTAAATAGTTTTGAATGTATTTTTTAAATTGATCAGGGATAAAAATGGAATAATTATAACGATTATTACTAACCCTCATTTTATGCGATCTATGTGCATAGTACCAATTTCAGTAAAAGTAAGAAAAGGTATAAAGAGCTTACTACCTAATTTGGCAATTTATTGTAACATTTGTCCTTACTAATATATAACTAATTAATTATATGAACTATATAATAAATACTATATTTGTTAAATATATTTATGCGGTGTACCGAGTATACATTATATATAAGATATTTAATAATGTTTTACTAAGATGCTAAGTATACAGGTATAAAACTGGCACTAGCAGTGTTTAAATTTACCTAACCAAAGAATTCAAGTTAAATGTAATCCCATCACGGAAGCAAAACTAAAACAAATTTCACGCTTCAAAAGTCATCTGAGACAATTGGATGGTTTAAAGTTTAACCTGACATTAAGAAGGTTAAATTTTAAATGAATCGCTAGTTTAGCTATTTAACTTAAGTTCTAAAGAGTATATATGTTGGAAATAAGTGAAAAAAGTTAAATTAATTTACATTATACTGTCATAAGAACAAAACAAAAAATGAGTGCATTAAACTTAACTTCACCAATTGTTGAACATACAAGTCAGTTACAAAAGATTTTTTACCACTTTCGTACATGGTATAAAGTAGTCTAGACATGTACCGTCTGTTGATGAAAATATTAGTGTTGGAAGGGGATTAAACAATATTTATAAATAATATTATTTTGTTCCTCTTCAAAATCAACTATGCCAACTCAAATAACATGTCTTACAATTTGTTTTTCTTACGAATAAATGGCATAAGTAGAAGTTTTGGGCAAAATAAATCACACTCAGAGTGAATATTCCAGTCGTTGAATATTATTGACTTCTTTAGTAAAGGTTTTACAAAAGGTTCTTGCTTATGAATAGTTCTTAGTAAAACATCACAAAATCTCCCTAGGTTGCTCTTGGAGCTGTAAACGTTTGTTTATAGGTCAACATTGGCTACATCGAAAAGAAGTTTTCACGATGGTAGAAAGTCCTTTTGTCTAACCAATGAACCGTCTACCTTTTCACATTGATGTCTGCTTGTGCCTACGGTTTGTTATCTAAGACTCCCGATCAGTCTGAATACCCAGTCAAGTCCGATCTCTTGAAATAAATTATGGAGGAAGTAATAATTTTGCTTTGCAAATTAAAATATATTTCCAAATTATATTGTATAAGCATTGATGAAGCATTAATCTTAAAATAAACACTACTATTTAAACCGAATACTGGTACTTCAATGCTTGAAATAAATCAGACTTCGATTCATAACGAGACAATCTGACTCTAATACTACGGACAGTAACGTAACTAAATTCCCTGGTGAACATTCCGTCATAGCCATAACTCTCCTCAACTGTGTCACATAATGGATAGATATACTACACGAGAACGTTTGTCCTCAGACATGCAGAGCCAAGCGAAGCCGACAAATAGCTGGGCACATTGAATAGAGACAATTTCAGTAGGCGCTATGTAGTGCCTGTTAAAGCATTGTATTCATCTGTACAATAAATGGCTTGAACTTGATAGTGTAATTATGTTGTGATTATGAATTATGACAATGGAGAATGATAATGATTATATAATCAAAGCCAAATTGTCCCAGGAACTTTTGAGAAAA
Source organism: Allygus modestus (assembly GCA_963675035.1). Lineage (NCBI taxonomy): Eukaryota > Metazoa > Arthropoda > Insecta > Hemiptera > Cicadellidae > Allygus > Allygus modestus. The sequence goes on from OY776115.1 coordinate 83,935,262, forward strand.
ACATGAGAAAGACACCCGTGAACTTTATGCTTTAATGACAGGTCTAGGTGAGAGAATTGAAGAAAACCTTTTAGTTTTCAAACACAACCCATCCCAAGGCTGTAAATTAAATTAACTTAAAACACATCTTAAGTTTTTTGAATTTGATCTGCTGTGCTATTTTATTCGACTGCAAAACTTCAATCAGGAGAACAAACAAAGCTGGGAAAAGCTATTATAAATAATAACAATTGTATGAAGGAAAATGATTGTATTTATCAGCTTTTTAAATTTATAACAACCTTGGTAAGATTGATCCGTATTTTAGTTTGTTATTTATATAATAGAATTTAGTGATGACTACAAAATTTGCTCCTCACTTTACCAAATATGAATATTTTTTGCTTCATTTTTTTACTATTATAAACAGTAATATTACAACTTTCATACTTAATTATTGATCCTACTTGATCCAATTTCAAAATCCAATTTCAAAATAACTTTTTCAGAATTATACTGATACATTTTAATGGTAATTTTAACGGATTCACTTGTATTTCCAATAAAAACGAACGTGGTATTTATTCTTATAACAATTTGAGACGAGAATAATTTAGGTAATTTTATTCAGAATTAAAAATTAAATTATCTTATGTGATGTAAATAATTCTACAGACTCCATAAAGGTAGGGTTTGATTAAATTTGCAAACTGCATAATCCTTTCAAATTATTAATTTTTGTGAGCTGTGTTTAACATTATATGAACAAGAATAAACTCTAAACTAACATTTAATTTTATTAATCATTTTTGTATTGTTAAAAATTATAAATCATAACATTTTAAAACGTTCATGGTTGTGACTATTATACTCTCTTATTATTATTATTATTTAACTGGTTACAGTACTTTCTCCTAAGGTTTTAAGGTTGTAAACGAAGTCAAGGTTCTTGTGAATATTGTGAATAAACTAATCAAAGATGTAAATTTGAATAGTATTACTTCAAAGTTAACAAAACTTTAGCCGACTCAGACGTTTCAAGCTGAGACAAATGGATGATTTGAAGTTCTGATCCCTCAACAGGAAAGTTGGATTTATTATAAGTTGATGAGGAGACTGGTTGGTTTTAGTTGAAGTTAATAATTCTCAAAATTGAGCAAAGACAAATTTTAATTTATTGGTTTTAAACAATTGTTTTAATTCTACATAACATGTGCATGATAATCTTTCACAATATGTTATGGTTATTCTCCACTTAAAAGTCTTTATATCAATGTAGAGACAGAAAAATATATGTTACATTTAATATTTCAACTCCAAAATTAGCAACGTACTTCTAAAAAATGTATTTATTTTTAATTGTTCTGGAATTTATCTGTTGTATATAGTCGGTAAAAAAACTGTCTTAACAAGGTTTTGAAAGTAAGAATTTAGAATTTTATTGTAAATTTTGTAAGTACGTAGGTTGCCTGAGATATGGGATTATACTGTAAGTAAAATAAATAGTATTCTTTGAATAAAATTATTTGAGAATTATATTTAATGAGGTCATAAGACAAAAACCGGAAAATTTTTATCAATTTCAATTAAGTTGGCTATTTAAAGATAAATACGTTACGTATTGTAGCAGTTATGCTGTTTAGAATTTATGATGATTTTCAAGCAAAATATTATTAGGATCAGTGTCTATATTAGGTTTGTACTATTTTTACGATGGTATTTGGCTTCAATTCCCCTAAAAGTAGGAATAAGGGTTCCAAACCTGTTATAGAAAGTAAATAAATACTCCTTCTTTGTGTTAGAATGTAAATAACACTGCCTTTTTATACCAAACCACAGGGTGACACATCGTGTTGATTGAAATGTCAAAATATGAACACCATCAAACCTGAAAACAATAGTTTGTAACCAAAATATGTGATTAGTTGGGTAGCATTGTCACAGGAGTGCATAGTTATTGGAAATTCATTTGTACAAAAACAACAGAAACGCTTCAATTTATGAGACAAAGTTAGGATTTTCAAGACTTCTCAACAGCTTAGCCTCAATATATGAATACAAATAGTTGGACAAAATTACATAAAATATTTTTAAACTAAAAGTTATATCATAACTGGAAGTTTTATATAAGATAGAATTATAGTGTATATTTATTAGGCTCAGTTTTAAGATTGAATACTTTATACAATATAATTACTGTATAACAAAATATATATGCAATTTTATCCTAAGAATATTTATAGTTAACTACAATATACAAATAATCTAATAATTTGGTCTATGTTTACATGAGTAAACCAAGAAAAACTACTTCAACGACGCCCCTAATCGAGCACGACTATTTATGTTATGGAAATCACTATCAAATGATTATCATATTGTTGCAGTAATAAAACTAATTGTTTATATTCACTATATAATCTACAGATATGTGAAGCAAATGCATCATGGTATGTGTATAAAGTTTAATAGATTATCAATTTTTCATTCCTTGTGATATGATTAAGTAAAACAAACACACTACCCAGTTTTTTTAATATAACGAAAGACAGTATTAGCCTTAGAAGGACAATATTTGTTCTGAAGAAAACATGGTAAGAAAACATTTGATATGCTTCAAATCCAAGATTTTCAAAGCCAACAAGGGATCAATAGTGTTTCAAAGTCAGTTATAAATATTTCCCTTTATGTGTTTGGCGGGAGTTGATTTAAAGCGCGGACTGTTCCCCCTCACCAGATTGGTGCAGTCATTTACTTTCGACCTAATAATAACCTACTGCAGTAATTAAGTGTTTCATCCTCTTCAATTAAGCAATTTTAATTTTGCGATAAAATTAATATTTATTAGCCCTTCAGTCTCTTTTAAATTGTTGAACGTATATTACTGTAAATGATCAAAAGGTCAAGTATTATTGGAATTTTTTATCCGGAATTAAGTTTAAAAATGTATTTATTGGCTTATTAATTGTACCTCCTTTATTTTAGCAGATATAAAGGAATTAATATGCACTTATAAAATAAAAATGAGTGTCATCAGTGCCGTATTGATATAGTGATTATTTGTTATAGAATCAGTGCAAAAACGAAACTATTTGTTTAAGAAGCTTGGTTTCTGTTACATATGACCATCTAATTAATTTATTAGTAAAACTAAAACCAAATTTCAAACAAATATTAAGTAGGGAGTTGTGAAAAGTGAAATGTTGTAATTGCCTAATTTGATAAAGATTTCAACTATCAAACGGTTCATTGATTCCATTACATTTTTAAATGTCTAACCCTTCCTGTTCATTTACAAATTATTATATGTAACCACAGTAATGAGTAAAGCCACATTCACACATACTGTTATAAAAATTATTGGCATACAAATAAATTGGTTTTCCTAGAATTCATTCATAACTCCAAAGTCATGAAATAATTTGTGCAGTTATGATAATCGAAAATGTATATTGGAATCAAGCACGGCTTTTTCATGAAATAATGAAATAAAGGCTATACCAAATTGCATACCTAACAGAGTAAATACGATGGTAAATTAATGCTGTTTTATATCTTCCATAGCAAACCTATTATGAGAGCTTATAAAATCACATGCTTATCAGGCAATCTCATTTGTTTAATTTCATAGATTTTAAGCTAATGAACAGTCAAAGTTTCACACCAAGTTTTTATTCGACTAATAGTTGGTTAGTGACTGCGTGAATTAAAACTTTGTCCAATTCAGTTATATCATAAATATAAACCAGAGTCAATGTGAAATAAAACAATAAATCAGTATAAATACATATAATCTCAGGATCGCACAGTTTGAAAAAATAATCATTTTATTATTATTGAATAAAAACGGAAATATTCCAAAAAATAAATAATGGCGTTGTACTCTTCAGAGATGCCTTGGTGTCCAGATAGTAAAAAAGGATGTTGGGGAAAATGTACTACTACCATAACCATTCCTTCTATGCAATTGTTGAAAGTGGTTTTATTTGTTTTTTTATATTACAAGATGTTATCACAGATGATTGTTTTAAACTAGTAAGTTTCATTGATAGTTTCTTTGTTAGCGTCGTCAATAAACACGGTGCGAACAGTGGAGTAGATAACTTCTCCTCTACTCTTTGTTTTGTAGCAGATTTTCAATTCGTCTCCTTACAGCAGTTTATTTTCTATTTAAAGGACATTTGTTCCTTCTTCTGACAACCGTATGATTTCTAAATTTCTAACGGCATTGTTGTGCTTCCTTCCTGCTAGTCTTTTCTTAAGTTGTGTCCCGATTCAAGCCGGAAAGCTATGGACAAATATTTACCATAACCTGTTGGAAAATACACCTAGTGTGTAACTTTCAGGATATATGTTTTGTTTTTATAGAAGATGGTAGCCAACTATGCTTTAAACTTGTGTTATTTTTATGAACCACCTTGACGAATGTAAAAAGTAGTGTTGGTTTTAAATTTAAATTTTGAGTTATTATGTGGGTCAGATGACTTCGAACGATTCCCGTCAAAACTCCCATAAAAGGGTAAAGCGAGGATTACGAGATGGATTGTAGTTATTTATCATTTTGATTCAGGCTTCTTTCGTTTGGAAAAGTTGTCTAAAGTGAAAATCTCATAATTATTTCTAAGATAGCTAAGCCACTGTCACAATGTCTCGTCGTTGATTAGTTTAGGTAGTTTACTGAGTCACTTATTCTTCGAGGAACTTTACTTTAGGTTTTGTGGTTAAACTATTTGTTTTGAGATATTCAAGCATGATATAATAGCGAAGTATTACATCAGTTATATCAAAAAATTTAATTGGGAGACTGTACTGTATTGAAGCTTAACGATTTTCAGGACTATTTTTATTACTAGTGAACCCTGTCATAAGGTATAACTTGTGGGTTTTATGCTTCATTTTATTCATTCGCTAGTAAAACTTATACAAAATGATAGTTATGTTATCAAGTACTATATAAGGTAGAGAACAGGTAAACTGAATAACTGAAAACTTTATTACCGATTTAGATACGTATTTTAAACATCTGTTCTGCTTATCGATTCCTCATTTGTATCTAAATATTCTGTTCAGTGATGATGTTAAACCACAACAGTTAATAAAGTCTTCATCCTTACGTTTTTTGTTTTTCTATTGATAAACTATTGTGACCCAAAATTAAAAATAGTTGTTTTTTCGAATGAATTCATACTGAAAAAATTAAACACTTGCAAAAACTAATTCGCATGGTTGTGATACGCGAAGAGTTATATTAGTGTCAAGCACGGTTTTTTCATTACTGAATGTCATTTGGCCTATTCCCTTATTGAATAGCAAGTTATTGAAAATAAACTTCATTTGTTAAATTAGACTTTCTTTCATACATGCATAAAATCATACAAATACAGAATGGTTTCAATTTATCAGAGTATATAACCTAATAACTAATTACAAAGTCAGCTTAATCTTATAAAATGAGTACAACACTTATTCTGGTCAAACTTTGTTTTTAATATTTCTTGTAAAGGAACATAGCTAAGTTTTGAAGATGATGAATAAATTTATACTAGTCTTATATTAATAAAAACAATGGAAATAGCACTATTCTACTAGGGTTAACAAAGAAAATGACAATTTAGCTGAAGCACATTTCTCAAGTACGTTACGCTTAAAAATGTACATATAGCAAGGAACTGATACTGTAAAAACTGTGAGAGTAGTCAATTCAGCCTTCTAGCAAGGAACTGATACTGTAAAAACTGTGAGAGTAGTCAATTCAGCCTCCTACCTAAACCAGCACTGAGTATGTTAGAGTTTAGGAGACAAAGGGTAATTGAACGATTGTAATTACTAATTACTTCAGACACTAAGCTGTGGCGAGCTCACGACCTATTAAACTTGTAATACAGGTCTAGAGCGTACGTCATAACTTGGTTGTTTATAAATCTTCATCTATGTATAGTCCTGCTTTTTTTGATCAAATAAGTTGTTTTATAATTTTAAGCGTTTTACTCGAAATACTTATTCAAGGAAATATTAATGGAATGCCACATAGATTTATAATCTCCACAACTACACGTGGACTATTGCTACAGACTACTGAGTACATTCTTTCACTAACGGTTAATTTAGGTTTAAACTAGTTAAAGGTTCGGCAAACATAGTTTCTAAAATGATAAAGTTATCGCTTGGACGAGATAAATTAAATTGTAATTATATTTTTTTTATAAAGCGAGTAAATCCAAAGACTAAGGATGCTCGGACTCAAAGCCTTGAGGACATGACCGACTCTCTGATGCAACTTGGCTTGTTAAAAGTTACTTTAATTAAACGTTGATGATAAGACTCGGCGTAAGCCTCTGCGGTGCCCAAGATTGTTTGTCATTTTGGAAAGCTCTTCGCTCGGTTGCCGTCAATATTACTTAAACTACACAACTTTTAACTTTAGGAAAACTACCATTAGTTGAGAGTTTGTTGAAATAGCCAAGTACCCAATTCTAATTTTTGTTTTCTATTATATTGCTTCGATGTAGTGTATATTTTATTGTTAGTATTCATTATATTATTCGTGTTATATCTTTGATAATATTTCTGTTGAAATAACGACTGGAGTAGGCAAAGCAAAATAAATGTTTTGACGAGTTCTAATATTGACTTTTATGGTTATTTTATCTTTACCTAATAAACTTATTTTAGTTTGATAGTAATCTATTTTGAGCCAGGAAAACCGATGAATTTTATTAAGTATCACTGAATTAATGAACATTAAAATGATACTGCATTTATTGTTTAACTATATCGAACCAAGGATATTTATTTTCTATCCCACCTTAATTCGTTTACTAAAACAGATTAGTGATTCCTTTTTTCCTTTCTTTTCCCTTGTTCTTGGACTAAATATCTGTTTATGGAACGAATCCAGCAAAGCAAGAAATTAGCTATTCCTATACGAGCAGTACATCTGATAAAGTTTATATGCCTGGACGATGATTACAAACATAACAGAGCCACTGCCATTGATTCCGTCGCCGCACTGTGACCACTAAGCAGGACTACTTAGGTATAGCTTTATGACCTTTAAGAATAAAATAAATTATCAGCCTTTTAGAATAAATTACATACAATTACATCAAATCATACATTTTACTTTATAATCTCTTAAACAATGTTATATCTTAATAAATTTATTAGGTTTATTCCCAACAGTCCTTATTTATGTTTAAACGGTGACTTAGCTGATTTATATTTGTGAAGGAGGCTTACGGTGTGGTAATAGCAGTAAAATTATATGTTGTTTGTGTGATTTTTGTGTTATTTTACATAATATAAATTTAAGCGTTTATTATTGTAAAATAAATAACACAGAAACCACGTATCCTGTTACTGCTAGTATTGCATTCGTTAAGAAACTAATATAACCATAACAACGAATAAGGTATCAAATCATTTTATGTTAGCTATTGAAGATATTTTTACCATATCACGTTATTTTGTTACAGAAATTCGTTTCTCGAGTATCTAAACGCCTTGTTTTACTGTATCAATGAAACATACAATGTGTAAAACAGTCATTGGCATCTTTGTGGTTCAGTTAGAATCCTATTTCACAGGTTAGTTAAGTATATAATTTGACTAATATAACGCATCTGACAGAGTAGTGGGTTTGTTTACACGGGCATACTACTTACGGTTACAAGTTATGTTATAAACACTGTTTATAATACGTATACTAAACCACCAACATATCGTTGTATTAGTGTTCAATGAATAATTCCTTAAACAATCATATGAATTCAATATATTAAAAGCCACCGATAATTCACTCACAACTAGAACCCGCTGTCAGAATCTTCACTAATCGATTCTCTATGAATGTATTCCTTTCCTATGGACATAATATATATCTCAACAATATAGGATGCAATTACAATCATCCGATATTTTATGACATATATGTTGACCTCGAATAAATTTTGTTTGTGATAGTTTTAGGATTTCAAGTCTTTGTGATTAAGAGGGTGACGAGAGCACTCGCGTTTCTATCAGTTTCTCCCATAACACAACAATGTTTTACCATGTTAGCTCACATTGTCATTTATAGCCAATAAACGGTCATTTTTGTAATAACAATTAGTTTGCTAATGAGGGATCGTTAAGCATCTAACCTTTTGGATGCACTTTTTACTGGAAAAACAATCAATACTTATGTTTACATTTCATACCTGATTAAATTTTAAAAATATAACCACCTCGAAAATAATACCAACTCATTAATTATTTTTAAATTTTTACGTTATTTTTTCATGACAAAATGCAGGATTAATAAGGGCAAAGAAAAAAGATTGGGCTCCAATACGTTTTAAACCACATTAAATTATATGTTGAATATACTCGAATTTATATTTTAAATAAACTTACAATATGTATTTGATAATAAATAAGGTTATATTGTTATGTTAATACTTTCGTTGTTGAATAACAATACATAAAACTCTAATTAAACAAAAAACAAATTACACCCAGACGATTAATCTTTAAAAGAAACAAAGCTTGAACATTTCAGCTGATGAATAATTAAGTCTATTATAACGGAGACCCCTTGCCTCATTTGTCTTGCAGAAGAGTTTGATAAATATTCTTCGGCTCAACAGTGCTTACGTCAGTTTAAAACCGTTATCATCATAATCTAGCCAATTTGTTTATGTTTAAGACAGTTTGTTTTCAGTTTTAATTTTTGATAATTATTAACTTCTGCATTTTATTAGCTTTGCAAAAAAACACCAGTATTAATAATACATTTCCTCCTTAAACCCCACTTCCTTGGACCCCCCTACAAAATTGACGATAGATTACGCTAAAATACGAGAGTCTATTATAGTACATATAACAATGGCTTATACAATGCTTGTAATGTTTATTAAAAACTAAATCTTAAACTTAGGTTCCATGGCCGTAACGAAATAATTTGAAACCAATTTAATGATTCCTGCGATTTCAAGTACAAACCATTTTTTTCTAAATGACATACTAGTAAATTTAAAAAAATCATAAACTTGTAAAGCGGTATCTGTTTAAAATAAATGAAAGACTAACGGCTAAATCGATGTGACAGAACAACACTATGCAGTTCCTTTACAGGGTTAAAAGGAGGCATCCAAAGTTAGCCCCTTGTCACATAAGAGTAATTATTTAAGCCACACAACGTAGCTGAGCTGCTCAACCAAGTAACGTCCAGACTGGCAGAACTTGTCTAGCCTGAACCACTTCATATTTCCAGGTGATTTAGGAATTTGTTTTCCTAAAATAAAAAATATTCCAGTCATACATTTTCTTTTTTTTTCAAAAATTAATTTACTGTCCATATTATATTAAGCTAGGTGATTCCTACCACCTACATCGTACAACATTTTCAAGTTACACAAGTAAAAAACCATTAACGACTGATATTGGAAGTATACTCTGTTACAAGTTCAAACTCAAACTTGCCGCCATATCAGAAACATCTAGAAGACACTACCGCGTACAGGAGTAACTGACAACAATGCAGTCACGTGACCCGCCTCGCTCATAAAACTGGACGACTGCGGCTTCTCGCTCTCTTAGCTCGGAACTATTCGGTGTAACATCATCTAAAACCTTTTTCTAAATTCAATACCGCGTTTATTTGCCAATTCCAAAAGTTCGTCGATTTGTTAACGGGGTGCATCCCATACGTTTTCTATTTCGCGAATTGTTTTAAAGAAAAGGCCGAAATTCGCGGTACAATCACATTCGTATTATTTAATTAATTAAAACTTTTCAAAATTACACGTGCTAAGAGCAGGTTTTAACACTGCCATTCTTGTCGTTTTACGGGGAATAAATTAAACAACTGGTATTATTAATATTAAGTGCATAGTAGTGTTACAGTGTATTAATATTGTGAGCGTTTTGTGTATGTAATTTTCTACAATGTTCATGTGAGTAATATTTATTAGTTTTACATACTTGGTCATATTTCATAGAGCACATGTCATAACTGGTACTGATCAAAGTTTAATAATTGTTAAGTTTAAATTCATTTATCTTTGTTAATTATTTGATGTAATATCGTATTCACAAATCATTTAAAGCAACTCTCTATTTGTCATAATTTAACTTAAAGATATTTTTTCCTGTACAAGAATTAATTTGTATTAAGCAAGAAAACTTTTGGAAAATATTTAAACTCAAATCAATTGTCTCAAAACTAAAATAATTGTAAGAGCTGGAAATTAAGTATAATACAAAATTCTAGGAAATTTAGTATTCATAGAACAGAGTGTTACTGTTTGGTTGATTTCAAAAAAAAAAGAGTAAAATTAATTAAGCAGCAGTTCAGAGCTCAGATCAGGAACCACATCATATTATAAATAAGTTAATCATGAATCATATGAATGTATAATTTAAATTGGTGGTAAAAAGATATAGGAGGATAGAGTGTGTCGGAGGTCAGGAGGCTTAGTTAGGAGGACTTATATATTATTATTTATTCCCGACCACTCGCTTGTTTTAATAAACCGCCATTTGATTAACTAGGAATTCCGGATTATCACATTGTGACACTTTAACTCGAGAACTGCTTTTGGTAATTTTAAACACAAAATTCAAAAAAATATTAAAACTAAAAAGGCCAGAAATCGACCAAAGCCATAACCTCTGAGGTGATCCATTTTACATTAATCTAAAATACTCTTTTCCGGCTCTAATTTAATTTTGTATATGTTGTAATGTCTTTGCTCAGATTTGAATAAAATAGTTTCTTGCAATCAGATTCTTCTTTCAAGCAACCCACAACTAAATCAGAGATCCACGAGTGTTTTTGTGCCCAGCAACACTCGCTCTGCATTACTGTAATTGACAAAATTTAAATGTGAATAGAAGTATAATAGAGATTCAAATAAGAAAGCAATACTACAACTCTTATATCAGATTAGGACTTGGAAGTGTACCCGTCCCACTAACAAAAGGTACTATGCATAATTACCGTTATCACAATGAGATGTGCAAGGAGATGTCTCCACTGGAGCAATTCATCTCCGCCCACAAGAGTTTGGAGAATAACTCGCACCTGCAAACAACGGCCTGGACAACACGAGTCTGAGTTAATACAGATCTATAAAAACCATGCTTCGTTAGAAAACTGGTATTGCATAGAGTTCATAAGCTACACCATCTTTGTAAATAACATAAAATCTTTAATGTTTTTTATCAGAATTAAGGAATAAAATAAACAATATTTTTCAAATGTGTTAAAAGACAAACCGGGGTCACACATGTTTTCCATAACTCTCAAATAAAATACTGCATCTTAAAAACTACTCATAAAACATGAGTTAAGATACTTAACCATACGAGTTAATAAAGTATATTTGCCTCAACTTGGAGCTGTATACTTCCAAGGAGATTTTGATAGTATATTGAAGGTACTCAATCGATCTAATGGCTAATATCAAGATTCTCTGATGCACGGACAACATTTATTATCATCAAAATGATTAAACTTGTCCTCAACTTGATGAGGGAGTTTACTATTTATAATTAAAGCACAACTTTTAACTCTGATATCATTGTTTTGCTGGGATGGAAGGTATAGTCTGTTTAGTCTTTTGATTAAATATGAAGGTTTAAGTTTTTTATCGTATTAACGTTGTTGCAGCTATATTCATAAAATAACATTTACCATTTAATACATTAATGTAAACTCAATTTAAAGAATTAGTCTAACAGTTTAAAATTGTAATATTTGCCACCAGTGAGATGTTAATGTAGTTTTAATTTGTGTTGTTTTAAATTTTAAAAAATACAAAGGACGTTACAACAAAGCAGTCACCACAGAATGTATTTAAGGCAAGAGAACGCAATTTGGTCACTCACTCAATATACAAAAATGGAATACACCGTGTTTCAGTACTTGAGCCATCTTTAGATACATTGCCATATCCACTTTTGTTGGTGGTGTTTTGGAATCCTGATGTTTTACATGCTACTAAAACCGATTAACTATACGGCACTCCATACAGACTTATTGTCAGGAAGTATTGTGCATACTCTGTTAATCAAAAAAGGTTTATTGTAAATGGATAGAAAAAATGAATGCTACAATTAAATGGAAACAATCTGACTAATTTATTCGATACCACCATCGACTTTTTAAATGTATCTGACAGATGCAACGATTTGAGCATCAGAATTATTCACGTCCTAAATGAAAAGAAACTCTCCCATTCTCATGTATAGGGTTTACACGAAATTTACAATAAAAATAAGTTATGTGCTACTGTATAAAAGTTTGTTAATCCGTCCGATTATAACCAAAACCGTCATGATATAAAACCAAAACCTTTTCAAATAAATGTTGACATACTTTAGACCTCAGATTTTATCACAGCAAAGAAAAAAAGCTAGTATAAACTATTAATTTGGACTATTATTGTAAATGGATAGACAAAATGTATGCTTTCATTAAAGGGAAACAATCTTACTAATTTATTCGAAACCACCTTAAATTCTTTAAATGTATCGGTCAAGGCGGTGCAACGATTTGAGTTCAAGTCCTGGACGACAAGAAATTCTCATGTATAGGGTCTACACGAAATGTACACTAAAACCAAGTTATGTGCTACTGTTTAAAAGTTTGTTAATCCAACCGATTATAACCAAAACTTTCATGATCTAAAACCAAAACATTTTCAAATCAATGTTGGCAAACTTTAGATCTCAGAGTTTATCACAGCAAAGTAGAAGAGCTAAGATGAAGTATCCATTTGGACATTGTTGTATGAAAATATATTTAGAAACCAATTTGGCACTTTTATTATAAAATCCATAATCTTAAAAATGAAATATTGCTCGTTTTCAAGCAATAGTTATTATGTTTTTATAAAATAATCATAACAGATTTAATTATATTTATATAAAATAAAGTGTAAGATATTTTAAGCGATAATAGGACAGAACACAAAACAGAAAATGAGATGAAGACATTGTGCGCTTTTCCATAAAAGGAAACAAAGCTGTTGCATTATTTTCTCTTTCAATGAATAATGAAGTTCCATTACCTGTAGCATTTCCAAGCGTCTGTCTCACAATATAATGCTGCATTATATTGGGGACGAATATTGGTTCTGGCACTATTTTAGAGACACGGAATAATCTCCTTGATTAGAGATGTCTAGGTATTCTACATTTATGGTTGGTTAAGATCCTTTTATCGTAATTTAATTTATTAATTTACTTTATCTGTTTGTAGGTTTTTACTCTTCTGTTACATGCATCATAGTAATTAAGAAGATTGCTTTAAAATATATGTAATTTTAACTTTAAGCCATAAATGTAGTTTATCATCTAAAAACAATGTCAGTATACATTATAAGGATAAAAATACCCCATACCAATTAAAATATAACAACATCTTATAATAAGATGAAAAACATTCAACAGAGACAATTCGCGACCTCACCTATTTTTATACTCAAGGCTATCGGTATTCTGAATTCATCCCATTCGAGTAACATTTCATAGCAAGTATACTTCAAGACAGGTACGAGGCATACAAAGTAAATAAATTTACAAAATAAAAATGTGTAGCAAAAGCATTGTTCTATTAGACGACGTATAAATATTCCATCGAGTGACAGACTGTCAGTTCATACTACCTTAGAGCGTAACAGTCTAAAGTTATAGTTTATTTCAAACGAGTTTGTTCTATCTTGGCCATTTAACAATCCTACACCATGCTTGCAACAGCAAACTCAGAGCAGAGTTAACAAAAGGTGGGTTGACGTTGCGTGAGAGTTAAGGCCGGGATCGCGTTAAAAATGGTCATTATTAACTTACGCAACCTTCCCAGGAAACTAATAACATCGGTTTGTTTGCCTCATCTGGGTTGGTGGAGTTTTGCTAATAATTCATTTGATTGTATTTTGAAAATAAAAACTATTCAAAATTAATTTGACAAGTCTCTTGGTATCTGCAGCGTCTTTTTCGGTCGACGAGTTACTGGAGAACCGATGGGATCAGCATAACCGCTAACACATTGGCAACGACGTGTTCATAGTATAAATGAACAAGAATAGAAGAAACGTTGTATGTTTGTAGAAATATGCGTTCTGATTATCATGTTTACTCTAAATGAATGTATGTCTATTATTTCTACTTTTTATTTATTTTTTCAGTATATTATAACTATGTTTCTGGCTGTTGTAAAGCATTTTCTGTTAAATATTAATAATAAAATTAATAACGTTTAGTATCAGGATTTAAATGATTACTTTATTTGTGAGAGGTCAAGTGGTGAAGAAGACTGGATAGTCCTAGCTTCGCCTTATTAATAAAGGTTTTTTAATTTAAATTATTTTATCCTGACATGTAGGCACTTAGGGCTATGGAGAAACGTGCTGCAATGCGCCGTTTACACACTGCTTAAATGGCTACGACTGAAATTATCATGATTATAGAACTCGAGAGTTCTAGTTCTAGTTCAAGAATTTTTTAATCCATGTCAGTTTCGTTCATCTAGACATGCCTTTAAAAAGGAGATATTTGACTGGGCTTATGTGCCTTAACATTAACCGAATATCCGAAATAAAGATATAATATAGGTAGTATAGGTATACATACATTAAGGGTTTAACGTAATAGTATTATCACCGATATATTTTCATTTGGAGTTAAAAAAACACATAGGTTCAGTTATATTTTAGAAAGAGTCATGCTTTGTTGTTTTTAATATTGTCTAAATTCGGACATTTGCTTACTTATAATGTTAAAGGACAATTTATCATTATTATTATTATTATAGATCGTTAAAAAAAATTTAATGCAAGAACTGATACTTTGTTTATGTTGAGAAAATACCATTCAAGGTGAGAAAAGTGCATTCAAGTTTTGTTGGCATTAAATATATATCTATAAAAATTTAAATTAAAAATATTGGTGGTCTGAGACATTATAACAAAAAAATACCATATGTTTATTTTACATTTATTTTTTAATTCTGTTTTTGAGATACGAGTCATCTCATTTTATTTTTCAATATATATTGGAATCATAAACACTGCAGTGCAAAGACATAAAGGGTATTTGTCAACCCAACCGCTGGAACGACACTGTTCAAGTCACACTTGGCCGATTACTCGGGTACAATACGCGGCCTGTTTCCTTTTTGTTTGGCGAATATTCAATTGCAGTTTATTGAGCGATTTATTTGTGTATTTTTTTAGTGAATTTCCTATGGAAAAGTGAACTATTAGCATGACCCGCACGGTGAGACTTACATCCGGGACCACCATAAAAGTTCCTGACGTGACCCCCTGAACACGTTTTGAGGGGTCTCTAAAAACTTTATATATGTTCGCACTCTAGCGGTCACAATTTTTTTCCGATTTACTTCAAATTTGATAGAGACATTGCTTTTAATAATCAGTTGGACAAGTTTGTTGGGCAAAACAATCGGAAAACTCTAACCCCCTTTTTTTGAGATTTTAAGTTTTCAAATTTTGAGTTTTTGGGCCCAAAAAGGGTCAGAAAAGCCCCAAATGAACACTTATTGCATATTAACGTAAAAAGCCAAAGATTTTAAGCCCTCCCTCATCATAAGTACACATAGTACCTCACAAGTACCACATGGCACCCCTATACCAACTTGGTATCCCAACTATACCTCTTTCTAACTTTATAATGTATAACATTGGCATCCTATTAGTGAATTTAAATAAAACCAGGAGCATCAGAACATCCGAAAAATAACATTCTTCAGTGTTTAAAGCAAATGTAACCAGTGTTAGTTTAAACCCTTTATTTGATCTTTTTCAGGTTTTAATGTGGAAATTCACTTCCCTCATGTCAGCGTGCTGCGTGCGACCTCGTTTTATTTTAAGAAAACCCCCTAAGATAACAACAAGTTTCAAAAACGAATTTTGTTATTTTGTAATAGTTTAAATTACCTAAAATAACTATTATTATATTTATTGGACGAAATACATTTTAATTGGGCAAGGATATTTGATTGGGAAATATTTTATAAGTATTATTTAGTTTCATATTTTCTGATATTTCAGATTTGTTTATGTGTATAAATTCAGATTTTTAGTGCTAACATAGTAAAAGGTCCAATAAGGTGTGTTGATAATCCATCTTGTTGCTTAAAGAATAATAAAAACGTAGGTTCATTCCAATACACTCTTTTTTATTAAGCATAAAACACCAGGAAGGGTCAGAACACATCACTAACTAATAAAGATTTGAAATTTATAATTTACTGCTGGTTAAAAACCGTTTCCAGCATAACTAACAGCCAACTACTAATTTGTCTTTAACTACACAGTTTAGAGACAAACTCTGTTGGAGATTAAACTAGGCATCCCTAATTTTAAACAAATCTTATATACCGATAGGTATAAGTGAAAATTTAATATATGCTATTGTTTAAAGCTGATCCAGCTAAACTAGCAGCTAGCTTACTACCAATTTTCCTTAGCCAGTCAGTTTTGTAGAAAAATGTAGTTTGAGGAACACATTAAAATAAAATATTATCTTGCACTAAGAATAAGTAAAAAATAGCAAGGAATCGAAATATCGTAAAGCTACGTCCGGTTTCTTAAATTAATAATATAAGTAAACATTTATTTTTGAATCATGTTTTCTTAGCGCTTCTAGTACTTTATTCATGTAGTTGTCCGTAAACAGGTGATTTTATTTTAACAAATGAATAGGAATAGCAATGAGCTAATGTTAAATTTGGGGCAATATTCCTAACAAACGTGATGGAACAAGTATACCGATGCCCAATATAGTTTATATCAAACACAAAAAGTCTTTGAAGATATTAAAGTATTACAGATAAACAACCATCCTATTTTAACTGTACATCATATTAATGTAAAATTTTGGAGTACTTGACAAGTGAAACATCCGTGAGATATTTACTTACACAAACTAAACATTTTGTGAGGCGGTTTACTGTTACATGTGGAAAACTGTATTTTACATCGTAAACAATGTAACATTAACAGTTTTTTAAATTGAGAAGTTATTCTACGTTTTCATTAGCTAAGAGAACAAAATTTGTAATTTGTATTATTTTGTTATATTCTATGGCCCCTCACACTAAACAACAGCAACAATATACACGCAACAATGAGAGGGAAATTTAGAGAAGGCAAACTGACGTTGCGTGAGAGTTAAGGTTGGGATCGCGTTAAAAACGGCCATTAAAAACTAGCTTTCACCGCTTCCCATAAAACTAATACCTACCGTTTGTTTTTCTTACTTGGTTTGCTGGATTTTTTTACTTCACTGCCTTGCATTTAATTCAATAAGTAACTGAATTAGTATCACCATATCACCAAGTAATTTGTAATGTAAATTTTCTAGGATTTGTATTTATTGAGATAATGAATTAACAACTAGGTTTTAATACTATTATAAAAATTAAGCAAAAGTGTATGCGGGTAATGAAAAATGTAACTTTATTGTGTAAGCGAAATAGTTTTTATGAAATTTTGATTTAAATATTTAAGGCGTGATATTTTATCTTTAGTAAATAATGATGTATAAATTATCCAAATACATATACATATAGTAATTTGTATGTGTCCTGATATATGTCTAAAAATAAACCTAAGTATTATAAAAGTAGCTAATAATAATGTTTTTTTGCAATTGTATGCTACTTTTTCTAAACGTTTATATTAGTATTATTATCAATAGCTTACTTAAATTTGAGAATACAAAATAATGTAATTGTTTGAAAATGTAAGTTTCGGTAACTGTTTTACAGTTTGTTCTTTTTTAAATAACCTCTTGAACCAATATTTCAAATTCTATTACTCAGTTTATCTGGCAATTATATATTTTTGTTAAATTACAAGTAGTGGTGAAACAAGAAAGAGGCGCCACTTCCGGCGTTTTTTTCCCATGTTATTCTTATGGGGAGCCGTTTTTGCACCGACGCCAGCTCCCGCCTATAAATATCCGATATATTAGCCAAACCCACAATCAAACTTGGAAAACAAACAGTAAAAGATAAATATTATAGTAACAGAAATAGTAAGAGTATAAGGACATAGTAATATTTAAAGTTTATAAAACAACACAAATGCAGAGACACAATAACACACTCCAACACATTTGGACACAGGCACAGATACTGGTTTACATCCATTTAACACAACTTTACACGTTCTGTCAACCGACACAAAAATTGTTTGTAAATTGTGTAAGAAATATATGTAATATAAACAAATTTAACACAATCATAACATTGTCCACAACCACCATCCATTGGAAGTTAAAGGGGGCTAATATATCGGATGTTGTACCAATGCTGTCTAAATAGTAATGGATTGATTACATGCTGCACTATGTGGTGTTTGTCTTTGGCAATACACTTCCAACACATTTCCTGTCTAATATCTGGCCGGTTGTATCCAGCACAATTTATGTTTTACTTTACAACAACACAATGAGATGTCTATTCTGCTGCTTATACAACAGATGTACAGGTCTTGTAGAATGTGCATATTAAATACATATATTACTCTACTGCATGGGGTGTTGGGTTTAATAGTACAAAACCTAATACAAGGACTAAGAATAGAATTATAGAATTTCGACAATTTGGGTACTAATGTTAATATGTTAATTATATTGAGACTATAAACTTATTTAGTCGAATTTGTGGGTATTCCATATTTGCATGTGGGTGTCCACTTACATGTTACACTTGCCGCTCGCCTATGTTTATATACAATATATATTTACAACACATATATGCCTATATATCTGTCCTGTTTGCATGTTTCCGCTACTTTTTGTATAAAAGAAATGTACTCTGTTAGCCATTTATTGGGGAATTGTATTAAACCTACTAACGAAAGATTTGGTATGTGGTTTTTATTAGAAAATCTACGTAATAATAACCTTCTTACAGACATAGGTAATATAAACTATTGCGAGGGCGAACCAAAATTAAATAACATCTATAACGGATGTTAGTTAAGATAACCAATGTTGCGGATTGTAATGGGGATGTTCGGAATAAATTTAAAGTTAAGAAGGAAATATGTGGCTCGTTTAATAGCTACTTATGAGGAATATTTAAAAAGTTCTCTTTAGCTCGACATGGTGTTGTGGCCAAACTACCATTCTCCCAAAGCGAGGGTGTGTTACAAATAATAAAGAAAGATATTGACCAAATTAAACAAAAGTATGATGATCCTATAGCAATTCCCTATAAAATAGAGCTTGCAAATGTTAAAATTAAGGATTTGTTGGAAGATCTTCCAAAGATACTGCAAGATCTGGAAAAAGAAATGTACTATCTTATGGATTTCGATATAACACTAGATTTGGTTGGAATATTTAATAAAGAGGAAATGTGCCAATATCTTACAGAAAACTTTTGCTACCAGGGGGGCGAATGGACCCCCATAATGTTATTGTAGATAATGTTAGCATGGTTTAATGTAAATAGCAGGGTAAAAATATATAATAAATTTATATGCCAGATTACAAGCCCTGGAGTAATTAAAAGTATAGGAAACCATATAATAAACTTTGTAAACCTAAAAGAAACGTTCTCAACTGGCTAGAGAGAATGGCAAGGTTAGAGGCAACAATCTATTGTAGAGGTTTTGGTAAAGGGTTTGAACCTTTAAGAGATTGTTTAAGTCTAATAGAAGACAACAAACGGTACTTTCAAAATGCTCCATTCTATGCTGTACCTCTGCATAAGATGTGGGTGAAAGTTGCCAATCACAAAACAGTTGTTGTTTAGTGTTTAACGATGCGTGTTGGGGGAAGATAACTGGAGTAAAACTGCCAAAAGATCAAAGGCAAAAGTTAATAAAGTATGCTCTATCTGCATTTGGCTTTAACTGTTTACCAACTATGTAGAGGTAATAGAGGAGGATGCCGTAAGTGTAAAGCATAGGTGTTACATCAAATCTGGGGGCATCAAATACACCTTTCTCCATCAATTTAGAAGAATTAGGCTTGGTGGAAAGTCCTAACCTTACTCCCTACGTTTTAAGAAGCCGGACCAATAAACTGTACCCATACACTATTAAAGAAATAGAGCCACTTTCCAAGCAGAGAGTTGTTCCAAAAAGAGGAAACAGTAATAAGCGTAAATTGGAATATGTGGAAAATACTGTTGCAGAGGAATACAAAGCACAGTTGGCTAAAGAAAGAAGGGAAAGAGAGGATAAATTAAAAGATTACTTCCTGCGACGAGGATCTAGAGCATTATGTGTATGCGTTTGTAGTAAACAACAAGTTTGTGGGAGTGTTGGCAGAAAAGGATGGAGGGGTGTATACTATGTTAAAGGTGTCTGTAAAACTGTATTTATAGAGATAAATAAGAATAGGCAAGGCGTGTTGCCATACAGTGGTGATTTGGACATTATTTACCTACCTACCAACGAGCCACTTGCAAGCTTTAACGGAACCGCAACATTTTATGGCAATTCCAAAAATAGAAAACCTAAGTTTCCATGACAATGTGTGGGATGATGGACAAGAAGACATAGAGATGCAAGATATTAAAGGCAATGTTAAATTTAAAGAATGTAGTAGACTGGAGGATTTGGAATATGGTGCGCTATTAAACAAGTCCAACATAGGGGTAGAAAAAGATATATTGTTTGAAAATATTCGTAACCTTTATGTCTCCAACCACTGGCTGGAAAGGGAGCTAGAATGTGGGAAGTTTGATTTTAACTGCAAAATTAAAATTAAGTTGGATAAAATAAAGACTACTCCAAACAAGCACAAAGAAAGATTAGTGTTTTGTGTTTAGTTGTTTTGGGTTTTAAAAATTTATTTTTTGCTGGCTTAAAACATATCCAAAATTTGTTCTGACCATAGTTGTGGATATATATTACTTATTATATTACAATGAGAGGTAGTTGAGAGGGTCACAACAATATTGGAAATGTGGCAAATATAACAGCTGGATGTATATAATAAGCGTGTGGCAAATATAATAAGCTTGCATTTATTTTTTTTTAATCCAACCGCAAAATATAGTTTTGTAAAAACACAAATACCAATGTTAGTTTTTAGGTTGCGGCAAAACAAACAACAGTATTATAGGTGGAAATAATATTGTAATTTTAGATATAATAGTTGGGGGCTATAACATATCCAAAAATAAATGCTTAGGACAATATCCAAAGTGTAGGCAATAAACAGTCAGTTTTGGGATTACAGCAAAATAAACAAACAAAAAAGACAAATAGGTAATGGAACGTGTGGTAGTGTGGTCTTGTTACCTATATAAGAGCTATAACATATCCGAAAATAAATCAGACAGTAAATAAAGAAGTTTGAAATTGTATATTTTTCAAAATATTTTTTAAATTTGACCATTATAGTTAATTTGTCAAATGTGGATGGTACATATACACTAGCCTAGAATAATGACATAAATTTTAAACAAATCAGACCATAAATAAAGAAGTTGCCAATTGGCAGTATTTTTCCAAATTTTTAAAAATTTAACCGCAATATTTGTAAAATGTGGATGGTGCATATACATTAGCCCACAACAATAACATATCCAAATTTTAAACAAATCGGACAGTAAATAAAGAAGTTGGCAATTGGCGGTATTTTTCAAAAATATTTTTTAATTTGACTGTAATGGTGAATTTGGGAAATGTGGATGGTGCATATACACTAGCCTACAACAATAACATATCTAAATTTTAAACAAATCGGACATTTAATAAAGAAGTTGGCAATTGGCAGTATTTTTCAAAAATAATTTTTAATTTGACTGTAATAGTGAATTTTGGGATATGTAAGTGGAATTTATTAAAAGACTTGCCTAGGACAATGACATATCCAAATTGAAGACAAATCAGACAGTAAATAAAGAAGTTGGCAATTGGCAGTATTTTTCAAAAATATTTTTTAATTTGACCGTGATGGTGAATTTGGGATATGTAAGTGAAATTTATTAAAACACTTGCCTAGGACAATAACATATCCAAATTGCAGACAAATCGGACATTTAATAAAGAAGTTGGCAATTGGCAGTATTTTTCAAAAATAATTTTTAATTTGACTGTAATAGTGAATTTGGGATGTGTAGGTGGAATTTATTAAACCAGTTGCCTAGGACAATAACATATCCAAATTGAAGACAAATCAGACATTTAATAAAGAAGGTGGCAATTGGCAGTATTTTTCAAAAATATTATTTAATTTGACCGTAATATTTGTAAAATGTGGATGGTGCATATACACTAGCCTACGACAATAACATATCCAAATTGCAGACAAATCGGACAGTAAATAAAGAAGTTGGCAATTAGCTGTATTTTTCAAAAATATTTTTTAATTTGACCGTAATAGTGAATTTGGGATATGTAAGTGTAATTTATTAAAACACTTGCCTACGACAATAACATATCCAAGTTTTAAACAAATCGGACAGTTAATAAAGAAGGCGGCAATTGGCAGTATTTTTCAAAAATATTTTTTAATTTGACCGTAATAGTGAATTTGGGATATGTAAGTGTAATTTATTAAAACACTTGCCTACGACAATAACATATCCAAGTTTTAAACAAATCGGACAGTTAATAAAGAAGGCGGCAATTGGCAGTATTTTTCAAAAATATTTTTTAATTTGACCGTGATGGTGAATTTGGGATATGTAAGTGAAATTTATTAAAACACTTGCCTAGGACAATAACATATCCAAATTGCAGACAAATCGGACATTTAATAAAGAAGTTGGCAGTTGGCAGTATTTTTCAAAAATAATTTTTAATTTGACTGTAATAGTGAATTTGGGATATGTAGGTGGAATTTATTAAACCACTTGCCTAGGACAATAACATATCCAAATTGAAGACAAATCGGACAGTTAATAAAGAAGGTGGCAATTGGCAGTATTTTTCAAAAAATATTTTTTAATTTGACCGTTATAGTGAATTTGGGAAATGTAAGTGAAATTTATTAAACCACTTGCCTAGGACAATAACATATCCAAATTGAAGACAAATCGGACAGTTAATAAAGAAGGTGGCAATTGGCACTATAGTATTTTTCAAAAATATTTTTTAATTTGACCGTTATAGTGAATTTGGGGAATGTAAGTGAAATTTATTAAAACACTTGCCTAGGACAATAACATATCCAAATTGCAGACAAATCGGACAGTAAACACCAAAGATAGTTTTTTAGAATTTGAAAATTAATTTTAAAAAATATAGAGGAGGGATGGGGATGGGGACAATATATTTAATATAGGCAAGGGTTGGACATTAGTATTGGCCAACGCGCGGGAGCTCTATAGGCGGGAGCTGGCGTCGGTGCAAAAACGGCTCCCCATAAGAATAACATGGGAAAAAAACGCCGGAAGTGGCGCCTCTTTCTTGTTTCACCACTACTATTACAATATGATGCATGTCCTAATTGTATTAACATTTTACCATCAAGTTCTAAAGTTTGGTATTTAAATAGCAGTGCCTCTTTTTCATCATAGTTAGCTGGGAATCCGTCCTTTCCGAAGATTACTCATGCCTTAAGTATTTACTTTAGTAGCCAAGGTGTTCGACGGGTAAATTATTAATTAAAATTATAATTGTTAGTTGTTAAAATAACAAAAAATTAATCAGCGGGTCAAAGGCATGGAAAATTAATAATGTTAGTAAATTTACTCATAGGGTTTATAGTATTACATGTCATCCATTCATTATTTAGTGATAATTTTCCTATTATGTGTTATTTTATATTAAGTTTCCCTATCGATGTGTTAGTTAATTAATTTCCCCTAAATGTGTTATTGTATTAATTGCCCTATGTTCATGCCCAATAATAATTACCCTTATCACCACTCCTCAGAAAATCATTCCCCTCTATATATTTAATATTTATTTATCTGTGCAATTGTAAAATAATATGTATTTCATTAGTTAATCACCAATAATTATTCACAGCCTATCCACATCTAATAGCCTACACACTTAATTTAATATGTTTGCTAATAATAATATTTTAGATATAATTTATGTGAGAGGATTGCAATAGAATTAAAATTTAATATAATATACTTTTCAAAAATAGTCCTTAAGGAATCTAAATTACAGTGACCAGTGTTAACATATGTGTGTACCATGTGCTTTCAACAATGGACCATGCTTCCAGACCTCATCTCTGCTAGATCTTCCTTCTTGTTCCAGATGCCATAGTGTTAAGACCTACAATTTTTGCAGGACATTGTTCTTATTTAAATTCACCCAGTATGACCTAAGTTTTTAATTGCTTAGTGCTCATTTATTAGGGACTCATTGCTCAGTATAATACCATTTTAAATTCACTCCCTTTTCTTTGTTTTATCCCCAAAATTGGTATTGAGCGAAGAACTTTGTAAGCTGATTGGTAAACCACTTCCATTGTGTATTCTATTAGGGACTTGAAAGAATACAGACATTTAATAGAACAAGTCTAATGTTCTGAAATTTAAATTAACATCAAGAGTATATTATTACATTGAACTATCTTTTCTAAATGTAATTTGAGTATTTTAATCATCAGTAAATTCAGTGAAAACCATTGGACTTTCCTTTTGGACAACACCAAAATTTATCATTGTTTCAATTTGTAAACAACATAAGCCTAATTGGACTAAATATTCTTTCACCTATAATTTAAACGTTATTCACGTCAGCACGATACTTCCCCCCTGATAAAAAGAGCCCTCATTTATAAAAGAACCCCATTTAGAATCAAAATATGAACATTTTAGTCTTAAGCCTACATGTATTATTGCCATCCATCTTCTAGCCTAGGCCACTCACTGTAACTTTCCCCCTGAATTGTAGATTATTTGTAAATCCCCTTTGATTGATAACTTTTAAAACACAATTGTTATTATTAGATAAATAAATATTATATTGTTCCTCTGTACTTTGTATTTCATTTAAATAGTTAAAAGACATTTTAGAAAAATGTACACCTACCTTCTGTTGATATCCAGATTAATTATAGAACACATTCTACTCACTACAATAAACCAAAGAAGACCATAGGTAGAAATATATTTATTGATAAGTCAAGTAAGAGCATTTATGAGCTATATTTAAATAGCCTAGTAAATTTTGTAGGTAGTAACACTAATTATTGTGAAGACAAGCTAGGCTCAGCACATGGTAGCCATTGCCCACAGATCAGATAGCGTCCTTTTTATATCCACATTTCCCGATCACATCCGAACAAATAATTAATTAAGAGTTAGTAAATTATAATCATAAGTAAGAAAAGAATATATAGAAAGAGAGTAAGAAATAAATAAGAGGTTTAATACATGAAACCCATCATCGGAATTTGTTTGAGTATCTGACAGTAACCCACGTCAACTAACCAAGTACAACAAAATCAAGGACTTGGCTAGTGAAAATTTCTTTGCAATTTTATGTTAAGAAAATAAATTGCAACCCATCGAATGGTTGTAGCCCGAATAATAAGATTATATGCTAATAGATGAAATTTGTATTCATCAAATATAAATATATATATACATATATATATATGTGTATATATATATATATTATGTGTGTGTGTGTGTGTGTGTGTGTGTGTGTGTGTGTGTATGTATAATTATAAAGTTATCTGTATATATCCTGTATATGCCCCTTAGTCTGTTCACTAATTACTGTAATCCACATATGTGTGTTGAAGTGTGTCCCCGCAGTGTTGGCGGTGTACCAAGAGGGGGCGCTGTGATATTACATGACATACAACACAAACGTCTAGGGAAACATCGCTTATACTGATGTTAACCACGCTGAGCAGGAACATTAAGATTCTGCATGGATTAAACATCATCCATTTTCCAAGATGCATTAATTTCATAACTATCTTGCAGCTCTAAAGTACACAGGGAAGACTTGAAGTTTTAAGTACAAGATACAATTTCTTGTCCAAACAATCTAAGTGCATACGAATGTTCGGTTATAAAACTGTCTTGAACCTTTCTGTAGATGATTCTAAATAAATACTTGTGTATATTTTTAAAGTAATGTTCCATTTGCAAGGATGCATTAATTATGTATTCTCTGTTTATATGTTATGTATTATATTATATTTTGTATGACAGGCAAAAGGCTCGGAATGATGAAAGCTTTCCTTTTCTCTGTGTCTTGATTGAAAAGACTACTTTCGTTGAACTAATGACTGAGTATATCTGACATTGGATTTTGACATTATTTTTAATATGAACTTTACCAAGTTTTTGTTTTTTGTTTGTATTTTTTTCTGTTTGTCAATCAGGATCAGCGTTCATATCTGAGTGTTTAAGGGTTTTTGATAGATTTGTGATTTTTGGCAGGTAAACAATATCTAATTGTGTACTTTTGTTTGGCCAAAGAGCACTTGTCTTACTCAGTTGAGATTGTTGGTCAATCAGAAATTTCATTCTCTTTTGTTGGTTCATTATCTTGATATATAATTCTGTAAGCAAAATTGTGGGAGTTTGGCAAAACGCAGGTTGATGGGAGAGGGCTCTAATTAAAGGTCTTGATCTCAATGACTCGGGAAAAATCTCACTTTTTCTAAAAAGTTAGCAGCAAACTAGAAGTAGCGTAAAACAAGAGAAAAGCATTGGAAGTTAACGTCTACTTTGTTTACATTAGAAACATATGATTACGTGTCTACTTTGTTTACGAACTGACATGTGTACCTAGGTTTTATTTTCCTCAGCATGTAAAGAGTGAAATAAATCACATAAGGCAGAGTATTTGGAGCACGATTAGGGTCTTTAGCCCCTTCATGACACTAGTCTACTATATTTTTTTAACCTTCTAAGACTATCACTACAAGTCCCGCGGGTGCTTAGCGACTCAACACCAGGAGCCGCCCTTTGTAATGGTAATATATTATTCTTATATTGACATTGTCATTGAGTCAGTGTCTTTTTTTAGTGTCCCTTAAATACTGTCGTCATGAACAGTTCTAAAACTCAATAAGCCTCCCAACTACATATAAATATTGTTTAGTGCATTCACATGCATCAGCTAACCATTTAAACCCATATTTATCATAAAAAGCGCAACGGTGAGTTTTGTTTGTTTGATTTGATCAGGTTTTAAAGAGCAACCGAAGAGCTGTCATTCTAATATATCCCCGTTTATGCTATGTAAGGAATTATTGCGGACATTTTACATCACTTTTGAATAACATAAACTCGCCTTCACTATATATTAATTTTAAGCAAAGAATAACCCTGTTTCCTAAACAATATTTGTGTATTGCATTAACACTCACATTGATATTATGATTTTATATTCTACCAATATAAAGACGTCGCTCCAGCAATAAGCAATACTGCACCAACTATAGTTCTATAACGTAGCGAAGTACGTGAACAGTATTTGTCTTTTTACACATGGCACTTGCCTGTAGTTGCACTATTTTTATATTATTTTTACTGGAATTTAATTTTGTATTACAACACTTAGTTAAACAATAATGACTCTAATTATCCTTTTTTGCGCAGGATAAACATTAATTAATCAATTTACCGGCTTGCATGAGACTTTTGGTTTACCATCATGTCCAACATACATACGGAACAAACATATACTTGAGCTCAGAAGTACACTCAATCATTTAAATCACAAAATAGGTATTAGTAGACAGAACATTATGAAATTGCTTAAAAACTAGGACATTATATTTCTTGACCAATTTATGTCAAATATAATGCAAATTAAGACGCCAACAACATATCTGCGAAGCTTTTAAAATATTCTTGTGTTACTAAACTAAATAATATATAACTAATCTATTTATGTCTTCTTATATCTACGACCACACACATATTTGAAATTTCTTCATGCAGACTCTTAACCAAGCCAAAAATGAGAAGCAAATGAGAATGCAGCGGTAATCATAACAATGGCTTCAGGGCTGACGAAAATGGGAAGATAAGATTTCCTTCCGCACTTCTGAGACAGAAAAGAGGGAAATACCATGGGAGAGGCTAAAAGTGCTTAAAGTTATAAATGAAACAAAATTCCTTAAATATATTCTTTGCCAATATCTAGGATTAAAAACGCACAAATCTTGTACATAATGTTAGTTTTACTTTCTTGCTTAGTTGTCAAATCAATTTTGTTGATAGTTGTTTATATATTTACTAAATATAGTCTCAAGCGTTATTATGGTGTAAGATATTTATTTGTCGTTATTTAAAACATCTAAATATATGTTTTATTCGAATACATAACTTTAACTTTTTACCATAACTTTACTGAGGCTAAACATACAAAATATGAATTAAATATTAATATTGTTCAAAGACGTATTTAGGACTTGCTTTAAAAGGCATGTACATTGTTCCTCATTGTGTGTTAACCTAGCCAACCAATGATCCCTGCAGCAATATTTGGAGGATTTTTTCCGCAACCACTTAACCTAGGTTAATAATTCAGAATACTATATTATTGGTTTTTTTAAGCTCTATAACATGGTCAAAACCAAAATTACGTGTTTTAAAAATTTTAGGTTGAAAAATGTAAAAAACTTATTTTTGGAAAATTTAAAACCCCCATAAACCCCCCTTCCCATGGTCCGATTTTTCTGGTTTTCGAAATTAAAGTCATAAATGTCACTTTACACATTTGAGCCAAATTTAATCGAAGTCGGACGTTTTTTACTCAAGTTATCGCGTTCACGAACACATACATACATATATATATATATTACACATATATATAAATTGGAACCAATAGTGTTTTTGGCTTCTGGGGACCTCCAAACAAAAAGTTATCATGGTCTCGGGCTTAAGTCTCACCATAAGACCTACGGTAATAGCTTCTTTCCTAAAGGGGAAATTCGGTAATAAAACAAATTATTGAATTAACATATAACCGTATTAAAACATAAAACAACTTCATTTAAATTGGTTATTATATTAATATCCTTAAATCCTCATGAACTACATGGCATTAGCAAGAGAAATATAAACTACTCCAGAACTCGTTTTAAAGACAGCAATACGCACGTGAAGTAGCAGGGTGCTTTTCCTCTTATTAATTCAACATCAATTTTTTTGCAGATATATACACACATTTTGAATGTTGCTTGGATATAAAGACTAAAATATTTCCATGTAATAGGTTTATGGTTTTAAATCTTACGATAAAAGTATACTCATGGAGAATACTGTGGGAATTAATTTGTTAGTAAAATATAGAGCCCATTCCATCTTACAATTTTGAAACCCTCTGAGTTTGCGAGTTCTAAAAATTAATTTCCTTCCAAAATAAATTTGGTTTTGAAGATTTAAATATAGTTTATTCATAACTCAATCTTTTTTTTTACAAAATATGACATAATTTCACAATGGTCAAAACTAAGTCATGATCACAATAAAATGTTATTCGTTTCCAAGTGGAAGCAGAAAAGTGGATAGTCATGCTTCTTCATTTATTTTGGATAAAGTACAATAGGTATACATAATAAAAAATAGCAATACTATTAAGAGGGTAAATATTACCCTCCTTTCCCAATACTAATCATCATTGTAAAAAGTTTTAGAATTTATCTGTATTCTTGTCTGCTATATTGTATGTATTCAATTATAATTACTTTTTAAGGAAATGTTTAATACGATATTAAATATGTAATAATAATTTATAGATGTAAATTATTGATAAATATAACCTGACTTTACATAAAATGAATTAGTTCGTATTCCCCATTGCCTTTCACTGACAATTACAACTAACTCGGATCTATTAACGATCTCGAAATAACCTATGATTAAAAGCAATGAGTATTTTCTTATACAATAATAACTTATTTTTACAAGACATACCAGATATCTAGATATGTTGATATGTTAGCTCTAGATATGTTGAGGCTTTCTCTAGAGCTTTACAGAAAGAAACAGCATATAGTTTCTTTCTGTAAAGCTCTAGAGAAAGCCTCAACATAGATGTAATACCAACTATGTTACATCTATGGTTTAATTAATTTGATTTAATATCCTGTTTCATTAATTTCCAACATATGATTATAACAAGCAAGCGTACGTACATTCAGCCTACCCAAAGAACTCATGCTACAAAACATTATCGATAAATGAGTAAAATATAATATTAGGATATATTTAACAGGTAATATCATCGTAATGGTGTTATTGCTTTATTTATATTCATTAAAAAAAGGTTACCTGGAAGTGAAAGCTAATAAGAATACCTGAGAAACATGCATACGTATCCTCAAAACAAACTGTTAATTTATAATGTTATATATCATACTAATATTATAAATGTAAATGTTTGGATGTATTTTTGGATTTATGTATAGATATTTGGAGTTCCATCACGCAAAAACTACGGGACCTATTAAGCTAGAATTTTGCAGGGACATAGCTTACTTTCCACATTAACATATATACCTGATAATCTCTACATCAAACATTAGGGCTCCACCCCACGGGCTCTATAAGAGCCAATGCAAATCTTATAGAAGGATATCATTTTTATAATATTACCAGGTATGTGTTCAAATGTTTGTCAGTGACTGCAAAGGAAGTTATATGGTAAAACATAAACAATGATTTGATATTGCTGGCCAGGTTAATATTTCAAATGTGTTTGAATTTTTCGCGAGCGAACCCGCGGAAATCAGCTAGTATTTATATAATTTAAGCTAGGTTTCCCTGTCTGCACTCAATATCTTCATAACAGTTCAGCTACGAACTAATAATAAACTTTTCCCTTAAAAATAAGTTATCAATATTTAACAGCCGTTTCAAAATACAACTGCGCCGCGTTTTAAACAATGGTTTGAAAATTGCTTTGGGCAGTGGTTTAAATTAACTCGTATGACAATTATTAAATCGTTAAGTGTCTCAATACCTTAAAAAAGCTATTTAGAGTATATTATTTACTTTTTTGCAAAGTAGTCCTACTTTAAGTAAAAACTTACTTTCAGATATAATTTTTGAAAATAAAGTCACATAATCATGATTCCTTTAGTTTTAAACGTCAAACCTGTTTTATCAGGTTAAAACAATTCTATAAGAGTATGTTTACAAATTTATAGGATGGAGTTTTTTAGAAAATGTTTTAGTAGTGAGTTTATAAATTACAGAAACAAAATTAAAATTTTACGATAATATTTCTTTTGTGAAAATTCAGTAGAGGATACTTCTGGAAAAAGTATAACTGTTATACAAATTTGACTTTTAGATCAATATAGAAATTTTAAATAATTATAATTAAATGAAAGTACCAGAAAAGAGCACCTATTCACGATTTCTATGATCAATTTATTAATAGGTTTTGTTATTAAATTTCTGTAAATCGCTCACTAACGAGAACTTCGACTTGTTCTTTACCTAATTTAACTAATAATTTCAATGCGGCTTCATAATGCGAGACAACTTCTAGTAATATAAAAGGTTTGCGGTCGTCAGACATATATCCACATACACATATCCAATTGGGTATAACGAATATTTTAAGTCATTCTTAAGGTTTTATTATCAGTTGTGCTTTAACAAACATTATATAAAAAAATAGTTTCAAGAATCTGTTTAACATTTAACATCAACGACTGTGGTGTAATCATAGAATAACTGTTAAGTTACTAAACACCGTCTCGTGTTATATGATTCGTGTTATTTAAAGACGCAATAACTTTTCAATATGTATGTCAACACTGGTTTTGCTCAGCTCTATAATTAAATAAAAGTTGTACCTCAAAGAGAGGATGCTTTTGAAAGTTTACATTGTTTACATACTGGTTATTGGTTTCCTGCGGCTTCCAGAATATTTAACATTCTCTCCTTGTTTGAAAATACACTCCGCGTTATTTAGGCTCAGTTCGATAATTGATTCTTACTGCCAGAATTCCGGCCTTTAACTTTTTAACCGTGAATATAAACTGCTACTTATAAATCATATGAATTAGTTGCCCATGGTATTGTTCCCTTACCTCGATGATCATTTAAAAATGTAACACTCACAAATCCAACCAGATGGTTAATATCACTTGTTCAAGCGAATAAACTAACAATATTGTAATATATTTTACTTATTTTAAATGCGTAGCTTTACCATAACACAATTATTCTTTACAATGTTAAACACTCTTAAAGAAACTGAAAACCCGCACTGACTAATCTCGCTAAATTTTAATCAGCCTGATAAAATCATTGGAACATACAGTCAGTACATGTCAGGTGATAGATAAAAGGAAACGCCGAAAAATATAAAATACACCTTTTTAGCGAATTTCCCCTATAGGGAAGAAGCTATTACCGTAGTCGGCATGGTAAGACCTAGGCCCGGGACCATGATAACTTTTCGTTTTGAGGTCCCCAGACCCCAAAAATACCATTCGTTCGAAACTGTATATATATATATATATATATATATATATATATATATATATATATATATATATATATATATATATATATATATATTTGTGTGTGTGACCGTGGGTGCGATAACTCTCGTAAAAAAGGTCCGATTTTGATAAAATTTGGTACAAACGTGTAAAGCAGCATTTATGACTTAAAGTTCGAAAACCAGACAGATCGACTTATCCGAAGGGGTATTTTGGGGGGGTTTTGTACCCCAAAAATGGGTTTTTTGAGTTTTTTACACATAATTTTTGAAAAAGTGAAATTTTATTTTTTTCATTGGAATCAGCTTAAAAAGACGCACAATTTGGTGTTTTAATCATTGCTCTACGTCAATTGGTTACTGAGATATTGAAAGTGCTAAACACAGTACGTTGCCCAATGCTATTCTTATGGAGGATAAGAAAAATTGTATATCTCGCTTATTTATCAACTTATCCTGACGAAAATTGGTATATTGCTTTATTTCATTGTGGTCTATTGATATTTGCACAAAAACCCATTTTTTTGCCGATAGTTCCCGTAGCAGCAAACCTACATACTCAGCCCCATGTTATTCTTATGGAGAATAAGTAACGTGTTGTCTCCTTTAATTATGAACATAAATTAATAGAACTTGGTATGTGGCTTTATCTGGTTGAGTTATATTGATATTTGTATAAAATACCATATTTAGTGTTCCTTATTTCAGCAAACCTGCATACTCAGCCGCCATGTTATTCTTATGGAGAATAATTAAAATGTCATAAATCGTTTATTTATGAATTTATATTGATGAAACTTGGTATGTGGCTTTATGTGGTATTAAGATAATATTATATGCATTGGAAATTCGCTGAGTATGCAGGTTTGCTGATACGGGGGTATTTATTATTATTATTAGGAAAACTTAACAAGTACAAACCCAAACAGGGAGCGAGAAAATAGCGGGTGCCTGTTATACTATAGTTTTGTTTGGCTCAAAAACGACTTTAAAGTGGGATAAAAAAAAAAAACTCCAACAACTTGACAGGCAATCAGAGTTCTGTAAAGTTTATAGGCTAACATGATACCTTACGTAGCCTTGTTACTGTCAAGCATCAACTGTTGCCAAGTTAAAACTAATGAATAATTGAATGGCTAATGGTCATTAAGTCACCTACTGTTTTTTAGTGATCATCGTAATCAGCTTGACAACTTAGTCGTCGCAATTGTTAAATCAAACGCTACAACTAACTACATGTGTTATGCGGCATTTTACGAATGTAAAAGATGTTTTAAAATAATATTTTTTCTTTGGACTAAAGAAGCCACAGATGTTCGCTAAAGATGTGCCTCCGAAACCATGGCCGTACCTCTTACACCACAAATGTTACTGTACAATATTACTCCGATACATAGGCAATATTTAGGGGTGCAAAGGGTTGGGGAACATATTTTGCAATATATGAATAGTCACAATAATCACAATCACGATCATTTTGCCACCCTCCCTTCCACCTCCACAATCGAAATACTCAAATTTTGCTCATGCTCCGATGTTTGCCACAACCTATCACGAGTCACAGTAGCTCGACCAATCAAACCGCTATGCGACAGGATTACAAAGCTATCAATCAGCTGATCAATTGAGTTTCTCGCCTTCCTATTTCCAGCCGTGATAATTTGTTTCCGTAAGCTGCGCACCTGATATATCTGGTTTAGTGAGAGAAATCTTTATGTCTTATTTCTCAAGTGCATTTTTGTCGGTAAGTTATATATTTCATACTCTCAATACCTTATCAAAACTGAAAAATGAACCAATATTTTGAAAATTACCTTCACCGCTAAATGCGAAAAATTCATAAACTATTCAAAACCATTAAGATTATAATTTAATACGTGATTTACATCTGCTAATTTATTGTATGTACCATCTTACAACGACAAGTTCTTCTAACTCAAACCAGGAGTTATAATGCGCAGGCTGTGCGTGGGAAATTCTAGTTGTATATTTGTTTCAACAATATTTTGTGCTGAATATCAAATTAATAGAAAAATGACTATCAACTCCAATCATAAAAGAAAAATATCGATATTACTGTTTTTATATATTTTTTACAGAGCTATTGTCAATCAGAGTATTTAATTTGTAATTTTAGCTGTTGTACGTAATCTTTGTC
This sequence comes from Allygus modestus, assembly GCA_963675035.1. Classification (NCBI taxonomy): domain Eukaryota; kingdom Metazoa; phylum Arthropoda; class Insecta; order Hemiptera; family Cicadellidae; genus Allygus; species Allygus modestus. Next base: position 83,969,777 of record OY776115.1, read on the forward strand.
GGTTTTGGCCTGATTGACTCCAAAATAACGTCTTAATTATTCTAAATACAAAGAAAAGTCCATGGACAAGCCCAGCCAAAATGTTTTCCATATTTGTCATGGAAGAATTAAATGTTTGGTATGTAATCTATCGATTATATTTCTAAAATAATAAAATAATTCAAATACTATAATAATATTCTGAATACTTAAGTATACATAATGTCAATAAACAGTTTTATACCGTACCACACCAAAATCAGGAAAGATTTTTTTCAGAGAAAAAAGAGTTTGAAGTATTTGCTTTTAAATCAAATATACATCTTGTGGCATAACAGACGTAAAGTCTTTTGCGAACTAACCTGACAAATTACAGGATCTTAGCCTAAGCCTAAGATGTCTGCAATTTGTTTCCAAAATTTGTGCAATCTGGATTATTACGTTACGTTTGCGTCGTAAATTCTGTGTTAGTGTCCACAGTTGCAGTTAAGACACCCAAAACCGTCGTATTTTTATTTAAGGTAGATGTGTGTTGGATTTACATTGTTTGATAATCTATCCTGATATTGTATAAGATTATATGTCCAACTATTGAAGGAAAGTCAAACTGCGTAAAGGAACACGCATAAATTGGGATTATATATATATATATATATATATATATATTTGTTTAGTTATTCCATGTAATTAAGTTGTTTATAAAGTGTAAACTGAATATTGGAAGATAGAAGATGGATTGGGGGGTGAAAATGTAATACAAAAGTATACTTCACATGTTTTTATTAAATCTTACAAACAGAATTTAGTAGTTCAGTAAATAAACAAACAAAAAACTACGTAAGCTATAATAAGTAATTTTTATCGAAGGTCATCACATAGTAACGATTAGAAAAATAGTTATAATAAACACGTGCATTTTTACTTCTGCATGATTTATTTAGAACCGTAAAACAGCATTGACATTTAAACTAAGATTTAAAGAATTATTCGCTAAAATATGACAAACTCATCTCCAAACTGGACGGTGTTTCCAAGTTTCCATCAAATCGGCCATTTGTTACAATTTTCTTCCTTGCAGATTCTAAAGTGAAATATGATAATATATATTTTATTAAATTAAATATACAGGTTCCACTTGTAATGGAATTAGTTCAAACCGTAGCATAATCTAAATTATATTCCTTGTTAAATAAGTGTTTCATAAGGTATTTTAATGGCACAAGTCTAGAGCGATGTGGGTTACACAAACAACTGGTTAATCTTGGCTTTTGTAAAATCAAAGTTTTACTGAAAATAAGAGTGTTCAAAGCCATAAATGTTAAGTCTGAATTATTTTAGGTCACGTTGCATCTGAATAGTCCATCTTTGCCTGCGGTAATTTGTAAGGCCTGGAGGTAGTGGAGGCCTTCAAATAAATAAGGATCTGCTTCATCATTACTATTACTGCCAGCATCTTAAAACCGATTAGTTCAGTTTCTAAAATACAGAGGGGTTTCAATCTAAAAATACATTACTCAAAACTTCTTTGCAACATTTGACATTCAAAACGATAGATAGTCAGATATAAATAATCAGTTATTAAATCCAGCCTAAATAAACAGGGAATTTTCAAACATAAAGAGAACGCTAAATATCTTAAAGCCGCAGGGAACATTGGTATCCAGTATATTAAATAATTCAAACTTTCAAAAGCACCCAATGCCATAGCTGAAATGCAGTTATTGCTTGTTATTTTTCAAAATTAGGTATTCTTTGGGAAACTGTTTTCATAATTTATGTCAAGTTTTAATACAATTTTAAAGTCTAAAAATCCCAAGACTTTTCAATGTAAGAGAAGCTGAAAACCCACATTTAAAAATTTGTATGAAATAATTATAAATATTATGGACATTAAAATGGTTATTCAGGTATGTCTAGTATGATGTTTTGTGTCAATAATGTCATTAAGCTCAAAAGGAGACCCTAATAAGTATTTTTTTTTGTCGTATGTTTTGTTTAGGATTATCCTAGTATTGTTAAAAATTACAATGGAAAATTACTAAGTATTTCAAGGATTTGATAGGATAGGTTGATTTGATGGAATCCTGAGTTTCCCGAGAAGTAAATTAAGGTGTTTTTGGTTTGATTAACGTATTAGCAGTTTTCTTTAAGTACTAAAATAAAATAAAAAATAAAAATAAACATAGTTTAAGTTTAACACTTTATTTAACATGAAATCTTAATGTATAATTAATACGTTGGATTTAATTAAAATATAAGTTTTAAAACTGTTAATAAAAATATTTAAATTTTAGGTTCACATTTATGTGTTTCCATTGGTTGTAATAATTTGTTGGAAGGAGTAGTCTTCGTTTGTTCATAGTTATTATTCTATGGGAAAACCTTGGTAAAATAAATTATTATTTTAAATTTAGCCTATTTATTGACCTTAAACCCATTTAGCACATGTTCCTTAACTGTTATTTTCATAAATTCATAATATATATTTTTTCAGCATAAAAAAGATGGGAAAACCCTATATCTGTGTTCTTTGGGCCAAAGATTATTATTTTGTAGGGTGACAATATTGATTTTTATTTCACCACTTCACTGAGTCGTCCAGAGAACTTAACTGCTAAATTCGGATTCTTAGAAGTAAATACTGACACAGAGAATTGTAAATATATCCTCTTTGTAAAAAAATATTTAGTAAAAGCGCTTTTATTCTGTTTGGTGTCTTCAATTCATATTTAAAATGATTTGTTTATTACAAACATGACAATATACAATTGTCATTTTTCTTTTTTGCTTATACAGGACGAAATGTTGACACTTTTTCTGTTTACATTAAAGTGGACAGACCCAGTGGTACAACAGTGTCAAGGGGTAACATCGCTCTGGTTCCCGGTCACGGAAGTCTGCAGTAAGAGCCAACTGCATTGTTTACCCAGCCGTCCGTCGGCAACCCAACGCGGAATGGCAAATAGCCTTACCCCCTCCTCCCTCCGTACCTCAACCTGGTGCGTCAACAGTATTGCCACTTACAGACCCAGTGGTGCAACAGTGTCAAGAGGTAACATCGCTCTGGTTCCCTGTCACGGAAGTCTGCAGTGAGGGCCAACTGCATTGTTTACCCAGCCGTCCGTCGGCAACCCAGCGCGGAATGGCAAATAGCCTTACCCCCTCCTCCCTCCGTACTTCAACCTGGTTTGCGTCAACAATATTGCCACTTACAGGCTTAGTATTTTTTATTTCAAAGATTATTAAAATCCATGGATTTGTCAATTTACATTTTCATGAATGGTTACGTATGATTCAGGGTACTGTTTTTATATATGATCACTTATGCTGGGGGTGTGTCTTAAAGGTGAGATCTTTCTTCTAGTTTTATGTTTTATGAGTAAAATATCAAGAGTAATGATGCTTAAACAAACAAGTCAACACATGCAAAAAAGGTATTCCTGCTGTATATTACCTTTAGCACAAATTATACTGCATATTCATGTTTGTCTTGAACCACAAGACATAAAATCAGCTTTAGGTCATCTTTAGGTCCTGCGAGCATCTTCTTAAAACATCGAGTGCGTCCCAAGGGGCGGGGCAGGAAAATGGTTTCGTGAGGCTCTTTCACAGAGGTGGAAACAAGAATAATTCTACTATGGAATTTATAATTAAAATATTCGTTAGCAATAAAAACTATTTGCCTTACGGTATTCTCCTTGATGAATTTCAAAAAAAATATGTTGTTCAAATTCAAACGAAAATGTATTATTTTCATATAATTTATGTAAAAAAAACCGATAGTGAAAACTAATTACTAAAAATGTAATTTTCGTATGCTCATTAAAGTTCATTCACAAGCCGTAATTTAAAGGATTTCTTACTTACCTATAGAACCTTTGTGTTTCGGCAGTTTAGGTTGTAATATAAATTACATTCTGGACACGCATGATGGTACCAAACTCTGACCCACAGCTTCAGTTTATTTTTATTAAGAATTCAAGTTAACAGATATTCAAATGAATAACCAAAAATAGACCTTTAGATTTCTTAAATAATGATAGTAAACATTCAAAAAGTACATTTATAGCGAAAATATAATAGTAAAAATTATATAACTGAATTAAACTTAACAATTCTGCATGAGCTACTTTCAAATGCAAGTTGATACTCTGTAAAAGGCAATGTAATACGTCACGCCTGTGGACAAATTAAAGTAACGATCGCCATCGTGTGAAAGGCAGCAATTGGATTGAAGAGGACGGTTTAGAACAGAACGAACAGGAAGCCTAGAAATTTTTTATAATATTGAATATGATATTGTGGTTTCAGAATATCTTTACCATACTAACCTTCTAACGATTTGTGTGACTAATGATCAAACGTTTTCGGCACAATCACATGTTAATGTTTTGGAACATAGACATACTACATCTAATTAAGTAAAATCTGGCCTGTTCGGGGTCCTTTTTAATTGGTGGTGCTTTAGAGTTTGTAAAAAAAACAAATAAGTAAGATTTTAGGATGCCCATGTATTTTTAAGGGTGTAAACGTTGACTTCAAGATTTGTAGAAAATGATACTATCATATACAAAAAAATGTAAGTGTAAGAGTCTATAAAGTACTTCAAATTAAGATAAATTAAGGTAAATTCTCCGCACTGAAAAATATAACAAATATTTTAATTCCAAGCATTTAACTATTATTTAGTAATAGCTTTTATTAGTTAATTTTATTTTTAATCAAAAAGTTTAATGTTATGTATAAAGCATAATTAGTTTTCTCCCTAATTAGTTTAAAATTACATCATTTTGTTAACAACATTGTTACTGTTTAGTGTATTTGTACTGTATCCTGTAGTGCGCTTAAACTGTGTCTAATTTTACTTTTGAATTTTGAGTAAGTGTAGTACTTACTGTTTTAACACGGCGGTGCAACGTTTTAGTATAATTCAAACGTTTAAGATTTAATGTTAAAGCTGTTTTGCAACATTGTTCATTTTGGAATTCTAATATTGCTAACCAATGTTCGATATCGCATTTTTGCAGCCCGCCTTATTCATAACTCATCCTGGACACAACGGGCAATACCTCAATTTGATCAATCAATCAAGTCATTATGTTGTTGTGTGGCTTATAACTAATAGGGAGATTGTTTTAGTCGTGAATAAATCTTTGTGAGAAAGCGTATCAGTTTAAATAACTTATATTTAGAATTCCTTATTTTTTGACATGTTCTTATTAAAACAAGAAGAACCATTTTTATCATATGTTTGTAAGAAGTAGTTGTAATCTATAAACAATAATATTAAAATTTTATGTTCATTTAATTACTTATATTGTTAAAAATTAATATTTTTTAGTAAGGCAGATTATGTTTTTCGTTATGGTATTAATTTGATTAGACAAAATAATTATTTTTGTCCTAGCCTGTTATAAATTTAAAAGCCATTTATGATTTATTTTATGAACTGTACTGTGTAAGAGTATATAGTGGTTCTGATGACCGGCCGGACATTCTCACTTCGAATCTTTGTGTTTAGTTTAAATGTAAACAAAAAACACACAGGTTTCATAACCTCAGGTCTTTATTGCTCTAATGCTAAGTTTGTGCAGCAATTTTACTATACAGTATTACTATTATTATACTCATAGTACCTATATTATTATTTGTACCACTTACAACTTACTGTATTAGTGGTGTGATCTAAAATGAGCAATAAAGAATTTTAAATTTCAATTTAACAAAATCTTTGACGTCATATAGTTTATTTAAGCTATTTATAATAGGTAATGTTAATAAACATCATAAAATGTATACTAATTGTTCTGTTAATTCTCAAAAACCTAATGGTATTTTTTAGCTTTGGGGTGTATTCTTTTGGGGTTCGTAATTTCAGCTCGGTTTGAGTTTACTTATTAATTATGTTGTTTAAGTTGCGATATCTTTGAAAGAAAAACTTTCTAGATTCTCATCTAATGTTGTACAAACTAGCTTATGTGTACTTGGTTTGTTGTTAAATATAACTTGTAAAAGCGTAGTTTAGGTGCCATAAGATCATTTACTGGGAAACTGGGACGTACAAATTTAAATGTTTACTTTTCAATGGATAAGTTGCAGACGTTAGTAATAAGTTGCACAGTGAGTTGATGCAACTGATTTAAGTTCTTCGTTTATATAATAGTAAAACTGCATATGTCGTCTATTAAAATAGTTCAACCAGCACATGTCTATAGTCCATTTTGATTTAAACCCACATTTATGAGGAAACAAAAGAGAAATAAAAACTACAACCTTATGAGATGGTTTAAAATATGCATCTTATCCACAATATCATTCGTTCCACCTAACCATTTATCAATGCCAAATTCATAATGAAATTTTGATATGAAAATGTACCGTTAAGTACATTTACTAACACGATTAGCACATTTACTGTGTAAATGTGATTTGACTGGTTAATTATTTATTAAAGTACTTTTGCTTTTTACCGTCTAACACTCCCGGCGGACTCACGGGCCGGCGTTGTGTAACTAATGGCCGATATTACGGTAACCTGGCAACACCGTTCAGTTCGGAGGCACGTTTGTTATCTCAAAGTGTCAATCAGCTCTGTGTGATTTTTCGGTAAATATAAAAAAAATGCAATAAAAAACTATAGAATATTATAATTGGGTGATTTTTTATCTACACGGTTACTAGGCTAATTTTATTCTTCTGTCAAACTGTCAAATTCATATTTTGTTATTAAATTTCCAAGGCTATCAAATTCTTTTTGCCAAAAAAAAAATTGCAATTATGCAGAAAAGCTCTAAAACTAAAATTATATTGTAATAAAAAATATTAATAGTAGAACTCGGGTTAAGTCCCCCTTCACTCTTACGTTGTAATTAAACGAACTGAAATCAAAGGTTTATTTGAAAGTATATTTCACTAAATTCATATAACTATCTCTCGACCCACAGTGCTTGTGCAGGGTACAATAAAGTCCTAGATTAGTGGACCATGATTATGCCTGAGCCGTGAGCCATGATACTCGGCCCGACACAAACAGTGTAGTTGATGGTGAACACAGCTCGTCGTAGTGAATGCATTTGGTTGAAGCTGCATATTGAAATATAATTAAACTTATTTTGAAGCTCTATATATAAAAATGAGAAATTAACAAAACGGTTTGAAGTATGTATTATTGGAACAATATAAAATGGTGAGATATTAAAGGGAAAATTAAACACGAGTAATAAACCGATACAATGCAGTCAAGAAGAGTTTGTTCTCGTCCTTACTGAAAAGTTTGATTTATTTTTGAGCTTTTCAGGGTTCGGTTTATTCAAAACAATTATTGGAAAAATTTTTAAATGTTAAACTAATTTATAAAATTAATTAGATTAAATACATTGTACATTGATTATAAAATATTTGTTTGGATAGGATTAACCCGAAGGAAAACTAGAGCCCGTTATATCAGATCAACTGAAGATGTTGTATAAGATTATCTGATATACAGGTTTGTCATTTTATCATGAGACATACGATTTAGCAAATTAAATTGCGGCAGTCCCATCCATATATGTATTAAAGGAAACTAATAATTATTTATTCAACGCTTTTTAGCGCGTTTTAATAATTATTGGAGACGATTCTATTTTTGTGTTAAAAAGAGTTTATATCATAAATAACACCTTACAGCAACGTATATATCATGTATTTACTATTTATTCACTTTTGGGGCTTGAATATTCTGAGGAAAAAACTCAAAAATGCAATTTGTTGTAAATGTTTTGTGATATTTCATATATCTAACATGTTACTTAACATTTAAAATCCCATCTCACATGATAAAATAGCTATTTGTACATTTATAAAATACGTTCATTCATTTTCCTTTTAATTCTTGACGTTCTCCTTGAAGATCATTTCGAACCATGGCTGGTAATATACAAACTTTTACTAATGTGTAATCATAATTTAAAAATTTGTAAGACAACGAATTTTTAACAAATAAAATCTACACTCTAAAGGGTATTCATTTCCATATTTTAAACTGCATCTATGAAGTGTATACATTTAAATTTAAATAAAGAAGATATAAACTGAATACATTTAAATAACTTGTATCCAATAAATTATGCTGCTACTAAAATATTCACTTATTAACTCATTATAATAATCGAGCATTACTGATCACACACTAATGTAGTTACAGAGTTGGAACATGTTAAACCAGATTAAATATTCGTGATATGGGCCATAGTGCTCTCCACGCGCATTTTATAGTAAGCAGTTGGAGGTAGTTAGACCCAACTTCGTCTATGTTCCTCAAAGCCAACAGCCGGAACTCCTGCGACGATGTCTCGCCCTGGTGGGCAAAGCCACAACTCTCCCCTCAGATCTGAGTACTACAGAAGAGTTATTGTCACGTCGCGTTTGGAGTGTCAGCTGTGTACTATTAGACGGAGAGTTAGGGACATAGTAGTAATGATTGCACTACATCTGACGATTTATGACACCAGCAGTAATATGCCGGCAACTGTGATAGCTTAAAGCTTTGATTGAAACAACAAATAGAGGTGTTTTAACAGAGTGTGGTATATTATCCTAACTGTATAGAAAGCATTATGTTACTTGAGACCAGTAACTCATTGCCAACCAGTAAATAACATAACCAAACTAAATTATGAACAAAAAATGTCAATAAATTAATTATTTACTTTTATTGGAATTTTGATGTTTTCAGTTCATAAATCAAATATTACATTATTTAGAATAACGACCTTTTAGCACAGAATAGATTAACATAACCAACTATAAATTCCAACAAATAGAAAAAAAAATATATTCATAATTTTATTTAAAATTTAATATTTTTTAAATCCAAGCTGTTAGTGTTTGCTTAGTAACACTATTATGAGGAAAGTGATGTCTGCCTTTCTATATTTCTGCTCTGATACAGATCAGAAAACATTCTGGTAACAAGCTAAAATATGGCTTTAAGCTAATATGTAGGCACAAATTAGGCCTATTTGCGTTTAAGAGTCCGTTATGGGGTTTTCTCGCGCGGGGTGTTTTGGTTTTTCCAAAAACACTTACTTTTTAAAATACTTCGTATTTTTAAAAACAACTTTCGCCAGGTATAGTGATGAGAGGTTCATTAGTTTTTTCCTTGAATTTACAACCAGTGTAATATTTTTACTTGATTATATTTGTTAACTAATATTATTTTACTGCAGTGTTACGAAAATGTGAAAGTTTAAAACATACAACCACAGAGAACGTATAGACAGAGATCTGACACTGTGCAATAAGGGGGTACGCAGATTCATCATAGTTAGTACACCAGCCACTTCGTGCCGCTAGTGTCGCGGCTGTTGGCAGGACACCCAACGCCGGAAGTTCCCCTCTCGGCGCCCCTCCACTGCACAGCACCCGTACGCCAGTTCACTCTCCACTCCCCGCTCACCACAACAAACCACGCCGCACCATTCTAGACAATTTTAAAACGCGTGAAAGCTATTTTTATTCTAGCATTTATTTGTGTTTAATAACATTATTTACGTTTTTCACTTGTAATAGTGTGTAGTGCTATTTGCGGCCATGTCAAAAACTGTGTGTTCATATTATGGCGAGAGGCATCGCCGAAGCTGCGTGTAGCGACGCCTGCGCATACTGGTGGCCCAGTTTGGAACTACTGCGGGGCGTACCCTATTTTCCTATCCCGTCAAAACTCTGTCTATACGTTCTCTGTGATACAACCTATGTTATATTAGGTTAGTTTATAAATTATGGTTGTACTAAATTTAATACTAAGGTTTTTAATAGGCTGTATTTAGCAATATTTTGTGTAATGAGCCTAGAACGGCTTTTAAGAAGTAGTTTTTTATTTCATGTCGTGAAGAACTCCCTGACTACTCGCTAATATTACAAACTAGCTGTTTACAAGCCCATCAAAAATGTCGGGATTGAACAAACTAAAGAAGTATTGTTTACTAGTTCTAAAATCAATTTAATGGCTTAACAATTTATATTTAAAAAACTAATTTTAAATTGCATGTAACAAAATGGGAATCCGCCGTGTAAAACTTTAAGGTGTTATTGTAATGAAGTCCCAACATAAAACATATTCGAATGTTCATTAGAAAATGTCTACATTCAAAAAGTGTATTTTTACAAAAGATATTTTACGCCTGCTTGCAATTACCCAAAATGGTTAAGTTTAAACTTTGTTGTTAGTTTAGTTTTGGATGCTGAATCAAACCCATTTTGGTGTCACTTCAAGCCAAATTTTGTTTCGTAAAAACTGCAGTTAAATGTTATTAAGTGTTTAAAGGTTTGGTCATAGGGTCTAAATTTGTAATACACATTAACCTAACTACTTTCACTGATTTTATAACTAAAAGATAAAAATACAGATTACATATTTACCAACATTTAATTGTATTTCATATGATAACATACAAACTTTCTAAAGACAGACCAACAACAAGACATAATTTATGTATCTAAATTATTAACACGCTACAAGCAAACTTTGTAATCAAAAAGGCTTTTTGTTGTATGATTTACCCCGCATTTTATACTTTAAAATGCACGTCAGTAGGGTATATTGGACATTCCTGGCTCAGGAGGGACAGGAGGGACGCCCCCCCCCCGAGCCCCCCCCCCCCCTCGCGAATTTTTTTTTTGCGAATTTTTTTTTTTGTGAATTTTTTTTTTTTTTTTTTTTTTTGCGAATATTAACCTAACCTAACCTAACCTAACCTAACCTAACCTAACCTAACCTAACGTAACCTAACCTAACCTAACGTAACCTAACCTAACTTAACCTAACCTAACCTAACCTAACCTAACCTAACCTAACCTAACCTAACCTAACCTAACCTAACCTAACCTAACCCATCCTAACCTAACCTAACCTCGGATCAGATTTCTGATTGCAGATTCTTGTTCGTCTAGTCGAGCCGAGAAATTTGCATACCCACAAAGTACATTTGGACGATGTAGGGGGGGGGGCTATCTCGGTTACCATAAGTCGGATTTGAATTCTGATTGCAGATTCTTGTTCGTCTAGTCGAGCCGAGAAATTTGCATACCCACAATGTACATTTGGACGATGTAGGGGGGGGGGGGCTATCTCGGTTACCATAAGTCGGATTTGAATTCTGATTGCAGATTCTTGTTCGTCTAGTCAAGCCGAGAAATTTGCATACCCACAAAGTACATTTGGACGATGTAGGGGGGGGGGCTATCTCGGTTACCATAAGTCGGATTTGAATTCTGATTGCAGATTCTTGTTCGTCTAGTCGAGCCGAGAAATTTGCATACCCACAATGTACATTTGGACGATGTAGGGGGGGGGGCTATATCGCTTACCTTAAGTCGGATTTCAATTCTGATTGCAGATTATTATTCGTCTAGTCGAGCCGAGTCATTTGAGTACCCACATCGTACACTTTGGATGATGTTTACAAAAAAGGGGCCCGCACCACACTTTTGACCTTTTTTTTTTGCATTTTTGGAATCTCCTCGTCAAGCCGAGTATTCTCAGTACCCACATGACATACTTTGGATAATTAATACAAGAGTTGAACAGGGTAACGCTACAACCAACAGAGCTAGCCCATCAGCGCTTGCGGTCAATTGAACTAACAGTGAATGCAAATTTTAAGGAGAATATAATTGCAATGCTTTGAACATATACTGCATATACCTTCAAGTACTCTGCACCGAGGCAGCTGTTCGCACAACCGACTGACGCGTCCAGTCTACTGTCTGGGAATGCGGATGTTGTAATTTGATACCTCGACTGGAGGGTGCAGGTGTTCACACAAAAAACCGACAAGTTGAGACCTGTCTGGGAATGCGGATGTTGTAATTTGATACCTCGACTGGAGGGTGCAGGTGTTCACACAAAAAACCGACAAGTCGAGACCTGTCTGGGAATGTGGATGCTGTAATTTGATACCCCGACGGGAGGGCGACGCGACCCTTCCAGGAACCCATTATAGTCCGCCCGTATCGAATTCCGAGCAATAAATCACCAGTTGTCAAACACCCACAGTATCATTCTTGTTTTTGGCTTCAACAATTCCTGACGTATGGGGGAGCGAAAATCTCCCCCTAACCCATTATGTGTTAGGGGGAGCGAAAATCTCCCCCTAGTAATTAAATCAACAGAACACCAGTTTTCACGGTCTCATTCTTGTTCTAGTCTTCAACAATTCCTGACGTATGGGGGAGCAAAAATCTCCCCCTAAGCCATTATGTGTTAGGGGGAGCGAAAATCTCCCCCTAAGCGGTGCGCGGGTCGCGACACGCCACAGTCTCTTGATAGACTTCTTCGAAGACGGACGTCTACATTAATTCGATAACAATGTCGTTTATTCATCAGAAATCGTGTGAATGTGTGAAGACTGAACTGGACTTGTTTTCGTTACCGCCTACGCAGACCAGCATCGAGAGCGGTAAATGGGTTCAATACAAACCGATCTCATCGCTGACGGACGATTCGCCAATAGAGTTTGTAATACCCGGTCACGGTGACGAGTACACGGACCTGACACAAACGTTATTACACGTGAAAGCCGCTATTGTGAAACAGGACGACACTAAAGCGGACGGTGGGCAACCTGCTAAAGAGGTGGGCCCGGTGAACAATTGGCTCCACTCGATATTCAGTCAAGTGGATCTCTATCTCAATCATAAACTGGTGTCACCACAAAACAACACGTACGCTTACCGTGCCTACTTGGAAAACCTATTGAACTACGGATGTAGTGCGAAGAATTCGCACCTGACTAGCGAGCTGTTTTTTGAAGATTCGGCCGGACTAATGGACGATTGTGACGAATTGAACGAGGGATTGAAAAAGCGTCGCGATCACACGAAAGAAAGCGATGTTTGCGATATGGTCGGTCGATTGCACATCGATCTGTGCAATCAGAACAAATTCATGTTGAACGGTGTCGAGATGCGATTGCAACTTAACAGATCCAGAAACTCGTTTTGTATAATGTCCAAAACGCTAACTACCTACAAGGTGACAATTAAAGAGATTAGTCTTTTCGTACGTCGATGTAAGATCAATCCGAGCGTATTGTTGGCGCACAGCAAAACTCTCGAGACCGGCACGGCCAAGTATCCGATCACGCGTGTAGAAGTGAAATCCTTCACACTACCCTCCGGTATAATGAGTAAAGCTTTAGACAGCGCATTTCTCGGTCAGTTACCGAAACGTGTGATAATTGGACTGGTCAGTAATCTTGCGTTCAACGGAGATTTCAAGAAGAATCCCTACAACTTTCAACACTACGATATGAATTATCTCGCATTGTACGTGGACGGTGAACAAGTACCGGCCAAACCGTTACAGCCCGTTTACACATTGAACAGTGAGACGTATATACTCTCTTATTACACATTGGTCACTGGCACCGGAATCCAGTTCTCCGACGCAGGTAATGAGATCAAGAGAGGTGACTATCCGTACGGTAATTGTCTTATGGCGTTCGACTTGACACCGGACATGTCCGCGGCTGAGTCGAGTCACTGGAATCTCCTGCGCAACGGTAATCTACGTATCGAAATCGGATTCTCCAAAGCGTTGTCCGAGACCGTCAACTGTATAGTGTACGCCGAACTGGACAACGTCATCGAGATCGATCGTCACCGTAACGTAACAGTTGACTTCAGCGGGTGAATAAAAGCGAACGCCAAACAGAAATATTGTCTGACAGCGAGTGCATACAGTTTACTTCAAGGGTGAGCAGACGCACCACCAGTCAGTAGTACGGTTGAAGTCACACAGTAAGGACGTGAACATGGACGCTTACGCTTCTGCGGACGACTATATCAAATCGTTTATTCAGGAGATTGAGGTTATGAACAATAATGCTAGTGATCAGACGTTGGCATCACCTCAGTCGTCATTTGTAAAACCGACCACTGCCTGCAAGAGACGAAGGAGGCCAACTCCCATCGAAGTGGAAACCAAGAAACCAGGATGGGTACCAAAACCAACAGATGATTCTCCCATAGTGTCATGGATGGACGATGGGAACACGTTTGCTGTTCAAAACCCGGGAAACAAAGGACAAATTTTATTGAAAATGGAAATGTACGATGGTACAGATATGGTGTTCATGTGCGGGTTATTTTTGGACAAAGATGGTGAAATGCACCAAAGTGTTAAACAAGTAGTTGATAAAGTGGAAAACATGTGGATCTATAAATCAACAGGAGTACCGAAAATGACAGGCTTAACTCAAACTGTTACACAACGCAGTGCAGTTTTGCAGCCAACGCCAAAGAAGCGAGCTGTGAGGAAGAAACAACGAGTGGCGCCGGCATTCAACTAGAGCATCCGCATTCCCAGACAGGTCTCGACGCGTCGGTTTTTTGTGTGAACACCTGCGCCCGACCCTTCGGACCACCCACGTAGAAGAAAATGGCGGCGAGGGTTTATAAGGCGGAGCCCCGCCCGATTGAGCATCATTCGCCACCAGACCGACGCCTCACATAGACCTACTCCAACTACTACTAGAGATGTCGAGCAGCAGCACTTTCAAGCCGGAGTTTTCGATTTTGAACGGCACTGCAACAACCGTGGACCTGAGAGCCACCCTCAACAACTGCAAGTCTGACTCTCCGCTCTACACCAGGATAGCCGATCTCCGAGAGGAATGCGGCTATCTCATCACTGCGATGGAGCGAGCCATCACACCCTTTGGCGAGACGATCATCGTGATCCTGGAGGGGCAGGTCGGGGACGACTTCTTTCTGCGAGTCTACCTGCCTAGGCGCTTCAACGAGGTCCTGAGCAACACCGACATCGAGCGCTACAACAGCGGGTTTGGAGAACGCCTTCGCTTGGTGAAGCGCAGCCCGAGGGGTTCCAATAGCAGATTCACACCTTTGGAGTTTATGTAAAGCAAGACTTGAAGATTATGTAAATACCTTTGTAAATTAGTTTTCGTAGTCAATACTTATAGTCACGTTCAGAACATAACCACTGTGTTATTTATTTCACTTAACCCCAAAAATGTCCTTTGGTAGTAAGTTTAAGAGTGTGAGTATGGTAACTGTGAGGTGTTTAGTAGCTCAGTAGTAATCATGGGCTTGATGTGGAAACATCCGTTCTCAGCCATTGTGGCGGGACCTTCGGGTTGTGGCAAGTCTCAGTTTGTGTCAAAGTTTATAAAACACATTACAGAAATGTGTGACACGCCATTTACCAGTATAAACTGGCATTATGGTAGTGGTGGTGGTGGTGGTGGTGGTGACCCGAAAAATGTCAACATTAACCACGTAGAAGGTCTACCAAACTTGGAGGATTTTTCTGGTAACGAGCCGATACTTGTGATTATAGACGATATGATGCGTGAGGCCGACAACCGTGTGGTGGATCTTTTCACAAAAGGTTGCCATCATCGCAACATTAGTGTGTTTTTCATTACACAAAATTTGTTTCATCAAGGACGCGGGCAGAGGGACATCTCACTTAATGCGCATTACATTGTGTGTTTTAAGAATCCTAGAGATAGAGTTCAGATTAGGTACTTGGCCAGACAAATATATCCAGACAGCCCGAAATTCATCGAGGAGGCGTACGCTGACGCTACTAGGAATCCACACGGCTACCTACTGATAGACTTGAAACAATCAACAGACGAGAATATGCGAATACGAAGTTGCATATTTCCAGACGATTCTACCAACTATGTGTACTTGCCAAAGAAAAGGTAATTTCGCCATCAGTAGTAATCATGTCGTGCTTGCGGAAGGACGCAGCTCTGCTTACGGCTTTCATACACGCAACACCCAAGGAGCGGAAGGCACTGTTAAAGGTGTGTGACAAGAGCCGCATTCGCTCAGTGTGTGAGTGCGCATACAACGTGTTGCGAGGTAACGTTCCTCTGGCGAAGAAGAGTAAAAGTCAGCTAAGCAAACACAAGGCGACGCTACGTCGATTGGTGAAACGCGGCGAAGGCTGGTCAAAGAAACGAAAGTATCTCATACAAAAAGGCGGTGGAATCTTTATACCATTACTTTTGAGCGCAGTACTACAAGCAGCACTGAGTAGATAAAAATGGCTGGCATCAACAATCAGTTCTATTTGACACTGCCCAGCAACAGTTCGATGCAGTATTATCCGAAAAACACAGTTGCAAATTATATAACACATTTGCCGAGAGCTATTCAACTGGACGCTGGCGACTGGGAAATTGCACTTGTGGAAGCGCACTATCCAATGACATTTCTATCTGTCGGTAATGACGAAACAATTGACATTTGCATACAACCGCAAGAGGAAGCAAAAGTGAACATAGAAGCGTTGGCGCGGGTTATGGACAGCACTGCCGATGTAACGCCGGTAGTGTCTGCTACTCCAAAACAAACCCACAGAATTAAATTGAAGACTGGTGATTACGCAAATATTCAAGAATTGTGTGATCATATCAATTCACAAGAACTAGCGATTACTTTTGGTGTAAAGTTCACCGTTGAAAACTCATACAACAAATTCATTGAAGTATCGATGGGAACTGATGTTGGAAAAATTACATTAAGTCCA
Organism: Allygus modestus; assembly: GCA_963675035.1. Taxonomy (NCBI): domain Eukaryota; kingdom Metazoa; phylum Arthropoda; class Insecta; order Hemiptera; family Cicadellidae; genus Allygus; species Allygus modestus. The sequence continues at coordinate 83,986,305 of OY776115.1, forward strand.
ACGTTAGCGCTTCAATTGGGGTTCGATCCGAATGAATTGACGCTGGAAGGTGATGCAGTTAACAAAAGCATCCGTTCGCCCAACATTCGTCTTGGCTTACCGTCACACATGTACGTGTATTGTGATTTAGTCGAGCCGCAGATGGTCGGCGATACAGTCGCACCGTTATTGAAAATTGTCAATATATCCACGTCTACTTATGTATACGGATTGCATAAATCAACATCATTCATCGATCCGCACTATGTGCCTGTTATGAATAGATCTTTTGACAGTGTGGAAATTGACTTAAGAGATAACATTGGTAATCATTTACCATTTCACTTTGGAACGTCGTGCGTGAAGTTACACTTTAGAAAAGTAGCTAGTCATTAGTGCAAATATGGAACATGCAAAGAAGATGGTAGTTGTGCCGCAAGAGTTGATTGATCGACTGCAATCAAATGCTACGGATAACAGACCGACTAATCTATCCAGTGAAAACAGCCTCGACGCGGAGATGCAACAAATATTGAATAACAAACGTATGGACGATAGTGAAAAGTGGAAATTGTACAAACAGGCGTTACATCGCTTCTTGCATATTGCAGAGAATAGACGCCAACCGATTAGCATACCAATCGTGGAGACGGGTGGGATTGAACATAGTCAACGATCGCACCCCGCTGCGGAAGGTGGCCCAGTGGAAGAGATTGTGGAAACGTTTTCCAAAACTTACAGATCTGATGCCCGCAATCTTTTACGTTTCATGAAACGTGACGGCAGCTTAATCAGTTGGGACAGTGGCTATTCAGTGTACATCAACGGTGTAAAAATCCCAGACTCGAATCTAGTGGATATCTTAAATTGCATAGTAAAGGTGCGTATGCGTGATTACACACCGCCAGGATGGCGGGAAGTGCTCAACGCATTGAAAGCGATGAACGTGCCAAAGGACTATATGAATAATCTAAGAGCACTAAAGGAAATAAATGCCGAATATCGATCATCATTCACAGGAGGAGAAGGATCAGACGATGACGTGGAAGACACATCAACTGAATCAATACTGAGAACACCGCTAGTAAATCGACTACGATCGGCTAGAGGAAAACGTGTAACATCTACACCGGTGCGAGCGGCAGAGCAGTTTGATTTTTCAAATAGAACAAATTTGGACAAGTGGGAAACGTACACAGGATAGGTTTTCAGTATTATGGAGCGTTTGTATTACAATCCCATCGAACCTTCGTCGTATGGCGGTGTAGCTTCTTTAGCGCGAGCTGCAAAACCAGTTTCAAAACGCAAAGTGATTGAATGGTTACAAACACAGGACACTTACACATTGCACAAACCAGCACGCAAGCGTTTCCCGCGCAATCCTTACATAGTGTATGGTCCATTTGAATTGTGGCAAGCGGACTTGAACGATATGCGTGGTCTTAGTAAACACAACGACGGCGTCAACTACCTACTGACTGTAATAGACGTGTTTAGCAAACACCTGTATGTGCGGACGTTGAGGCGGAAAGAAGGAGCTGAAGTGGCCAACGCTTTCGAGGAGATATTTGCCGAAGCGACCGACACACCTCGCTGTTTACAAACCGACAAAGGTACTGAATTCACCGGTGCCAAGACGAAAAGGTTATTCAAACAATACGGAATCATCTATGTCACTACACAAAACCCAGATGTTAAAGCGGCCGTAGTGGAACGCGTCAATCGCACTTTGAAAACACGCATGTGGCGATATTTGACTTACAAAAACACATATCGTTATGTAGATGTGTTGGACAAACTGGTTAGCGCATACAACAACAGCGCTCACAAGAGTCTAGGCAACAGAATACGACCAGTCGATGTGACTGTTGACAACAAGCGAATATTGCATCAGGTATGGCGTCGCATGTTCGGTAAGATACCGCGTCGTGTTAAGGCAAAACTGAAAGTTGGCACCACAGTGCGCATATCTAAGGAGAAGGGTACATTCGCAAAAGGTTACGAGACTAATTGGAGTAAAGAAGTGTTTGTGGTGCGTCGTGTAAACACATTGATGCCTCTGCCAATGTACACTTTGTCGGATCTCAACGGTGAACAAGTGACTGGTCAGTTTTACGAATACGAATTACAAAAAGTGACAATATACAACGACCATCTGTTCAAGATTGCTGAAATACTAGCCAATAAGGGTCGTGGTCGCAGTAAGCGTTATTTCGTCAAGTGGGCAGGTTACGGAGACGAGTTCAATTCTTGGGTAGGAGCGCAAGATTTGCAAAATGCCTAATAGCAACCAGTTCTATTTGACATTGCCCAGCAACAGCTCAAAGGATTATTTTCCAAAAAACACAGTGTCCAAGTACACTACACATCTGCCGAGACAAATTCGATTAGAAGGCGATGGCGAGTGGGAGATGGCTTTGGTCGAAGCGCATTATCCATGCTCCTTTATGACTGTGGACGAGGAATCGTGTATTTGGCTCGACTATAAACTCGTTCTGCCTAGTATTCCCGTCACACTCAGTGTCGAGCACATTATGCTAAAGATGAAACCCGGTTATTACAAGAACATAACCGATTTATTGAAAATGATCAATAAAGCGAAGGATGTAACCCAGTACTTGTACTTTGAGTATGACAAAGAGCAGGACAGAGTCAAGATCACGACAATGGTGGACGGTATAAGCAAAGTGCATTTCACCGAAGCGCTGTCTCTCCAGTTGGGTTTCGATCCGTACGAGAACGTTTTGACAAATGACCTCACAGCGATATGGCCACCAAATCTGACTATGGGACTGCCGACACACTTGTACGTGTATTGTGATCTGATTGAACCGCAGCTGATTGGCGACACTACAGCGCCACTTTTGAAGATTATCAACATTGACAGAGATAACTACACACACGGCGCGCATAAGACTGTGCATTTCATCAGTCCTCATTATGCGCCAGTTATGAAAGGAACATTTGAAACGATCGATATTGACCTAAGGGATCACGCTAGTAAAAAAGCGTCATTCCTCTTTGGGACGTCGTACGTGAAGCTTCATTTCAAAAGAGTAGCTCAGCAATTATGAATACAAACGATCCCTACTTGGCTTACTACCGTCGCCAACAGTTGCAGCAGACCGGCGGCAGTATCGATAGGGTATTTCGCGGTGCACCCTACCAGCGCGGACATGGAATTGGCAGTTTCCTAGGCGGTATGTTCCGCACCATCACACCGCTACTCAAGTCGGGAGCCTCTGCTGTGGCCAAAGAGGCGTTGAAATCCGGTGTTGGATTCTTGGGCGACATGGCCATGCACCAGCGGGATCCCAAAGAAGCCGCTAGAGATCATTTCAGCCAGTTTACAGACTCGCTAAAACGCAGGGCAGACGGCAAACTTCAACGTGTGCTAAGTGGCGGCGGTGGCTCTCGCGCGAAACACCGTCGCGTAACGCGAAAGAATACCGCGAAACACCGACGCGCTACTCCTGCGCGAAAGACTAACGCGAGACTCTCGCGTAAGAGGAACGCGAAGCGCGCCATGTTCGGCGGCCGTCGTGTCACACCGCAGTCTTTGACGAAACTCCTTCGAGGAAGGTCGTCGTCGTCATCCAAGAAGAAGGGCAAGAGCAGCAGCAAGAAGAGAAGGACAGTTAGGAAGAAGACGAGGCAGACGAGGAAAGCAGTAAGGAGAACTTCCGTACGTGATATATTCAATTAACACACACGCTAGCAATGTCGTTTCTACATCAAAAGTCGTGTGAATGCGTCAAGACGGAATTGGACTTATTCGCCCTACCGCCGACGCAGACCAGTATCGAGAGCGGCAAATGGATTCAGTACAAACCAATCTCCACACTGACTGATGATTCGCCCATCGAGTTTGTTGTGCCCGGCAACGGCGAAGAATACACCGATCTTTCGCAAACAATGTTGGAAGTTACAGCGTCTATTGTCAAGTCGACAGGAGCGGCAATCGCAGATGCCGATGAATCGAACAAAATTGGCCCAGTCAACAATTGGCTGCACACGTTATTCAGTCAAGTCGATATGAGTATGAATCAGAAACTGGTCACACCACAAAACAACACTTATGCATATCGAGCGTATATTGAAACATTGCTGAATTACGGCTATGATGCTAGGAAATCACATTTAACATGTGGATTGTGGAACGCGGACGATGCCGGCCACATGGACAATACTCTGGACGATAACGATGGACTAAAGGCGAGACGAAAAATGACAAATAAAAGTCGTGAAATCGATATGCTCGGTCGCCTACATGTGGACATGTGTAATCAGAACAAGTTCCTGTTGAACGGTGTGGAACTGCGTTTTAAACTGATCCGATCAAAAGATTCCTTCTCCATTATGTCGGATGATGGTGACTACAAGGTGCACATTGTTGATGCGAATCTCTGGATACGAAGGTGTAAAGTTAGCCCCACTGTACTGTTGGCGCACAGCAAGACGCTTCAGACCGGCACAGCTAAATACCCAATCACTAGAGTGGAATTGAAAACATTCACACTGCCGTTTGGAGTGAGGAGCAAAACTTTGGACAATGTGTTTCTAGGTCAAGTGCCGAAACGAATCATTGTCGGACTGGTCACCAACGCCGCTTATAATGGCGATTTAAAAAAGAATCCATTTAACTTTCAAAATTTCAAAACCAACTACTTCTCGCTGTACGTGGACGGTGAACAAGTGCCGTCCAAACCGCTACAACCACACTACGAAACCGGCAAGGGAAAATACGTGATGGCGTATCACAGTCTGTTTTCAGGCTCCGGCATACACTTTAGCGATGCTGGTAATCTCATAAATAGAGACGATTACGACGATGGATACTGTCTGATGGCATTCGATCTAACACCTGATATGTCAGCAAGCGATACGACTCATTGGAACCTAGTGCGCAACGGCAGTGTGCGTATGGAGATTGCTTTCGACACGGGGCTCACAGAGACTGTCAACTGTCTGGTATACGCAGAGTTTGACAACGTCATAGAAATCGATCGTCATCGCAACGTGTCTGCGGACTTTGGTGGTTAGATCGTCGGCGGCGGCGTCCTCCTCCTCAGTCTACAACCAACATTCGCACAAGATGGATCGTTTATGCAGAGTACCGCGTAAAAATTCCGCATCTCCAATTATTGTAGATTTTCAATGTTTCAAGGACAACGCAAATGACTACATTCTAAAGGAAGTGTGCGTCTTGGAATTGGTCAGTGGAACACTGCTAATGCATCATATCGCCAAATCACCATTCAGTCGAGATTTCCTATCACAAGAGAAACTGCGTGAAAGCTATTGGCTCACAAAACACTGTCACGGATTGGAATGGGACCAAGGTGATATCTGGTATCATGTGCTAGAGGAAAAGTTACGTGCATGCATCGCCAAACGACCGATTGTCTACGTCAAAGGTGCTGAGAAAAAAGAGTTTGTACGATACAATTTCATCACGGATCACTGTACTACTAATGTCATGGATATCAACGATATTGGCTGCGGATCACTATCGTCAATCAACAGTCTACTATCAACAAACGCAGTGCGATGTCGCCACCACAGAACAGCTCACACACGATGCGCTCTAGCCAATTGCATCACATTACGCAGTTGGTTACATCTAAGTACAAATATCGCTGACGCTGATGATTACGCTGACGAAGGTGAGAGTGATACCAGTTCCTGCTTTTGTTTTGCTACTAGTACTACTACTCCTACTACTGACTGTGGCGTCGACACAGTAGAATGAATACCTTAGAGATACAAAAGTGTATGGCTAAACTGCCCGTACAGAATGTTGGTGTCTACGCTGCGGATCAATTGCCCCATTATATTTCACCATCTACTGCTATGATTGTGAACACTGATCCACACAATGAAGACGGCACTCACTGGGTCGCTTTCTACCTTAACAAAGGAGGAGGAATAATTGAATTCTTTGACAGCTACGGTCAACCGCCGCATCTTCAATTCTACCAAGGATTCCTGAGACGCAACGCTCGTCGCTACCTGTACAACGAGCATCGCCTTCAAAGTGATAACACTCTGGTCTGCGGTCAATACTGCCTTGTATTCCTGTACTGCCGCACCCACTACGGCATGAAGATGAAGGACTTTGTGCAGCTCTTTGAACACACTTCTTTCGGCCACAACGATGCACTGATCAGAAGACTCTTTGCACAAATGTATACCAATTGAGTTTTGAAATTTTGCATTTTTCTCAATAAACTAGTTGTGTACTCAGAATAAAAAAAAAAGAAAAATTCTTATTATTTCCCATCCTCGCCTCCTTTACCCCAAAGTGGGGCAGATCTATCATACAATGACATTAGCAGGTGCATTCTAGTCTTCAACAATTCCTGTAGTATGGGGGAGCGAAAATCTCCCCCTAAGCCATTATGTGTTAGGGGGAGCGAAAATCTCCCCCCTGGTAATTAAATCAGTTGAACAACAGTTGTCAACCACAAATTGGGACAGACCTATCATACAATGATTGTAAAGTAACATTCATATCTGAACCTGGTTTATATGAATTAACATATTCCTGAATAATTTTTTTTTTACTTTAGTATCTTAAGACTATGTGAGGGGAGAAAAAAAAGACAAATGTATATACGAACAATTTGGCTATTTATTTACACACCTTATATATATATATTTTACATCGAGTATGTGCTCCTAAACATTTGTGTTTGGCTAGCAAAAACGAGACTCGACACAAACTAACGACTAGAAAAAAGGAGCACATTTCTAAGTTTTACGAGACTCGATACAAACAAATGACTAGGTTTAGCAAAATCGGAAATTTACAAGTCAAGTCAGGGTCTTTGGTAATATGACACAACCACTCAACGCTCCTCATCCTCCGCCTCTTCATCGTCTTGAGGGATGTCTTCGGGCTGAGGTGGAACGTCAACATGTCCCCAAGGCAGTGTATTTACACCGTCCGGAAGGATGTAGCGTTTGTCATCGTTACAGCTCAAGGATAGCTTGTCGACTTGGACTGTGAAGACGCGGTGGTTTCGGGACTGGAACCTGGTGTTGATGGTTCTCTTCAACACGCCGTTGAAGAGGCATTCCCGATAGTCGTCAGAGGTTAGATTGTGTTTTACAACACCTCTAGCGACTCCCTTGGCGCGCTTCACTGTCATGACCTGCAACTCGTCATCTTCGGTCCTCTCCTCGAACTCGACAATGTCCATGAAATAAAGTTTCGAGCGAAGACCGAGGTACTCGAGCAGCGGAAGACCGTTTGCTTCATCCTTGAACTTTCCGATGACTTTTGCGTTTATGGGGCTGTAGCAGGGATGGTTTTGGGGGTACGCACTGGTGTCGAAATCGTCCAGATGCTCCAACATGTCCTTATAAACATCTTCAGTCTGGATGTCGAACACGAAACTGTCAGTGTCCATGTAGTCAACCTTCAGACGATCGCCGTAGCGGTTCTTCATCTTTCGAAGGAAGTCGTACATGAGCCACTTGCTCAGATCGAGGACACACATTCCGACGTAGAGCGGTTTGTCCAGGACGATATTGACTTTCGACATGTGTACAATGGCGACGTCATCGTTGAAGTAGGTTCGGTCCAGGAAGTTTGACTTGGCTACGTACTTCCTGAACATCTCCGGCGTACACACCAGTTTAGCGTTCATTCGCTTGCGAACATTCTCGATCGTCTTGCCAAAGACCGCATTGTTCATAAGCTTGAAAAAGTCTTGTTCAAACTTGGTCGTGGCCTTCTTCCTCAGTTCGGTGTTCATTAGGATGTAGCTCTCTAACCACCGAGACTGACGGAACGAGATGACGCGATGCACGTTCACAAGCTCCACTCCGTTTTCCAGCGCCTGTTGCAGGATTCTGTAATGACAGATGTAGTTCTTCTTGTCATCCAGAGTCGTAACGAGCTTCTTGAATTTCCCTCCTGGCGGACGTTTGGTCTCGCAGCAGTAGGGGAGATCCTTGTGAAGGTCGTGCAGGTGGGCGGGGTAGCGAAGGTCAACTTCCAAGACATAGCCGGTGGGTCCTTCGGGGTCCAACGCTGCAATGTCCAGGGACGCGATCTCCTCGCGGCTGAGCCATTGGAAGTCTCCCTGTGGAAGACACTGGGACATGGCCCAACCGTAAAGGTTGTTGGCGTCCAAGTATAGCAGGTGATTCGTTGGCTCTTCAGGTCGTCGATCTTCAGGGCGACATCCATCATGGTTGGCCTTGGCGTGTCTGGTGATCGCCTGGGAAATACCTCCTCTGATGCCTTGCTCGAAGAAGAGGTACATATCAAAGTCCTGTATCGTATCAAGCTCCACTCGACAGGTCCTTAACATGACATCCCAGGCGTATGACGGAAGGGTGTAGTAGTGCGCAGGGTCTAGTTCGTATTCAGCCATCGACGTGTCCCTGAAGCGTTCAAAGACGTCAGTCAACAGCGCAATGTCACAGCGCAGGTACTTCTCGGCGTAGTCCTTGAGGTTCCTACAACCGAAGGTTTCCCACACGTTGCGAGCATGCTCGTAGTCTGCATCCGTTATGTCCTCCAGGGTAAGGTCGTTGTGGAAATCTCGCTGCAGAGGCAGTTCCGTAGTATCTTCCAATACGGCGTTCGACGTTACAAAGTTGTACGGGAACACGCCTTTCCTACGGACTAGATCGAAGAGGTGGTCTTCGGGGAATCTCTTCCTCGTCTCCAAGAGTTGAGCTGGTGGAAGTGCGGCTGCGAGGCTGGCGAGGCTCAAAGCCAGGAACCTGTAGGTGTCGAGGAACCTGACTCTGAATCCTGGCTGTCTTTTTCCACGCCCTTGCATCCCAACCGGTGCCGCTGCTCGGTCGAACAGGAACCGCTTCGTAAAAGCGATGTACCGCTCTTCCGTGTGAGCCAACACCTCAACATCACCAGGGTCGACCGCCAACTCCCGCACTATGAAGTGAGCGTCGTAGTTGGAGAGATTGTGGAAGTAGCAGTTGACTACTCGCTGCTCCCTGTAGCGTAGGTTACATGATCTGTGCGCAGCGCCACGGAACTCGTAGGGCGGCGCGTGGTTGTGATCACGAACCTTTGGGTCTTCGCTTGAAAATGCCGATCCGCAGAGGTAGCAATTCGCTGTCGAGTTGTACTGCATCGTTTCGGCTGGGGTCAGGACAGGGCGCAGATTTCTTGCTTCGTACAGGAAGTTCCACAATCGCTCAACATCAGTTTTCAACATCTCCATAAATGTCTTTGACGCATCATCCCCGAAGTAGACTCGAGGCTCAAACTCCTCAAGTCCGTACGAGTCGATGATCTGGTACGCAAAGGCGTATGGGATGTGGATGTGGGTGGCTACTCCTCCGTGCGGTTTGTCGACTTGTTCATCCATCTCCGCGGTCGGCAGTAGAGCACACTCAAAGTCCGCGTAGATGGTGAAACGCTCGCGTCGGGTGAACTCCGGATGGCTGAATTTGATTTCTGTCTTTTTCGGCGTATCCATGCGAATAGGGGCTGAAGCGGAGCAGTATCGCCTGTGCTCCTCCAGACGCTGTGCACCCGTCAGACCAAGCTTGTTCGGACGGTTATCAAAGTGCGCGAAGCACCGCTTACAGATGAATATCCTGCCCATATGTGCTGTGAGCTGTGGACGGATCAGTCGGCCAAGGTCTTTGATGTAGGCGTAGTGACTATCACCGTCCGTTGTCACGTACAAAATGTCACAATGGTCTTCACGCTCCTGCCTACAAATCTTCAAGGGAAACACGGTGTCCTGATACTTTGGCCGTCCGTCAGGTTTCTGACCCACGCACGTGCGATCAATACCATAGACGTTGATGCTGATGTTGTTTGTCCGCTCAAACGCCTTGATACTCTTCAGAGCAACGGGGAATTGAAGGCCGGTCCAATCGTATCGGGCGATGATGTCGTCGGTGTACGATGCCGGTCTATCGGGGTGATCTTGAACAAACTTTCCCAGGACTGCATACATAAAACACCGCTCATCGGCGTTCGATACGTTGACGACTGCTTGGGTGTTCTCCAGAGACGTAGGCAGTGGGAGCCAAGCTCGACCATCTTCACCTAGAGGAGTGTATTCGTTGATGCCGATCTCCAAATCACGAACGCGAAGGTATGTCCACCCGGAGCCGATATGATCGCACTCAGCCTTCTCTCTGATAAGCTTCGCAAAAGCTGTTGTGATGTACTGGTTCAGGTCCGAGGTCACCGTCAGCGGAGTCATCTTCGTCTTGAAGTTGCGCAGGCAGGTGTTGTTGTGAACATTTTGGAATTCACACTCCAGCTTCAAGTTGACCTTAATGCTGCGGTGTTTCACCAAGGTGTTCTCAAGCAACTCCGTAAGGCTCACAATCAACAACGCCATCACTTCTCCGATTGTGACGAGATTCTCCATCGGTCGCTGCAGACGGTAGGTTAAGAGGCGGTTGCGAAAACCCCGTTGAATGAGTGAGAATACGGGGCTTGACTGTCCTGCTCCAGTCATCTCAACATCATCGGGTTGCGGGTGTGTGCTCGTTCCAGGTTGTGGCTCCGTGCTGGGTCCTGGCTGGGGTTCATCCTGTATCATAGCCACTCGGTTCAGGATCAGGTCCTTCATGATCGGGCAAGAGAACCGCTCATGATGGTCCTTGTTGAACAGCTGGTTGAACTCCTGACCGCAGTATGCGCAAGGGAATCTCCGTTCTTGACCATCACCGTGAAATTGCATGGTGTGTCGACGCAGGTTGTCTTCCCTCTTGAATTCGGCGCCGCATGTGCCGCATATGAGCCTGCGGACTCTGCTGTGGGTCGAATCCACATGTCGACGCAGGTTTCCTTCACGACGGAAGCGGCGACCACATTCGTGGCAGGTGTGGTGGCCAGGACCCGGTCCTTCATCTGAAAATAAAAATAAAAAACAGATTAGGATAACTAAAGATACAAATTCCCCTCTCTCGAGAATCACATTTCAAAATGGAGTTGTTAATTAAAAATATCACTTTTCAAACAGGGAATGTAATCTTCTGTACTGTTTGTCTACATTCATGATTCGGGGTTCAAGGCTAAGGATGTAGCTGCAATATTGAGCTGCGCCAACCCTAAAGAAGCATTATGTTTTAGGGGGAGCGAAAATCTCCCCCCCTAGCAATTAAATCAATAGTACACCAGTTGTCACGGTCTCATTCTTGTTCTATTCTTCATCAATTCCTGACGTATGGGGGAGCGAAAATCTCCCCCTAACCCATTATGTGTTAGGGGGAGCGAAAATCTCCCCCCTAGCAATTAAATCAATAGTACACCAGTTGTCACGGTCTCATTCTTCTTCATGTACCTAGTTAAATATTATAAAAAAGGTATTTAGTTTCAAGGGGAAAAAGTTATTTTAATGTGGATTCTCACCTTCATCGGAGTGTCGGTTGTCATAGGCAGTCGTCTGCGGAGCATCAATCACCTGTCGGGGTGGAATGGCTCGGTGGTTCGCTTCCATGTGACGCTCTAAAGCTCCCCGGTCTACGAATGTGGCTCGACATGCAGCTTCTCCATCTGCAAACGCACAAAACGATTAGATTGTGAAATGTTTAACACTTACCTTTTTTTTAAAGTATGTAATGTGGGTACTCTGATGACTTGACTTGATGGGGCGAGCAATAACATAAGTTATTAACATTAAATTATATTGATATAGTCATGTAATTTTAAATTTAAAAAACAAAGAGTTCTCTATTCGCGCTAAATAGTTAAAGCTGTTAAATAAAAATAATTGTATCACTCTGCGGTTATATTGCATAGCGTATTCCTATATTACTAACATTTAGGTCTGATTAAAACAATAATGCAACGCAAAAAACGTACCTTGCTGCGTTGGTGTTGGTGGTGGTAGTTGTGGTCTCAAGCCGTGGAATCTGATGTGGTGTTGCACCAAATTGTTTCTACGCACGAAAATACAACCACAAATGGTACAAACGTGTGTGGCGTTCATCTTTAATATGGATTATAAGTTTTGATAATCACAAACAATACAGCACAACACGTACGTTTTAAATAGTTCAAAGGTGCTTTACGCAAATCGCAAATCGCAAATGATGATAATCAGCAACTAACACAAATCGCGTAGAACGGAACAGGATCGGACTAACACGTCTTCACGCACTGAACTCTCGAACTGAACTGAGGGAGGGCTGGTGATGTGGGTGACTATCCCCACTAATGGATTCCGGAGAAGGTCGGGGCAAAAACTCTCAACCGCTGTCTGGGGTAAAGACCACCCTGCTCTAATGGAACTCGATACGGGCGGACTATAATGGGTTCCTGGAAGGGTCGCGTCGCCCTCCCGTCGGGGTATCAAATTACAGCATCCGCATTCCCAGACAGGTCTCGACTTGTCGGTTTTTTGTGTGAACACCTGCACCCTCCAGTCGAGGTATCAAATTACAACATCCGCATTCCCAGACAGGTCTCAACTTGTCGGTTTTTTGTGTGAACACCTGCACCCTCCAGTCGAGGTATCAAATTACAACATCCGCATTCCCAGACAGTAGACTGGACGCGTCAGTCGGTTGTGCGAACAGCTGCCTCGGTGCAGAGTACTTGAAGGTATATGCAGTATATGTTCAAAGCATTGCAATTATATTCTCCTTAAAATTTGCATTCACTGGTAGTTCAATTGACCGCAAGCGCTGATGGGCTAGCTCTGTTGGTTGTAGCGTTACCCTGTTCAACTCTTGTATTAATTATCCAAAGTATGTCATGTGGGTACTGAGAATACTCGGCTTGACGAGGAGATTCCAAAAATGCAAAAAAAAAAAAGGTCAAAAGTGTGGTGCGGGCCCCTTTTTTGTAAACATCATCCAAAGTGTACGATGTGGGTACTCAAATGACTCGGCTCGACTAGACGAACAAGAATCTGCAATCAGAATTCAAATCCGACTTATGGTAACCGTTATAGCCCGCCCCCCCCCTACATCGTCCAAATGTACTTTGTGGGTATGCAAATTACTCGGCTTGACTAGACGAGCAAGAATCTGCAATCAGAATTCAAATCCGACTTATGGTAACCGAGATAGCCCCCCCCCCCCACATCGTCCAAATGTACTTTGTGGGTATGCAAATTTCTCGGCTCGACTAGACGAACAAGAATCTGCAATCAGAATTCAAATCCGACTTATGGTAACCGAGATAGCCCCCCCCCCCCCTACATCGTCCAAATGTACGTTGTGGATACTCAAATTTCTCGGCTCGACTAGACGAACAAGAATCTGCAATCAGAAAACTGATCCGAGGTTAGGTTAGGTTAGGATGGGTTTGGTTAGGTTAGGTTAGGTTACGTTAGGTTAGGTTAGGTTAGGTTACGTTATGTTAGGTTAGGTTAGGTTAGGTTAGGTTAGGTTAGGTTAGGTTACGTTACGTTAGGTTAGGTTAGGTTAGGTTACGTTACGTTAGGTTACGTTAGGTTAGGTTAGGTTACGTTAGGTAAGGTTAGGTTAGGTTAGGTTAGGTTACGTTAGGTTAGGTTAATATTCGCAAAAAAAAAATTCGCAAAAAAAAAAATTCGCAAAAAAAAAATTCGCAAAAAAAAATTCGCAAAAAAAATTCGCAAAAAAAAAAATTCGCAAAGTGTCACAGACGAGACCTCGGGGGGGGGGGGGGGCTCGGGGGGGGGGGGGTGCTCCTCCTGACTCCTCCTGGTGTCGGAGTGTCCTTCTTACCCTACTCACGTCTTGGAGTGCGGATGTGCAAACTGGCTTTACATTTTCGACTTCGGCCTCAAGACTCTGCCCCATGGGACTTCCAAGTCCCCATGTTATTCATAGGGATGAGATTTTTATTTGGTTTATGTCACATGTGTTCATTTTTGTTTTTTTAATAAATTAAATTAATAGCTTTTATACGGTTTACATATAAATACAGACTATCATTGTTTGGTTTGCTATTTTCGCTTCTTTAAACGGTATGCGCAAGCTGGTCATAGTAAATTATTGTACATTCTTAACTGTATTTCTGTCTTAATTTTTTTTTAACATACTCATACACAAATTTCTTTACCACATGAGGGAGTATAATGGCTATCATAGGTGTTTAAAAAAATGCTTGATTCAGTTTTACACAAAACTTTAAAACTACCTAAAAAACCTACAATTCTAGCAGTGAACCGCTAGATTGCCACCCTGCTGTCATATTTTCTGAGACCCAGGGTTATTAAAGGAAAATCATCTACTTCTGGTTCCATTAACAGTCACAAAACTCAATTTCACCGCAACTGTAAAAGTAAACAAAAACTAAAATATACATATTAAATATAGAATACATAAAGGTGAACAACTTTGCTGACACTTTTATACAGAATTATAAACTCTATTCCCATTCAGCATGGAATTTTTGTTCCTTACTGCTTGTAAATTTAAATTCAAAAACTTAAAGTTAATTAGGAATATTTGTCTGCTTTTTTTACAAAACAACCTTACTTTACTCAGCTTTTGAATTGAATTTTGATACGAAGTAGGGAACACATGGCTCGGTAAACAACCTGATTGCTAATAAAATGTAGCCAAAAAACAGTGTTTTTTGCCAATTAAAACCTTATAACTAAATAAATGTAGGATATCATATGTTTTTCATCATCCTAAGCCTAAGGGAAATACTTTGACACAAACCTGGTCTCTCTACGTTCAGTAGTTTCCTCGGAATAGGTGGTTACACGTCGCCAGTACACGCTATTATTATATAGGATAGTGTGATTGGATAAGTTTAACGATTGAGATACAATCAACTTAGCCAAATTACCTGTGGCTTCAAGGTTTTTATAAAAAATAGTACATATCACCATAATATTATTAAAATATATTTCAATACAAATGCATTTCTATATTTTTCAGATTATACTGCCCTTCCACGGTATTAAATCTAAGATGGATTTTACTATTTTGCTATTTTAAAAGGAAACGCTAACAAGTTATAGAATACAAACAAATACGCAACATTAACATTTAAATGTTCCTATCTTTTACCAGACCCAAAATGATGCATAAACAATTATGTAACTTAGGAATGGCTATAAGTGTTTCAGCGACAAGATATCTCTTTTAAATGTCCCACTATTCAAATTACCTGTAACATTGATTGACTTCAGTCTGATTAAACTATCTAAATAACTTTAAATGTCTGTGCACTACTGGGAATAGAAAACAATTATACTTTTACTGAATCTGAAAAAGCGAGTGCAGGTTATAGTACCCATGGTAGATCTTTATAAAAATCGAATAGAAGTTTTTAACTTTCTCAAAAGGTACTGTTCGGTACGACTCATTTCAATGCATTGAGGCAAGTTGAACCTATTTATCTCAACCTAGTACCATATTGGATTTACTGACAGTAAATCCAATAAAATGCCACAGGCTTATTGCACAAACGCTGATATAGGCATTTCCTTAACGCAAATGCCAAGCTATAATCACCACAACAAAGAAATAAGTCACTGGAGCTAATTATAAGAAGCTTTTTCCATCAGTTACAAACCACACTGTTGCAGCCCCGTGATACTAGAACCGGGGGACCAAGCTTTGCTAGTTAAGATCTCACACATACCTAATACTTCATCGCTTGAGTGTTACTTTAGTAGTTCACTTGTTTTTGAGCATTTGGAATTATTCTAAACTTTGGAATTGAAAATCGTTAAGGCCAATGATAAAATATTACTATTTTAAATCTTTTTTATGTAAAATATTGGTTTTCCTAGAGTCCTGGATGTCGTCAATTGATTGCTTATAGCTAAAAGTGTTCAAATCAATTACTTCAGTGTGATTCTGTAATTCCGATTGCACTATAACAATCCTCATATTACCATATTGCAGTAAGTAAGACTTTTAATTAAACTAATATTAACAAGTTAAATTCAACCAAATTATTATTATTACGTAATGAAATACTGGAAAACTAAACCAATCTTATATTGTTGAATCTGCACAAGAGGTGTCATAATCCTGACGTACAGCAATAAATAAATATACTACGTAAATAATAATAGAAAACATATAATTCATTAATGATATACATATTTATGATTATTGTCTTACATGCGTCTATTTTTTATATTTTTGAAACTATATATAAATCCGTTATTAAGATTGATTTTTACTCTGACAAATAACAGCATAATCCAGGGCAAAAAATAACTTACCTCATTTATTTATTTAAACAACATACGTTATTAAACTAGATTATTGGTAAACCATTAATACTTACTATTATTACATTCGTTAGTAAATATATAATATTGTTTTGCCGGCCGAAATAAGAAGCCAACACACTGTGGACTGTGGATTGTTGTTTATCTTTTGTGTTTCGTGTTTTAATATTGTTAGCCGTATTGTATGTTGCTCATTACTTTTCTTTCAATAATAGTTTTGTGATACATTTCTGAACTTTAACAGGGAAATTGGTTTTATTATATTGTTAAGGATTATTAAAAATACAGATATAGATTTTAATTTATGTTAACAGTCCTTAAAACCTTTCATAAATAGCATGATTATAAATTAACAAAATATTTGTTTCCTTAAAATAATTTATATTTCCGTGCCAAAATAATGTGACAGCCATAGCAGAGTGGGTTGAGTACTGGTCTACAACCCAAAAGACAATTGTTCAGCTATCGACAACATGGATGTGTGTATGACAAATATTCGAAACAAACCAAATATAATCTTCAATAGCATAATATCTAAAGTTCGTGTTTGCAGTTTGATGATTGATCTGACATTTTATCCGGAAGCAATATATTTAAAAGCGTAACCGTTATTATTTCATCGTTTTATTGTGAGAACGTTATCTGTGTTAATGCAGCTCTGTTTAATACGTATTTAGTGGAAGATATTATTTTATTATGAATATTTTAACAAGGTATATTTTAAACAAATCCTCTAGTGGACTTTTAGCAATTTTTAATGCTAAAAATTATATTTCAAATAATCCAGTAATTAAATATTTGTTATATACAAATTGATACATTGTATTCCACGAAAACTTTTATTGTACTGTACAATAAATCATCAATTTAGCTGTTTTTCTTATTACACGTAGAATATGTTTTTTCATAACTTAAGTTTAATTTTCACCATTGCAAAAAAATAAAATATTCATATTGTTTTAAAGTTATATAGTTAACTCGCCAACTTTCATAAAGTTGTACTTACTCTATTAAATGGATATCTCAACTCGACCTACAGAGAGGGTTTACAGAAAAATATGATGAAAATTAATTCATTATAATACAGTATCTGATATATACTTTTTAGGATAGTCTACTTTTTTAGTTACTTTTTCAACGCTTCATTTTGCTATAAAACATGTATAGCTACATAAATCAAAACTAACAAACTCCTATTATTCAGAGGGCAACTGTAAATAACACTCAGTACAATACAACCGTGAAATTGGTTGCGGCTCTATTATTAGCAGTTAAATGCATATCGCTGAATTCATTCATTATAGCAAGCGTTTAGTTGTGGTTTGTGGTCTGTCCTATTTTTACACTTTGTACGTTTGTAATTTGTGAAATATTATTATATATGTTCAGGAGCTAGAACTTATCAAATTCGTACCTTTAAAGAAGCTCTGTTAGATTGTACTGCATGACATTGTGTAAATATTTTTTAATAATGAATTATTCTTATTATACGTTTTATTCA
Source organism: Allygus modestus (assembly GCA_963675035.1). NCBI lineage: Eukaryota > Metazoa > Arthropoda > Insecta > Hemiptera > Cicadellidae > Allygus > Allygus modestus. Next base: position 84,003,930 of record OY776115.1, read on the forward strand.
TAACAACTTTTGGAATGGATTGTTTTATTGAGTATGATTTTGATGAATTAATTATTGAACGGAATAGTTTTCGAAATAAAATGCGCTTTTCAAGCAAACGCGTTACATTTTGTGATACATTGTACAGTTACAAAGTGTTTTCCTACCATTTAACTATCAAGTAAACCAACCATGTAAAAAATATGTAATGGCCGACATTGAGAAATATTTTTTATAGAATCGGATGAGGGGGATCGACTGATTAAGGCAAGTTTCTTTACACCTGGTACTGCATTTGAATTGTTGTACAATTAAAAACGAAATTAAATACCACGTATTTGGTTACTACTCAATGATGATTGCCATTAGAGCCGAGCAGAGTAGAACTCGCCTGAGTAAAAGTAGTTTGGTATCTGCTCGATTATGATTTACAAAGTCCAAAAGTTGTGTTCTCTCAAGAATATCTAAATAAAATGAACGTTTTTAAGAAAATTTCGTGACTTAAAAATGCAATAGCTTTAAAATTGCTTACTTTTACAATACCAAGAAGATAATTGTGTAATAATAAAATTGCTGAATATAAATAAAAGAGATTTAAAATTAAATTATCCTATTGCATTCTACAAAATGGCAATACTTTTACCACATTACCTCATTTACCTCACTATCCTTGGTGTGAACCTTACATTTATAAAGAATTTTTTTATTTTTGTTTATTAAATTTCGCTTTGTTATACATTTTTTCCATTAGTACACAACTTTCCCAAATTTTTTAATATAACGCAATAAAACAGGATATGGGGTACCCCAAATAAATTGAAAAAATAATAGAGTCTATGCATGTATTATTAATTATGTAGTACTCAAACTTTAAATTTAACTGTATCTAACCATACTACTATCTAAATGGGTTGACTAAGTTTAAAATTAACCTCTATGAGTAAACAAAATATTTTTAACCGAATTGATTTTATAAAAATATTGATTTTCATCACGGAATAATTTTTTGATTTCCACTCAGATACATAAACATAACAGAAACAGAAACATAACTAAAACAAAGGGTAGAAGAACTGTAAGATCACAAGTTCAAAGTTGGGAATTCTTCAAAATATTTAAGAAACTGTGGATTGTCAGCTTAGCACTGTCTGGAAGCTACAGCCACTTTCATATTTTATATGACGTTTTCACATTTGACCGTTAGAGACTTTTTTATATTTTGTGTTTTAGTGTGTTATGGCATAAATATGTATAATTTTAACTTCCTCTATTTCAAAATATTAACTAATCTGGGGAGCGAGACAGGGAGGTGCATGAGCCCCGTGGTGTAAGCCGCTGCTGATAGTAATAGGTATGAATCCTCCCTCAAAATGCCTTGTTTAAAATGTTATTTTTATATAATTGTTTCCCCTATTAATTTAATAATTTATATAAGAATTTTAAGTAAATTTCGGATTTAGTTTGCGAAATTGTTGTTTACGTCGGATTGAAAAACGTTAAAAAATTGCAAGAATAATTATTAATGTACGTTGATTAAAATATTGTTTAAATATTGGTAAATATTGTTTAAATATTGTTTAAGGTCTTGTTAATGACCTTGTTTTTACTTTTTCTTTAATCTTAAAATGTCTAATAACTTTATAATCATAAATAAAAGAGGTGATATATGCATTAAGCAAAAACCTGTTTTATGGAAGAATAATCCGTAATGCCAGCTTTACCCTCTTTATATGTTTGAACAACCCACATTTACATCACATCTATTTCCAGGCTGGGGTCCCATAAGTACACGGGGTTGTGTAACAAATGAGGCACATTACAGTAACCTGGCAACACCGCTGAACTGAACTTCAGCGACACATTTATCGTTCACCTTCAATTGCCTCCCGCAGTGTTAACCTCTTTATAAGTTTGAACAACCCACATTTACATCACCTCTATTTCCAGTCTGGGGTCCCATAAGTGCACGGGTTTGTGTAACAAATGAGGCACATTACAGTAACCTGGCAACACCGCTGAACTGAACTTCAGCGACACATTTATCGTTCACCTTCAATTGCCTCCCGCAGTTTTAACCTCTTTATAAGTTTGAACAACCCACATTTACATCACCTCTATTTCCAGTCTGGGGTCCCATAAGTACACGGGGTTGTGTAACAAATGAGGCACATTACAGTAACCTGGCAACACCGCTGAACTGAACTTCAGCGACACATTTATCGTTCACCTTCAATTGCCTCCCGCAGTTTTAACCTCTTTATAAGTTTGAACAACCCACATTTACATCACCTCTATTTCCAGTCTGGGGTCCCATAAGTACACGGGGTTGTGTAACAAATGAGGCACATTACAGTAACCTGGCAACACCGCTGAACTGAACTTCAGCGACACATTTATCGTTCACATTCGATTGCCCCGCAGTTTTCTCGGTTTAACATTTCTGCTATAACAAACAGTTCCTCAAGATATAAAAACATGTAAATATAAAGGATGATTTTGGTTTTTCAAAAGCTTTTCTTTATTGTTACCTATTTAGTCCACTAATTACTAATAATTTAGTAGAATTGTGTAACAATTAGAGTATATTATTAAATTACTTTTCTAAGCGCTTTAATTTACTAGTATTTATAACAAACAGTGTTTTTGTCAGAAACAAGAATCTAGTTCATCCTTACTTCTTTAATTTCATTTAATTTATTAACGGAATGGATCTTTTTACAAATTGGATACAAGAATTGCTTGGTAATAACAATAAAGAGAGTTCATGTTCATTGTGATTTGCGCTTTAAGATGGAAATTACAGGCTAGGCTAACAGTAAAACTGGTGCGTTTTAAAAATATCTAAAAAAAATTAAAAAATCTTCATATTCAGATTACACTTTTATTAACACATGACATTGCATCCTAAAAGTTAAAAGAAAAACCATTAATTTTCTTAATATATATATAAATGAATCCGTATTTCCCTTGGTCACGCAATAACTTGAGAATGAGTGCACCAAATTGAATAACTCTTGTTTTGTTGTGTTCGTTAATGCCAGGACAAGGTTTTTATAAAAGAAAACTTTTAATCCGATATAAGGGCTCTGTCCCACTGGCCTTCAAAGTTCCTTCAAAGAACAACCGATAAAATGTTGATAAGTTAGTTTATCAATAACAACATAACCATACAAAAACGATAAATACAACTATAATAACCATAGACTATAAGTAATGTCGGGCAAGCTAGTTAATTTATATTTGTTTAAATGAGAACGAATAAATAACAACAGCTAAATATGAATGTCTAGAGATATTGCTGGAATAGCTCATGAAAATTTGGAATAATAAACGGTATCAGGAAACTGACACATACTTTCTCCCTTTTAGCCAAACTTTAATGAAAAAAAGATTTTTTATTTACTAAATATAGAATATGAACTACAGATAAATGAACTTAAAATTGTCTAAAATAGTTGTTTTCAGAAATATTCACCAAAATCCCTTTTTAGGAGTACTATAGATTCCGTTGCTAAACAAAGAGATTTTGAGAGGGGAAATGCCCCCTTGTCCCCCCCAGGGTTATTAAGGGGCAACATATTTCGAACATCCTCTATTGGTCAATGCTAACTTGACCTGCATATCAAGTTTTAATTAAATTGATCAGTAAATACGAGAGAAATAGTAATTTATGTATTCCCCATAAGAATAACATTGGACAACGTACTGCGTTTACTGCTAAATGAAAATTTCAATTTTCTCCGCAACTAGCAATCGTAGAATAGTAATTCAAAATACAAATTTATTTATTTTTTTGAGCTCTTTTCAATGGTGAATATTAATCTTTTGCAGCACTTATGATTTTTCATGAAAAATCCAAAAAACTGAATTTTGGATGTTTTAAGTCCTGTAACTTCTGAACCCGAATTTTTCCAGAAATGCGGGTGGTGTCATTTTGTTGGAAACCTAAAGCTCTACAAACCACTAAAGTTTAATCAAAATCGTTAGAGCCGTTTTTGAGAAATTTGGATTTTACATGTTTTTTGGCGATTTTTGGGGGATAATTACCCTTAAAAATCAAAAATTCAAAAAAATGAAAAAAACGCCTGGAGATATCGTGGATTAGTACCTACATACCAAATTTCATAAAAATCGGTCCATTGGATAGGGCTCTACTCTGTACACATCCACACAGACACACACACACACACACACACACACGGACACACACACACACACACAGACAGACATCACGTAAAAACCACTTTTTTGGGTTCAGGGAGCACCAAAACGAATATTTCCACTAACAACTCAAATTCGAAAATTTTGACGAAAACAATACTTTCTCCATATACTATGTATAGAGGGAGAAAGTAAAAAACAAGAAAAAGAGCAACCGAGAAAATGTTGATAAGATAGTTTATCAATAACAACATAACCATACAAAAACTTTAAATACAACTATAATAACCATTAGACTATAAATAATGCTTAACAACAGTAATGAAAGTAGAAAAATAACAAACTATAAAAAACAGCAGTGGAACCAGTTAGTTGTGTTGGTGTACATTATAACAATGACAGTCAGTTCAGTTCAACGTCTTCTCAGACTGTAGAGACTGGTGCTACTCATGTCATACAATGATCCGTAGTATAGCCTGGAGAATGACTCTCTAGATCTTGTAACACTGGGTGTGCGGAAGATGATGTGTTCGAGCAGCTCAGGACTGTCAACCAGACCACTGATGCTTTCAAAAAGGAAAGTAGGTACACTCCGTCTAAATTCAAAGATAGGCAGGCTGAGATCATTGTGGATAATTTATCACAGTTTGGAGATTATTTAATTAGCTCAGTTACTTTGACAACACAGTTAATTGTATCACGATACGTTAGTTGTATTGCACATATATATGAATATCCTATAAGTCAATAAGTCTTTATGTGGCCATTCGATAGAAAAGTACAAAAAAACACAAAAGTACAAAAGTTTTATTGGCTACGCCAATAAAATACAGATCAATTGTACATCATGCAGCAAAATGAAAAAGGTCCATGCGAAAACATCATGCATAAGCCATGTTTAAAAATAAACTAAATTAAATACCTTACTTGCCTCGGCAGTGTAGGCATACACACTAGCTTACTTAATTGTAAATTTCCAATATCTACAGTATTATTGTGTCATATATTTTGACTTGAATTATGTCGTTGTTTATAGCCAATATTACTGAAATAAATGGTTATGAACAACCATAACATTCACCTAGAAGTCAAGAACAATAACCACACAGAATTAAATTTCTATTTTAATACTAGTGAAATTGCTGGTCTGTAGACCATTTATCTGAAAGCTGCTTGTTTATAGGGGTATGGGTGGTTTGATTAATTTGGTATTACAAGATCTGTTTGGGTTGGTTTCCTAAATACCCTAAACTCCACCTTACCTTTCATTTAATTACTTTAACATCTAAAAAGTGTATTATAAGCTTATTTTCAACCTCCATTTTGAACTTAATCTCTATTATTCCCCAACTCCCCCCTATAGTCATAAAAGATCATAACACAACGTTCCATTAGATAAAGGCGACTTGTCTAATGCTTGGTTTTACAATTTGTTCAACCACATAAACTTAACATGATTAGATCGTTCGAGTTTATGAGTGGCACTAAGCGATTGATGTATTTTTTGTTGAGTGAGGGTTTTCCTTTTAGGTATAGATAGAAGTGTTGTTTAACAACTAAATATCAAGTCTGAAGTTTGCTTGAAGTATTTCTCTTCAGCTAGCAAATGATGCTCCAATGTTTAATTCCCTTATTACGCATAAACTTCAAGACTTTCCTGGAGTAGTTAAGACAAATGACGTCAGATTAATCAGAGTTACCCCCTTCCTACATTTGACCAAATGCTCTCCTTTGTCTTGTTTGTTTTGTACCCAAAGTCTCACAATCTAAAAACTCTAACCTTTTGAATCAGTACATGACTGATATTATCTAAATATTTAGACTGGTAATTTGTTCCTAACACTATGCCTTCTGACGGCCTTCTTACCTACTTATATAGTATACTTAAATTTTAACCTTCCACCAATTAAAAACATAATCGTACTATTCACAAATAATAATCTTTCCTCTAAAATATAAATTTCATACTTATTTACCAAATCCATAGACGTATATAATCTGTTGTATGTTTCATGTTGAGATAAAAAAGATTATGTCCGTTTCTCGCCTCCACAGCCTCGGTTAAAGGAGGCGAATTCTTTCTAGTGCCCTTCCGTGGCATAGCCCAATCACTATCTTTGTGTCACACTTTTCTACTTTAATCCCCTAAACAAGAAGTTACTTCACCCAAAACGGCTTTCATGGTCATTTATTCAAAAAACAAATCGTAGTTGACGAGCCTTTAGTGCACTAATGCCCTGCTTCATCTCACCACATCCCTCCGACAGGTTAGTTTTTGGACTTGATTTTACAATGCTATCTATTAATGTTCGGTCGATACATTAGCAAGTCTTTGGAACAATAATTTGCACACGTGATCGTTCGACTCTTCTAAATTATTATAAATATTTGCTTCAACTTAAGAAACTTGGAATGTGATATTCTACTGGAGGTATTATCAAAGCATACAACAGCTGGATCGTATATTTTTGTATCGTTCTAATGAATCGGACATGTTCAATTAATGTACGGAAGTAAGCTACTATTTTATTATTATAAGATGATTTCGGTTAGTTGAAAAAGTAGGATTAAGGTTCTTAGAAGCCTCTGTACAGTTTATTTTCTGATCAAGTTTAAAAATCTGTCAAAATAATTACACTAATAAAAGTGTTAATGAAACAATTCATAAGAAGTTTTTAACAGTAAACTATACTACCAACATTTTAAACAAGATCATCACGAGTGAGACATGCCAGGAGTCTGCACTGGAGCACTTCATCTCCGCCCACAAGACATTAGAGTTTAGAGAATAACTCGCACCTGCAAGCAACGACCTCGACAACACGAGTGTCTTTATTTGATTTTTATTTTGGTCAACTTACATTATATATTGAAAAATACGTAGTTTATATGCTTTGTATACGATACGTCATCAATGCACAAGTTACACATTATTATTTATTTTAATATATAAAATACAAATACCACTGACTGACTGACTGACCTATCACGAAATACCCATAACTATTAAGACTACAGAGTTAAACTTGACATATAGGTTCCTATTTGGCCCTAGGTGCTTGCTAAGAAACGGTATCACCATAGTAGTTCATCGTAGTACCACGGGCTAACCCCAGAATGCAGCACACACAACTATCTTGGTTTATGCGGGCAGAGCTGCAACGGGTCGGCTAGTGTTACATAGTTAATGAAACGAAATACAATTATAATGAAGTGTCCCTAAACTCTTTTGGGATCCTCAGTATATTTTCTGACATAATTATTTGTTACAAATGGATTTTAGAGAGCCCATGAGTATTTGAAAGTTTTAAGTCCATGTCTTGATCGGAATGTAATATGTTTTTGCTATGATTGTTTATAAACCTGCAATAACTTTTTTGTTTTCTTTTTTTATGTTATTTACTAACAAATATTGGACATTTTTCAATGCTTTTGAAACCAGATGAAGGTCTAAAGTTGATTTTTATTTCTCAACCGTAGGATAGAGGATACTCAAAAACCAAGTTTTAAGAGTCTTCATTTTAAAGTATTTCTCTAAATAAATGCACACCAGTTTTCCAAATAATGCACTCCTAGACTAAAGCTATTGTGCTGGTGTAATACAATAAACCCCATTTGTAGATTAGTGGACCATTATTATGCAGCAGCCAGTGAGCCGTGGTACAGCACGGTCGGACTGACACAAACACGTGTAACCGGCGGTGAACACAGATCGGCATAGTGAATGCATTCGGCTGGAGCTGAACAAATGTATAATGTTCTCAAATTATAATGCTTGAAACTATTGCAAGGTGCGGTTCTCATGCTTTTAAATAGTTAAAATAACAAAATTCACATATTATATTATTAGAATACCCCCGTCACAGCAAACCTGCATACTCAGCGAATTTCCAATGGAGATATAAATGTCTTAATACTACATAAAGCCACTTACCAAGTTTCATAAAAATATATTCACAAATAAGCGATATATACAATTTTAATTATTCTCCATAAGAATAACATTGGGGCTGAGTACGCAGGTTTGCTGCAACAAGGAACACAAAAAATTGGTTTTTATGCTAATATCAATATAACTCAACTAGGTGAAGTCGTATACCAGTTTTTATTAATTTATGGTCATAATTAAGGGAGACAGAGCATTTAATTATTATACATAAGAATAACATGGGGCCTGAGTACGCAGGTTTGCTGCTACGGGAGAGTTATGCAAAAAAAAAATTTTGGAGCAAATATCAATAGACCTCAACGAGATGAAGCTGTATACCAAGTTTCGTCAGTAAACGTTCATAAATAAGCGAGATAAAAAAATTTTATTTTCCTCCATAAGAATAACATTAGACAACGTACTGTGTTTAGCACTTTCAATATCTCGGTAACCAATTGACGTAGAGGAATGATCGATATACCAAATTGTGTGTTTTTTTAAGCTGAATCGAATGGTAAAAACTAAAATTTGACTTTTTCAAAAACTATGTGTAAAAAATTCAAAAAACCCATTTTTGGGGTACAAAACCCCCCCAAAATACCCCTTCGGATAGGTCGATCTGTCTGGTTTTCGAACTTAGTCATAAGTGCTGCTTTACATGTTTATACCAAATTTCGTCAAAATCGGATAATTTTTACGAGAGTTATCGTGCTCACGGATACACATATATATATATATATATATATATATATATATATATATATATATATATATATATATACAGTATCGAACGAATGGTGTTTTTGGAGTCTGGGGACCTCAAAACGAAAAGTTATCATGGTCCCGGGCCTAGGTCTTACCATGCCAACTACGGTAATAGCTTCTTCCCTATAGGGGAAATTCGCTAAAAATCAATCAATATTGAAAATTACTCATACATACAGGGTGATTGAAAAGTAACTTGCACCCCCCGTTAACTTTTTAACTATTTGAGATATTTGAAATCGGTTTGCGGCAACCTTCTTGGATATGAGGGGCTACAATAATTATGGTTAGTTTTAAAATTTTTACCCTTAGGGGTAGTGGGGATGGGGGGTAGCTCAAAATTTTCAAATGGGAAGTATGGTCGACTTTCATATCATTTTATAGGTCTTGGTGAGACAAAAGAATTGACATAAAGAAAATAAAAATCGGACCACTAATAACAAAATGGTGCCCTTAAATGATTCAAATATAATCAACTAGGATAACAATAAGAAATAGTAAATTAATGTACCTTTTACTTTTCAGATGTTCAAATTACTCTCCTTATACCTCCATACAGTAGTACAATCTCTGTTCAAAACTTTCACCCAGAGATAAGAACTGAATATTAAAAGGAAAAAGTCAGAGATTACTGATAACAATATGGGGAGGTGGGGATTTTCCAGGCACTATTTACTAACCATTCTTATCTTATTAGCAATGATCTGAACTAAAAAAATTGCATGGAAACAAATTAAAAATTAATAAAATAATTATTATTATTTTGTTGACTACCACAAGAAATGCTGTTTAAGACGCGGCTTATTAAAGGTAATTTTTAGTTGCCATTTCGTAGTTAGTGGTCCGATTATTATTTTCTTTATGCCAATTGTTTTGTTTCATCAAGACCTATAAAATGATATGAAAGTCGACCATACTTCCCATTTAAAAAATTTTAGCTACCCCCCACCCCCACTACCCCTAAGGGTAAAAATTTTAAAACTAACCATAATTATTGTAGCCCCTCATATCCAAGAAGGTTGCCGCAAACCGATTTCAAATATCTCAAATAGTTAAAAAGTTAAGGGGGGGTGCAAGTTACTTTTCAATCACCCTGTATAATGAATCAAAAGTTCGTGTTTGCAATTCGATAATGGATATAATAATTTATCCGTTAGCAATGTCTTTAAAAGCAGCGCCATTTTTATTTCATTATTTGATCTTAGCCATCAAGCCGTACTATTTTGTATTGCTTTAATGGTAATTAAGAGATCTTAAAACAATTGTATTTATTATTATTTATCTATATTTATTTTCGAACACAATATAAAAACCAGGTTTTCTAATATACAGAATTTAAAATAGTTTTTCTTACTAAAATTCGCACATTTTGTCTTACCCGTAACAGGGTATTTTAATGTATAAATTGAACACTAAACTCTTACTCTTTGTCTGTTACTGTAAGTTAATGTCTTTATTACTTGATTTTAGGTTTACTTGCTGTAGTAGATCGTCTATAAACTTATTTGTATAATTTTCCTCTGTATGATTTAAACAAATTACCCTTGCAAATTAATACAGTTTTTACCTTTAGCCTATTTAAATGTTTAATATCAAAATATATAAATGTTATATCTTTAACCGAGAATATTTACAAATTTGTGCTTTTCATTTTCATTTTTATCTTAACCTGTTCTGAATAAATAATTTAGAGACAAATATAACGAACATTATTTTAAAATTTAAATTAATTCTCGACGTTTCCTTTGAGTATCTTTGAAAATATTATTTAAATTTCCGTATATTTTCCTACAAAGAATATGTACGTTCCTAGAAAACGTAAATACCGTAAAAAATAACCAAATATTTCGTGAACAACGATAAATAAAACTCCGTACAATTGTGTAAGGAAACCGTATGGTTGGTTGCGTCCCTATAATTAGCAGGTAATTGCAAATTTACTGAATTCATTCGTTATAGTGAGTGTTTAATTGTTGTTGGTCCTGCAAATGCAATATGCGTTGTTGAAGCACAATTGGTAAAATGAAAAAGTACCAGTACTTTGTTCAAAATAGACCCCCAAATAAAATATCTTATACACTATATTTTTAATTATAATAAAGAGTCGTTACCAAACAACACTGTTTTCTAAAAATATTCTGACACTCATCAACACTTATCATTTTGATTTAACATTTTATCATTTGCAAGAGCTTTCAAAACTAAAATTAATTGCGTGTTTTTGTTGAAATTTATTTTGAAATGGTTTCAATTTAATAATAATTTGTTTAAGAACGCCTACAAAATTTATATTTTACATCGCCACAATGTACTATGATACTATACAGCATGAAATAAATCGAACCTATGGAAAACAAGCAATAACCGCCGTTGGAGGATATGCCGTGAATCAGGTAGCGGATAGAGACTGATCAAGATATTTCTCTTTACTCCTAGCGCTGCAATCGTATCGCCATATTTAACTGGACAAACCTTATTCAGTTTAAACCCTTAGCTTTAATTTGTTACGGTTCAATTCATAAATACGACAGTTTAAGTTAAAATACACATAATAGCGTATTCAAGCATCCTAGGCTGAAACAATATTGAAACCCTTAAAGAATTGTTTTATCACGTATTTAATCTAGTCGCATAACCAAGGATTGACATTTAATGCCAACTGAAGAGAAAAATCCAAATTGTTTACCATTGTTTGGAAATAAGGGACATTTTGAAAACTGTGAAAATCATGTTTAGTATTAATCTTAAAGAGTATTCTTATTTGTTGGCCACCACGGTGCAGCAGTTAGGTTACTGAAATATACTTATGAGGAATCAAATAATATTACAGAAATAGCTTAAGACAATTTCAAACACGAGTTAAATAATTAATTGATAGTTCATTATTATAAGGTTCTGATAAAAAATATTTAATACGTTGAGCATCCGACTACTTTTTTTTATTAATATACTTTGGGCGTCCCCATTGACATAGAATCGGAAACAAAATATAAAAATACATTTTAAGGATGATAAAAAATAAGTCAAACAATAACAAAAATAATAAGTAAGTGAAGAAACAGAAGAAATAATTACTAAGTTAACTAATAAATGTGTAAACGCTTTTAAATTCTGGCTAATTTATCAGTAGTCAATTTACAACGCCGAGTATAAAAATTACTCAAGCGCTCGGGAATTGTTTTCAATTCCTCACGTTTCTTCTGGACCATTTACTCTGATTCCCATTAACTTGGAGTGTTATCGCATTTGACTGAAACTTTTTTCATCAGTTAACTTTTTTCGTAATTGTTTAAAAGTTAATAATTTCTCCATTTGTCATTGCTTTACTGCTAGTCCCCCAAAAATATGTTAAGGTCTTTTATCTGGCAGGAATAAGTTTATAAACGTCACATAACGAACAGTGAATCATGTCAATGTCGTTGGCCGAGCCATGTTGGAATTAACAAGCAAATATTTGCCATTATTTAGTACCTATGTCGTACTATTTAGTACTATCATTTAAAATATTAGTACCTCTCACGTAAATAAATTATTTAATTTAGTTAGTTCTCCGTATCATTTAGCCTATGTCGTATTGCTCAAAATCCTTTGAGGGACTAAAATGTAAAATACCTATATGTATTTAGTATATCTAAATAAGCTCTATCCAACGGTATAAATATTGTACTAATACATTATTCAATAAGCATATAATATTTAACATTAATTGTGTTGCGATGTTTAACATCTCATTAGGAAAGTGTGGGATATGACAAGGGATATTGTAAGGGAGAGTGTGGGATAAAGTGGGATTTTTTGTATCAGCGCGTGGGATATATTTACCACTGAGTGGAAACACTGCATCTTTGTTTATAAATCACAGAAATGTAAACCTTTTTTCAATTATGGAGTTGGATATATTTTGTTCCATCCATTTTTTATTTTGAAATAGTTTAAAATGTGAGTGTTATGTAAATTAAAGGTGTTTTTTCGTGTTAAAAACAATACTTATATCTATTTAGATTTATTATTACTTTATTTTTTACTGGAAAACTTCGATGTAAAAGCTAAGTGTTTGGACTAGTGATGATAAATTAATACAATAAGTTTTGGAATTTTTGAATTACTGGGTCAGTATAACTCCTTACACGCCTTAACTGTGATTGATAATCAAGAGTGTTGTAGACCTAAAGTTGTTTCTTTTCATTGTAAACAAACTACTCGATGACAGACTTACTAAACGATCATACGTGCAAACTATCCTTATTACACTTTATGTACACCAAATGATGTCCCCTCGTTTGATACGCCGCCCTCCTCAACCATAGACCTTCACCACACCGGCAAATTTTCAATGTTATTATTTACGCCTTTTTTGTAATTTTAGAAAATTTTCAACGATACCAAAAATTGTTGTTACTTTTGTTTAACCCCAGCCTTAGAGCTCCGCCTCATTGGCTTTAAAAGTTGCCATGTTAAATTTATGGAGGAAAAATTATCCTTGGGTCAGCACTCGGGAGTTCGGGTTGAGTACTAGTAGCTGGTCTGACAGACGTTCTTCTGTCCTAATGTCATTGAATTTGTTTTACGTCAAAGATTCTCGTTCTTTTTCAAGATGAGCTCGTTAGCTACGCTCACTCGCCTATTTTAATATAGAGCTTGCTTCAGTATTGAAAAAGGGTTGCCATTCAAGTAGATTTGTTATTTCTATAACAAATATATGTTTATATGCTTTTCAAAGATGTTTAGATATCATCCTTATAACCGCTGTTTGATGTAACTAAATAACTAAAATACAAACCCGATTTGGTTTTATGTGTTTAGGTAATGAAAATCACTTATTAATATCCATGACGACGTTAATATAACTAGGCAGCAATACGGATTTTGGCAATTTGAAATTTAATTAATTGCACAACGCCATCTGTAGAGCCTGATATAAGCATAGGCTATATTATACAGATCAAAAAGGAAAGTTGGCCGGGCTGGTAAGGGCCCGCACTTTCATTTAGGGTGTAGGACAGGGCCTATACCGATCCTAAATTCAGCCCTGGCCGTATGTATGCAGAACTCCAAACATGCTAAAATCCAGAATCATTGTCCCTGTCTCGTGCCTAAGAGTAAGAATGTGTTATAGTCAATCAATACAAATACTGAATTATTTTTACTCAATTCTATCCTACACTAATATATGAGTAAGTTTTGCATGCTCGGTTGCTTGGTTGATTGCTTGCAACTCTGATCTCAAAAACGGCTCCAACGATTTTCTTGAAAAATAACTAATGTTTCCTTCCAACTACTTTTGTTGGGAAACCTGATATCTGGGATAAAAATAAGTTCTAGACATTTTCCAACCCCAGGAAAAATCAAATAACGTAAAAAGCCACTTTGAAAACTAAAAAATTCACATTGGGCCTATGGAGATTAAAATAATAGGAAAAGAGTCATAACAGCTGTCAATCAGCAAAATAATCAATTAGCAAAATCTCAAAGTTACACTCATATAGTTTAAGTAATACCCGGAGCTGTGTATTTGAAACATATTGTCAATCTGCAATAACAATGGCATTATTGGGTGTCAATGTGTTGTTACCAAGGTGTCGCGGTATACAGTGAGTACAACATTTTATTTGTAACGGTATTTACATGAGGGCATCCTTTTCTACGATAGTAGAAACTACTCCTTATATTATATGTCATTATGGAATTTAACAACAGCTGTTAATAAAAAAAACATAGTACAGAAGCAAGAACAGATGATTCAAGGTAAAATCTAGAAGGGCATCACTATATAAACTTATAGAAATATGAGTTGGATATTGACCAAATAATATTTGTGCTCGATTCGAGCAACTAGATTCGCTTCAATCTAAAAATATTACTAAGCCTTTTTGTTTTTTAACTGTGTTTTCAAGTTACAATAACATAGGCAGTGACATAGCCATCAATGGACCAAAGTTCAAATAACTACGGTTATATAAAAAATATCCTGACTGATTGGATCATGTGGACGTTGTAGTTCTCCATAATATTCTGTATTGTTTTGTACACCCCCCCCCAAAAAAAAAACAAAAACAATTTCAAAACATTATAATATTTAAAGTTATAAGAAAGAGGGTCTGGGGACGAGTAACTATACTTGAAGTAATCGGCTTAAAGAACAATATTTTATCCTTTTCAATGTTTAAGCGTTCCAAACAACTTACAATAAAAACGGGGGGCCTGGGGGGTACAGCCCCGCAGGGAGACCAAAGTAAAAAAAAAACTAAGTCAATAGTTCTTGGCCTGACTGATTTATCTGACCTGACTGACTGACGGATTCTGGACGTCATTGTCCTCCAAATGATTTATATGTTTGTATTTTAACATTATTTTGAAAGTACTACAAAAATGTTTGATCTGGGTGGTGTGGCCCATCCGATGGGTGGAGCAGTTATACTTACTGTGTGTTGCTTGAAGGATTTCAAATTTGATTTAAATATTAAGGATTTTAAAACCAATTTAAACCTTATTTTTCTTCGAGTTGCATATTTAAATCATATTGAAAAACAAAATAAAGCTACAAAAATTCAAATAACTATTTCAATATCACCTGGAATGACAGACCTCATTGTCCTCTCCAAATGTTGCATCTATTTTTGGGGCGTGCCCCCCCACGTTTGAGACCAAGGGGGCGAGTAAATACTCTGATTATACTTGGTCTGGCTGACTTACTAATTTCAGACCTCATTGTTCTTCAAGATCTTTGTAAATTTGTGTGAAATACACTGTAAAGTCGAAACAACAATTGAGTTCTCATGAGGTATTGGTGATTTGAAACATGTTTTCGTAATGACAGCTGAGCTCATACACTTACGGGATGACAGAGTGTACTCATCAAATTCTTTTTAAAGAAGCTTTAGGATTGATTGTAGTGCCCAAGTGAAAGCTATCGGAAGCTTTTTTGGTGCAATATTGCTAAACTAGAGACCGCCCAATGGTCGGAAATCGACCAAATAATTGAAATTTTATTTTAATACCTGGTGGGTTCTAGTGTACTGATTTCTCTCCCTCTCATTCCCATCCCTCCCCCACCCTTCCCAACAGGTAATATTTTAAATGTAGAGTTAAAACAGATATCTACAGAGGGGCGTTACCATTAAAGTAATCAGTACCCTTTTTATTTATGCCCCGAAACCTCTCCACCTCATCCTCTCCCCGTCACTCATCATCCTCCCCCCCTCATAAACAGGTTTAATTATTTTTAATGAAGTGTTAAAACGGATAAGAGAAGTTGTTACCACTCCAGTAGTCAGTAATATTTGTTATTTAAATTAGTCCTAAATTATCTGTTCTTGCCGTTGTGGAGATAAAACGGATAAGGGAATGGTGTTACCATTCCAGTAGTCACTAAAATGTTTGATTTATTAATTATCTGTTCTTGCTGTTGTGGAGTTAAAACGGATAAGAGAAGAGTGTTACCGTTCCAGTAATAAATAGCCCATTTATTTATGCCTTAAACTCCTCCATCTCATCCTCTCCCCGTCACTTATCATCACCCCCTCACAAACAGGTTTAATTTGTTTAATCTAATGTTGAAACGGATAAGAGAAAGGTGTTACCATTCCAGTAATCATTAGCCTTTTTATTTATGCCCGAAACCTCTCCACCTCATCCTGACCACGTCTCTCGTCCTCCCTCCCCACACAAACTGGTAATTTGTTTAATGTGGAGTTAAAACCGATAAGATAATGGTGTTTCCATTCCAGTAGTCAGTACAATGTTTTATTTATGAATTTTCTGTTCTTGCTGTTGTCCTACATATTTATTTGAATAACGCAGCTGCTTATTAATGGAAATGAAAATTATAAACAAATACGAAAAGCAGAACGCATGTTCCCATAAGGATAACATGTACATTTGAAAGCGAAAAGGGCATCGCCCTGCATGTCCAAATACAACACTATTTACATTCGACATATCTCCTAATAGTTCTAAATAAGTGTGCCAAGTTTTATAATTCTACGATGCCGCACATCCGAGAAATCGGTACCACGAAAATTTCCTTAGCTGATTAATATAAATAATTTCTTTATTAGTATGATACGTGTTGCTACAACTAAACAGGATAAAGATCTATATACAACAGGTACGATGTTACAAACTGTGAAAAACATCATGGGAATCACTTTACTCAGTTTTCCAAAACAACGGGAAATATACATTAAATATCTATAATATTTTAACAAAACATTTGAAGAATCAAAATCTATACAAACTTGCATTTTCGAATGTAATTTCCATGAGTAAATCAAAATAAATATTTATTTTCTTATAGCAGACGCCTAAAATATGGTGACCAGTAAATAAAAAGCAAACTGGCACTTTAGTCCGCATGTGTTTGGTTGCTATGGTTATGTTTGGTCAAAGCTGCCCCGTCATTGGCCAGGCAAGGCGCTACGGGTTTCCACTAGCCCCAACAGGTCCCACTAGAGTCAATTGTAAAGCTACTTTAATTTGACTGTAGGACAACTAGCGTTACCCGTCGTCGCGGCTTCCACGCCCACTAAATAGCGTTAGTAAGATATATGTTAGCCGACTAAGAGTCGCGCCAAGGCAGCAATTTCAAAGACGCCCTACGTTTTTCTGGTGATCGTTTGCTACTTTTGGACATAGATCTTACAGCAGTAGCTCGTGTGCAAGCTTCAGCTTCCTCAATAGTTTCTGTAGATTACTGCTCTGCCATAGTGCCATTTCAGTAACTCTCAAATTGAGCCTGCCGCTGAGCTTGCTTTTCACGTCGAAATTGCTGTTCTTCTGGCGTTTCTTTTGCTATGTGTGCTGCCTACCATAAAGCTTTTCATTTGTGTTTCAAGTTTCTTGACTTCTAACCACTTTAATAAATCGGGCTTTTTCAATCTTTGAGACAAACTTTATTTACGGTTCCCCGGCATTATTGTGATACAGATACAGGTACCTTCGTGGTTAAAGGTGCAACAACAAAAATGTAAACCAAAAATAAACAAATAAATGAACTCAAAATATAAAATGCAGAACAACTGTTTTAGTTATAATCTGATCCAGTAAATGTTAATGCCCAAGAGATTAAAATGGAAAGTTTAGTAGTATTGGGACCAAACCATAAAGGAATTTTAAAACGTGAATAGGCCTATATGTTACTTTAGGATATTAGCAATCTTGCTACCAAATCAGCTAAATCGGTTTAGTAGTCAGGGCTTGATTGAGCCACAAACTAATAACAAACATACAAACAAACTCACAAACTTTCATATTTATAATATTAGAATGATTAGTATGATAGATGGTACTTCAAATTTTGTCGGTTGTCTTTCATCTCTTAAATCTATAACATATTTTAGTAGACACGTTAACGTATGCTTGCGGACCTTTGCAAAGCTCCTTAGTTTTATAATATATAAATTCAAATTTTCTCTAAGTACTTTTAAATACAAGTAAACTGTTGAAATCATTAGTATTTGTACTCGTACATTCTCACATGTGTAATCTTTCTCTGTCAGATTACAATATAAACAAATTATAATTATTTAGATATGTTGCATATGGTCTAGACATGTGTTGCCCTATTGTAAAAGTGTAAGTTAAATAAGGTGTAGGTTAACAAAAGCTAAATACGTAATATGTCTAATCATATATATCTTTAAAAATTCAGTCTTCGTTCATCTTCTTACGGGAAGAATGAGCGTACACCTAGTAGAAACATTACTATCAACTCCAATCATAAAGGAAAAAGATCAATATTACTGTTTTTTTAAATATTTTTCTCAGAGCTTGTGTCAATCAGAGTATTTAATTTGTAATTGTAGCCGTCGTACGTAATGTTTGTCGGTTTTGGACTGATTGACTCTAAAATAACGTCTTATTTATTCTAAATACAAAGAAAATTCCATGGACAAGCCCAGCCAAAATTTCCATATTTTTCATGAAAGAATTTAATTTTTGGTATGTAATCTATCGTTTCTATTTCTAAAATAAAACAATAATTCAAATATTGCAATAATATTCCGATTACATAAATATAAATAACTAGTGGCTTGAAGTAACTAACCTTGCTCCAGTACTCTGCCTCAACTGATTTTCTTTTACTCTTTACGTGTTGATGAAAATAAAACAGTTTAAGTAAAAACACATATCAGTTCATAAACAAAGTAGACACGGAATCACATATTTAAATGTAAACAAAGCAAATGTTTTTAAATTCCCATGCTTTTCTTATGGGGGATGTTTTACGTTATTTCTCGTTCGCTGGTAACTTTTTTTGAAATACTGCTTTCCCGAGTCCCTGGGATCAAGGCCTTTAATTTGACTCGTCTCCCATCACCCTGCGATTTGACAAACACCCACAATTTTGATTTAACAATTCGCTTACAGAATTATATATCTATAATATTATAAAGAAGAGGTGGTTTCTGTCTGTCTGTCTGTCTGATGTTCCGGGTGAACACAAAACCTACTGAACCGACTGGGCTGAAACTTTACACAAAGGTAGATCTTGAACCCATGCAACACATAGGCCTATTCACTCCCTTAAAATCCCCTCGGGCTACGCCCCGTGAACGTCCTAAGATGCAATGTTTACATTTCAGAAGAAAGTAAACATTCAGAAACTGCAGTGTGAACAGCTGTGGATACTTCCATTTGACAGCTTACAGAGCAGAAGCAAGAACAGCTGTTTCAAGCTAACTTACCTTTCTACCCCGTGCGAAGAACGGGTACATTCAACTAGTAAAGATGTAAATAAGCAGTTTTACACCTTACCACACCAATATCAGGAAAGATTTTTTTCAGGGACATAAGAGTTTGAAGTATTTGCTTTTAAATAAAATATCCTTCAGGTGGCATGACAGACATAAAGTATTTCGTGAATTTAACTGATAAATTACAGGATCTTAGCCTAAGCCACATCCAAGTTCTGCAATTTGTTTCCAAACTTTGTGCAATCTGGATTATTACGTTACGTTTGCGCCGTAAATTGTGAGTTAGTGTCCACAGTTGCCGTTAAGACACCCAAACCAATATGTCAGTATGTCCAACAATTGAAGGAAAGTCAAACTGCATAAATAAACAGACATACATTGGGATTATACATATTTCTTTACAATTAAATTATTTCATGTAACTAAGTTATTTATAAAGTGTAAACTGGATGTTGGAAGATAGAAGATGGTTTTGGGGCGAGAAGATGTAATACAGAAGTACACCTTGCATGCTCCTATTAGATCTTACAAACAGAATTTAGTGGTTTAGTAAATAAACAAACAAAAATTAAGTAAGGTATAACAAGGAATTGTGCTATCGAAGGTCATCACATAGTAACGATCAGAAAAATATTTATAATAAACAGATGAATTTTTACTTCTGCAAGATATATTTAGACCCGCAAAACAATATTGACATTTAAACTAAGATTCAAAGAAGTATTCGCTAAAATGCGACAAACTCATCTCCAAACTGGACGGTGTTTCCAAGTTTCCATCAAATCGGCCATTTGTTACACTTTTCTTCCTTGCAGATTCTAGAGTAAAATATGATAATATACATTTTATTAAATTAAATATACGAGTTTTACATATAATGGAACTAGTTCAAACCGTAGCATAATCTAAATTATATTCCTTGTTAAATATGTGTTTCACAAAGTTTTTTAATGGAACAAGTCTAGAGTGATGTGGGTTACACAAAAACTGGTTAATCTTGGCTTTAGTTAAATCAAAGTTTTACTGTATATTATAAGCTTGTGCAGACCCATAAATGTTAGGTCAAAACATAGCTACAAATAGATTAAACATTACTATGGAACTATAATTATGCTATAATTTACCAGTGATGCAGTAATCATTACAACTATTATTAGTCAGTTAAAATCAATCAAACATCTATACCTTCAGGCCAGCATCTTAAAACCGATTAGCTCAGTAACTGATATACAGAGTGTTTTCAATATAAAAATGCATTATTTAAAACTTCTGTGCATAATTTTACATTCTAAAGGATAGCTATTCAGATATAAATAATCAGTTATCGAATCCAGTCCAAATAACCAGGGAATTTTCAAACACAATGACAACGCTAAATACTTTAAAGCCGCAGGGAACCAATATCCAGTATGTTAAATAATTCAAACGTTCAAAAGCACCCAACCCCATAGCTGAAATGCAGTTATTGCTTGTTATTTTTCAAAATTAGGTATTCTTTGGGAAACTGTTTTCTTAAGTTATGTCAAGTTTTAATACAATTTTAAAGTCTAACAATCTCAAGACTTTGCCACGTAAGAGAAGCTGAAAAAACACATTTTAAAATTTTTATGAAATAACGATAACTATTATGGACTTTAAAATGGTTATGCAGGTTTATCTAGTATGATGATTTGTGTCAATAATGTCATTAAGTTCAAAAGGAGAACCTTAATAAGTATTTTTTTAGGTCGTATGTTTTGTTTAGGATTATCCTAGTATTGTTAAAAATTACGATGGAAATATTACTAGGTATTTCAAGGATTTGATAGGATAGGTTGATTTTATGGAATCCTGAATTTTTAGAGAATTATGTTAACATTCTTGTGGTTTTATTAACGAATATCAATAGCCGTATTATGAGAAAGGAATAAAGATGAAATGTGACTTTATAATTTCGGTCGACTTTGTCATAGATAGGTAAAATCTGCCCCTAAATATCCGGCACAGAAGCAGTATGTATGTATGTATGGTTCGATCTGTAAACAAAGGACCTAATTAAAAACCTACTATTATAAACATTACCAATTAAATTGGTTTGTTGTTTGTTATTTACAATTATGTACTTCTACTATTGCAAAAATCATCCTTTAAAACTTACTTTGATGCAAGAAAAAGTTAAAAATAAAAACAAAGCATGGTTTAACTTTAACACTTTATTTTATATTAAATCTTAATTACTTATAATTAACTGAATTTTACGTTTTAAAAACTATTGAAAACTTTTTATCTTGGGTAAAAATTGTTATTTTTGAAGGGTTTATAGTAATTAGGTGGAAGGGATAATCTTAGATTTTTATAGTGGTTATTGTACGGGAAAAATACAGTTACGAGAAGATATTTCAGATCCAACTAATATGTTGACATTAAACCCTTCAGGCATAATATGTTCATTAACAGCTATTTCCATAAATAAACTTTTTTTCTCAAAAGAGAAAATAATATATAAAAAACCCATCTCTATGTTCTGCGATCCAAAGATTTTTGTTCTGTAGAGTGACAATATTTATGTTTATTTAGGGGTTTATATCGACGCTTCACTGTGTCGTTCAGAGAACTTAACTGCTAAATTTGGATTCTTAGAAGCAAACAATGACTCAAAGAATCGTAAATATATCCTGTTAGGAAAAATCTATTTAGTAAAAGCACTTTTGTTTTGTTTGGTGTCTTTAGTTCATATTTAAAATGATTTTTCTATTACAACCATGGCGATATACAATTGTAATTTGTCTTTTTTGCTTATCCAGTACGACATTTTGACACTTTTAATGTTTACATTAAAGTGGACAGACCCAGTGGTACAACAGTGTCAAGAGGTAACATCGCTCTGGTTCCCGGTCACGGAAGTCTGCAGTAAGGGCCAACTGCATTGTTTACCCAGCCGTCGGCAACCCAGCACGGAATGGCGAATAGCCTTACACCCTCCACCCTCCGTACCTCAACCTGGTGCGTCAACAGTATTGACACTTACAGACCCAGTGGTACAACAGTGTCAAGGGGTAACATCGCTCTGGTTCCCGGTTACGGAAGTCTGCAGTGAGGGCCAACTGCATTGTTTACCCAGCCGTCGGCAACCCAGCGCGGAATGGCAAATAGCCTTACCCCCTCCACCCGCCGTACCTCAACCTGGTGCGTCAACAGTATTACCACTTACAGACTTAGTATTTGTTTATTTAAAAGATGATTAAAATCTACAGATAAATAGTTTTCAATGTAAATTTACATGGATGGTTATGTATATGATTCAGGGAACTGTTTTATAAATGGTAACTTATGCTAGGGGAGTGTCTTAATGCCGAGACCTTTTTCTTGTTTGATGTTTAATGTAAAAATTGAAAAAATGATGCTATCATAGAGAAGGGCTTAAACAAACAATTCAACAATGTAATAAAGGTATTCCTGCTGCATATCACCTTTTCCAAAAGTTATACTGTATATTCGTGTTTGTCTGAAACCACATGACAAAAAATCAGTGATAGGTCCTCCATAGGTCATACGAGAAGCTTCTTCTAACATCGAGTATGCCCCATGGAACGGGGCAGGAAGATAGCTGTGTAAGGCTCTTTCACACAGTTGAGACATCTAGAATAGTTTTACGTTATGGAATAAAAATGCCATTATTACTTTCAAAAGTTAGCTTTAATAATGTAAAATTTGTTTAACGAATTCACTATGGAATCTATATGTAGAACATTTGTTAAGAATTAAAATTATTGTCCTTTGTGTTTCCTCCTTGACGACTTTCTAAAGTGAAATATATTATGTTCAAATTCATACGGAAAATGTATTATTTTCATATAATTTATATAAAAAAAAAACTAATAATGAAAAATAATTACTAAAAATTGAGATGTCGTGTACTCATTAAAGTTCATTCTAAAGCCGTAATTAAAAGAAGATCTCTCTTATGATTAAAAATAGACTGTTAGATTTCTAAAATAATTTAAATAAGCATTTTTAAAGTACATTTATAGCTAACATAAAATAGTAACATTTCTTTGTTATGGAATTGAATTAAACTTAACAACTCTGCTTGTGCTACGATTGCAACATGGTACGTTGTAAAAACAATCTAATATATCAAGCCTGTTGACAAATTAAAGTACCGATTGCCATTGTGTGAAAGGCAGCAATTTGATTGTAGAGGACAGTTTTGATCTAGGGAGAAATATTAATAACTTACTACGCATAGATTTAATTATTTTATGAATATACCTTGTACCTTTAGCCTATTACATGTTTTTAAAATGTAATTAGTTTTGAAGCTTAGACCTTTTTAGTAACAGACAATATTGTGGTTTTGAAATAATTCCAAACTTCGTACGATTGTTGTGACTAACAGCCAAACGTGTTTGGCACAATCATTAAGTTTTGGAATATAGACATACTACATCTAAATAAGTAAAATCTGGCCTGTTTCTTAATTGGTAGTGTCGTGGAATTTGTAAAAGAAGCAATAAGTTAAATTTTGAGGTGCCCATGTTCACTGGACAAACGTTCACTGGAAGGTTTTAGGAAATTATATTATCATATATAAATAAAGTTGATTGTCATAGTCTTACAAGTACTTTAGAGTAAGATTTAAATTCTCCACATCAGTGAAAAATATAACAAATATTTTAATTTCAGGTATTTAAGTATTATTTAGTAATAGCTTTTACTGGTTACATTTATTTGTAATAAAAAATATGACTATTATGTGTGACACATAATTAGTTTTCTCGCTTGTTAGTTTAAAAATATTCTTATTGTTTACAACATTAATCAGATTACTGTATCCTCTATCCTATCGTGAGCTTAAAATTTAATTTAAAAGCTGTTTTGCAAAATTGTTCATATTTTGGAATTCTAATATTGCTAACCCAAGTTGGATAACGCATTCTTTCATCCCGCCTTATTCATAACTTGATTCATAAAATGATTCTCGTAACGTTTGTGGGAACTACAGGCCCGTATCATTGTTATCAACCTTGTCAATAATTACAGAAAAACTAATGAAACAAAAATTAATGACTTTTTTTGCTGAAAATTCATTTCTTTAGTGAAAATCAGTTTGGATTTAGGGAATGGGTAAATACTAAAGTTTTCTTTTTCATTTTGTAGGAATGGTATCCGATGGTTTAAATAAAAACTAGTGTGTTGCTGGGTTATTTCTCGACATAAAAAAGGTTTTTGACGCCGTCATTCATAATAAGCTAATGGACAAATTGTACAATTGTGGGGTGCGAGGTGTAGCATATGATTGGTTTCATGACTATCTTAATGAAAGAAAACAGTGTGTAATAGTAAATGGGGAATCCAGTTCATGGGGAATTAAACATGGCGTCCCTCAAGGTTCCGTGATGGGCCCTATCTTATTTACAATTTATTTGAATGATCTTTGTAGTGCTCGGCTGCAAGGAAAAATAACATCTTTCGCAGATGACACTGCACTGTGTTATGTTAACAATGAATTAAGAGATGTAGCTGACTGATAATATGAATATGGACTTAGAGGCACTGAGTTGGTGGTTTGCTAGTAATGATATGGTATTAGTGTTGAAAAAACTAACTTTGTACATTTTAATTTAAGAAAATAAGCTGATTTTACACATCGTATAATTTACAAATGTCTGAAATGTTTATGTGGATGCTCAGTAGGCAGTTTTTATTGCACTGAGGTAAAAGAAGTTCAAAAAGTTAAATATTTGGGTGTAATGATAGACAGTGAAACTAAGTGTAAATGTCATGTAGATTATTTAAAATCTAAATTAAGTAAAACAAAGAATTTTTTATTTTCTTAGTGATGTGTGTAGTGTACATATTTTACGGGTGTTTTATTTGTCTTTAGTACACAGCTGGATTATGCAATTTCATGTTGAGAGGAATATATAAATCTAACCTTAGCTTATTAATTAAAATTCAGATACATTTATGGAGAATCATATGAAATTGTAATAAGACTAAGCATTCAAAACCTTTGTTTTTGAGATTTAAAATATTGCCTTTAAGAGCAATGTACATTTAAATACCCCCGTAGCAGAAAACCTGCGTACTCAGCGAATTTCCAATGCATATATATGTATCTTAATACCAAATAAAGCCACATACCAAGTTTCATCAATATACATTCATAAATAAACGATTTATGACATTTAAATTATTCTCCATAAGAATAACATGACGGCTGAGTATGCAGGTTTGCTGAAGCAAGGAACACAAAAAATGGGGTTTTATACAAATATCAATATAACCTATGTAGATAAAGCCACATACCAAATTTCATTAATTTATTTTCATAATGAAGGCAGATAACACGTTACTTATTCTCCATAAGAATAACAAGGGGCTGAGTACGCAGGTTTGCTGCTACGGGAGCCTTTGGTAAAAAAGTTTTTTTGAGCAAATATCAATGGTCCACAACCAGATGAAGCCGTATACCAAGTTTCATCAGTATACGTTCATAAATAAGCGAGATATAACATTTTTATTTTTCTCCATAAGAATAACATTAGACAACGTACTGTGTTTAGCACTTTCAATATCTCGGTAACCAATTGACGTAGAGAAATGATCAAAATACCAAATTGTGTTTTTTTTTAAGATGAATCCAATGGGAAAAACTAAAATTTGACTATTTCCAAAATGATATGTAAAATATTCGAAAAACCCAATTTTGGGGTACAAAACCCCCCCAAAATACCCTTTTGGATAGAGCGATCTGGCTGGTTTTCCAACTTAAAGTCATAAATTTTGCTTTACAAGTTTATACCAAATTTCATCAAAATCGGATAATTTTTACGAGAGTTATCGTGCTCACGGACACATATATATATATATACAGTTTCGAACGAATGGTGTTTTTAGGGTCTGGGGACCTCAAAACGAAAAGATCCCGGACCTAGATCTTACCATGCCGACTACGGTAATAGCTTCTTCCCTATAGGGAAAATTCGCTAAAAGTGGCAAAAATATTCCATACCACAAATGGTTATGAACCCGATATTGATAGCAATAGAATAGACCTTAATAAACTCAGAACTGCTAGGAATTTCAATGTACCCAAGTCTAGCAATGTTTTATAAAAACCTATAGCTTCATAGCGCCAAAGGTATTTAATAGTATTCCTGTTAAAATAAGACAACTAAATACATGCACTAGTTTCTTGGAAAAATTAAGGTTGTGGTTATTGAAAAATAATAATGTGGAAGAGTTGCTTATAATAATAACATAAAATACGAGGGTTAAATTATTGGTTTAATTTAATCGATTAAAGTTGTTATTATTTTTGGTATTATTAATCATTGTTAATAGTTCTTGTTTTTTGTAATTGTTTCTCTTTAGGAAATCATGTTATATTGGAAACTAATTACCATAAAAAGATTGTTGCTCATTAGTTCTCACTTAGCTTTTATATATTAATGTAAATCCTATTAATTGTATGTAACAATTTTATCTGTTGCAAATAAAAGTTAAATATTGAAATCATTATTTAGTTCAAACCATCATGGTTTATTTCAAAAAAACTTAGCAGAAGGGATGATATTTAAGCTCCTCTTATCTTTGTTTAGATCGCTTTTATGTTCAATTTAATCTGGAGGGTGTCCCCTTATCAGGCAATGCCTTAGAGACCCTAAATTTATTTTCTCCTTTAACAGAAAGAGTGTTTTATTTATGAGAATATCATTAGTGAATTTCCTTTGGAAAGAGAACTATTAGCATGACCCGCACGGTGAAACTTAAGCCCGGGACCACCATAGAATTTCCTAACGTGACCCCTGAACACGTTTTGATGGGTCGTTCAAAATTGTATATATATATATATATATATATATGTATATATATATATATAGACATATATATATATATATATATAGACATATATATATATATATATATGTGTGCAGGCACTCTAGCGGTCGCATTTTTTGTCCGATTAACTTCAAATTTGGTAGGGACGTTCCTTTCTGTAATCAGTTGGACGAGTCAATTGGGAAAAACAATCGGAAAACTCTAAACCCTTTTTTTGGGGATTAATCTTTCAAATTTTGGGTTTTTGGGCCCAAAAAGGGTCAGAAAAGCCCCGGATGTAAAATTATTGCATGTAAAAAGATGGGAATTAGTGAGGCGAAACTTTTAAGCTCTCTCTCGTCATTCTAGCATAAATATCCACCGAGTTATTGAAGAAAATGTGTTTCGACTAAACACAGTATTCAAATTCAAATTCAAATCATCTTTATTCATCGAACAGTATTACAATACATTGAATAGTGTCAAGAATATATATACATAAGGGCCTTATCACTAAATTTTAATTTACTCCATTTTAATTTTTTATTATTATTTTTTTTTAATTTGACTTTCATAAGGATGTAACAATTAATGTTAAATAACTTTTAGTCAAAGTTTATAAACATAATTTATGTTGCATTTCTTAGATCCCAAAAATCCTCAAGAGAATAAAGGGATACAGTGAGCAGATATTCCTTCAGAGTTTTTTTAAAAACATTAAAGTTATTTTCATTTGTTATATTTTTAGGCAAACTAAATAAAAACTTAGTGCCAATAAAACTAGTTTTCCTCTCAAAAAACTTTAATTTATTTTTTCTACCTGCCTGTTTTTTCTTAAATTATAATTGTGAAAATTTGTATCATTGGTTTGAAGGTTTAATTTTTTCACATGTAATATTGTTTCAAATATGTACCGGTCATAGACAGTCATAATACCTAATTTAGAAAAATATGGCTTTACTGATTATCGATTTTTAATGTTAAAAATAATTCGGAGTGCTTTTTTTGTTGACGAAGAATCTTGTCTAAGTTTTTTTTAGTGGTTCCGCCATATATAGCTATACCATAAGACATGTGTGAATTTATCAAAGCAAAATAAATGGTTTTTAAGGTCTGAATATTGCACACCCTTGACATTTGTCGCAAGGCGTACAGACCAGTTGCCATTTTACCTACTACATGTTGAATATGCTTATCCCAGTTCAAGTGTTGGTCCAATATCAATCCAAGAAATTTGGTGTGCTCTACTTGGTTCAAGTGTGAACCATCAATGTAAACGTTTGGTTGTAATGTACGTTGTCTTATGGGGGTTTTACACTATAAAAGCCTGTTATTCCTTTGTTAGAGTACTTTTATCATCCCCAGCAACTCACGCCGATTTTCAAGCCTGCCTGGACCTTCTCCTAGCATTATAATGCGCAAAATTTATTCCTAGCTTTGCAGGTAAATGAAACCAGAAGCATCAGAACAGCCAAAAAATCAATGTTTTCAGATTTTAATAAAAATTGGAATACATGCATGTTTTTACACATATTTTGAGTTTTAAACTTTTTTTGTGGAAATTCACTTCCCTCACGTCAGCGTGCTGCGTGCGAACTCGTTTTAAATTAGTTTTATGTTGATTTTATACCAAATTAAACATTGTAATATTGTTGCATTGTAATAATTGTTTCAATTTGTCTGATTATTTTTTTATTGTCAACCAATGTACTATGGAGAAAATAAATACAATTATTATTATTATTATACTTATCTTGGACAGAACGCGCAATACCGCAATGTGGCCAAAGTATCAAGTCAATAAATTGTTGTGTGGCTTATGTCTCATATCGAGTTTGTTTTAGTCATGTTATCAAACTTAGTGAGATAGCGTATTAGTTTAAATTATTTATATTTCGAATTCCTAAAGTAGTATTTTGGACATGTTCTTATGAAAAGAATAAGAACCATTTTTAGAATATGTTTATAAGAAGTATATGTAATCAATAAACAATAAAATTAATATTTTATGTTCATTTAATAATAATTGTTGACGTGTTATATATACAGGGTGTCTCACGTAAGGTGTCTCAAACAGATTGCAGACAAACCAATTCACCTAGAAGGATGAAATAAAATTATTTACCACTAAATCGACCCCAAGGAGAACGTAACAATATTTTAGTTTTTTTCAAATATAGGGTGTTCCGAAAACGGAGGATCACTAGTTCAAATCTCAGAATTTTTAAATATAAACATATGTCAAGGTATACACCATTTTAAAGCTCTACACTCGATTAACATTTTGGCAAAATCAGAACTCACTTATCTTAATCCGTTTCAAGATGAGGACAATTTGTTTGCAAAATATTGACATTTACTGAATACCCTGTATCTGCTAAACCAAAAGACATAGCTTAGTTATTATTAAAACTTCGTACTCGATTTAAAATCAGCGTTACCTTGATATGCTACATGACAGTATTTAAAACAAAATACAAAATTACAAAATATACTTTTTTGAAAATTTTTATGTACCCAAAACTCTGAAAAATCAGATAGTAACGGATGTCAAAAAGTGTATCATGTTAGAGGTCTTGGAACTTCTAGCAACTTTCTAATTTACACCAACCTTGTATCTCTTATAGTTTTTTAGCGATCAATAAAAATCATAATTTCGCCATATAAAATGCACTACGTTATACATAATCCATTTTTAGAAGAGGCCTCAGAGTACTTTGTAAGTGTTACGCACAAATAACATGCACTTATATAAATACTTATATTTTGTATATTTAAATTATTCGAAATAGGTCATATAATAAACATCATTAAATGTGTACGAATTATCCTGTCAGTGCTCAAGAACCAAATAATAATTTAAGCTTTGGGATGCATCAATGGAAACGGTTTGAGTTTATTTATCTATCATGTTGTTTAACTTTCAATAACTTTGAAAGAAAAACTTTCTACAGTCTCATCTAATGTTGTACAAACTAGCTGATGTGTACTTAGTTTGTTGTTAAATATAACTTGTAAAATCTTACTTTAGGTGCCGCATGCCGTAAAATCACTTACTGTGAAACTGAGTTATTCCAAGTTGATTACTTTTTAACCATTTAGTTGGAGAAACTACTGACAAGTTGGACAGTGAGTTGATAATAATGATGTAAGTTCTTGGGATATAGGATAATTGAATTGCGCATGTCGTCTAATAAAATAATTTTTAATCGGTACGTGTATGTAGTTCATTTTAGCGAATTTCCCCCATAGGGAAGAAGATAATACCGAAAGTGGCATGGTAAGATTAAAGTCCAATACCATTATAACTTTTGATTTTGAGGTACTCAGATGTGAAAATCACTAGCGTTCAACCTTATATAAAAAAGCCCTTGAATGCAATAACTTTTGAAAAAGGTATGTCTATTTCAATAAAATTTTGCACAAACGTGTAAAGTAACATTCATGACTTAAAGTTTAAAACCAGAAAGATCGGACCATGGGAAGGGGGTTTTATGGGGGTTTAAAATTGTCAAGGCCAAACTTATAAAGTAGTTTGATATGAAAATGTACAGTTTAGTACATTTACTAACACGTTTAGTATATTTTCCGTCTAAATGTGATTTTTACTGGTTAATTCTTTACTAAACGACGTTTGTTTTTTCCCATCTAACACTCCCGGAGGACTCACGGGCCGGTGATGTGTAACAAATGGCCTGACATTACGGTAACCTGGCAACACCGTTCAGTTCGGAGACACATTTGGCGCCTTACAGCGGCAATCAGCTGTGTGTGATTTTTCGTTAAATATAACAAAAAATTCAATAAAAAACTATAAAATATTATCATTGGGTTATTTTTTATTTACACGGTTACTAGGCTAATTTTACTCTTCTGTCAAACTGTCAAATTCATATTTTGTCATTTAATTTGTAACGCTATCAAACTCTTTTTGCCAAACAAAATATTACAATTAGGCCTATGCGGAAGACCACTAAAACTAAAATTACATTGTAATAAATAATAATACTGTACTAGTACCGGTACCAGTGACCTAACAAGTATTATAACTGTTTATAGAACGATAGATCAGACCAGGTTAATTCAGATATGTAGGGATCTTTTACTGAAAATAAAACAACGAACAGTTTTGAATTTTCCTAAATAAATGTTGTTATGATTCAACATTTGTAATCCAATCAAATCCGGTAGAACTCGAGTTCAGTCCCACCTCACTCTTACGGTGTAATTAAACGAACTGTGATCAAAGGTTTATTCATTAGTATTTCTCTAAATTGATATAACTAGTTCTCGAACCACAGTGCTTGTGCAGTACAATAAAATCCTTTCCTAGATTATTGGACCATGATTATGCCTGAGCCAGTGAGCCATGATACTCGCCCCAACACAAACAAAAGTGTAATTGGTGGTGAACGCAGCTCACTGTAGTGAAAGCATTTGGCTGAAGCTGCCTATTGATATCTAGTTGAACGTATTTTGAAGTTCTATACTTAAAAATAATAAATTTTCAAAACTAATTGAAGTTTTTATTTCTGGAACGTTGGTAAAATATAAAATCGTTAAATATGAAAGGGAAAAGTAAATAACAAACCAAATAATTATTCAATATGAAGACTGTCTCAATTATTATTGTATACCATTAATTTGTTATAGACCACACTATGCAATTTACTAGTATTTACTTGATCGGATAATAAATCAATATGCAAGTATTAACATATGTTGGGGTTACATACCCAAAGTAAATAATTGTGTTATCTGTAATCAGATGTTCTATGTTTACTTTGAAATGTTTGTTTATGTTTACACTTAAGTTATTGTGAGTTTAAACATAAATAAATTATAAAAAGCATTTTATTAACATTTTATGAATTAATATTGCATTGTCATCTATTTCTGAGCTGTGTTTGATGTTTCAAGTCTCGTACTCATCGGGAAGTTAGATTAAAATCGTTTAAAAGTTAAGCTAATAAAAACGTGTTAAAATACCGCTCATTGAAGGTTCATTTCAAATTATCGATGGTAAGTTACAAACTTTTCCTAATATGTAATCGTAATTTAAGCATTTTTAAGTCAAACATTTTTAACTAATGAAAATCCACCCTTTAAAGGGTGTTCAACCCAATATGTTAAACTACATCTACGTAGTGAAAACCCCATTTAAACGTAAATAAGAATGTAGTTATAAACTTAAGAAAAAGTGCTTGTATCCAATAAACTATGCTACACTATAAATTAGGGTACTATATAAATTAAGCGAGTACCAAAATTTTCACTTATAAACTAAATATAATAATTGAGCATTACTGATATTAAACTAATGTTATTATGTATAATGTGTATAATATTAGAACATGTTAAACCTGATGAATTATTCGTGATATGGACCATAGCGCTCTACATGCGCATTTTCCAGTTTGTAGTTGGAGGCAGTTAGACCCAACTTGGTCTATGTTCCTCAAACCCAACAGCCGGAACTCCTGCGACGGTGTCTCGCCCTGGTGGGCAAAGCCACAACTCTCCCCTCGGATCTGAGTACTACAGAATAGTTATTGTCAAGTCGGGCCTGGAGTGTCAGCTGTGTACTATTAGACGGCGAGTTAGGGACATAGTAGTAATGATTGCAATACATCTGACGATTTATGAGAATACATGAGACTCATCGTCAACCAGTAAATAAAATAACCGAGTTTTGAACCATGAAATTAAAACATCAAAATTCCAATAACAACATATTTTTTATGTTTATTTTTATTGGAATTTTGTTTTTTTATTTCATAATTCAAAATTTAAATATTTCCAATAACGAGTTCTTAGCTCAGTATGGATGAACATAACCATAACCAACAATGAGTTCCAACAAATAGTGCTACGAACATTTCAAAGGTCAAAACACACAACCTATGTTATGCTAGGTTATTTATTGGACTAGTTTGTGAATAGAAATCTCATTATTTTATAAGAAACATTTATTTTAATAAGAGCAAATTAAATTCAAATGTATGTAAAGTTAATATAACTGCTTCATGTTAATTAATAAAGTATATGTATATATTTTACCTGTTGGCAGAACTGATGAACCAGTTGTAAATGTCATTTAGTTCAATTTGACCCAACTAGCTTATTGGATGGCTGATTCCCGAAAATAAAACCATCTCGTTGACATTACGAGTTCTTGTATTACTCGAGATTCAGGGACTTCAGGGAATCAGACCATTAATCATCGAACAAAGTAGGATCTAGCCAATACTGAAATAGTATTAGTATATTGTTTATTTTTGAAAAAGATATATTATTTTGTTCAATTCAATAAATAATATCTGCAACTACAATGAGTTCTTCACTGGACTACCTAATTACCGCAGTCTGTATAATGTTGCATAAGATCCGATGGACCATTTGCCAGGCTATTATGATAGTGCAGTTATCTAAAATAAAAGTATAGTGCACCACTCCTAAAATTGGCAACCTGTGTAG
Organism: Allygus modestus; assembly: GCA_963675035.1. Taxonomy (NCBI): domain Eukaryota; kingdom Metazoa; phylum Arthropoda; class Insecta; order Hemiptera; family Cicadellidae; genus Allygus; species Allygus modestus. The sequence continues at coordinate 84,037,740 of OY776115.1, forward strand.
GGGGTGTTGTACATTATAAAGTAAGGCTGAACTTAATTGAATACTAAGATTTTTGATAGGTTTTTTCCAGAGAAATATGGTGTTATGAGCCGAGATCAGCTTATAGAAGCAGTTTTTGATGTGAAGAATTCCCTAACTAGTCACTATTATTATAAATAGTGTGATTGGAAAAGTTCAAAAGTTGATATACAATAATTGACTTAACCAAATTACCTGTAGCTCCAGGATTTGTAGGGCCTATACAAAATAGAACATATCACCATAATATTACAATAATATATTTTTCTGCTTATACTTCCCTTCTAAGGTCTTTAAACTAAGATGGATTTTACTATTTGGCAGTAAAATGAAACTCTATCAAGTTATAGGATATAAACAAATATGCAACATTAACATTTAAAAGTTCTTTTACCAGACATAGACCCCATGTGATGTATAAACAAATATGCAACATTAACATTTAAAAGTTCTTTTACCAGACATAGACCCCATGTGATGTATAAACAAATATGCAACATTAACATTTAAAAGTTCTTTTACCAGACATAGACCCCATGTGATGTATAAACAAATATGCAACATTAACATTTAAAAGTTCTTTTACCAGACATAGACCCCATGTGATGTATAAACAAATATGCAACATTAACATTTAAAAGTTCTTTTACCAGACATAGACCCCATGTGATGTATAAACAAATATGCAACATTAACATTTAAAAGTTCTTTTACCAGACATAGACCCCATGTGATGTATAAACAAATATGCAACATTAACATTTAAAAGTTCTTTTACCAGACATAGACCCCATGTGATGTATAAACAAATATGCAACATTAACATTTAAAAGTTCTTTTACCAGACATAGACCCCATGTGATGTATAAACAAATATGCAACATTAACATTTAAAAGTTCTTTTACCAGACATAGACCCCATGTGATGTATAAACAAATATGCAACATTAACATTTAAAAGTTCTTTTACCAGACATAGACCCCATGTGATGTATAAACAAATATGCAACATTAACATTTAAAAGTTCTTTTACCAGACATAGACCCCATGTGATGTATAAACAAATATGCAACATTAACATTTAAAAGTTCTTTTACCAGACATAGACCCCATGTGATGTATAAACAAATATGCAACATTAACATTTAAAAGTTCTTTTACCAGACATAGACCCCATGTGATGTATAAACAAATATGCAACATTAACATTTAAAAGTTCTTTTACCAGACATAGACCCCATGTGATGTATAAACAAATATGCAACATTAACATTTAAAAGTTCTTTTACCAGACATAGACCCCATGTGATGTATAAACAAATATGCAACATTAACATTTAAAAGTTCTTTTACCAGACATAGACCCCATGTGATGTATAAACAAATATGCAACATTAACATTTAAAAGTTCTTTTACCAGACATAGACCCCATGTGATGTATAAACAAATATGCAACATTAACATTTAAAAGTTCTTTTACCAGACATAGACCCCATGTGATGTATAAACAAATATGCAACATTAACATTTAAAAGTTCTTTTACCAGACATAGACCCCATGTGATGTATAAACAAATATGCAACATTAACATTTAAAAGTTCTTTTACCAGACATAGACCCCATGTGATGTATAAACAAATATGCAACATTAACATTTAAAAGTTCTTTTACCAGACATAGACCCCATGTGATGTATAAACAAATATGCAACATTAACATTTAAAAGTTCTTTTACCAGACATAGACCCCATGTGATGTATAAACAAATATGCAACATTAACATTTAAAAGTTCTTTTACCAGACATAGACCCCATGTGATGTATAAACAAATATGCAACATTAACATTTAAAAGTTCTTTTACCAGACATAGACCCCATGTGATGTATAAACAAATATGCAACATTAACATTTAAAAGTTCTTTTACCAGACATAGACCCCATGTGATGTATAAACAAATATGCAACATTAACATTTAAAAGTTCTTTTACCAGACATAGACCCCATGTGATGTATAAACAAATATCATGTAATTAATTAACGAATAGAAGTGTTTAGCGATTTTTATATATCTTAAAAATGTTCCACTATTTAATTTTCCTTTAACATTGATTGACTACACAGTCTGATTAAACCGGCACAGTCTGAATAAATAACTTTAAATGGCTGTGCACTTCTGCTGGAAGTAGAAAACACAAACACATTTACTGAATCTGAAAAGTTGAGTGCAGGTTATAGTACCCATGATAGTTATTTATAAAAATCTAATACAAGTTTATAACTTTTTCAAAAGCTGTAATAGTAGCTAATTTCAATGAATTAAGGTAAGTTGATCCTATTTATCCCAACATACCTTTACTGACAGTATAGCCTATAAAATACGTTACACTTATTACACAAACGCTAATATAGGTATTTTTTTACGCAAAGGCCAAGTTATATCACAATAAATTAAATAAATTACTGAAGCTAGTGTCTTAGAAGCATTTGTTACAACTAGACTGTTGTACCATGTGATACTAAAACTGGGGGCCCGAACTTTGCCAGTTAAGATCTGACACATATTCAGACACTGAATATTCATCACTTATTCAGATACTTCATCACTTGAGTGTTACTCTTCTAGTACACTTGTTTTTGAGTATTTTAAATTTGTCTAATTTTTTGATTTAAAAATCGTTAAGGCCAATTTTGAAAATATTACTATTTCAAGTTATTTTTATTTAAAATTTTGGTTTCCTAGATTCAGTTTATTGCTTATAGCTAAAAGAGTTTTAAATCAATCACTTCCGCGTTATTCCGTAATTCTGACATTCTAACCTACCTCATATTAATGTATTAGAGTAAGTAAGACGTTTAATTAAACTGATATTAAGAGATTAAATTCAAACAAATGATTATTGTGGCGTCAGAAATACTAAAAACTATACCAATCTTATGTTGTTAAATCTGCAAAAAAGTGCCATAATCCTGATAACGAACGGGTTAGTTTTCGAAATAAAATAGGCTTTTCAAGCGAACCCATTACACTTTGTTTTACATTGTACAGTTACAAAGTGTTTTTTCTACCATTTAACAAGTAAATCGACCATGTAAAAACTATGGAACGTTGAGAAATATTTGAAATCGGATGGGGGGATCGACTGACGAAGACAAGTTCCCTTACACCTGGTACTGCATTTTAATTTTGGTACAATTGAAAACAAAATTAAGTAACACGTATCTGATTATTACTCAATGATTATTGACATTTGAGCCGAGCAAAGTAGAATTTGTCTGAGTACAAATCGCTGGGTATCTGCTCGATTATAAATTATTATACTCCAATCTACAAAATATCATTGGTTTTACCACATTACCTCAATTACCTCGTATTTATAACAAAACAGTGTTTTTTTTCATAAAATATAATCTAGTTCACCCCTACCTCTTCAATTGAAATTGAGATAAATTTATCTCAGTTACTTCGAAACAAATACCCTTATTTTACAACACAACTAATTCCTAAAACGTTACGTTAGTTGCACATTCGTATAAATATACTTGACTTATTGTGGGAAACTCTTTTGGCCTAGCTTGGCTCTGTCTTTAATTCCGTCATAGTTTTATAGCCAATACTACGGAAATAATGGTTATAAACAACCCGTTATATGGATCTAGTAGTAAAGAAAAGTAACCACATTGTTTAATTTAAATTTAAGACTTTACCATTTCATCCTCCAACTAGTATAACGCTAGTATCAATATAATACATCAAACTATTAGCCAAACAACTGATAAATACGTGTTGGAGCTATAACTACCAATTTGAGACAACAATAAAGTGGCACATTTCCTGAGAGATACCCACGGATTTACGGCCTTCGCCAGTCAACAGAATAGCAATCATCTTGCAAAGTGTTTATCTACGTGCTCTGTTCAGACGATGGTTTTGTGTTCCGTCTTGCCCATATATATATATATATATATATATATATATATATATATATATATATATATATATATATATATATATATAGAATACCTTAACGTTATGTAATTCTTCGTTCGTATTGTATTTTTTAATACCTGGTTTTATAACAATAACGAATTCTTACCTTTTATTTGTTAATTTAAAGTTATTGTAATTAAAATCGAACAAAAGAGGGAGTTTTGCTAAAAAGGAATATGAAGTCTCGCTTAACGATACAATCGATACCTTACAATCTTTTTAGTAACACTCCCTATTTTTCGATTTTAATCACATTAAACATAAACATTAACAAAAATAAATGTAAGAACTCGTTATTATTACAGAGCGCCTGCTGAAATAACACAATTGTTATATATTTTTTGAGTAATCTAAATTGTATTTTAGATTACTCAAGAGTAGAAGGCGACTTATTTGAAACTGCAGTTCCTTTGAGACTCAAATTCCTCACAGAAGGTTACGTTTATGATGACTGAAATGTGTTTAAAGATTAATAATTAAATCTTATTTAATTAGGTGTTATCGAGTGTTATTACATTTATTAAACACTAATGTGGACTAACTTTGAAGCTAAGTTCGATATTTTATTTGAAAATTGTACCACTTTTCTTGACAATTTGATTTATCTCTTAGTCTGTTGTTGGGTTGATACGTCTTTATTTACTTTTTAAGTAAATCAGACACTAAATTAGAACAATTTGTAATAGGCATTATAACATATTTTATGACTAAACACAGTCTTCATTCAATTAAATATACATCTCTATTATAGATTGTTTTATGAAAATACTCACGAATAATGCCTTACGATGTCAAATTGCTTCTTAGCGGGACTAGTTTCGAGCTAACCAGAGCTCATCTTCAGCCACTCCACTTCTTGTTAAAATAAATCCCAACTTGTGATTTTGTCAAATAAAGTACATTACATATACAGACGGACATTTAAGACGAACAGTCACAAACACTGGTAAAACGCTGAAAATTTACTGTACCGGTGCCGGTTATACTCTGCACTTTCACGGTCAAGGTTGTAGGCCTACTGCGGGCTGGCACCTTGGTCCTGCCTAGTGTTCCTGTTATCAGCTGGTAAGTTGACTTTTGAACCTGGTCCATCGGAAGATTTAGATCCATGTCTTGATCGGAATGTAATATGTTTTTGCTATGATTTTTTTATAAACCTGCAATATTTTTTTGTTTTCTATTTTTTATGTTATTTTATAAAAAATATTGGACATTTTTCAATGCTTGTAAAACCAAATGAAATACAGCTGTATAAAGCTGATTTTTATTTCCAAACCGTAGGATAGAGGCTACTCAAAAACAAAGTTTGAATAATCTTCATTTTAAAGTATTTCTCTAAATTAATGTACACCAGTTCTCCAACTAAAGCACTCCTACACTAAAGCTATTGTGCTGGTGCAGTACAATAAACCCCATTTGTAGATTAGTAGACCATTATTATGCACCAGCCAGTGAGCCGTGGTACAGCACTGTCGGTCTGACACAAACACGTGTAACCGGTGGTGAACACAGATCGGTATAGTGAATGCATTTGGCTGGAGCTGGGCAAATGTACAATGTTCTCAAATTATAATGCTTGAAGCTATTATAAGGTCCGGCTCTCATGTTTTTAAATTGTTAAAATATCACAATTTTATATTATATTTTTAGAAACATCAATCAAAATTGAAAACTTCTCATATATATTACAGGAATCAAAAAGTTCGTCTTTGAAATTCGATATTGGATATTAACATTTCATCCGGTAGCAAATCTTTAAAAGCATAGCCATTTGTATTTCATTGTGTTTGATCGTAGTCATCAAGCAGTACTATTGATACGGTTCGTAATGTGTAAATGTGTAGATTATGATTGTTGTAACAAGATTACAAACAGTTTTTGTATTCCTTTAACAGTAATTAAGAGATCTTTAAACAATTTTATTTATTATTTTGTATTTATATTTATTTTCTAATACAATAAAAAAAACAGGTTTTCTAATATACAGAATTTAAAATAGTTTTCTTACAAAACTTCACACATTTTGCCTTACCCGTAACAGGGAATTTTACTGTAAAAATTGAAGACTAAACTCAAACTCTTTGTCTGTTACTGTAAGTTAATGTCTTTATTCCTTGATTTTAGGTTTACTTGCTGTAGTAGATCGTCTATAAACTTAATTCTATTATTTTCCGTTGTATGATAAAAACATTACCCTTGCAAATTAATACAGTTTTGTTCCTTCAGCCTGTTTATATATTTAATGTCATAAAATATAAATGTTATATCTTTAACCGAGAATATTTACAAATTTGTGTTTTTCATTTTTATTTTTATCTTAATCTGACCTGCATAAATAATTTAGAGAAAAATGTAACGGACATTATTTAAAAATTTAAAATAATTTTTAACGTTTCCTTTGAGTATCATTGAAAATCCTATTTAAATTTCCGTATATTTTCCTACAATGAATATGCATGTTCCTAGAAAACGTACATACCGTTAAAAAATAACCAAATATTTATTGAGCAACGATAAGTAAAACTCCGTACAATTGTGCAAGGGAACCGTGTGGATGGTTGCGTCCCTATAATTAGCAGTTAATTGAATATTAATGAATTCATTCATTATAGTGAGTGTTTAATTGTGGTTGGTCCTACAAATGCAATATGCGTTGCTGAAGCATAATTGGTAAAATGAAAAAGTACCAGTACGTTGTTCAAAACAGACCACAAAATAAAATAGCTTATTTTATACACTATATTTTTTAATTATAATAAAGAGTCGTTTCCAAACAACACTGTTTTCTAAAAATATTCTGATACTCATTAACACTCATCACTTTTATTTAACATTTTATCATTTACAAGAGCTTTCAAAACTAAAATTCATTGCGTGTTTGTGTTCAAATTTATTTTCAAATTGTTTCAATTTAATAATAATTTGTGTGAAGTTTGGTGCAAATCTGTCTAAAGGGCTCCGACCCAGAGGGCATACAAGGGTGCAGTGTCAGGTTTTAGAAATTTAGTGTTTACAAAATTAACAGCCGTAATTAAAAAAATTCAAAGTTTCTTTAAACTGTCATTTATTTAAATGTAAACAACACAATCTAAACAAAGAAATGTAAACACTGGCTGGTTTATTATCTTTTGAATTGTGCTACTTGAATGAATTGTGTTACTTGAATTTATGTTAACTTTATTATTTTAACTTAACTTAAAATTTTTCTTTTTTTATCCACATTCCACCTAAAAAGCGTCAATCGGCAGAAAATTGGCCAAATCAAAACAAACTGCAGAAAAAAGAGCAGCCGAAAACGACGAAGAACGCGAGTCACGGCTTCGGGATCTGCGAAATCGGGCATCGACCTCCAGAGCAGCCGAAACCAACGAAGAACGTGAGTCACGGCTTGAAGACCTACGGAATCGGGCGTCTACCTCCAGAGAAGCCGAAACCAATGAAGAACTTGAGTCACGGCTTGAAGACCTACGGAATCGGGTTTCTACCTCCAGAGAAGCCGAAACCAATGAAGAACGTGAGTCACGGCTTGAAGACCTACGGAATCGGGCTTCTACCTCCAGAGAATCCGAAACCAACGAAGAACGTGAGTCACGGCTTGAAGACCTACGGAATCGGGCTTCTACCTCCAGAGAAGCCGAAACCAATGAAGAACGTGAGTCACGGCTTGAAGACCTACGGAATCGGGTTTCTACCTCCAGAGAAGCCGAAACCAATGAAGAACGTGAGTCACGGCTTGAAGACCTACGGAATCGGGCTTCTACCTCCAGAGAATCCGAAACCAACGAAGAACGTGAGTCACGGCTTGAAGACCTACGGAATCGGGCTTCTACCTCCAGAGAATCCGAAACCAACGAAGAACGTGAGTCACGGCTTGAAGACCTACGGAATCGGGCTTCTACCTCCAGAGAAGCCGAAACCAACGAAGAACGTGAGTCACGGCTTGAAGACCTACGGAATCGGGCTTCTACCTCCAGAGAAGCCGAAACCAATGAAGAACGTGAGTCACGGCTTGAAGACCTACGGAATTGGGCTTCTACCTCCAGAGAAGCCGAAACCAATGAAGAACGTGAGTCACGGCTTGAAGACCTACGGAATCGGGCTTCTACCTCCAGAGAAGCCGAAACCAATGAAGAACGTGAGTCACGGCTTCGTGAGTTGCGGAATCGGGCGACTACCTTTAGAGCAACATAAAACTATTAAAATAGCTTTATTTCTGTAAACAACTTAATTTGGGCGCAGCAACGCGCGCCGGGTAACTGCTAGTTATATTATACAGCATGAAATAAATCGAACCTATGGAAAACAAGCAATAACCGCCGTTGGAGGATTTGCCATGAATCAGGTAGCGGGTAGAGACTGATCAAGATATATTTCTTTACTCATAGTGCTTCAATCGTATCACCATATTTAACTGGACAAACCTTATTCAGTTTAAACGCTTAGCTTTAATTTGTTACGGTTAAATTCATAAATACTACAGTTTAAGTTAAAATACACATAATAGCGTATTCAAACATCCTAGGCTGAAACAATATTGAAACCCTTAAAGAATTGTTTTATCACGTATTTAATTTAGTAACATAACCAAGGATTGATATTTAAAGCTCACTGAAGAGAAAAATCCAAATCGTTTACATTTTTATGTCGTTTAGGGACATTTTAAAAACTAAGAAAATCATGTTTAGTATTAATCTTAAAGAGTATTCTTATTTCAATTTTTTGGTCACCACAATGCTGCAGTTAGGTTACTGAAACATACGTATGGAGAATAAAGTAATATTACAGAAATAGCTTAAGACAATGTTGTAACACTAGTTAAATAATTAATTGATAATTCATTGTCATACGGTTCTGATACAAAATGTTTAATAACTTGTGTATCAAACGAATTCCGACTACTTTTATTGTTATTTATATACTGTGAGCGTCCCCATAGACATTGAATAGGAAACAAAATATACAAATACATTTTAAGGATGTTAAAAAATAAGTCAAACAATAAAAATTAAAGTAATAAGTAAATATATAAACAGAGGAAATAATTACTAAGTTAACTAATAAATGTGTAAACGCTTTTAAAGTCTGGCTAATTTATCGGTAGTCAATTTACAACGCCGAGTATAAAAATTACTCAAGCGCTCGGGAATTGTTTTCAATTCCTCACGTTTCTTCTGGACCATTTACTCTGATTCCCATTAACTTGGAGTGTTATCGCATTTGACTGAAACTTTTTTTATCAGTTAACTTTTTTCGTGATTATTTAAAAGTTAATCATTTCTCCATTCGTCATTGCTGTACTACTAGTCCCTCAAAAATATGTTATTGCATTTTATCTGGCAGAAATAATTTCACATGCCGATTATGTAGAAAAGGGAAAAAATTGTACCATTAGGAAGCGTTTAGCAGCTTCAAGATCATTATTTGAAACGTTATTTTTCTCAGTTGAGCCATACTGCCCTGCTATTTAAATAACCTAAAATATTTGTGGAAAGAATTTCACTCTGTTCTAATGTAGTTTAATCCACTTCTTTTGCTTAGCCAAAAAGCTTTTTCATTTTAATATGCCTATTGGGAATTTAAAAACGTCATCTTACCTCTAACACTTAGCTAACCTTTAGTTGTAATGCGACTAAAACAATTAAGTTTGTATTCGGATGGATTTTTAAAACCAGCAGCATATATATATATATATATATATATATATATATATATATATATATTTAATGTCCAGCTGTGATTGATCCAAACACCTCCGACCGTTGACGATGATCTTCTATCTGATCTATCTTGGAGTTGCATAACCATGAGCATTGTGTGACTTCAACTGACATGGGGGATGTAACTTGCTTATAAACCTAATTAATTAGGCTCCATCAATAGTCCTACTCTATATCACGTAGTGGCGGGGGCGGGGGTGAATTGGAGGTATGTAATTAGTGACATCAATTAGATCTTATAAATGCAGTTGAGAAAACATAGTAACTTTCAGGTAGCTTTTTAACTAACGATATTTAGTCAAGTGAGAAACAGGAAAATGATCTGTGATATTTAGAGTTGTTATTATAAATTTTATATTTGTGAGATATTGGTAAATTATCTCTTGTGAGCAGTTTAGACAGTGTTGCGTATTTATCTACTTTATTCCTGCAGATTGTTCACCAGCTGATTAACTTACCTACCGTACTTTCTACCTACAAATAAAAATTAAGGAACTAATTAAATCCAACAGATTTAGGACACTGATATAGGCTTAGTTTTACTTTTTCCCTAGAAAGGTAACATTCGGGCCCAAGTGACATGTTTTTTTTATGTCCGTGTATTTAATTAGGTACCTAGCTTGACATGTTACCTTTACGACATCAATTTTTAGTTAATCAAAATAACATTTTAAATCAAGTCAAAATTATATTTACTCAAATCATTACTAATGGGTTGGATTACCTTGACTTTTTGAGGCTAAACTATAATGATAGTACGCGAAGATTAGAAAAATCTCCTATAAAGTCGTAAACCCTCAAAAATGTAATTATTACTCCAAAAACGTGTGTTAGCAAAGTTACAATATAAAATTACAAAAAAACCCTAAATATTAATAAACAAGTATTTTACATTCAGCCAGAAAGTAAATACAGCTGGCGTGAGTGTCAACTAGTGTGTATAAAACGGGGAATTTGGTTTTGTGGTAAACGCAATATGTTGTCCGAAGATAGTTGCTGCGGATTTTTAGCGGTTGTTGCCGGGATTCATAATTCATATTAGGGCAGATAGATAAATCGTCTTCACCTAATACATTTTACATTATCTCGGTAACTTTTTTACCGCAGTAAGATGCAAAACAGTGAGTTTGAATAGCATTTAAGCATTGAAAATTGACAAACAATATTATTTTAAGGGTATAAGTATTTTGTGTAGGTATAAGAAATATACTCTTCCACCCCCACGAGATTCTTTTAAACTCTTCTAGAACCAAAAAGGTGTGATGAAATATAAAATATTTTTTACGTTACTAAAAGATTGAATATGTTAATAAATTAACAAAATTTAGTTTGTATAATTAAATTTAAAGGAGGAACATGCATAACATTTTTTGTATAGTTTTACACAATTGTATTTTGTAATTTGTAAACTAAACACTAACAAGTATTTACAAACTACATTTTCAACAGATCAATTCTATGCTTGAACGCATTTATGTGCATTTTATCTTAAAAGTACATAACTCATATCATACGTTCTATTTACCTTAATGAATTGAAAGCTTAGAGTATTTCTACTGAATAAGGTCAGTCAACAAGTGTGTCCAAATATGACGATACAAATGCAGTACCAGATGTAAAGAGATTTATCTCGGTCATTTAGTTCCCACCATCCAATTCCGGGCAAATCCCTCAACGGTGGCTATTTATTATTTTTTCGATTTACTTTATTGCTGTTGATTAGACAAGTACCTTTCGATCATAAACCATCGAAAATGGGGGTTTGGTTGCAAAATATAACTTATTCTGAAATCTAAATGATTCGAAAATAAATTTGTACCAAAATTACACCAAGAATACACTTAATTTTCAAAGCTTGTGAGAATGATACCATTTTAAATTAGAATTATGAAATATTATCGAGATATATGTAAAAAGTAAGTTGTAGATAGTGGTCAAGCTACAAGTTGTTCTTTAGTAATCCGTTTTGAATCATAGGTAGGGCGAATCTTTATAAATTTGCAGTTTGTATTGCAAAAAACATATCGCAGACGTAGAACAAATCACAATGAAACGCTCGCTACAATCAGTGCATTTACAAAATTATAATATGCATTTTACTCTATTAATAGAGCCGCCTCCTAAAACACGGCTGCCTTTTAGACTTGTTGAAAGCGATATGTATCGCTGTACTTAAATAAATAATCTTAAATAAAACAATATTGTTGTTTCCAGTTGGTAAACCATAGTTGGTTGCTCAGTACATTAGTTGAATAAACGGATAAAGATAAAACGATAACAAATTCAGTTATTTTAGTCCTTTTTTAATTATTTGTGTAACAAAAATAAACTATAATAGTGCATTAATGTTTGGTTTTATTTAAACTTTCATTGCTAATATACAAATAAATTGGATTTGACACATTTACGCATAAATATGGGTGTAAAAAAGTAATTGAATAATCATTTAAATTGTAAAGGCAAGTTATTGTAATAAATTCACTGTTTTATGTTTAGTTAATAAAAACGTTGTTGTTAAACAAGTCCGTGTCAGTGTGTTTAGATTATTAATCCACTCTTAGTCAGGGACCAATAATTTTTTAGCGAATTTCCCCTATAGGGAAGAAGCTATTACCGTAGGTCTCATGGTAAGACTTAAGCCCGAGACCATGATAACTTTTTGTTTTGATGTCCCCAGATGCCAACAACACTATTCGTTCAAATTTATATATATATGTATATACAGGGTGTCACAAAAATGTGTAGCGCGCTATACAGAACGATATTCTAAATACAAAAACAAGTTGAAAATGTAGAGTAAAATTTGTTCGATTTCGGCTTAGTTTAGGCGTAATCCGCCATTTTGTATTTTTTTGAAAATAATTAATAATTCAAAAACCCTTCGAGATATTTTTTGAAACTTGGTATGAACATTAAGTTTCTGGTTTTTAACATTTTCCAAAAATAATTTTTATTTAACTTATCAAATTTCAAAATGGCGGCCATTTAAATATTTCAAAGTCAAATTCCATGAAAACTAGCAACTGAAACAAAATTTTACAAGACATGCAATTTAAAGCACTTTGAAATCAAAATCCAATGACATTTTTACAGTAAAAATCGGTTAGTAAACAAAAAGGTTATGGCAATTTTTGATAATAAATTTCAAAATGGCGGCCATATAAAATTTTCAAAGTCAAATTCCTTAGTACATTTGACCAAGTCCTTTAAATTTTATGTCTTGTAAAATTTTGTTTTAGTAGCTAGTTTTCCAGGAATTTGACTTTGAAATTTGTATATGGCCGCCATTTTGAAATTTATTATAAAAAATTACCATAACTTTTTTATTTATTAACCGATTTTTACAGTAAAAATGTCATTAGATTTGGATTACAAAGTGCTTTAAATTTTATGTCTTGTAAAATTTTGTTTTAGTTGCTATTTTTCATGGAATTTGACTTTGAAATATTTAAATGGCCGCCATTTTGAAATTTGATAAGTTAAATAAAAATTGTTTTTGGAAAATGTTAAAAACCAGAAACTTAAAGTTTATACCAAGTTTCAAAAAAATATCTGGAAGGGTTTTTGAATTATTAATTATTTTCAACAAAATACAAAATGGCGGATTACAACTAAACTAATCCGAAATCGCAAAAATGCTACTTTATATTTTCGACTTGTTTTTGTATGTAGAATCCGGTTCTGCATAGCGCGCTACGCATTTTTGTGACACCCTGTATATATATATATATATATATATATATATATATATATATATATATCTATATATGTGTCCGTTAACACAATAACTTGAGTAAAAAAGGTCCGATTTTGATGAAATTTGGCTCAAATGTGTAAAATAACATTCATGACTTTAAGTTAGAAAACCAGAAAAATCGGATCATGGGAAGGGGGGTTTTAAATTTTCCAAAAATCAGTTTTTTGCATTTTTCACCCTAAAATTTGTAAATAACTTAATTTTGGTTTTGACCATGATATATAGCTTAAAAACAAATAATATAGTTTTTTGAATTATTAACCTAGGTTGAGTGGTTGCGGAGAAAATCCAAAAACCCTACTAATAAAATCTCCCATGTTAATCTTATGGGAAAACGGTTTTTGGTTTTTCCTCAGTTCATTTTAATGTAAAATTCACATTTGCTTTTACCAATCTGTTCAGCTCCACAAAAAAATCATTTTGATGTTTAAATTGTGATTCTACGCCCAACCGTTGCAGAGATATTCAAAGTGCTAAACACAGTACGTTGTCCAATGTTATCCTTATGGAGAATAAATAAAATTTGATATCTCGATTATTTATGGATGTATGTTGATGAAACTTGGTATGTGGCTTCATGTAGTATTGGTATATTGATATTTGCACGAAAAATTGATTTTTTGTTGATTATTACCGTAGCAGCAAACCTGCGTACTAAGCCCCCATGTTATTCTTATGGAGAATAACTAGAATGTTATATAGCGCTTATTTATGTTTGAATATTGATGAAACTTGGTATGTGGCTTCGCCTGGTTAAATTCTATTTATATTTGCATAAAAAAACAATTGTTTGTGTTCCTTGTTTCAGCAAACCTCCGTACTCATTACCAATGTTATTCTAATGGAGAATAATTAAAATCCCTTATATGTGGATATATTTTTATGAAACTTGCTATGCGGCTTTATGTGGTATTAAGACATATATTATGCATTGGAAATTCGCTGAGTACGCAGGTTTGATGCGACGGGGGTATTTTATTTATTTAAATTGACGCTTAAACTCCATGTCATGCAATAACTTTCAAGATTATTAATCATGTGTTGAAGAACAGTAGTGGTTGGTGCTGTTAGAAAATAATATCGTCTGCATACATTAGCATATTAATTTTTCGTCCTTCAAAAATGCAACCTCCTTCCAAACTATCTGGCATGTCATTAACAAACAAACTAAACAAAGTAGGACTGCACACATATCCTCGCCTTAAACCTTTTACAGTTTAATAACTATCCGTTACGCCGTGACGGTTAACTAAATAGACGGATAAAATAAATCGCTCAATAAAATTGCATTGTAACAAAATGTCAGTACTGGTTTTTAGCAGAATAGATAAATTAAAATTCGTCTAAATCTATATTAAAACATTTATACTTACGGGAAAAGTCTTTATTAAGAATGGTACATAAGTTTAATGTGTATTAGTTGAAAGTGCTTAGGTCAGAAAAGGTTTAGGAATCGAAAGGATCCAAAAATTCGAGTTTTTTTGGGGGGAAAGTATAATTTTTCGGGAGGGGTTTAATTAACTCCGGGATTATTTCAGGATAGGGATATTTTCCGAAACGGAGATGATGCCGTTACGGCATCCAGTCGTCCGTTACGGCCGAGATTTCGCGGAGCAGTTACCAGTTACGACTAAAATTAAGCTAATTGATCGTCATTTACGGCCGGTATCACGTGTTGCGATGGTCAATTATTACGTGGTCCGGTCGTCTTCACGGCGAATTACTGTGCGATCGTCATCAATATCTGAATTAGTGTTTTGCAATCGTTCTTAATTTACGGCCAGTAATAACTGTTTTGTTACGATGTAAGACAAAGTTAACAGAGAGTGATGGTTGAACGAGATTCTACTGCATGAGCAAATTAAAAAATAAACTAAGGCACACTCGTGTTGTTGAGGCCCTCGCTTGCAGGTGCGAGTTATTCTCCAAACTATAATATCTTGTGGGCGGAGATGAAGTGCTCCAGTGCAGACACCTCCTTGCACAACACACTTGGGTTTTTGAATTATTAATTATTTTCAACAAAATACAAAATGGCGGATTACAACTAAACTAATCCGAAATCGCAAAAATGCTACTTTATATTTTCGACTTGTTTTTGTATGTAGAATCCGGTTCTGCATAGCGCGCTACGCATTTTTGTGACACCCTGTATATATATATATATATATATATATATATATATATATATATATATATATATATATATATATATATGTGTCCGTTAACACAATAACTTGAGTAAAAAAGGTCCGATTTTGATGAAATTTGGCTCAAATGTGTAAAATAACATTCATGACTTTAAGTTAGAAAACCAGAAAAATCGGATCATGGGAAGGGGGGTTTTAAATTTTCCAAAAATCAGTTTTTTGCATTTTTCACCCTAAAATTTGTAAATAACTTAATTTTGGTTTTGACCATGATATATAGCTTAAAAACAAATAATATAGTTTTTTGAATTATTAACCTAGGTTGAGTGGTTGCGGAGAAAATCCAAAAACCCTACTAATAAAATCTCCCATGTTAATCTTATGGGAAAACGGTTTTTGGTTTTTCCTCAGTTCATTTTAATGTAAAATTCACATTTGCTTTTACCAATCTGTTCAGCTCCACAAAAAAATCATTTTGATGTTTAAATTGTGATTCTACGCCCAACCGTTGCAGAGATATTCAAAGTGCTAAACACAGTACGTTGTCCAATGTTATCCTTATGGAGAATAAATAAAATTTGATATCTCGATTATTTATGGATGTATGTTGATGAAACTTGGTATGTGGCTTCATGTAGTATTGGTATATTGATATTTGCACGAAAAATTGATTTTTTGTTGATTATTACCGTAGCAGCAAACCTGCGTACTAAGCCCCCATGTTATTCTTATGGAGAATAACTAGAATGTTATATAGCGCTTATTTATGTTTGAATATTGATGAAACTTGGTATGTGGCTTCGCCTGGTTAAATTCTATTTATATTTGCATAAAAAAACAATTGTTTGTGTTCCTTGTTTCAGCAAACCTCCGTACTCATTACCAATGTTATTCTAATGGAGAATAATTAAAATCCCTTATATGTGGATATATTTTTATGAAACTTGCTATGCGGCTTTATGTGGTATTAAGACATATATTATGCATTGGAAATTCGCTGAGTACGCAGGTTTGATGCGACGGGGGTATTTTATTTATTTAAATTGACGCTTAAACTCCATGTCATGCAATAACTTTCAAGATTATTAATCATGTGTTGAAGAACAGTAGTGGTTGGTGCTGTTAGAAAATAATATCGTCTGCATACATTAGCATATTAATTTTTCGTCCTTCAAAAATGCAACCTCCTTCCAAACTATCTGGCATGTCATTAACAAACAAACTAAACAAAGTAGGACTGCACACATATCCTCGCCTTAAACCTTTTACAGTTTAATAACTATCCGTTACGCCGTGACGGTTAACTAAATAGACGGATAAAATAAATCGCTCAATAAAATTGCATTGTAACAAAATGTCAGTACTGGTTTTTAGCAGAATAGATAAATTAAAATTCGTCTAAATCTATATTAAAACATTTATACTTACGGGAAAAGTCTTTATTAAGAATGGTACATAAGTTTAATGTGTATTAGTTGAAAGTGCTTAGGTCAGAAAAGGTTTAGGAATCGAAAGGATCCAAAAATTCGAGTTTTTTTGGGGGGAAAGTATAATTTTTCGGGAGGGGTTTAATTAACTCCGGGATTATTTCAGGATAGGGATATTTTCCGAAACGGAGATGATGCCGTTACGGCATCCAGTCGTCCGTTACGGCCGAGATTTCGCGGAGCAGTTACCAGTTACGACTAAAATTAAGCTAATTGATCGTCATTTACGGCCGGTATCACGTGTTGCGATGGTCAATTATTACGTGGTCCGGTCGTCTTCACGGCGAATTACTGTGCGATCGTCATCAATATCTGAATTAGTGTTTTGCAATCGTTCTTAATTTACGGCCAGTAATAACTGTTTTGTTACGATGTAAGACAAAGTTAACAGAGAGTGATGGTTGAACGAGATTCTACTGCATGAGCAAATTAAAAAATAAACTAAGGCACACTCGTGTTGTTGAGGCCCTCGCTTGCAGGTGCGAGTTATTCTCCAAACTATAATATCTTGTGGGCGGAGATGAAGTGCTCCAGTGCAGACACCTCCTTGCACAACACACTTGTGATAACGGTATTATCTTAATGATTATAAGAAACATCAAAGTTACTTGTTTGTTTAGTTACAGAAAAATAGTGTTTACGTAAATTAATTAAACCTTATAATATGGCCTCTCGCATAAAAAATAGTGTTATTGGTTATCCCTAAAACTGTATACAAATATTTAATTACAGAAATTTTAGTTGGGACCCACGACTTCGTTTGCAAAATATTTTTTGACTATAATTTATTCTTTGATTAACAGGTTTAAATACTTTTTGTATTATAAACATAAATACATAATTAATCCATTGGGTTAACACTGATATTTTCAAACATACGACCCATAGTATGATAGTAAGGCGGAGCCCCAAAGATGTTAGATTCGCATGTATTTATTTTCCTTCCAAATTTCAGCTCCATCATTCCAGTACTAGGCATGTGTTAGTAAAGATAACTATGAATGTCAGTGGGGCAGTGTGCCAAGAGATTTTTGGAATAAGAGGATGTATATGATTGATTCTAGTGTATTATCTATCTTTCTACCTAATTCTAATTTCAGCTCCGTCTAGTCAATAGTTGGTGTGTGATGGTTGACGTGCGTATATAGCAGGAACCAGTTAAGTAAGGTCAGTAAATAATTTCGATGAGGGTAGTCCTACGTCTGCTTTCAGTTTATCAGCTATCCATCCGAACTACAGCTCAATCTGTCGAGAAAGTAGGTGCGAGATAGGAAACATATTGTTTTAATCAGTGGGACAGAGCTTCGTAAAATGTTCGGAACGGGTGAATCATCAAGTTTGATTATTGTGTCTTCCTACTGTATTTCAGCTTCATGGGTTCAGTAGTCGGTGTGAGCTAGTTAACATTTGAATAATTAAGGCTAGCGGGCCGGGGTAGAGTCCTAAAGAATATGTTGGTCAGGAGTAGACATACGTCTGCTTAAAATGTATAAGTTATTTTCCTCCATCAGTCAGTCTTTCGTACCTACTACAATGGTAATCACAACTTTAAATGCCTGTGGGTCGGACCCCTAAATTATCTTCGGATTGGGGTTTGTCTATGTTTGATCATAGTTTATTATCTAATTTCCTACCAAATGTCAGCTCCATCGGTTCGTGGTTGGTGTGTGACGGTTGGCAACACTATATTAATGACCAGAGAGGAAACCTCAATTACTTTAATGTTGATTGTGCGCGAGAATTAGCAACAGTAGTATTAGTTAGTTTAAGTGTTATAAAGGAAATAATGGAATAATCGAATATGTATTTATAACAAACACGATTATAAACAGTAAAATAGTTTACCTGTGTTTCAGTTTAATGAAAAAATCGAGGAATATAATAATATATGGTGTTTAACCTAAAATGCTGTGTATTACTGGGTTTAAAGTGGAATCACACAGAGCTGATTGTCGCTTTAAGGCGACAAATATGTGCCTCCGGACTGAACGTTGTTGCCAGGTTACCGTAATGTCGGCCATTTGTTACACATCGCCGGCCCGTGAGTCCTCCGGGAGTGTAACACAGAAAACATTTTTTTATCGTTTGAAAAAAGTAATAACATCTAACATGCATTTACCTAAAATGTACATACAAAATAATGAATTATAGGAACAGTTTAGTATCAATAGTTAATTATACTCTGCTAATTTATGGTTGCTTACATTTTATTTCGTCAGTCAAATTTATAAGAAATATTTAGTTTTTAATTTCTCATATTAGTGGGCTTAAATTTTAAATGTAGTATGGACATAATGTATCGGTTGAAACTATTTTCCTCGTCAACATGAGGTACTAAACATTTGAATCACATTTATTTACTCACTGCTTTCACCTAATGAAACAATGTTATTTGTAATATTTTTTCTCAGTAATTGATCTTCAAGAAGCAACAAGTATATAGGTGGCAGATAGTTGTAGTACTTTGATAATATTCTCGGTAGGATGCTACTTTACAAGTTAACAATATATTAAATACTAAAACTCTAAATACATTACCTAAATTCTTGTAGCATATTGTATCTTTGGGCTACAAGGGACTGAGATTGGGCTTTTCTTAAAATGAAGTTCCTGTAAATGGGTTAAGTAACGAGCTTGAACTGGTCTGTCATGTCTAGGCGGATGATTGAAGTCTTACAAACAATGTCTCTTCCAGTTTGAACTGTTCTGACTTGCTGCAAGATATTGCTCCAGATCATCCCGAGCCCCGAAGTAGTTCCACAGGGAGTTCTAAGCCTCTCATTGCGCCTATAGCAGCACTCTATCTCTGATCCACAGGCTAGTGAACAGCCTTCCTGCAGCGATGAACTTGCCCACATGTCCAATGTCTAGTTCAAGGTGGAGTTGGCC
This sequence comes from Allygus modestus, assembly GCA_963675035.1. Classification (NCBI taxonomy): domain Eukaryota; kingdom Metazoa; phylum Arthropoda; class Insecta; order Hemiptera; family Cicadellidae; genus Allygus; species Allygus modestus. Next base: position 84,057,752 of record OY776115.1, read on the forward strand.
AACAGTATGAACTAATGTCTACTTGATATTGCTCCAGATCATCCCGAGCCCCGAAGTAGTTCCACAGGGAGTTCTAAGCCTCTCATTGCGCCTATAGCAGCACTCTATCTTTGATCCACAGGCTAGTGAACAGCCTTCCTGCAGCGATGAACTTGTCCACATGTCCAATGTCTAGTTCAAGGTGGAGTTGGCCAACAGTATGAACTAATGTCTACTTGATATTGCTCCAGATCATCCCGAGCCCCGAAGTAGTTCCACAGGGAGTTCTAAGCCTCTCATTGCGCCTATAGCAGCACTCTATCTTTGATCCACAGGCTAGTGAACGGCCTTCCTGCAGCGATGAACTTGCCCACATGTCCAATGTCTAGTTCAAGGTGGAGTTGGCCAACAGTATGAACTAATGTCTACTTGATATTGCTCCAGATCATCCCGAGCCCCGAAGTAGTTCCACAGAGAGTTCTAAGCTTCTCATTGCGCCTATAGCAGCACTCTATCTTTAGTCAATAGTCAATAGTCAATAGTCAATCATCTTTATTCATGAAGAAGTACAGATTACAACATTTGAACAGCGTCGAAAATGGTACAATTAATAAACAAACAATCGCATCACCATCTTAATTAAGTACAGCAGGAGCTAATCAAGGATTTCAACTTCCACTTTAAACAATTGTATTTTATATGTGACTTAATGTAGACTAAATCCCTTTAGAGGGAGATGGAAGAATTCCTCTAACGAGTAAATGGCCGCTTCCATTAAATATTCTTTTAGTTGTTTTCTAAATTTAATGTGATTTTTTTCATTTCTTATTTGTTCTGGGATACTTTTTAGAAATTTTTCCCCAGCGTATGAGGGCCTTTTCTCATACAATTTTAATCTATGATGATTCTGCATAACCGCATTCTTTTTTCTTGTATTATAATGATGCACAGGTTGGTTAGAAACTTCATTTGCCATTTTATTTTTGACCAATAAAATAGAATCGAAAATGTATTGCCCATATACAGTAAGTATTTTTAACTGTTTAAAGTGTTCTTTGGCTGAATCATCATGGTTTAGTTTAAGCATTATTCTTACTGCTCTCTTCTGCTGTTTTAATATGTTATCCAAATTAACTTTTTTGGTTGCTCCAAATAGACAAATACCGAATGAAATGAAAGAATGGATATAAGCAAAATAAATATCCCTTAGTGTTGTAAGATTACAATAAATTTATTTTTTGATTTATTTGGACTTTACCTATCACTTCTAGTGTTTAAAATAATGTTCTAGTGTTTAAACACTAGAAGCGATAGGTAAAGTCCAAATAAATCAAAAAATAAATTCAAATCCATCGCTATTATGAGTTTTAAAAATACAATTACAATAAAAGGACATTTTTGTAAGGGCATAAATTCCAGAATTAATTTTTGTTAATATTCTGCTGACATGCTCATTCCAATCTAAATGTTGATCTATTGTTAGACCCAGAAAATTTGTACTAGTTTTTTGTTCAATTAGTTGTGAGTCATACATTATTATTGGTTCAGGGTGAACTTTATTTTGTCCTGTTTTAAATTTAATAAAATTTGTTTTTTTATGATTTAATATTAAATTTTGGTTTAGCAAGTAGCTACCCAAATTTCCGAGTTCCACAAAAGCGGTCACTTCTGTTTGTTCTAATTTTGGGGATGATATCATTAAGTTGGAATCATCAGCATAGAGGCATAGTTCACTGCTAGGTTTACACGACAGTGCATTACCTATGCCCTTTAAATAGCATAAAAAAAGTAAAGGTCCCAGAATAGACCCCTGCGGAACTCCATATTTGACTGGTTTTATTTCTGATGCTGTCCTAATTATTTATTATTTATTAAGTGAGTTACTTCAACATACTGTGTTCTATTGGTTAGATAAGAATCAAACCATTGTAATGAATTTTTTTATAATCCAAGTGATTGTAATTTTTGTAAAAGGATAGGATGTTTTACACTATCAAAAGCCTTGGATAAGTCCATGAATATGCCTATTGTGTTTCCACCTCTATCAACAGACTCTATTTCTGACTCTAAACACGATACTGCTGCCGTAATAACTGATCTTCCAGATCTAAACCCATGTTGGATGTTATCTATTAAATTAAATTTTTCAAGATATGATGTTAGCTGAAGCTGTACTATTTTTTCATAAATTTTAGATACGGTTGGTAGTAAAGACACAGGTCGATAATTAACAATATTTGCAGAGTCATCTTTCTTATGTATCGGAACAATTTTTGCCTTCTTTAGTTGATCTGGAAATGAGCCGGAGATGAAAGAAGAATTAATTAAATGAGCTAAAATTTTACTTATCTCATATTTTATATTTTTGAGAAGTGTAACAGGCACTTCATCATGGCCGCTGGAATTTGTATTTTTTAAGGAACTTATACGTTCCACCTCCCTCTCATCGACTGGCTTGAAACTAAACTTAGGCTTTAAAAACAAATCTTGGATTGAGCCAGTCTCTGAGTCCATACACAGTACATGCTTATTGCTGTTAGTGTCAATGTCCTCTACCATATTTATGAAATAGTCATTGAATACATTTGAAATAGTTTTAGGATCATCAACAGTATGTTTTCCTTCAGCTAATGTGATATTGTTACATTTTTTATTATTTTTTGATCCAACTTCAGAATTTATAATACCCCAGACAGTTTTTTGGATATTAGAAGATCTATTGATTTTTGTCTCAAAATATTTGGTTTTAGCTTGATTTAATTCTGCCCTAAATTCTATCTTCTCCTTTTTTAACATATTTTTAATCTTATATTGCTTGCATTTTCTGTATTATTTTATCATTTCTACTATTCTGTATTTTTTGGCTTTCAGATCTTCTGTAAGCCAGTGATTGTTTCTATCCTTTTTGGTTATTAGAGTTTTTTGAAAAGCCAGATTAAATTAAAAAATAAATTTATCATGGAAAGTGTCATATTTATTTTCTGTAGGGGAAAAATACACATCCTCCCAATTTTCATTTTTTAAAAGCATGCAAAAATGTTCAATATTTTTGCAAGAAAACTTACGTATTTCTTGTTTTACAGACTGTTTGTATTGATCTTTTAAATTCATAGGATTAATGTCTAAAATCTGTCCATCATGGTCTGACAAACATGTTATTATGCCTTCTATTGTCAAATTACAAGCTTCCATATTTTTGATCAGAAAGTTGTCTATGGCTGTTTTTGAGTTTTCAGTTATCCTTGTTGGAAAGTCAACTAGGTATTTCATGTTATGGCTTTTTAATGTGTCATTCAGTAATTTGTGTTTATGATCCTTTTTTAAGACATCAATGTTAATATCTCCTCCTATTATTATGTTAGTAAACCTTTTGCTAAAAAAATCAATCAAATTACTTAATCTGTCTAAAAATATTTTAACATCAGAACTGGGTGATCTGTAAATACCTATCACCAGAAATCTAAATCTATCTTTGATCCACAGTCTAGTGAACAGCCTTCCTGCAGCGATGAACTTGCCCACATGTCCAATGTCTAGTTCAAGGTGGAGTTGGCCAAAAGTATGAACTAATGTCTACTTGATATTGCTCCAGATCATCCCGAGCCCCGAAGTAGTTCCACAGGGAGTTCTAAGCCTCTCATTGCGCCTATAGCAGCACTCTCTCTCTGATCCACAGGCTAGTGAACAGCCTTCCTGCAGCGATTAACTTGTCCACATGTCCAATGTCTAGTTCAAGGTAGAGTTGGCCAACAGTATGAACTAATGTCTGCTTGATATTGCATGTGTCCATTCTTTCCAGCATACGATTATTTAATGCAGGCCTATTCAAGATAGGTATTTATTGTATGTGTTTACCGCTCTGCTTTTGTCATGTCATATATTATTACAAATGTTTTCTAGTATGTTTTATTCATTATGTATTTATATATCAAAAGAAAAACCCATAAGTACATTTTAACACAAAGAAAACATACATTACATCCTTAACTAAAGAAAATATTGAATACACAACAACTAAAAGTATCAGAGATCATAAAACTAATCATATGTCAGCACAATAATAATAATAATACCCCTGTCGCAGCAAACCTGTGTACTCTTTGAATTTTCAATGCATATATATGTGTCTCACTACTATTTAAATCCACTTACCTAGTTTCACAAAAATACGTTCAAAAATTAGTGATATATAGCATTTTATTTATTCTCAATCATAAAGAACTTAGAATAACATTAGGGGTCAGTACGCAGGTTTGCTGCAATAACGAAGATAAGAAAAGTATTCTTTTCCAATTATTAAGTCAACCAGTTGAAGCTATATACCAAGTTTTATTAATTTAGGTTCATAACTAAGGGAGATATAAAACTGTACATATCCTCCATATGAATAACATTGGGCTGAGTATGCAGGTTTTTTGATGATGGGAAAATCAACAAAAAAGTTATTTATGCAAATATTAATATACCACAACTAGTTGAAGCCACGTACCAAGTTTCATCAAAATACATTCATAAATCAAAGAGATAAAAATATTTAATTTATTCTCCATAATGATAACATTGGACTATGTAATGTGTTTAGCACTTTGAATATATCTGCAACGGTTAGACGTAGAACAACAATTAAAACAACAAAATGATTTTTTTAGATCTAAAGTTATTGGTTACAAAAATGTGATGTTTTTAGTAAAATTATATAAAGAAAATCTAAAAACCTGTTTATCATAAGATTAACATGGGAAATTGTATGAACACGTTTTTTGACTTTTCTCTACAACCACTTAATCTACGTTGATGATTAAAAATACAAAATTATTTGTTTTTTAAGCCCTATAAAATGGCCATGGTAAAAATTTAGTGTTCTTTTATTATTTTAGGGTAAAAAATGCAAAAACTTAGTTTTGGAAAACTTTAAACTCCCATAAAACCCCCTTCCCATAGTCCGCAATCTGGTTTTCGAAATTAGTCATAAATTTTACTCCTCACATTTGTGCTAAATTTTATAAAAATCGGGTGTTTCATTCAAAATTTATCGAGGTAACGGAAACATATTTTATCGTCCTAGCTTAAGTCTTAAAATGCCCCCTAAGGTAATAGCTTCTTCCCTATAGAGGAAATTCGCTAATATTTCAGTTCGGTTGGTAATAATTTACGACATTAGGTTTGTAGTTTTATGCACTCATCCAGAACTTAGGTGTCAAATGTAAATCGGGACAACCGTTAGTTAAATAAATATTGGTAATTTTACTCAAGGAAAATTATAATGAAGTGGGCTGAAAGAATGCGTTCCCAACATGGGTTAGTAGTATTGGAATTCCGAAAGCTGAACAATGTTTTGGTAGAACAACTTGCTTAAAGACAACGACGTTAGTAAAAAAAAATATGGTATTGTGCGGTAGTGTAAATGGTTAATTTTTTTATTAAAAAAATCGTTTTCGGGGAATAATGAAGCATTATAACAACGAAATAAACTAACAACCCAGCATGTTACAAAACAAGCCGATAAATCTCAAACAATTATAACACGTTAGGAGGTACGCTGGTATGCTGGTTTAAATACGTTTCTCCTTTTAATTTTTTTTGACACATTTCAAATATATATAAATAAGCCATCATCTCTTAAAACATTTTTTTATTGGGATAACTCTTTCTATAAAGTGCAGCATAACAACCACTAAAACTGCTTAATTGTTTCATATGGGGTATAAATTAAAAGCTCTTTTATGTACCTTTTGATATTTTAAAAATAATAATTTAAAAGTCCCGCCCTATTTTTTCCAAGTTCCGATGTTAATAATGAAGTCTTTCATCCAGTAAGCAATTTTCTTTGGTATGTTTTACTACAACTTACTTTGCAAAGCCGAGTTTTATGTTGGTTAGTTCTTTGCTTCACAAAAGGTGTAGCCTAAAATACTTATATTTTTTCTTTATGATGCCTGAAAATTAAAAGACTACTTGGTTGAATGTTTGTTTTCTAAATATTATATTTCAAACAAAAATTATTTTAATATTTTAGTGTTGAAATTGCAGCGCCATTAAAAGGCAGAAGGTCAACTGTTTTTTTTCGAAACAAGTTGAGTTGAAAGATAGACTGATGGTAGAGGGTATCCGTCAATTGTTTATAAAACACTATTTTAATATTATAACAACTAAAATATCAAGTTGAAAAGTTTTTAAATTGTTGTCATTGATTGAAATAAACAAGGGGGATATTTTAAGGTTCATTCGGAGAAAAACTTAAGATTAAAAATCATGTCGTAGGTTCTGTAAGAAAACTTAGAGAATGACCTTTTGGCGAGTGTCAAAGGCAAGACTGGAAAGCACTTTTGCTGGAAAAGACTGACGCACTTTTTATTTTTGTTGCCAGCGTTTCCTTTTTAGCTTGGCTTTAATCGAGAGAGTGGTCCTTTGCTACGCAAGTTTCTATATTTTGTCGCCGAACGTAAACATTTTTTTGGTAATCCCTTTAACAATTGTGTAAGGGAACCTTGAACTCACACGTTTTCTAATCTGTATTTATACTCTTATTTATCTTTGCAATTAGTAAATAAAATCCAAATCAAAAACATTTATATTTAGTTTAGACAAAAGTGTGGACTAACACTCACTACTTTTACTGTAAAATTAAAATGGAGTGAAAGTTGGTTCAAAACACATAATAAAATACATAAACATATTATTCTAATTGCTATAATTAGAATAATATGTTTATGTATTTTATTGCAAAAACTATTGTGATAAATTAAATAATAAGACACCGTGGGACAATTTTTTCCTGATAGGATATAAGTCATGGCCATAAAATGACATTCAGGCTGAGAGTCGTGGGACAGTTTATAAATGAGTCATCTAGCCACTCTTCCTCTCCGTACGGTCTGCCTTTTTTATGACAGTTGTTTTTGAAGAAATATGTAACCCAAAACATTTGCACAGTTATTTTTTCAATTTGTTCTACCTCATAATTTTACTTTCTCACCCTATGCATAATGTATGGATAAATTATTGTTTCTGACAAAATGTGTGTAATTGATAGAAATGTGTTGAATAAATAACAAAATTATTTTAGAGGTATATAGTCTGTTTGCCTGTATATGCCCATAGCCGCCTTTAAAGACGGTTTATGATATGCCCTAGAGGCCACACTGTTAAACATTGGACTTTTAAATTTTCGGTAAACATCGTACGCTGACCATTGTTCTTAAACTATCATTGATCTCCTGCTATCCCATTATAATCATAATACCTGGAATGTAAACAAGCTAGCATTGCTCAATATGGCATATCAGAAATAATATATTATTTAATCTGAAGGGGAATGAGGGGATTACCCCTCTTTAAAACACAGTATGAAGTTAATGACTCTGTGAAGAAAAAGGATTCGGGTGAACATCTCTGTCAAATAGTTTACTAGAACTTAATACTTGAGGTATAACAACTATACATATGACATATGTAGTAAATAGAAAGGAATGAATTGATTATCAAAGAGTTAAAAAAAATCAAGATTGTGACAGTTTGCTCGTAGAGATAATACATTTGAATTGATTTCCAGAGCGTATTAATGATGTTTTATTTTCTGTGGTTGCACCCTAGTGACTACTTTGAACACTGGCGCACAAGTCTTTACAAAATAACAGGAACAGTGAAATTTCTCTGGATATTTCAGTAGTACTCTTGCAACCACTACTGCTACTCTTCTCAGAAAGTTCACCAGTTTTAATCTCGATATGATAATAGTAAATTTGACTGCTAGCCTTCAGCATGTTACTCGCATGTTACAAATGACATGCAAATATAAAATTACACATAATATTAACCACACTTAAATATTTATGAAGTTTACACTTGAAAGTTTTAAACCTAACTATCATTGATATTGTGTTTGCCTTTTCGTAATTTCAACAGTTTGCTTCACTCTTAAGGATTCTTGTTCATCTTGTTCGTTTTACTTTATGAACTGGACGAAAACCATCAGTGTCTTAATGATGAGGTCAAATACCTGGAAAAAGTCATAATATCAGGAAACATTTTTAACAGAAAAATTTGGGTAGCGTTAAAGACATTTTATGTTCAGATTCAATAATATTAAGCATTTCATCTCATAAATTACCCGTTGCTATTTTAATGCGGATATAAAACAAAGTGAAGGATTAACAGAAGTTGTTGAGTGTCTTCCCGACACTCCGTTTTCACCAGAGTGTTTATGTTTCAGATTATACTCTATCTGGACATGATTTATGTTACTCGCAGATAGAAAACCATTATTTTAAGAGTCTTTAAGGGAAAACCGATCACTTAATTCCAAACAATAGTTGGTTATCATTTCCTTTTTCTTTCAAGTGTCCTTCGTATTTCTTCTCTCAACGCTAAACTAGCTGTCTGCCACAAGAGGTTCAAGCCTATTAATTCTATAATTGATGTCTGAGCTCTAGTTTAACGATACAAAAAAAACTAAAAATCATTACCTCGGTGATGAACGAGTTGCCCAAAACTAAGAAGTCCAAGCCTGTAAGATTTACCGGAAAAGATCTCAGTTCTAGCATGAATACATCCAACTGTAACGTAACACCGGTTATCATAAGTGATATTAAAAAAATAAAGATCTAACTTTAACTACTTAGTCATGTGATGTTAAATAAGTGTTCAATATGCTATCAAATTGTACATAATTCGCTGTAAAAATATAAAAGAATGGAAGATATATTTTAACAAATCTCAAATAGTCAAAAGCCCCAGTTTATAAATAATTAGTACAATAAAAATGTATTTAAGATCAATAATAGCCTGGATTAAATTAACGGGGTTGATGTTGATACAATATATTGTAGTAAAACAAAATATCGTCTTACCTGTTTTCGATACTCTAGCTCGCGGTCACCCAAACTGATTGTTCTATTGATTTCAAACATCAGCGTCTCTATCTAAAATAACAGTTTGGGTGGGCTATCAGTGAGTTATCAGTAAGTTGTCTATATATATATAAAGATAAACTGTACCAAGCATGTCTGAGAATTCCGTAAACCTGACACACATAAACCGCATACTTGGATTAAAGGTTTTAGTTTTGCAATAAATCCTTCCCTAAGACCACAAACAAAATAAACATGTCATATCAAAGCTGTGTGATTTGATTTGACAATAAAACAGAAATCAGGTCTTAGAGTGGTGTTTTTGGCCCAGCTAGTCACTATAATTATAGAAACTAAAGCTGTTTACGTTTTACGTTCTATGGAGGACAAAGGATAAGCACGGTATCTTCAAATCCATCTACCACGAACAATTAAAGAGAACCAAATATTCATGGCGTTGTATAGCCCTTCAGAACACATATCCACTAAGACTCGTGCAATTGAAGATAAGCAGGGTCCTCTCAGTACTTCAATTGCGGCCATTCCCCGAGACTGCAAGAGGCTCGACTGAAAGAAAAACTTTTTTCGATGTAGTAATTATAAAATAAAGTTTCACTCTAAGCCTCACTAATGACTACTGCACGATATATGTGGGCTATAATGTTTTTGGGCATATGTCTGAATTCAGAAATAACAAAGGGCTCAGGATTGCCTCTAGAAATACGTAGAGCTTTATAAATTGTCTCCTCAAAGTAAATCTAGATGGACAGTCAGTTCGCTTAAGAATTCCATGAGAACGAGCTATTTACCAGTGAAAATATGAATTGGTGCTGCCGATGGTGACTCAGCGCACTAGCTTATTCAGGGGAAAATAGTCTGTTGCAAATATCTTGATGAGTAATTTTCGCAACACGTGAAGTTAAGAAACTCTATTGAATTTCCTCTTTACTCTAGAACATATATCATACAATAATTCTGCTCTATATCAACGGAAGGAAAGAGATTTTGCCTAGATGGCTAGTAATATAATCATCGAGTCTTCTTCAGTGGAAAATTAAGCTATAATTACTGATTGTTTGATTGTTAGTGGATTGCACATTTCAGACTAACCTACCTATCCTTAGGGAGAGTGGCACGCCTACTTATCCGATAAAGCTAAACTATCTCTGAAGCAAAATAAATTGTAATAAATAGTTCAGATAGATTACTTACCTGATCGCTAACTACTGTAGAAGGGTAACTTTGTACCATTAGCATGTGAAGAACAAACGAATGGCAAAACAGAGTAAAGAAAGCATAATGTGTGTGTCCAAAACATCCATTTCCTTTTATGAGCCATAAACTTCCAATAAGGTTTCAACACACATTAGCAGCACTGGCATTCCAGAAACGAAATTTTTAAGTGCTCTCAAACTATATAATCTGTTCACTTTTTGAGTAGAATTGATAACCATTCTAGCCAAAAGGAACATTTCCAATGGGTTTTCACAATTATTGGCTTCATTCACTACGGTTTTGATTCTCTGGTTCGCTACAATTTTCAAGAATGCCATGCGGTAATTTGTAGAATAGGAAGCAGATATAATAACATCAGCGAGGATTTGGAGTAAAAATAAGGAATGAAAGGATCAGCATTGAAAATAGTTGCACTAAATATGAATATGGAGGGTGTTTTGAGATCAGAGTTTCCATCTTCAAGGTTGATTTTAAGGTTTGGAAAATCTCCCAGATAACCTGCATTTTCTTGATAATACGATCCATTGGTTTGTTGCAAATACTATAATCGCGCTTAGGCCTATTAAATTATAAAGCAAGGTCCTCAAGTCTTCCACTTTGATCACAAAGAACGGCACGGAACCTTTCAGAGATAACAGGTTTGCTAAAGAAAAAAATCCTGTGTGTTTTTGAATTTTTCCCATTTTCAAGTTTTCGATATAGAATCGGATTAAGATCAAATACTTTTGCAAACTTAACTTCCCATGTCATGTTAATGTTATAGCAACGAAACTCTAAACATAAACTGAAGACAAATGTCGTTAGAAGGATATTAGATCAATTTTGCAATAAATTTCTCTTAGTGCACGTCACAGACAAAAATTACGTGTTTCATATTTTACGAACTGGAAGCACACAGACAACCATATTAGTTTTATTAGAGTATATTTATATTGAAAGTGCCTGAAAATGTTGAGTTGTTGAGTATCTTACATTATGAAATTGATGTTTTAATAAATAATAACTATTTTTTTCTTTTCCGTTGCTAGAAAATTTTACAAATTTATAATTATAGTTTTAAGTTTACTTATTGGTTAAATTGTAAAGGGTGTAATGATTTGGATAAAAAAACTTCTTCCACTTTACAAATGCTAAACTCGTAATCTGATTTTTACTTTGGCCACAGAGTTTTGTTTTTTTTTATCAACAGTAATATTCTTCATAATAAGTACACTAAATTATTATCGTTAATGACCTTTTAGTTTTCTAATAAACAGTTTTACGATGCACCATTTAACAATTTTTTAATTTAATTTATATGCTTCCACCATAATACTTAATTTAAAAAATAAATATATGGAAAACAAAGATTAAGACCTTAGTATTATCTAAGATTTAATGTTTTACAATACTATGATAGCTCTACAGCCTTAACCACTGATTCCAATTGACGGAAGGAAATGCAAGAAACCAGTGGCGTAACTGCCGGGCCCGCAAGGCCCGCGGTGCAGGGGGCCCGCGGGCCGAGGGAAAAGCTCTGGCGAGCCCGTATATAATGGGGATATGTTGCAATAATCTAATTATCAGTTAGTCGACTTTTGAAAAAGGATTTTAATGGAATTGAATATACGTGGATAGTATTTGCCCTGTTTGTGTTACATTGTCACAACAAATTTAGGCACCTGAAATAAATTACTCCTTTTTTAGGGAGAGGCAGAACGTGTGTTTTGAACAGTTGTGGCCTGTCTGTAGTGTGGCCTATCCTACTCTTATCCTTTTAGCCTCCAGCCTGGCTACGTCAGGATAGGCCTACCTTATCAGGGCTCACCCACATTGTGGCCAAAGGCTTTGCCTGCGTCCCGTGAACTGAACTGTCTTTGTGTGGAAGATATCCTGGACAAGCCGTGATACACAGTTCCAGTTGTCCTCGCCTATATCATCTTCACTCAGACTGTGTCCATTGACAGCACACCAAGTTGTCTTGTGACCTACAGGCGGGCCTATCCTATCATGGGCAACGGAAGGATGTATGGCCATTGTTAAATTACTCTCAAATATGTTTAACAAACATAGGCTATTTGTCAATAGATTAAAGACATACCGTATTCACCTGCAGTTTTAAAATTCAATAAAAACATAAATGCTCAAATATTTTTATTGTATTTCATATTTCACGCATTATTTTATACCCTATTTTACTAATACGATAGATGCAGGCTCTGAGGCGAACCAATAAAAAACTGTTAAAGCAAATATATTTGTTTATTGAAACAAACATGGTACAGTGAATGAGATAGCTTTGTCGTATAGCTTTGTAAGAGTCCAAATACATAAATACATTTTCAAAGCTACACTGACACTGTATCCTTCATTTTCAGTTCCCTTACATCTGACATTACCATAAATAAAATTGTCTAAATAAATGTATAATTTGATTAAAATTGTTATTACACTGATATTTTTATTGCGATAAATTGATTGACCTCTTATTTAATCAAAAGTTTAAAAATGTGAGTTCCTAGTTTAATTCAATTAAAAATAAAGGACTTACTAGATCATAGTTAAAACTTTCTTCAACCCCATAGCTCAATTATTTTTAAGTTGTCCTACAATATAGTTTATTTATTCAATATTTATTCGTTCAATACTTAAACTATAAAGAAATATTATAATTTTGAACTCGAGTGAAATACATAAAGAAGTCGAGTAGCTAAAATGCACAGTAACAAATGTAATAAATTCAAGAGCGCCCGGCCTCACGGGGCACAAATCTTTTCCTGACAAAAACTTTGACCTGAATTCCCTGGAAACTTTGTTCCTTCAGAGTCACTGTAATTAAAAAAAAATCATGTTGATATTTTGACAGTACAGTTTTCATCCAAGGACTATAATGAAGCAAATGTAGCCACCATCAATGAAATTCCTGTAGGAGCTATGTAGTTTGTAACAATATTAAATATTTTAAAAATAATCATTCAATTCAATAAATGTTATATTTAAGAAATCTCATTACAACTACTCTTATATTTTGGAGTAAAACACTGATAAAAGCACACATTAAATGAAGTTTAATATTTTTCAGAAAGATTTTTAAAGTTTTGATTTCATTCTGAAACACGGAAACGTTAAGACATGCTAGTGCCTTAAATTTTGAATGTGACCTTTAGTTATGGTAGGGCAGTTGTCAGTTAACATAACAGTTGAGATCAGAAAGTTTTCTGGGTACTTAATGTAAACGCAGAAATATGAGAAAAATAAAAACAAAAAGGAATTAAATTTATAAATTAACGTTAACAACAGTAATAAAAACCTATATTATAAGTTTTTAATGCAACCTGGCAATGGTAAAAAGTTTAGTTTTAAGTTCGTGTTAGCACATTAAATAATAATCATCTATCCACAGTTATTATATCGGCAAATATAATAATATTCATTACTATATTACAATTTGTAATACTAATATATTATTAGTAAAAATAATGTATTATAAAATTATGGAACATGAATTATGGATTATGTTTACATTTTGAGAACCATTCAAACTGAAGATTGAATATAAAAAGAACATGTTCAAAAGGAAAAGAAACAAGCAAATAAGCAAACAAAAAACTCGCCTTAAAAAGGAATCGTGAATATAAGTACTCTAGGCATTTAAAAAAAAAATGACTGGCTTTTCAGCAAAGCTTGGTCCTCCAGGTACCATCGTACTGTGATCGCGAGCGAAAACACGACGGGCTTCTAGTATTAATATATTATTATTAAAAATAATGTATTATAAAATTATGGTACATTTTCTATGGAGCTGTAATATTATGGCAGCTGCAATGTAAGTGGCTTTGTAACTGTTTCTGAAGTGCTATTGCTCAAAAGGAACAGTAACAGTGTATAAAGGTGTATTGCCTATAAAGGTAGTTGTATATGCAAATTATGTAACTGTAGAGATATCACCAAACACATTATAAGTAATTTTCCGTACTCAAGCAGTACCGTTTCAACCGTTTAAATTGACTGGCGCCTTATTTTCTGCAAATATTTTTACAGTAAAAATCTCGCGCAATTTATTTAATTGTTTTAGCAAAATGTTTTGTTATGAAAATGTTTAAACATTACGACGATTAAATTTAAAGCTAGTTGTATATATACTTTTGTTTCTCAATCATAAATATCCTTGTTGTTATGCAATAAACAAATCGGTTTAACATCAAAATCCAAGTTTGTAAACATAAAGTAAAATAAACTTTGCTCAGGTGCAAAGAGATTTCTGACTCGATCAGTCTGTTCCCGCCATCCAACTCCCGCCAGATCCCTCAATGGTGGTCATTACTAACCTCCCTTAGACTTGATTATTCGATTGCTGTCGAAATGTTTTACAAGTGCCTTTCTACATCAATTTTAGTTTTCAATTGATATTTGCATTTAAGTTGTTGTACAGTTATTAATCATCCTATTTCTTATTGGCATTTTTATACAGTTAGTAGGCCTACATTTTTAGTTATAAAGATGGATTCTTGTTGATTTAGAATAATTGTTACAATTATTACTTATAAAACAATGAATTAATTGTATGCATCATCATTATTTGTAGTGTTTATGAGCTTCTGTGAACTGTAATTTTGCGAATCCTTGTATTGTATCTTGCCACGCTGCGTGGTAGTGGTACACCGGAGCCTTAAGTGGAGCATTGTGTTAATACTAGTATTACACAAACCTTTTATAAATATACTAAATTACTGAGGTCATTAGCTATCATATAGCTTGACTTTGTTGGAGAATGTATCTCACAGTTCTCATAGCAAATTTGAATTAGTTCACCGCTCAGCAAATATTCCCTACAACTGGTGAATATTTATGATAATAGTGTAACGCCCGTTGAAATATCAAAGTCAATTATTATCACTATCTAACATTAGCAATAAATGAACAACGGTCAAATCATTTATCTAGTTCAGAAAAAATAATCACGGGTGTCGCAATAATCTAAGGAGTTTTTAAGGTGGATTTATATTGCCTTCACAATCGAGTTTGGAAGCGAGGATCTTTATAATTTTAAAATGACAAACCATATGTAGCAAATAACATATCGTAACTATAATTATATCCATTCTAAAATATAATATCATAATTCAAGTTTTGAAATGAGTTAGTACAACCAAAGAAACCTTCGATTTTGCAGAATAATTTATATTGGTTTAGTTTGAGATAGTAGAGTTTGGAAATCCTCATCGCCTCAGATGCTTCCCCAACTATGCACTGCGGTTTTATAAATACATGTGTAGATGTAATGAACTCGGTGTCTTCGTCCAAATTATTCCGAATAGCACGTGCAATTAACTTAGGTTTTACAATGGTCTTACCATAACCTTTAACGGTTAAGTACCATTAGTATTTGAAAGCACTTTTGACTTCTTTACCTATACTTTAAGCATTTTTGGAAATTATGGCATCGAATTTCAAACGAAGAAAGGCTACACAAAAGTATTTGCGATTTATAGCAATAAGGAAATAGTAGTATAATCTTTGAAAAATATCACCAGTTACAGAGTGAAACACGTTGTAAAATTAAAATCCAAAATCCAAAATGGTTATCAAGAATTCATCACGGTCACTTAGTTTTTTCATTAAATCTTCTTGTAGTTCCTGTTTAGAATTGAAATTATATACCTTTTAAATCATTATCCGTAAGATAGTAGATACATACATTCACAAAACATTGATTTGATATTTAAATAAAAGTGATTTGTTTATATTTCAATCAGCTGATCATACAATTCATATAGAAATTTACGCTACAGGATGACATGGCAGGCCATCACATAGAATATGTAAAACAAAACATGTATATCGTATAAATCATGTATATATTACCTAAATTTGTAGTCATCAAGATTACACTACACCAAAAAACCGAATTCAAACACATTGGAAGGCATGTTCTTATTACTATAGTTATGTTGCGCTAGGTTACATTATTGTAAATCTTTTATTAATACAATAATTACAAACTAATAATTACTATCCAATTTCACCAGTCTTATTTATTGGAAATTAATTTATAAATAATTCTAATTATCTTCACCAGAAACGAACGGCCAGCACGCGCAGGTTCCTTGATACTTATGTTAACTCCAATATTTAGTTAGAGCTCAGTGTTTGCCTATCTACCAAGGATTACTTAATCAAATAACTAAGCATGTAGTTAATTAAATAACTAAATTGATTAGTTTGTTACCGAATCACTGAATAAATAACACTTTGTCCTATCGTTTTTGCTGTTAAATAGGTATATGTGAAAAGTCACATGTAATCAGTGACTAATGCTGTGTAATCACTAATTTAATATATCGCCAATTATTGAGCATGGTCAAAAATTGTAAAAACAACTAACGTGTTTATTTTAATTGCTTAAAGATAAATAGACTACAGTTATTGAGTTGCAACTCTTCTATAAATTACTAAAACTACCTCTTGTGTAACATTTATTTACAAATGTTTTAACCAGCAGTTTCAATCTTAAACTGTCATAAATAGTCTACTGTTTACTTATATCAACCAACTAATTGAAGCCGGTTGTTTTTAAATACGCTTTAATAATACAAACTAATTTAAAAATATATAGTAACATTTGAAATTATAATATACTGGCCAGTAAAAAACTAAAAACCATATGGTTGATGTCAATTACTGCTGTGAACTTTTCATTACTCAAATCAGCTTATTCCTTTAAACGGAAAATATATTCGTAAATATAGATCGACATATTTGTTTATCACAACCAACTAACGAATGTGGCATGAACAAACATATGTTTCTTGTTATTCTTTTGGCGAAATTTCGAACTTTAATTAGTACTTGTGGCTTGAAGAGGCCATAGCCCCTAACCTTTCTCCAATACTCTGCCTCGTCTGATTTCAACACATGTCAGTTCATAAACAAAGTACACACATATGTTTTAATGTAAAAAGCAGACGTTTTTAAATCCCCATGCTTTTCTTATGGGGGATGTTTTACGTCATTTCTTGTTTGTTGGTAACTTTTTAGAAATTCTGCTATCTTTCCCGAGTCCCTGGGATCGAGACCACTAATTTAAGCCGCCTCCCATCATCCTGCAAAATGCCAAACTTCCACAATTTTGGCTTAAACATTTTGCTTACAGAATTATATATAAAGATTTTACCCCACGGGACCTTAGATAATGAACTTTCAAATATATTCCTGCACCCCTACGACCTACAAACTATTTATGTTTCAAATCTTGTAATTGGGGCACTTTTAGTTACTGAGAAATTTTGATCCGGACAAAGGACAAAAAAATACTGGTAATTTTATAATAAGATAACTTAACAACTTTTTTTTATAGCAAGCCATAAAATAACAAACTATGTCATATTATTCTGAACAAAAATTAACCTTTGATAGCTACAAAATTACCTAGATTATTATTAGAAACAAGTTGTTCTAGCCATTAGTCATAAAGTAATTTCTGACAGTTAATGTACATTTTACTTTTTGTATGCAACGTATTTATCTTACAATTACGTATACAATTAATGCCATTAAAGAGTTGACACAGTATTTATCATGATAAAAAGTAGAGAAATATATTTGTTTGTTATTTCATAGAAAAATAGTTTTTCAAATTGGGTGATTCAAATCGACTCTCTCTACTATGCCTTGCCACAAAAATTAATGAAATATTGTTCTATTTTGAACTTTAAAATCATATAAATTCGGCGGAAAAACTAATTAGGAGCAAAGTTTATATCTAGTACTTCTACGGAGGCAAAACTTGTATTCAAATTAGATGCTTCAAGGAACAGCTGAAACAATTGAGTGATTTACAAGTTTTGATCCGTCATTTGCCTTGCTAAATTTTAAAATAATTTGAATTGAATTTACCGAATGTCTTTAGAGTATGGTAAGCGGAAAGCCTAAATAGTTTTGAGTGAATTATTATAATTATTACGAATGGAATATAAAAATTAACAAACTGATCAGAATATTTAGTAACCAATTGGAAGAGTAATGTATGTAAGAAAGTTCGGAATCTTGCATGACCATGTTAAAACTCAGCATTTTTATCTTCAATATTAAAGACTCTTAATATCAAGCCAAAGATTTTATTTACCGAAACACTGGAACGCAGCTATAACATCGCTTCCTATTTTATGGCAAATACATAGGTTTGAGTTATATTTTAATATTAGTATGCTTGAAGCAACAGTGTCCAATCTTAATGCATATAATAAAATATGAATAATATTTTCTAAAATTGTAAGTCCAAACAAAATTAAGATATGCTCAGTTGTTCAATAAATAATTCAATTCTTCAAATTGTATTTTTGTATGCTCAATTGGTCTTTTAATATAGGACATAGACTAGAATCCAACTAAAAATTGATTAACTACGGGTACTGTAACCATTTAACAAAATTCAAAAACATGAGAGCAATCAAGGAGAGTTCTAATTGGAAACTTCCCTCTTCAGTGTGTCGGAGTTAGCTCTACCTTAGACGCAATAACCTGCACCCCTTCTTCCCGATCGGAGATTTCCTATTAAATAGTTAAGATCAGTACAACTAAAGGGGCCATGCCAAGTTAACATTCACCGAAAGGAGCTTGAAATGTTACCAAATTGTTCATTGGTAAAAGCTGTCGTCCTGTCATACTCTACGGTTGGACTTAAACCATTATAAATAAGAATTCTTATTGTGATATCAATGTGAAGCACGCGCTTGAATAAGTTTGAGTGTTTTGCATACTAATAGCAGTATTGTTTACTCTATTGGTTTAAATAAAGCAGGAAACAAGAAATAGTTGGCAATTGTGTAAAAGAGAGAAACAAATAAACGTTCAGACTAAGCAATGGGTTACATTACATCAATGACCCATTTATACTCTGCAAGATATGATATAAATGCATATTACATTTGTAAGTAAATTGTTAAAATTACGAGGTTTTAATTATTAATGGAAGTTTAATTATTCTGAAATTAAATAATGTATCAAAATGTGTACTGTGTAATCAATGTGCTTTGGGTAAAGTGTGATAGTGTAGCTTGGTAAGTGGTGTTAATGGGACGGGGAGAAGGTAGACGAAGCTTTCTAGTTGCTTAATAATTGTATTACTGTACATTTAATAGTTATTAATCAAAATCAACAACGCTATCACTTTACACATTTCTCTACATCTATTTTTATTAGCTAATGTTTGTCGTAAATATACAATAAAATAGGAATATAAGTGGATTACAACGGTAACGTAATGTTTTCCTTTTTTTACTTTTAGAAATTTCAATTTACAGCTAGAAGCGTTAATTAAATGGTCAGGGTTAAACTCCAATGGCAATGAAGCCACATAGTATGAATTTATTGCATTGTTCCATTTCGATAATTTGTTCCAACCGCTGAACAATGCTACGTCCATTAGTGTGTCACTTCTACAATATCCCTCTTTCAAATGTATGGTTATTTAGCACAGTTTACCCTGGATAGGTAATGACATTCCGTGTATTCTTTAGAAAATGTTCTCCATATTTAAAATTGATGTTCTTTCTCCCATCACATTTGGTATGGTAAAATTTATGTTTTCGATATTATCAATTATGATTTGAAAACGTAATACTGATATGTTTTGTATTACTAATAACACATTGCTAACGACAATTTTTAGATATTCACAATATGAATTTTATTTGGTGTATAATTTGTGCAGTTTGAAGTATATTTTAAGATCCACTCTTTAAGAGTATTCAAAAATATTCATTATACTATTGTTAAATTCTCTTACATAATAAATTATTATCTTCATTTGCCACAAGAATGATACATCATTGACAATGTCATTGATTACAGCTAAAACAAAGTCAAACAACACTATCTACAAAACAGAAATTCGTGTCAACAAAACCATGATACAAATAAAACAACATGTCAGGTCCCAAATATAGAACCGTTACCAATACACTTTGGATTATAAAAACACTCTAATATAATTAAAATCAATATATTTTGTGTTAATAAATCTTTTAAACGATAGAAGAGATTCTTTAGTGGCTATGAATAAAATGTGTTTTCAAGTTTGTTTTTTTAAGATATGAACTAATGTTTAGCCTATTCCAAGAAGCTAAATATTTAAAGATTTTACTATATGGTGTTTTACTTAAACGGAATAAATTAATAATAATAGCATTGTTTTTATCAAGTATTGTAACTATGGCATAAATGTTTACTATGTTTCATGTAGATTTAATCATGTATATGGCAAGACACGCAAATTGATTATTGTTTAGAATTTAAAATCCATGAAAAGTGGTTTATAGTGCTCCCTATAATTGTATCACTTAATATTTCTGACATCCATATTTTGAGGTTTTAATATATCTTCAACTAAGGTGCAATTACCTTAAATAACTAACCTGTATCTAAAAAAAGGATGAAAATACATAAAGTGCGTTCTTCTACAACATCGGATATTCTATTTAAAACATCGTGAAATTATTTTATTTAAATAAACAATATGAGAATTCTATGTTATAGTTTGATCAATATTAACATGTAATACCCCCGTAGCAGCAAACCTGCATACTCAGCGAATTTCCAGTGCATATTAATTTATCTTAATACCACATAAAGCCACATACCAAGTTTCATCAATATACATTCATAAATAAACGATTTATGACATTTTAATTATTCTCCATAAGAATAACATGGCGGCTGAGTATGCAGGTTTGCTGAAATAAGGAACACTAAAAATGGGCTTTTATACAAATATCATTATAACTCAACTAGGTAAAGCCACATACCAAGTTCTATTAATTTATGTTCATAATTAAAGGAGATAACACGTTAATTATTCTCCATAAGAATAACATGGGGCTGAGTATGCAGGTTTGCTGCTACGGGAACTATCGGGCAAAAAATGGATTTTTGTGCAAATATCAATAGACCACAACCAAATAAAGCCATATACCAAATTTTTTCCAGTTTACGTTCATAAATAAGCGAGATATACAATTTTTCTTTTTCTCCATAAGAATAACATTAGACAACGTACTGTGTTTAGCACTTTCAATATCTCGGTAACCAATTAATGTAGAGCAATGATCAAAATACCAAATTGTTTGTTTTTTTAAGCTGAATTTAATGGTATAAATTAAAATTTGATTTAAATTAAAATTACATGTGAAAACCCCAAAAAACACATTTTTGGGGTACAAAACCCCCCAAAAACCCCCCTTCGGATGGTGCGATTCATCTGGTTTTCGAACTCGTTCAAATAAATGGTACTTTACACATTTGTACCAAATTTCATTAAGATCGGACCTTTTTTACGAGAGTTATCGTGCTTACGGACACATATATATATATATATATATAAATATACATATATATATATATAAATATATATATATATATATATACATATATAAAAATTTGAACGAATGGTGTTTTTGGCATCTGGGGACCTCAAAATGAAAAGTTATCATGGTCTCGGGCTTAAGTCTTACCATGAGACCTACGGTAATAGCTTCTTCCCTATAGGGGAAATTCGCTAAAAACTTAAAAATTGGAAACTCATGGCATTTTCAGAACATTCTAAAAATAGTCCTACCGTTAAAAAACTGTAGACTTTTTTAACAGTTTAACTGGGATCATATAGCTGCTAGAAACTGAACCTTGCAGAGCCACGAACAATAGATTAATGGTGTTATGATTAATTAATTTATGGTGAAATAATCAAGAAAAGTTTCAATATATTCCGGAAACAAAATCAATGAATTCGAGTAAACTTGGGTCTCATGGAACGCAATTCTTTGTCGCTACAATAACTTTGAACCACCGGAATTTAATACTTTGACTTATAGAAGTTACTAAATTAAAATTCATCAATGGGTTTTTAACTATTTTTTATATACAGTGTAAAACGCTCTAGCATAAATTGGTGAGGGCAATTGAAATAGGGTGAATTATACGAATGATTTAAAAGTAATAAACTCACGGCTGTTACTTAATTTGCCTTTAATTCGTGAATAGCAAAAAATATAAATACTGTAAAATGCTGTTGAGCTTCAAAGTGTTAAATTATTAATTCGCTGCATAGTTTTATGAGGTGGTTATTTACCTACTAGATATTATTATCTATTAGTTATTACTAAAACCATACTCTCATTGTTTAATTTCAATGTCAGCAGCATTTTTGTTCAAGGTAAACTTCAAACTATTTTTAGGGAAAGGGAATCCTCCATACCTGTCAAATCTTTGTGGATACCCCGGAGTTTGAGCCCGAGACCCCTTAAACCGTTCTTATATGCCCGCAATTAACAAATGAATAGTTATAAACTACTAGTTGTTTTCTAACTGTTATGTTAAGTATTACAAAAATTGGTATTTTAATTTACAGCAAAACAATTTAACATATTCAAAAGGATTGTGTTTATGTGAATATTTTAAACATGCCCCCCAACCCTTAGTAACCAATGCTTTTCAGTGGTGAAAATCACTAAAACGTTTGGCCCTGAAAACTTAACTATCATTACTAATAACGTATTTGAACTGTTATTAATTTTAATAATACTAGTCCAAACAGGACCAGCGAGAATAGCTGCTCTTGTGGGTCCTGGTACAAGATGCCTTGTCTTGTCAAATAGAAACATTAAACGTTTAACGTAATATGTCTTCAAACTTCGCTTACATTAAATATATTTTGTCTATTTAGTAGCGTTTAGCCAAAGTTATTTTTATATAAGGTTTTCCGAAATAAGTAATTATTAATAAGTTCCTCTATTAAATTAATAAGTATTGATGGGCAAATAAGGTTCCTCTACACTTAATGTCTTTGTTCTACAAACCGCAGTACTCAGTTCTGCTATAAATCACTTGGTCGTTACATCTCAGTTTGTACAAACAGATCCATAGGTTCTGGTGAGTTACAGTTTAACAGTATTTGATAAAAGGAACAATTTTCAAGTAAAACTGCGGGTAACATATTTATCAGTTGCGCTGTTTATATACGGCATATGACCTAGGGTTCCCCTGCTGGATATAGGATACTCCGAAAATTATTTACCTTGTATAATAAGACAGTAGACCCAACTAGCGCCGTGTTACTCAAGCCCAACAGCTGGAACCTGCGACAGTGTCTCGCCCTGGTGGAGATCACTGGAACTACTGGCTTTAGTAACAAACTTCCCCTTATATATAATTGTAAGAGTAATACTCCTCACTTTTATGCAAACGTTCTCCATTAGGTACCACTGAGTTAATTAAAATACAGCACATGTTTAGTAGTAAGAAATTTATATTGTTTTCATTACCTATCTGCTATTTATTTGTGGTAAATATTCATGTTTGAATCATGTTTGCTTAGCGCTACTAGGATTTTTGTATTTGTATTTGTTAGTTGATGTTATTTGAATTAATTAATAGGAATAGCAATGAGCTGATGTGAAATTCGGAGCAATATCCCTAACAAACGCTATTGAACAAGTTGCGCTATATTTTATATCAAACACAAAATGTTTTCGAAGATGTTAAAGTATTACCGGTAAACAACCGTACTAATTAAAATGGACGTCATATTAACCTACAATTTATGAGTACTTGACAAGTAATATTTCTGTGAGATATTTCCTTATACAAACTAAAGAATTTGGGAAGCGGTAAGCCAATACTGTTACAGATGGATAACAACTGTATTTTACATGCGAAACAATGTAATATTAACATTTTTATGTTTGAATTGAGACGTTGTTGGTTGTTCAACGTTTTCGTTAGCTAAGGGAACAATATTATTAAAATTATATATATAGTTGACTTTATCTAAATCATTTTGTCCTACAGCCCCTCACACTAAATAACAACACCACCAATGTACACAAACAACAAAAAACCGAGGGAAGTTTAGAGAAGGCAAATTGACGTTGCGTGAGAGTTAAGGCCGGGACCGCGTTAACAACAGTCATTATAAACTAGCATTTTCACCGCTTCCCATAAAAATAATACCTACCATTCGTTTTTCTCACTTGGTTTGATGGATTTGTATACTTCACTGCCTTGCATTTATTTCAATAAGTAACCGAATTAGAATCAAACCATGTCACCAAGTAATTTGTAATGTAAATTGTCTAGGATTTGTATTTATAGAGATGATGAATTTACAACTAGGTTTTAATACTGTTATAACAATTTATCAAAAATGTATATGAGTAATGGCTAATGTAACTTTTTGTGTAAGCGAAATATTTTTTATGAAATTTTGATATCAAGTTTTAAGTCGTGATATTTTATTTATAGTAAATGTATAACTTATCCAAATACATATAAATATAACAATTTGTATATGTCCTGATACATGTCTAAAAATAAACCTATGTATTATAAAAGTAGCTAATAATAATGTTTTATTGCAATCGCATGCTTCTTTTTCTAAACGTTTATATTAGTATTATTATCAATAGCTTACTTAAAGTTAAACAAAATTTTATTTGTTTGAAAATGTAAGTTTTGGTAAATGTTTTACAGTTTTTTTTAATAACCCTTTGAACCAATACTTCAAAATTCCGTTACTCAGTTTATCTGACAATTTTTTTGGTTAATTTAAAATTTTATGCAAGTACAAATAATATTACAATTTTACCTTCATGTTCTAAAGTTTAGTATTTAAATAGCAGTGCCTTATTTGCATCATACTTAATTGGGAATCCGTATTTTCCGAAGATTGTTTATGCATTAAATATTTTCTTGTCAAGGTGTACGACGGGTTAATTATTACTTAATATTATTATTGTTGGTTGTTAAAATAAACTAAATATATATCATTGGGTTATGAGGCCGAGAGAGGATTAAGAGGTGTGAACAATGTTTGAGCACCAAAGCACCCGCTCGTTACCTGCACGGCCCGCTCGTCAGTGACACAAGTGACAAGCCCATGGACCGAATATATACCGACCTGATGGGGCCGATAAACCGCTCGGTAAGTGGAAACTGTTATTTAATGATTGCTGTTGACCATTGTACAAAGTATGTATGGGTGAATGAAATTAGAAGAGCAACATCGCAGAATATAATTCAAGTGTTCCAGAACTGTATTTTTTTAAATGTTTCATTGTGCAAAGAAATAGTGTCAGACAATGCAAGTTATTACAGGAGTGGGGATTTTAGGTCATTTTTATTTAATTTGGCAATAAAACATAAAACAATTGTTCCTTATCACCCACAAGCAAATTTAAGTGAACGTTATTTGCGGAATATAAAATCAATTTTAAAAATTTATTTTAGTGAAGCTACAAATAAATGGGATAAAAACTTGAGTAAAGTCCAACAAACTTTAAATTCTAGGACAAGTGAAAGTATGAAGTTCAGCGCACATGAGTTAATGTTTACTTAACACCTGGGAATTAAATGATTTGACGGAAGAGGATGTAAAGGCCGAAATGTTTGTAATAAATTGAAGGAAGCAATATCGAATAATAAGAAGAGAAATGAGAGAAATAAAAAATTTAAAGTCTACGAGGGCAGTAAAAACCGCCAATTCAAGATGGGAAGCTGGGCCTATGTGCTAAATAGGTCCAGTGGAGGTAATGAAAAGTTTAATAGTAAGTTCATTGGTCCATACAGAATCTTGTATTATTTAACTGATATGAGTTGTATGTTACAGCACAAAGATGATTTGTTAGATGTTAAAAGGGTACATGTCAGTCAATTGAAACCTTGTGTAAATGTTTGTAAATAAACATCTGTTATTTGTTTGTAAATAACCAAGTGTGACAAAGGTGTGTCGCAAGTTCATGAAATAATGTTTTCAGGTTGTGTAATAAAGTATGTTTCAGTGAGAATAAAAAGGGTGATTGTAATTGGCAATACTGAAGACTTGAATATATAAAATGTAGTAAATAAATTATATCTTGGACTACATGGATTATGACCAAGATATAAATGAAGATAATTTATTGAAGTAAATTAATGGGTATTGCTAATTCAAGAAAACCTTTCTCCAAGACGACAAAACTCAATTGAAATAATATTTTCTTGTGTCTTAGAATAAATTTTAGTTAAATAAAAAACGAAAAAGTGGATAAAAGAGAGAGTGTATGGACAAACAAAAGGAAAGAGAAAAATGGGATTAAATATTTTTACTAACTAGCTGTGAAAGTTGTTCGAATACCTGGGATTTATCCATATTGGGGCACTCACAAATTTTCTCACTGATCATAAATTGTTGTTATTTCTTGTTCCTGCAATTGATGTATGAAAAGGTACTATGTAGTGGGGGTAGCTACTGCCTGCTCATTCTAGTGCTGGCCTTGGGCAGTGGTGGTCATGGAGCTGTTTGCCGACTTCCAGGGGTTTAAAGACTCGCACAATGAGTTTGTAATTAAGGAATTAGCTGTCGCCACGGCTGACGGTACAGTTCTACAACACTGGACAGTGAGATCCTCGTGTCCATACGCTACTCTAGACTTAAAAACCAAGAAACAGTGCACATGGGTCACCAATCATTATCACGGCATACTGTGGCAGGACGGTAATGTCACCATTCAAGCGCTACACAGACAATTGTGTCTCATTTTCAAAGATTCAGTGGTGTATGTGAAGGGACTAGAAAAGTTAAAATACATTAGTGAATTTTTTAAAACGTGTCTGGTGCTGGACTTGGAAAACTACCCGTCCTTAAAGACTCTCGCCAATTCGCCAGTGTTCTGTTTTTACCATGGGAAAACAAAAAAGGTTTGTGCCCTGAATAACGTGTTGAAACTTGTTCAGTATCATAATCAATAATTCCTAAGAGACATTCCTTTAATGCTGGGGGAATGGGTTTTTCCCCCACTCTACTGGTATAAAAGACTTACTCGCAGAAGTTCTTCATTCTATCAGTGACAGTGGTAGCAGCATCATCTCGAACCTACAGCTAAAATGGACATGATCAATTTGAAAGGACGCCTCAACAACTGTAACGCTCCTCGATTCACCAGAATTAACGATCTCCAGCCTGGTACTCTGTACGAGATTACCAATTTTGCAAAAACAAATTCACGCTACGGCGAGACTGTCTGCGCAACCGTGAAAGGAATAGAAGGCGACGATGTACTATTGAACGTCTATCTACCACGGCGATTCCTCATCATCCTCACAGAAGCCGCCATTGCGAGTTACAACAAAGGAGATGCTGCCAGGATGTCTCTAGTGTACCGTGGCAACGGTAAAGGAATAGAATTTGTTTAAGAAGAATATCATTTTGTTAATAGTTCTATTACATAATGCATCAATAAACGTTTTGGTTTGTAATTTATTACTTATTATTTTCCCTTGTTTGCATAGTTTAATATTGGACTTACACAAGGTACAATTTAGATGAAATTAGTTTTAAAAAGCATATAATGAAACAGTATTACAAGTTAAAATGTTTGGCATCAAATAAGCTATAGAGGGTCATATCTACTGAACAAATAGTGACAGGTCTGGACAAGTTGAAACAGGAGTGATGAACCCGATAAGGGTATAAAACTATCCACAAGGTATGATTTCCACCGTAAAGACAAATCTCTACTTACAAATATCAACTTTTATTTTATAAATGCATAGTTTTTATTTTAGTCTGTTCTGATACACCTTGTACTACTTCATATTTCACTAATATATTTTAACAGAAGAAAGGTATTAAAAGATATATAAACAGTGTGAGAGGGCCGAGCGCAGCAAACGAAAGTAGCGTGACGTAATTTCATATACATATAACAATCAGTATAATTTAGCGTGACCTAGTATTGCGAGAAAAAAATAGGTTGGCAGCGCTACACAGAAAAAAACCAGGTTGGACACACGGTCCTAATGTAGGTTAGGTAAAGTGGCATGAGAGGCCCGGTTGGGAGGGGGAGTGGGCTCCAATCTGCGATAAAGGTCAAAGGTCAAAAAGGACTGTGGGGACGTCTATAGTAGACATGACTGTCAACCAGACCATTGATGCTTTCAAAAAGGAAGGTAAAGTCCTGTACACTCCGTCTAAATTCAAAGATAGGCAGGCTGAGATCATTGTGGATAATTTATCATAGTTTGGAGATTATTTAATTAGCTTAGTTACTTTGACAACACGGTTAATTGTATCACGATACGTTAGTTGAACTGCACACATTTATAAATATCCTATAAGTCAATAAGTATTTATGTGGCCGTTCAGTACTAAAGTCCCAAAAAAACACAAAATTACAAAAGTTGTATTGGCTACGCCAACAAAATACAGATCAATTGTACACCATGCAGCAAAATGAAAAAGGTCCATGCTCAAACATCATGCACAATCCATGCTTAAAAATAAACTAATTTAAATACCTTACTTGTCTTGGTAGTATAGACGTACACACTAGCTTACTTAAATCTAAATTTCCAATTCATACTTGCAATATTGTAGCATATATTTTGGCCTTCCTTCACCTTGATATGAATTATGTCGTTGTTTTATAGCCGAAATTACTGAAATAAATGGTTATGAACAACCCATAACATTCACCTAGAAGTAAAAAAAATAACCTTACAGTATTAAATTTATATTTAAGACTTTGACAACTTATCCTTTCAACTAGTATAACGCTAGTATTATAGCGTCCCAATTCTTATTGAAACGCTATATATATATAATTAAATATACTATTTGTGATATGTAAAAAGAAATAGTGTATGTAATATAGAAGAAGTTTTGTGAATAATTGCTGACAGTTGCAAATAAGAATTGCTGGTGCTACTTGGTTTTGCAAGTCTAGGCATGATCGCGATTTTCTTGTTCGGGAATGTCAGAAAGAGTTGGAGACAATGATTTAAATTCTTGCTTGGCTGGAAAGGACTGGAGTTGGGTCACGTGACAGCCGGCGTCCCCGGCTTCGAGAACTTTCTTAGCTAAGGTTATATATTCACGGTCGCTGGGAGGCTACGGCATTTTACGTTGACCACTGGTCTTGCGAGTGTGTCGTGAGTCACCCAGCGAAACGTGAATCTCTTCAGATTGGAAGGTACAAACTTGTTTTAAAATTTTAGAGTCTTAATTTAAATAATTGCTCCATTTCTCATTTGTTGTTTTTCAAAAAGGGGAACAGTCTGTAAAACAATTATTTATTTTTCAGGGTTCGAAGCGTTTCTTTGATTCATCTTTCATCTTTTTATATACTTGGGTTGAAGATGTGCTTAAAACCAGACTGTTAAAGAACAAAAAGAAGATTTATAATTTAAGTCCAGTAATATAAAAAAATTGAACAGTTAACTTTTATTTTGAAAGATAGAAGTGATAAGCAAAACCAAGTTTAATTTTATTTTGAATTTTGAATTGTTTTATTTGAGAAGAAAAACTTTTATTTTGTTTATTTGATTAAATACAAGAAGATTTATTTTTTCATTTTATTTTAAAAAAAAGACCACTTCTTAACCTCAAGAAATATTATAGCCTGCTAGTCAGCGCTATAGTATCAATAATACATATACAATAATACATCAAACTATTAGCCAAATAAAGTTACAACAACTGATAAATACGTGTTGGAGCTATAACTACCGATTTGAGACAACAATAAAGTGTCACATTTCATGAGAGATACCCGCGGAAAGTGTTTATCTACGTGCTCTGTTCAGACGATGGTTTTGTGTTCCGTCTTTTCCACATATATATATATATATATATATATATATATATATATATATATATAATGGACAATATATATATATATATATATATATATATATATATATAATGCCTTAAATCATTTAAGTTATGTAATTCTTCGTTTGTTTTATATTTTTTAATACATGGTTTTATAACAATAACGATTTTTTACATTTATTTTTGTTGATTTAAAATTTTTATAATTAAAATGGAACAAAAGATGGAGTTTTAATAAAAAGGATTATGAGGTCTCGCTTAACGATACAATCGAGACCTCACAATTTTGTTTAGTAAATTGTTTTTTAGATTACTCGAGAAAAGCAGGTGACTTATTTGAAACAGTTCCTTTAAGACTCAAATCTGGTGGGGTAGTTCTGTCTATTAAAATATTTAAGAAAAACTAGCTAATTTAACATTTGCCCGTGGGTTTTAAAGGTCATGTGAATTGAACAGCATTTGCTCACAACAGTTTACATTTATGATGTCTGTAATGTGTTTAAAGATTTATAATCAAATCTTATTTAATTAGATGTTATAAAGTGTTATTAAAGGGATTAAAAACTATTTTGGCCTAACTTTGAAGCTAAGTTCGTTATTTTATTTGAAAATTAGACTACGTTTCTTGACAATTTGATTTTTTAAACTTAGTCTGTTGTTGGGTTGGTTCGTCTTTATTTTCTTTTTAAATAAATCAGACACTAAAATAGAACAATTTGTAATAGGTGTTATAACATATTTTATGACTAAACACAGTCTTCCTTGAAATAAATATACATCTCTATTATGGATTATTTTATGAG
Organism: Allygus modestus; assembly: GCA_963675035.1. NCBI lineage: Eukaryota > Metazoa > Arthropoda > Insecta > Hemiptera > Cicadellidae > Allygus > Allygus modestus. The sequence continues at coordinate 84,088,240 of OY776115.1, forward strand.
TAAAATACTCACGAAAAATGCCTTACAATGTCAAATAGCTTCTTAGCGGGAGGTTGCTTCTTTCCAGCTAACTACAGTTTATCTTCAGCTGCTCCACTTCTTGTTAAAATAAATCCCATTTTGCGATGTTTGTCAAACAAAAGTGCATTACACATACAGACGAACATTTAAGACGAACAGTCACAAACACTGGTAAAAACATTGAAAATTTGCTGTACCGGCACCGATAATACTGCACACTTTCACTGTCAAGGATGTAGGCCTTCTGCGGCCTAGCGTTCCTGTTATCAGCTGGTAAGTTGACTTTTGAACCTGGTCTATCGGCGATTGTATTAAATAATCTGAATGTGATTTTATCACAAAAATCATCTTTTTTATTTAGCATTGAATCCTTTCCAAACTGAGTGACATGTTTACAAATGTAATACTCTTCCCAAATTTTGGCCTTGTTTTTATCCTGACACAATTTTAACATACTTGAGGATTTATTAAACTCAGTTTTGTGATCACTATTGCTTTTTAAATGCTGTTCAACTTTCTACTCAGGATTGTCCTTATGTGCTGGTTTATGCTCTTTAAAAGTTCTAAAAATGTTCTATTAGTATACCCCAAATATTTCTTGACACATTGGGCACCCCCGCTCCACTCTATTAAATAAACTCCTCTGTAATCATCTTAATTATTTTATGGTTTAATTTGGTTTAGTTCGGTAATGACTTGTATATTTTATAACCAGGCTATAGATTATTCTTTTTTAACACACTATAATTATCTTCCGTATTCTTATTTACATACCCCATTCGGGACAAACATTTTCTTTGTGTCTGTATGCTTTGCCTTTGTCATTTGAAATTTGGTTTTTCTAATCATATTATCTATTAAGCAAGTGTCATATCCATTACTGAAAGCAATGCATCTGATAATCTATTTTTTTTTATTAACTTCTACGGGTATTAGGCTGTAATTTAGTAATCTGTAGACATTTATCTAAAAGATGCTAGTTTATAGGGGTATGGGTGGCTTGATTAATTTGGTATTAGAAGATCTGTTTGAGTTTGTTTCCTAAAGACCCTAAACTCCAACTTATTTTACATTTAATTACCTTAAAATCTAAAAAGTGCATTATAAGCTTATCTTCAACCTCCATTTTGAAATTAATCTCTATTGTTCCCCGACTCTCCCCCCCCCATAGTCTTAAAAGAGCATAACACAACGTTCCATTAGATAAAGACGACTTGTCTAATGCTTGGTATTACAATTTGTTCAACCAAAGAAACTTAACATGACTAGATCGTTCGAAACAGTTTATGAGTGGCACCGAAGCGATTGATGTAATTTTTGTTGAGTGAGGGCTTTTCATTTTAGGTAAAGATAGAAATGTTGTTTAACAACTAAATGTCAAGTCTGAAGTTTGCTTGAATATTTCTCTTAAGCTAGCAAATGATTGCTCCAGTGTTTAATTCCCCTATTACGCAGGAGTAGCTAAGACAAATTACGTCATCAAGCTGAGTTCCCCCCTCCCACATTTGACCAAATGCCTCTCCTTTGCCTTGTTTGTTTTGTACCCTAAGTTTCACAATCTAAAAACCTTTTAAATCAGTGCATGACTGATATTATCTAAATATTTAGACTGGTAATTTATTCCTAACACTATGCCGTCTGACGGCCTTCTAACTATATTTAAATAGAATACTTAAATTTTAACTTAAGACTTTCCACCAATTAAAAACATAATCGTACTATTTACAAATAATAATCTTTCCTGTAAATTACAAATTTCATACTTATTTACCAAATCCATAAATGTATAATCTATCATATTTTTCATGTTGAGATAAAAATATTATGTCCGTTTCTCGCCTCCACAGCCTCGGTTAAAGGAGGCGAGTTCTTTCTAGTGCCCTTCCGTGGCATAGCCCAATCACTGATTGTGGGTTATTCTTTTCCACTTTAATCCCCTAAACAAGAAGTTACTTCACCCAAAACGGCTTTCCTGGTCATTTATTCAAACAACTAATCGTAGTTGACGAGCCTTTAGTGCATTAATGCCCTGCTTCATCTCACCACATCCCTCCGACAGGTTAGTTTCCTGACTTGATTTTACGAGGCTGTCTATTAATGTTCGGTCGGAAAATTAGAAGTCTTTGGAACAATAACTTGCAGACGTGATTGTTCTTCTCTTATAAATTATTTTAAATATTTGGTGTTGGAAATATAATATTTTAACTCAAGAAACTTGGAATTTTACATTCTACTGGAGGTATTATCAAATTATACAACTGGATAGAATATTGTTGTATCCTTCTGATGAATCAGACTTTTTCAATTAATTTACGGAAGTAAGCTATTATATTATTATTATTAGATGATTTAGGTTGGTTGAAAAGTAGGATTAAGGTTCTTAGAAGCCTCTGTGCAGTTTATTGTCTGATAAAGTTTTAAAAAATCTGTCAAAATAATTATAATAATAAACGAGTTAATGACATTCATGTGAAGTTTTTAACCCAACCAACATTTTAAACGAGATCATCATGAGTGAGACATGCAAGGAGTCTGCACTGGAGCACTTCATCTCCGCCCACAATACATTAGGATTAGAGAATAACTCGCACCTACAAGCAACGGCTTTGACAACACGAGAGTCTTATTGATTTTTGGTTTGGTCAACTTACATTATGTATTAAAAATACTTAGTTTATATAGTTTGTTTAAGGTACGTAATCAATCCAATAATTACACATTATTATTTATTTTAATATATAAAATCCAAATACCACTGACTGATTGACTGACTGACTGACTGACCTACCACGAAATCACCATAACGATAAAGCCTACAGAGGACCTAGGTGCTTTCTAAAAAACTGTATAATCATAGTAGTTCATCATATTACCACGGGCTAACCACAGAATGCAGCACAAACGCGGCTTGGTTTACGCGGGCAAAGCTGCAACGGGTGGGCTAGTCAATAAATAGTAAATAGTCAGTATAGTCAGTTAGTTAATGAAACGAAATACAATTATAATCAAGTCTCCCAACACTCTTATTCCTCAGTATCAGTAATTTTCTGAGATAATTATTTGTTGCAATAGGACTTTAGAGTGTCCATGAGTATTTGAAGGATTTACATCCATGTCTTGATCGGACGGAATGTAATATGTTTTTGCTATGACTGTTCATAAACCTGCAATCACCTTTTTGTTTTCTGTTTTTTATGTTATTTTATAAGGAATATTGGAAATTTTTCAATGCTTGTTAAACCAAATGAAAGTATAAAGCTGATTTTTATTTCTTAACCGTAAGATAGAGGCTACTCCAAAACAAAGTTAGAATAATCTTCATTTTGAAGTATTTCTCTAAATCAATGCACACCAGTTTTCCAACTAATGCACTCCTACACTAAAGCTATTGTGCTGATGCAATACAATAAACCTCATTTGTAGATTATTAGACCATTATTATGCACCAGCCAGTGAGGCGTGGTACAGCACGGTCGGTCTGACACAAACACGTGTAACCGGCGGTGAACACAGATCGGTGTAGTGAATGCATTTGGCTGGAGCTGGGCAAATGTACAATGTTTTCAAATTATAATGCTTGAAACTATTGCAAGGTGCGGTTCTCATGCTTTTAAATTGTTAATATATCACAATTTCATATTATATTGTTAGAAAAATCAATCAATATTGAAAACTGCTCATACATATTACAGGAATCAAAAGTTCGTGTTTGCAATTTGATAACAGCTCTAACATTTCTTCCGGTAGCAATATCTTTAAAGGCATAGCCATTTGTATTTCATTATTTGATCTTAGGCATCAAGCCGTACTATTGCTATGGTTCATAATGTGTAAAGGTGTAGATTATCATTGTTGTGTAGATTAATTTTGGTAACAAGATTTTAAACAGTTGTTGTATTGCTTTAATGGTAATTAAGAGATCTTTAAACAATTGTATTTATTATTATTTATCTATATTTATTTTCGAACACAATCTAAAACCCAGGTTCTAATATACAGAATTTAAAATAGTTTTTCTTACTAAAATTTGCACATCTTGTCTTACCCGTAACAAGGAATTTTACTGTATAAATTGAAGACTAAACTCTCACTCTTTGTCTGTTCTGTAAGTTAATGTCTTTATTACTTGATTTTAGGTTTACTTGCTGTAGTAGATCGTCTATAAACTTATTTTTATAATTTTCCTCTGTATGATTTAAACAAATTACCCTTGAAAATTAATACAGTTTTTTACCTTTAGCCTATTTAAATATTTAATATCAAAAAATAGACATGTTATATCTTTAACCGAGAATATTCACAAATTTGTGTTTTTCAATTTCATTTTAGCGAATTTCCCCTATAGGGAAGAAGCTATTACCGTAGGTCTCATGGTAAGACTTAAGCCCGAGACCATGATAACTTTTTGTTTTGAGGTCCCCAGATGCCAAAAACACTATTCGTTCAAATTTATATATATGTATATATATATATATATATATACATATATGTGTGTGTCCGTTAACACGATAACTTGAGTAAAAAACGTCCGATTTTGATGAAATTTGGCTCAAATGAATGGCTCCCGCCAGTAACGTTGTAAGCGACAAATTTCACAAAATCAAGATTTCTATACAGTAAGGTTGGAAACGACATCCTAAACTAGTGCAGGGTATTCATTTGTTGCTATCTTTTAAGTTGGCAGTACTAGGACCAGTGGAAAACCACGAGTTTTTGGTCCCTCCGTGCAGTAACGTTGCATGTGTTCGGGATGGCAACACCACCGCGGGCGAGTCTTTTGCCCTCGGATATAAATTGGCTAAACCGCAATAAAAAAACGTCCAATTAACATTCAAAACTGGCCCAGGAATGTTTGAAAAGTAAACAGGAATGCCAGGGAACCCTACATCGGTGAAAATAACAAACCTGTACCCCGAAAACTGCTAGCAGGTGAGTACGTGCAGAAACGTTATAACCACCAAGTGCCCAAAACTCTTGTTTATCATAAAACAAAACATTACCAGTGTTACAAGTCTTAAGCTTAAAAATTAAAGGGCTCAAGGCTGTTTACAAGAAATGTGTTTTATTTAATTTTATGTTATACATTATGTCTTTTGTTTAGTTCAATTTTGCCATCAAATAAATGTAGTTTCAAGGTAAATCTTTAACTTTTATTGATTATAACAGGTTTTATCTTGTAAGTTTAAGGCAAATATTTGACTTTTCCATTTTAGGATATGTACAATATGTATTTATTAGTGTATTAATACAATTTCCTACACATAACAGCTCCTATCTTTTTCCACCCAATAATGTTGCAACCGCCATCAAACCTAAAAAGTCGCAAAAACGTTGTAAACGACTGTCGTTTACAACGTTTTTGCAATTCTGAAATCACGTATTTGGTCATAACTTATTTACTACATGAGATATTATTGTAATATTTATTTTAATGGCCACTTGTACTATTTAATACATATGTGACCAAAAGAAACATATATTCCATAGTTATTTTTCCAGTTATTTGTTTTTTACGTTTCTTGGAAAATTTTCATTTTGTCGCTTACAACGTTACTGGCGGGAGCCATTCAAATGTGTAAAATGACATTCATGAGTTTAAGTTCGAAAACCAGAAAAATCGGACCATGGGATGGGGGGTTTATGGGGGTTTTAAATTTTCAAAAAACCAGTTTATTGCATTTTTCACCCTACAATTTTAAAAAAACTTAATTTTGGTTTTGACCATGTTATAGAGCTTAAAAAAAAATAATTTAGTATTTTGAATTATTAACCTAGGTTAAGTGGTTGCGGAGAAAATCCAAAAAAACCTGCTCATAAAATCTCCCATGTTAATCTTATGGGAAAAAGGTGTTTGGCTTTTCCTCAGTTTATTTTAATGTAAACTTCACATTTGCTTTTACCAATATGTTCAGTTCCACAAAACTATCATTTTGGTGTTTAAATTGTGATTCTACGCCCAACCGTTGCAGAGATATTCGAAGTGCAAAACACAGTACGTTGTCCAATGTTATCCTTATGGAGAATAAATAAAATTTGATATCTCGATTATTTATAAATGTTGATGAAACTTGGTATGTGGCTTCAAGTAGTACTGGAATATTGACATTTGAACAAAAAATTGATTTTTTGTTGATTATTCCCGTTGCAGCAAACCTCCGTACTCAGCCCCTATGTTATTCTTATGGAGAATAAGTAAAACGTACTGACTCCCTTAATTATGAACATAAATTAATAAAACTTGGCATGTAGCTTCACTTGGTTGAGTTATATTGATAATTATATAAAAACCCATTTTTCTGTTCCTCGTTGCAGCAAACCTGCTTTCTCAGCCCCAATGTTATTCTTATGGAGAATAACTAGAATGTCATATATCGCTTATTTATGATTGAATATCGATGAAACTTAGTATGTGGCTTCGCCTAGTTAAATTCTATTTATATTTGCATAAAAACCAATTGTTTCTGTTCCTTGTTTCAGCAAACCTACATACTCATTACCAATGTTATTCTTATGGAGAATAATTAAAATCGCTTATATGTGAATATATTTTTATGAAACTTGGTTTGCGGCTTTATGTGGAATTCAGACAAATATTATGCATTGGAAATTCGCTGAGTCCGCAGGTTTGCTGCGACGGGGGTATTTATCTTAATCTATCCTGAATAAATAATTTAGAGACAAACATAACGAACGTTATTTTAAAATTTAAGCTAATTTTAAACGTTTACTGTGAGTATCTTTGAGAAATATATCGAAATTTCCGTACATTTTTCTACAAAGATATGTACGTTCCTAGAAAACGTAAATACCGTTAAAAAATAACCAAATATTTAGTGAACAACGATAAATAAAACTCCGTACAATTGTGTAAGGGAACCGTGTGGTTGGTTGCATCCCTATAATTAGCAGTTAATTGCATATTACTGAATTCATTCATTATAGTGAGTGTTTAATTGTCGTTGGTCCTACAAATGCAATATGCGTTGCTGGAGCACAATTGGTAAAATGAAAAAGTTCAGGAACGTTGTTCAAAATAGACCACCAAATAATACATTTTATTTTATACACTATATATTTAAATCATAATACAGAGTCTGTACCAAACAAAATTTTGTCTAAACATATTCTGATACTCATTGACACTCTTTAATTTTATTTAACATTTTATCATTTACAAGAGCTTTCAAAACTAAAGTTCATTGCGTGTGTTTGTTCAAATTGGTTTTCAAATGGTTTCAATTTAATAATAATTCGTTTAAGAACCCTGACCAAGTTTATATTTTACATCGTAACAAAGTAATTTTATGCTATACACTATGAAATAAATCTAACCTACGGAAAACGTGCAATAATCACCGTTGGCGGATTTGCCGAGGATCAGGTAGCGGATAGAGACTGATCGAGATATTATATCTCTTTACACTTGGCACTGCAGTCGTATCGCCATATTTAACTGGACATACCTTATTCAGTTTAAACCCTTAGCTTTAATTTGTTACGGTTAAATTATTAAATACTACAGTTTAAGATTCCTAGTCTGAAACAATATTGAAACCCTTAAAGAAGTGTTTTATCACATATTTAATTTAGTCACGTAACAAAGGATTGACATTTTTAATACCCACTGAAGAGAAAAATCCAAATTGTTTACAATTGTTTGCCGATAAGAGGCATTTAAAAAAATATGAAAATCATGTTTAGTATTAATCTCAAAGAGTATTCTTACTTGTAGGTCACCACGATGCTGGAGTTAGGTTACTGAAATATACTTATGAGGAATCAAATAATATTACAGAAATATCTTAAGAGAATGTCGTAACACTAGTTAAATAATTAATTGATAATTCATTGTCATACGGTTCTGATACAAAATGTTGAATACCTTGAGCATCAAATGAATTACGACTACTATTTTTTTATTTATATACTCTGGGCGTCCCCATTGACATGGAATAGGAAACAAAATACATTTTAAGGATGTTAAAAAAGTAATTTAAACAATAAAGGTAAAAATAATAAGTAAACAATAAACAGAGGAAATAATTACTAAGTTAACTAATAAATGTGTAAACGCTTTTAAATTCTGGCTAATTTATCAGTAGTCAATTTACAACGCCGAGTATAAAAATTACTCAAGCGCTCGGGAATTGTTTTAAATTCTTCACGTTTCTTCTGGACCATTTACTCTGATTCCCATTAACTTTAAGTGTTATTGCATTTGACTGAAACTTTTTTCATCAGTTAACTTTAGTCGTCATTGTTTAAAAGTTAATCATTTCTCCAGTCGTCATAGCTGTACTGCTAGTCCCACAAAAATATGTAAAGGACTTTTATCTGGCAGAAATAATTTTACATGCCGATTATGTAGTAATGGGGAAAAATGGACCATTAGGAAGCGTTTGGCAGCTTCAAAATCATTGAATGAGACTTTTTTCTCAGTTTAGCCATACTGCCCTAATAATTAAATAACCTCAAATCTTTGTGCAAAGAATTTCACTCTGTTCCAATGCAGTATAATCCATTTATTTTGCTTGCTCAAAATGCTTTTTAATTTTAATGTGCCAATTGGGAATTTAAAAACTCCATCTTATCTCTAACACTTAGCTAACCTTTAGTTGTAATACGACTAAACCACTTGAGTAAGTTTGTATTCCGATAGATTTTTTAATGCAGCAGCATAAATTTTTCTTGTCCAGCTGGAATTGATCCAAACACCTCCGGCCGTTGACGCTGGCAATCTTCTATCTGATCTATCTTGGAGTTGTATAACCATGCATATTGTGTGACTTCAACCGACATGAGATGTTACATGCTAATAAACGTAATTAATTAGGTTCCACCAGTAGTCCTACTCTACATCACGTAGTGGCGGGGGCGGGGGTGAATTGGAGGAATGTAATTAGTGACATCAATCAGATCCTGTGAATGCAGTTGGTGTTTTGTCTTTTGAGTCACCCAAAAAACATAGTCACTTTCAGGTAACTTTTCAACTAACGATATTTAGTCAAGTGAGAAACAGGAAAATGATCTGTGATAATTAGAGTTATTATAAACTTTATTTTTGTGAGATATCGGTAAATTATCTCTCGTGAGCAGTTTAGTCCGTGTTGCGTATATAACTATTTTATTTATGTAGATTGTTCACCAGCTAATTAATTTAACTACTGTACTACTTAACTAAAAATAAGGAACTAATTAAATCCAACAAATTTAGGGCACTGAGATGTTATAGTTTTAGTTTTACTTTTTCTCTAGAAAGGTAACATATGGGCCCAAGTGACATGTTTTTTTTGTTTGTTTTTTTTTATATCCGCCTATTCATTTTGGTACCTAGCTTGACATGTTACCTTTACGACATCAATTTAAAGTTAATCAACATAACATTTTAAATCAAGTCAAAATTATATTTACTCAAATCATTACTAATGGGTTGGATTACGTTGACTCTTTAATGCTAAACTATAATGATAGTACGCGAAGATTAGAAAAATCTCTTATAAAGTCGTAAACCCTCAAAAATCTAATTATTACTCCAAAAACGTGTGTTAGCAAAATACATTATTACGATATAAAATTACTAAAAAAACCCCTAAATATTAATAAACAAGTATTTGAAATGCAACCAGAGTGTAAATACAGCTGGCGTGAGTGCCAACTAGTGTGTATAAAACGAGGAATTTGGTTTTGTGATAAACGCAATATGTTATCAGAGGTTAGTTGTTGCGGATGTTTAGCGGTTGTTGCCAGGATTTATAATTCATATTAGGGTAGATAGATACATCGTCTTCACCTAATAAATTTTACATTTTCTCGGTAACTATTTTTCGCCAATTAACTGCAAAACAGTAAGTTTGTAAAGCATTTCAGCATTGAAAATTAACAAACAATATTATTTAAGGGGTGTGTAAGGATGAGAAAAATACTCTTCCACCCCCACCAGATTATTTTGAACTCTTCTAGAAAAAAAAAAGGTTTGATGAAAGATCAAACATTTTTACCGTTACTAAAAGATTTAATAAGTTAATAAATTAAAAAATTAATTTTTGTTAATTTAAGTTTTGTTTTACAACATTTTAATACTGAACTTTTATGTAGCGACCCAGCTGTTAAATACAGTTAGTATTAAGTTAACAGTTAAGTTAGGAGTTAGGTTAACAGTTACTTTAGTAGTAAAGTATTATTATTTGAGTAGCTTTTTCCAAGCAAAGGATCGTTTGTATACAACATGATGTATACGAGTTGTAAATACTATTTGGTGTTATTTTAACTGTTTAAAAGTATTAGGATTTAAATACTAATCCTAACCTACCCCCTCCCCCTGAGAAAGGGATAATGGATGAAAACCGTATCTTGCAATAGTTTCAAGCATTATAATTTGAGAACATTATACATTTGCCCAGCTCCAGCCGAATGCATTCACTACGCCGATCTGTGTTCACCGCCGGTTACACGTGTTTGTGTCAGACCGACCGTGCTGTACCACGCCTCACTGGCTGGTGCATAATAATGGTCTACTAATCTACAAATGGGGTTTATTGTATTGCACCAGCACAAGAGCTTTAGTCTAGGAGTGCACCAATATCGGTTGGAAAACCGGTAGGCATTAATATATAGAAATATATTGTAATGAAAGTAATCCAAACTTTGTTTTCGTGTAACGTTTATTTTAGATTTTATATTGTTTTAAGAAATAAAAATAAGCTTTATACTGTCATTCGGTTTTACAAGCATTTAAAAACGTCCAAGCTGTGTTATAAAGTAACATAAGCAAAGAGAAAACCTCAAAACGTTATTGCAAAGTTTATACAAATCAGCCCCTCAATGGCTTTTTTACTGGTCTATATTAATACAGAGGTCGACATTGGGTACAACAAAATGAAGCTGTCACATTGGTTAGTCTTTTGGCTATCCAGTGTGACCAACTTCCCTTTTACCTTGATTCCTCCTTGTCCCTTCTGGGGGCTTGACTCCCGGTTGAGCCTGGATACGCAGTCTAGCCCGAGACCTTGGAGGAAGTAGTGGATCTTCCTTGTATGTCTTCCTAGGATGGGTGTCTGGGAGGAATGGCCCTTATCCGACGGTCTCCGGTATGTCGGCTGGCAACCGAATCGTCCTCACCGTTTTATACAGTTTAGTGACCCGTTTCCTACTCTTGTAAACAACCAAAGCGCTGATTTACACTTACCTTTTAGAGCAATAAAATATCTTTTAGGTTATGAGATGTAAGTAGTTTAAGAACTTTCGTTAATACTTTTTCCTTTAATGCACAATATGATTTCTTTAGCCCCGGAGAGACTTCGCCTTAAAATCCATCGCAATATGACGTGGCGAAAGCGACATGATTTCTTGTCACCAAAGTTCGATCATATAAGGTAAGCCAAAGTGCTCTGGCGTGATTTTGGTAACGCACCAATAGATACAGGCGATGTGGCGTGTGCCTTTTGCCTCAAATTCCAAGCGACATTTTTTTAATGTGATCAAAAAAGTAATGGCTTCCATAGAGCAACCTTTAGGGTTTGTTTACCATCACTCAATGGCATTTGTCGTTACATCACGTTTGGTTACTTTATTTTCTCACTGAGCTTTTGTATAGATGCTTTAATTAAAAACGTATATTACCTGTTTATCAAAAATATAATTAAATTTAATACAGGAGACCCTCTATTAACTGCCACTGTCGTGACCGGGACTGTGACGATTAACTGAATAGTCGGATAAAATAAATCGCTCAATAAACTTGTACTGTTAAATGTCAGTACTGGTTTTGGACAGAACACATAAATAAAAATACGTCAAAATGTACAGTAAATCATTTATACTCACGAGAATAGACTAATAAGAATGGTACATTAGTTTAATGTGTATTAGTTGAAAGTGCTTATGTCAGAAAAGGTTTGAGATGGAAGTGACCCAAAATTTGAGATTTTTCGGGGGAAGTATAATCCCATTTTTCGGGTGGGGTTTAATTAACTCCGGGATTATTTCAAGACATGGATATTTTCTGAAACGGTGATGATTCCGTTACGGCCGAGATTTTGTGGAGCAGTTACCATTTACGACTAAAATTAAGCTGATTGATCGTCATTATATACGGCAGGTATCACGCGTTGCGATCGTCAATTATTACGTGGTCCGGTCGTCTTCACGGCGATTTACTGTGCGATCGTCATCAATTTCTGAATTAGTGTGTTGCAATCGTTCTTAATTTACAGCCAAAATTACACTGAATGACGTTTTTTACGACGTCAGACGAAGATAACAGAGAGTGACGGTTGATCAAGATTCTACTGCATAAGCAAATAAAAAAAAAAAACTAAGGCACACTCGTGTTGTCGAGGCCGTTGCTTGCAGGTGCGAGTTATTCCCCAAACTATAATACCTTGTGGGCGGAGATGAAGTGCTCCAGTACAGACATCTTGCACATCTCACTTTTGATAACGGTATTCTCTTAATGATTATACAAATTGTTTAGTTACAGAACAATAGTGTTTATGTAAATTAATACAACCTTATAATATGGCCTCTCGAATAAAAAATGTGGTTAAAGGTTTTCCCTAAAACTGTAAAAAATATTTAATTACAGACATTTTAGCTGGGACTCACGACTTCGTTTGCGAAATATCTTTTTGATTATCATTTATTCTTTGACTAACAGTTTTAAAAACTTTGTGTTTTTCAAACTTAAATACATAATTAATCCATTGGGTTAACAGTGATATTTTCAAACATACAACCCATAGTATGATAGTAAGGCGGAGCCCCAAAGACTGTTGGGACGGGTCAATGTTAGATTCTCATGTATTTACTTACCTTCCAAATTTCAGCTCTATTATTCCAGTACTAGGCATGTGTTAGTAAACATAACTATGAATGACAGTGGAGCAGTGTGCCTAGAGATTTTTGGAATAAGAGGATGTCTATGATTGATTCTAGTGTATTATCTATCTTCTTACCTAATTTTAATTTCAGCTCCGTCGGGTCAATAGTTGGTGTGTGATGGTTGACGTGCGTATATAGCAGGAACCAGTTAAATAAGGTCAGTAAATAATTTCGATGAAGGTAGTCCTATATCTGCTTTCAGTTTATCAGCTATCCATCCGAACTACAGCTCCATCAGTCGAGAAAATAGGTGCGAGATAGGAAATATATTGTTTTAATCTGTGGGACAGAGCTTCGTGAAATGTTCGGAACGGGTGAAACATCAACTTTGATTATCTGCCTTCTTACTGTATTTCAGCTTCATGGGTTCAGTAGTTGGTGTGAGCTAGTTAACATTTGAATAATTAAGGCTAGCGGACTGGGGTAGAGTCCTAAAGAATATGTTGGTCAGGAGTAGACATACGTCTGCTTAAAATGTATAAGTTATTTTCCTCCATCAGTCAGTCTTTCGTACCTACTCCAATGGTAATCACAACTTTAAATGCCTGTGGGTCGGACCCCTAAATTATCTTCGGATTGGGATTTGTCTATGTTTGATCATAGTTTATTATCTAATTTCCTACCAAATGTCAGCTCTATCGGTTCGTGGTTGGTGTGTGGCGGTTGACAACACTATATTAATGACCAGAGAGAAAACCTCAATTACTTTAATGTTGATTTGCGTGAGTATTAGCAACAGTATTTTTGGGTAGTTTAAGTGTTATTAAGGAAATAATGGAACATACGAATATGTATTTATAACAAACACTATTATAAACAGAAAAATAGTTTACCTCTGTTTCAGTTTAATGAAACAATCAAGGAATATAATAATGTATGATGTTTAACCTAAAATGGTGTGTATTACTGGGTTTAAAGTGGAATCACACAGAGCTGATTGTCGCTTTAAGGCGACAAATGTGACTCCGAACTGAACGGTGTTGCCAGGTTACCGTAATGTCGGCCATTTGTTACACATCGCCGGCCCGTGAGTCCTCCGGGAGTGTAACACAGAAAACATTTTGTTATCGTTTGAAAAAAGTAATAACAACTAACATGCATCTACATAAAATGTTCATACAGAATAATGTATTATAGGAACAGTGTAGTATCAATTGTTAATTTTACTCTGCTAATTTATGGTTGCTTATATTTTATTTCGTCAATCAAATTTCTTTGTAGCTAAGCTGCGTATTTTTATTTAATAAAGGTAAATTTATAAGTAAGATTTAATTTTGAATTTCTCATAATTGTGGGGGCTTAAATTTTAAATGTAGTATAGACATAATGTATCGGTTGAAAATATTTTCCTCGTCAACATGAGGTACTAAACATTTGAATCACATGTATTTACTCACTGCTTTCACCTAATGAAACAATGTTATTTGTATTCTTCTTTTTCACAGTAAATGATCTTGAAGAAGCAACAAGTATATAGGTGGCAGGTAGTTGGAGTACTTTGATAATATTCTCGGTAGAATGCTACTTTATCTTTTCTCTGTGGTGCCTGAAAATAAAAAAAAACTATTTGATTAAATGTTTTTTTAATATTATTTTTCAAGCAATAATTATTTTAATATTTTAGTGTTGAAATAGCAGTGCCATTAAAAAGCAGAAGGTCAAATGTTTTGTTCGAAACAAGTTGAGTTTAAAGATCGACTGATGGTAGAGGGTATCTGTCAATTGTTTATAAAACACGATTTTAATATTATAACAACTTAAATATCAAGTTGAATTTTTTTAAATTGTTGTTATTGATTTCAATATAAAAAATTGAGGATATTTTAAGGTTCATTCGGTGAAAAAAAAATTAAATTAAAAATCATGTCATGGGTTCATTAAGAAAACTTAGTGGACGACCTTTTGGCGAGTGTCAAAGGCAAGACTGGAAAGCACTTTTGGTGGAAAAGACTGACGCACTTTTTATTTTTGCTGCCAGCGTTTCATTTTTAGCTTAGTTTTAATTGAGAGAGTTTCCTTTGATACGCAAGTTTCTATATTTTGTCACCGAATGAACAAATTTTTGATAAACCCTTTAACGATTGTGTCAGACATTCTTGAACTCACTCGCTTTCTAATTTGTATTTATACTCTTATTTATCTTTGCAATTATTAAAAGATATGCAAATCTAAAATATTGATATTTAGTTTAGAAACAATTGTGGGTTAACACCTGCAACTTTTATTGTACAAATATAATGGAGTGAAATGTTATTCAAAACTACACCAATTAGAAAAAAATGTGTTTGTATTTTATTGCGGAAATTAGTGTGATAAATTAGATAAATAAGACACCTTGGGAAACTATGCCTGAGAGGATCATAAAGGCGGTCCAATACTTCTCGCGAACACCAAAAAGTGTGGGAGCTGTACGAAATTTTGAATACATACCGGAACATACAGGACGTAATGTTCAGCGAACATTCGGGAGAATGTTCGGCCGAATGTTCAGGCCAGTTCGCAAGAAGTGTGGGACCGCCTTAAGTCGCAGCCCAAAACTGGCATTCAGATTGAGAGTCGTGGGAGATAGAGTAATTAATATAAATACAATTTATAAATTAGTTAATTTAGCCACTCTTCCTCTCCGCACAGTCTGCCTTTTTAATGACAGTTGTTTTGGTAGAGATATGTAATCCAAAACCTATGCACAGTTATTTTTTTCTATTTATACTACCTCATAATTTTACTTTCTCTCCCTATGCATAATATATGCATGAGTTATTGTTTCTACCAAAATGTGCGTAGGGGATAGAAATATGTTGAATCAATCAAAAACATTATTTTAGTTGTAGTGTATGCTTGTCTGTTTGTCTTTATATGTTTGAGGCCACACTTTAAAAATTGGACTTTTAACTGTCGGTAAACATCTTACGCTGACCAATGTTCTTATTATGACTATTCAATAAACTATCATTTATTTCTCGCTTTTCCATTATAATCATAAAACCCGGGATGTAAATAAACAGTCCCGTCTTTAAAACACAGTATGAAGATTATGACTCAGTAAAGTGAAAAGATTCGGGTGAACATTTCCGTCACATAATTTACTAGAACTTTATACTTAAGGTATAAAAACTATACATATGATATATGTAGTAAATAGAAAGGAATGAATTGATTATCAAAGAGTTAATCAAATCAACAGTGTGACAGTTTCCTCATAGTGTTTATTATTTATGAAACTTATATGCATTGGATGATAAATTTGTATTCATTTCCAGAGCGTATTAGCGATGTTTTATTTTCTGTGGTTGTGCTACTTTGAACACTGACGCACAAGTCTTTACAATATAAAAGGAACAGTGAAATGTCCCTGGATAGATCATTAGTACTCTTGCAACCACTACTACTACTCTTCTCAGAAGATTTCACCAATTTTAATCTCCATATGATAATGTTACTTTGACTGCTAGCAGTCAGCAAGTTAGTAACGACTACGCACAAATTACAAGCAAATGTAAAATTGCACATAGTATTAATCACACTTAAAATTTATGAAGTTTGCACTTGAAAGTTTCTAACCTAACTATCATTGATATTGTGTTTGCCTTTTTGTAATTTCAACAGTTTGCTTCACTCTTAAGGATAATTGTTCGTTTTAGTATATGAACTGGACGGAAATCATTAGTGTCTTAATGATGAGGTCAAATACCTGGAACAAATTTGAATATAAGGCAACATTTTTAACAGACAAATTTGTGTTGTCTTAAGGATGTTTTTATGTTTGGATTCAATAATATTAAGCATTTCAACTCATAAACTACATTTTGCTATTAAATGAGGCGTAATGTAAATTATTTTAAATTACTGAACCTAATAAAACAGATATAAAAAAGTGAAAGTTAACAGACGTTGTTAAGTGTCTTCCCGACATATCGTTTTCACCAGTGTGTTTATGTTACAGATTATACTCTATCTGGACATGATTTATTTTTCTCGCTGTTATAAATCCATTATTTTAGAGTCTTTAAGAGAAAACCGAACACTTAAAATCCAAACAAAAGTTTGATGTAATTTCCTTTTTCTTTCAAGTGGCATTCTTATTTCTTTTCTCAACGATGGACTAGCTGTCTGCCACAAGAGCCTATTAGTTCTATCATTTAAAGTCTGAGCTCTAGTTTAACGATATAAAAAGCAAAAACTAAAAATCATTACCTCAGTGATGAACGAGTTGTCCAAAACGAAGAAGTTCAAGCCTGTCAGATTTACCGGAAAAGATCTCAGTTCTAGGATGAATGCCTCCAACTGTAACGTAATATCGGTTATCGTACACGATATATAATAAGAAATGAAAGATCTAACTTTAACTACACAGTCATGTGATGTTAAAAACCAGTTTAATATGCTATTAAATTGTACATAATTCACTGTACAAAAATAAAAGAATGGAAGATTTATTTGAAAATATCTTAAATAGTCAAAAACCGCAGTTTATAAAAAATATTTAGTATAATAAAAAAATTACTTAACAATTAATAAAAGCTTGGATTAAATTAACGTGCTGGATTTTGTTACAGTATACTGTAGTAAAACAAAATATAGTCACCTGTTTTCGATACTCTAGCTCGCAGTAACCCAAACTATTTTTTATCGATTTAAAACATCAGCGTCTCTATCTAAAATAACAGTTTAGGTGGGCTATTAGTGAGTTATCAGTAAGTTATCTATACAGTGTGTAAATTAAGTATTGAAACAAATCTGTATTTTTCCAGCCAAACTAGATGGAAATATTTTGTTCGTTGCATTGATTTTTTGGACAAACGTTCCGGAATTGTTGGCATAACAATTTTTTTTGCCCCCCTTACAGGGTGGGGGGTAGGGGGTAACTTATTTTTTTCAAATAGCAACCCCTATTGAGTGACCCCTCAATTTGAAGGGCTTGTCAAAATAAATACAATGGGGCAAATCCGAGGTCGATATTTCAGCCCTAACCAGAATGGCAGCCATTTGTAATTTTGAGATGGGCACACAAGATTAAGTATGGATACCCCAATTTACCATTTAAACGGGTTACATTGGGTGAGCCAAACTCTGGATACGATCATTAGATGGAAAAGTGGACTTTTTTTCATATTCCCAATTTTGCCCCAGCCCTAAAATTAGGGTATTTTGGGGGCAGCCCCAAAATTTCAAATGCAAACCCCTATTGAGTGACCCCTCATTTTGAAAGGTTTGTCAAGACATAGGCAATGGTGCAAACCTGAAGTCGATATGTCACCCCTAGCCAAAATGGCAGGTATTTAAAAATTTGATTGGGTGAAAAAGCACCCATTTCACCAATTCAAAATTTTGAATGCCTGACAAAGCCACTCTTATTGAGTGACCCCTCATTTTATAGCCCGTGTCACACTAATAACAATGATTTAAGATAAATTGAAATCCGTTGATCCTAAACAAAATGGCGGTCACAAACGTCTACGTTTGAAGCACAATTGAAACAGGTAACAAATACTTTGAAGCTATAAATAATAACACAAAATACTAATTTACTACTCTAAAACACACAAGTAGTGCAGGTATTACTAAGTAATGTTTGATATTACCTTGATAATTTATAAATGCTCGAACTGATGGCCAAGAGCAACTTGACAAAGTCCTAAACGATTGTAAAATTCATTTAACACTCTGCCAATTGTTTGTTGATCAATTGACCGTGCTTCCGTCAGAATCCTCTCTGAAAGCTCTTGTAAGTTTTCTGGTCGGTTTACATACACTTTACTCTTGAGATATCCCCATAAAAAATAATCCAAAGGGGACAAATCGGGTTCTATCAAATGGCTTGCGGGCCATTCGATAGAACCTCTTCTACCTATCCACTTATCAGGAAAAGCTTGGTCCAAATAGTCCCTTACATTTACAGCGAAGTGGGGTGGGGCGCAATCTTGCTGAAACAAAATACTTTCATGCACGGCATGTTCTTCATCTTCAGGAGGAAACTCTCTAGAAATAGCGGGTACAATAGATTCACGCAACAGGTCCAGATAACGATCACCATTTAAATTACCTTCAATTATAAAAGGTCCAACTATCTTAAATCCAACTATTCCTGCCCAAACATTAATTTTCTGAGGTCTTTGTGTATGGCATTCTTGAGCCCAATGTAGTTTTTTATCTGACCAGTATCTCGAGTTTTGTCTATTGACGTGTCCATTGAGGCTTCATCGGAAAATACTATCTTCGTTTTAAATAACGGATCTTGGATAAACCGCTGCATCATTTCTTCACAAAATTGAATTCGACGATCAAAATCATCCTTGCTCAATTCATGAATTAGCTGTACCTTATAACGATGAAATTTTTCAGCTTTCAGAGCTTTATGTACCGAAGTGTGACTCATACCTAGATTACTACTGAGCTGACGAGTCTATGTGTGAGGATTTTCTTGAATACTCAAAAGCACATCCAATGCCATGTCCTCTGTTACAACTGATCTAGGTCGACCAGTTTTAGGTTTATTTTCTACATCCCCTGTTTCCCAGAACTTAGTACAGATCCTACTTATTGTAGATCGATTTATTTGATGATCGGGGTATAGTTCATTAAATAACTCACAAGTTTCTTGATACGTACGTGTCCTATCCCCATACCCAACAATGCGGAGAATGTCAATCTTTTGCTGAGTACTTAAAAGAACCATTGTGAACAAAACTACAAAAGCATTTTAATACCGACCTCTCTACAGAATTAACTAAACCAGAATGAGTAGATGAAATATTATCGAAAGTATGAGCTTCAGAAACACAAACAACTACTGATAAGAAAGGGTAAGTGGGAAATTCCAACTTAGGTAGTCTTTGTTCAACAAACCCCTCTTCATCTACATTGTGCATCTGCATTCCGAAGGAACTGATATAACCAGAGCTACTTAATTTATTTATAAAATTCAAATTTCTTATTTCCGCTATTACGTATTTTACTTATGAATTCCTATAATTGTTATAAATGTTTTTTTTTCAAATTTTAATACATTATTTCACCCAATGAAATATTTTAATACCTGCCATTTTGGCTTAGGGTGACATATCGACTTCAGGTTTGCACCATTGCCTATGTCTTGACAAACCCTTCAAAATGAGGGGTCACTCAATAGGGGTTTGCATTTGAAATTTTGGGGCTGCCCCCAAAATACCCTAATTTTAGGGCTGGGGCAAAATTGGGAATATGAAAAAAGTCTACTTTTCCATCTAATAATCGTATCCAGAGTTTGGCTCACCCAATGTAACCCGTTTAAAAGGTAAATTGGGGTATCCATACTTAATCTCGTGTGCCCATCTCAAAATTACAAATGGCTGCCATTCTGGTTAGGGCTGAGATATCGACCTCGGATTTGCACCATTGTATTTCTTTTAACAAGCCCTTCAAAATGAGGGGTCACTCAATAGGGGTTGCTATTTGAAAAAATAAGTTACCCCCTACCCCCCACCCTGTTAGGGGGGCAAAAAAATTGTCTATGTCAAAAATTCCTGAACGTTTGTTAACAATCAATGCCACGAACAAAATATTTCTATCTATTTCGGCTGGAAAAATACAGATTTGTTTCAATACTTTACACACTGTATATAAAGATAAACTGTACCAGGCATGTCTGAGAATTCCGTAAAGCTGACACACATAAACCGCATACTTTGATTAAAGGTTTTAGTTTTGCAATATATACTTCCCTAAGACTATATACAAAATAAACATGTCATATCAAAGCTGTGTGATCAAAGCCCCGTAGCAGCAAACCTGCGTACTCAGCGAATTTCCAATGGAAATATATTTATCTTAATACCACATAAAGCCACATACCAAGTTTTATCAATATAAATTCATAAATAAACGATTTATGACATTTTAATTATTCTCCATAAGAATAAGTTGGTGGTTGAATTTGCAGGTTTGCTGAAATAAGGAACACAAAGATGGATTTTGTATAAATATCAATATACCTCAACTAGGTAAAGCCAAATACCAAGTTTTATTAACTTATGTTTATAGTTAACGGAGATAACATTTTACTAATTCTCCATAAGAATAGCATGGGGGCTGAGTACAACGGTTTGCTGCTACGGGAATTATAAGAAAAAATTTGTTGTGCAAATATTAATATACCACAACAATATGGATAAACATACCAAGTTTCATCAGGATAAATTGATAAATAAACGAGATATAGAATTTTTCTTATTCTCCATAAGAAAAACATTGGACAACGTACTGTGTTTAGCATTTTCAATATCTGTGTAATCAATTGACGTAGAGCAATGATCAAAACACCATTTTTTTTATATTTTAAGCTGAATTCAAAGGTTAAAAGTAAAATTTTATTTACTAATATATTATATGTAAAAAATTCAAAAAACCCATTTGGATGGAGCGATCTGGCTGGTTTTATGACTTAAAGTCATAAATGTTGCTTTAAATGTTTGTACCAAATTTCATCAAAATTGGATCTTTTTACGACAGTTATCGCACCCACCGACATATATATATACTAACACATTAAAACACATAGATATAAATGATGAAAAAGAAGTTTTTGTGAATTTTCGTTTATAATACAAACGTTTTCAAGCAATAAAGGAGAAAGAATGGAATTTGAACAGTAAATAAATAAAAATAAACAGATATTTTACATCTGACTTTTAAAAACTAAAACATGTGGTTTTAGGTACAGGTAAAAAAATAAAATTTAAATTAAAGTCAGCTGAGTTGAATTATTTTAGACTTAAGAAAAAATATATATATATATACAGTTTAAAATGGATAGTGTTTTTGGAATTTGGGGACCTCAAAACGACAAGTTATCATGGTCGCGGGCCTATGTCTTACCATGCCGACTACGGTAATAGCTTCTTCCCTATAGGGGAAATTCGCTAGAACAGCAATAAATTACAGTTGTTGCAATTCCTACTTTTAGATTTTTGAACAAAAGAGTTTGATTTGTTTTTATTTTATATACCTCGTCATGGGTATTCAGTTCTAGATGGTTACTTAGTTTATTAGATTCACACATGTGTCTACTTTGATTAAAAGTTAGTTCTAAAATTTTTGCTGTCTTAAAAAGGGTTTCAAAGTCTTTAGTAATATCTGTCTTATTGAATTGCTACTTATACCACGAATAAACAGAGTCCTTAAATGAGTGTTAAAAGTTGGTTTTTGACACGATTCACAGTTAAAATTACATTTAAGAGCAATCTGCTTTATATCAGCTACGTATTCTGCTATGGATTCATCCGATTTTTGAATACGAAGTGCAAATTTATGCTGCTCAGCTATATTACTTGATTTAGGGCATAAATGACTTTCCGATAAAGAAGTTATTTGACAAAATCTTTTACAAGTAGGTTGGTCAGGGGCAGTTAAGCATGTAAGTGTTTGGTACAACTTTAGGGGTAGATAGTTAATTAGCAACTGAACACACGTTTTGTCATCGTCTGAATTATTTTTTAATTTAAAATAGTTTTCTAGCCTTTGCAAATATGTTGTAAACTGTTCATTTGACTCATCAAAAGGAGTCATAGATACAGCTAGGACTTTATGCACATCTTTACTTGTCCCTGGCCTACTGGTGTTTTGTTTACTAATTTCTTGTTGCTTTTGAAATTCAAACTGAGCCCTTATAGCCTCACCAACAGCTGTAGAAACGAATCTACTTATTTCTGCAGTATCCATTATATCAAAACCAAAACAATTCACAAATCAGTCATGCAAACAAATGGATTTCGTGAATAGCAATGATTTGAATCATAACACATATAACTACTATAAGGACTTTAATCAATCAAACGTTGTTAAACGTAATTTGTATATATTCATAACTTACTGCGCCAATGTAGAGTTTCATAGAAACACTTTAAGTTACAAAAGTTATATTTTATTGAATTCATAGTCAGAAATACAACAGCATTTCTCTACTCCTAAACATCAATTCAACATCAAAAACATTATTATCTGTTTTATAAAATAAATATTGCCTACATATTATTTTATTTCACTACACCTATATTCAAGTTTTGGGTATAGAAATGGATTAAGATCAAATACTTTTGCAAAAGTTAACTTCCCAATTCATGTTATAGCAACGAAACTCTAAACATAAACTGAGGACAAAAATGTCGCTAGAAGGATATTAGATCAATTTTGCAATAACTTTCACTTAGTGCATTTTTCATATTTTACGAACTGGATATACACATACAAGCATATTAATTTGATTAGAGTATATTTATATTGAAAGTGCCTGAAAATGTTGAGTAGTGTACATTACATTATGATATTGATGTTTTAATAAATAATAACTAATTTTTCTTTTCCGTTGCTGGACACTTTTACAAATTTATAATTATAGTTTTAAGATTGCTTATTGGTTAAATTTTAAAGGGTGTAAGGATTTGGATAAAAAACTTCTTCCACTTCCTACTCATAATCTTATTTGTACTTTGACCACAGAGTTTTTTTTTATTTTTTTATTAATATTAATATTATATGTAATAAGTACATTAAATTATTGTCGTTAATGACCTTTTAGTTTTGTAATAAGCAGTTTTGCGATGCGCCATGTAACAAAGTTTTAATTTAATTTATATGCTTCCACCATAATACTTAATTTAAAAAATAAAAATATGGAAAACAAAGATTAAAACCTTAGTATTATCTAAGATTTAGTGTTTTAGCGAATTTCCCCTATAGGGAAGAAGCTACTACCGTAGGTCTCATGGTAAGACCTAAGCCCGAGACCATGATAACTTTTTGTCTTGAGGTCCCCAGATGCCAAAAACACTACTCGTTCAAATTTATATATACGTACTAACACATATTTAGTATTTATATATACTAACACATTAAAACAGATGGATATAAATGATGAAAAAGACGTTTTTTGCGAATTTTCGTTTATAATAAAAACGTTTTCAAGCAATAAAAGAGAAAGAATAGAATTTGATCAGTAAATAAATATTTCTCCTCCTTTATTGCTTGAAAACGTTTGTATTATAAACGAAAATTCGCAAAAAACTTCTTTTTCATCATTTATATCTATCTGTTTTAATGTGTTGGTAAATAAAGTCGTTTGGCATCTATACTGCAAGAAACAATATATATATATATATATATATATATATATATATATATATGTATATATATATATATATACATATGTATGTATCCTTTAACACGATAACTTGAGTAAAAAACGTCCGACTTCAATAAAATTTGGCTCCAATGTGTAAAATGACATTCATGACTTTAAGTTCAAAAACCAGAAAAATCGGACAATGGGAAGGGGGGTTTATGGGGGTTTTAAATTTTCTAAAAATCAATTTTTTACACTTTTCACCCTAAAATTTAAAGAAAAAACTCAATTTTGGTTTTGAGCATTTTATAGAGTTTAAAAAACAAATAATATAGTATTTTAAATTATTAACCTAGGTTACGTGGTTGCGGAGAAAATCCAAAAAACCTGCTCATAAAATCTCCCATGTTAATCTTATGGGAAAAAGGTTTTTGGCTTTTTCTCAATTCATTTTAATGTAAACTTCACATTTGCTTTTACCAATCAATTCAGCTCTACAAAACTATCATTTTGGTGTTTAAATTGTGATTCTACGTCCAACCGTTGCAGAGATATTCAAAGTGCTAAACACAGTACGTTGTCCAATGTTATCCTTATGGAGAATAAATAAAATTTGATATCTCGATTATTTATGAATGTAGATTGATGATACTTGCCTTGGTATGTGGCTCCACGTAGTACTGGTATATTGATATTTGCACAAGCAATTGATTTTTTGTTGATTATTCCAGTAGCAGCAAACCTGCATACTCAGCCCTAATTTTATTCTTATGGAGAATAAGTAAAGTTTTATATCTCCCTTAATTATGAACATAAATTAATAAAACTTAGTATGTAGCTTCACCTCGTTGAGTTATATTGATAATTGCATAAAAACACATATTTTGTGTTCCTTGTTGCAGCAAACATGCGTGCACAGCCCTTTGTTATTCTTATGGAGAATAAATAAAATGCTTGGTGAGTGGCTTTATGTGGTAGTGAGAAACATATGCATGCATTGGAAATTTGCTGAGTGCCCAGGTTTGCTGCGTACGGTTATTTGTATTTGCATTTTATTAAGGATGTCGTTATCGGCTTTAGAGTTCAGATATATGTGAAGCTCTTCTTTCGTGTTCATTTTTTCTCCTTTTATTTCATATTCGAGAACATCCATTCATTCTTATAATTTGCCGTATTGATGGTCAGAATCAAGAATGTATTCAGCAAACATCGATCTTTGAGTCGTATTAATTGCTTGGATGTGTTCTTTAAAGCGGCATGAAAAGCTTCTTCTTGTTTGCCCTACATAATATTTTGGACATTCCTTGCATTTAATCTTGTAAATTCCAGCTTTATCATATTTATTTTCTTGTTGGTTTTGGCGATTATTAGAGAATTGTTGGATATGTTTAAATAAGTTATTTCTAGATTTGTAACTCATTTTGTAGTTTGACCGATAACAAGTTTTTCTAATAGGTTTATTAAGTATGGAGCTATATGGTACACATAAATATTCCTTGTTTTGGTCCATTATCGGGTTTAACATTTTTGTTATTCTTGAGTTGTGCCCTGTTGATTAGTTTATCTATTAAATTGTGTTTGTACCCGTTTCTAATTGCCAAACATTTTATGGTATTTCTTTCGTTGTCAAAATCCTTTTTACTCATCGGGAGTTTTACTAATCTGTTTACCACTGAATGGAAACTTGCCATCTTGTGTTGCCAAGGATGGTTAGAGTTGGCTGGTATGATGAGATCCGTTTGCGTTGCTTTTCTATAGATTTTGAATGAATACTTTGAATTATTCTTACCAATGGTCAAGGAATTTGATTTCTTCTTTTTGAGATTCTATGGTAAACTTTACTTTTCCAGATATTTGATTTAGATATTCTAAGAATGATGCACATGCGTTTTCATTTCCTTTATAAAGGCAAACTATATCATCCAGATCCCTATACCAGTATAAGATTTTACTTTGGCGTGGATTGCATTCATTAAGTATTTTATTTGTTTCTAAGTTTGCCATGTATATACAAGAGACCCGAAAGTGGTGATCCCATTGCTAAACCATCAACTTGTTTGAAGAATTTAGATTTATATTCAAAATAGTTTTGATTTGTTACACCTTTTGTTAGATTTATGATGTCTTCAGTTTTGTTTTTGGTTAAAAGATTATTTGCTGATAATTCTTTTCTAAGGATACTTAGTGTTTCTTTGATTGGGATGTTAGAATACATATTAACGAATATCAAATAACGAATATCATATTAACGTATCATTTGGTATTTCAATATCTTTAAGTTTTGATATAGGTCTTCCGTATTTGTTACACTGTAGTTAATTTCATCTGGTAGTAATTCTTTTATTTGGTTATTTAGATACTTACATATTTTGTAAGCAGGTGCATTTTGATAGTTTACAACTGGTCGTACAGGAACATTATTTTTGTGGATTTTCGGTTGTCCATATGTGTTATATATATGTGTTTGTGTCCGTGGGTGCGATAACTCTCGTAAAAATGGTACGATTTTGATGAAATTTGGTAAAAACTTGTAAAGTAACATTTATGACTTTAAGTTCGAAAACCAACAGATCGATCTATCCCATGGGGTATTTTAGGGGGGTTTTGTACCCCAAAAATGTTTTTTTGAGTTTTTTACATATATTGTTTTAGTAAATCCAATTTTAGTTTTCACCATTAAATTTAGCTTAAAAACAAACAATTTGATGTTTTGACTATTTCTCTACGTCGATTTGTTACAGAGATATTGAAAGTCTAAACACAGTACGTCGTTCAATGTTATTCTTAAGGAGAATAATACAAATTGTATATCTTCCTTATTTATCTATTTATCCTGACGAAACTTGGTATATTGCTTCATACCGTTGTAGTCTATTGATATTTGCACGAAAATCTATTTTTTGCTGATAGTTCCTGTAGTAGCAAACCTGTGTTCTCAGCCTCCATGTTATTCTTATGGAGACTAAGTAAAATTTTATCTACCTTAATTATGAACATAAATTAATAACATTGTATATGTGGCTTCACCTAGTTGAGTTATACCAAAATTTCCATAAAAACCCATTTTTTACCTTGTTTCAGCAAACCTACATCCTTAGACACCATGTTATTCTTATGGAGTATAATTCAAATGTCATAAATCATTTATTTATGAATGTTTATTATTTCAACTTGGTATGTGGCTTTAAGTGGTATTAAGATACATATGAATGCATTTGAAATCCGCTGAGTACGCAGGTTTGCTGCTACGGGTTTATTTTACTTTTATTTCTCACTATACAAATCCCCCAATGAAGCCGAAGCCACCCATGATTTTGCATTGTAGTGTTTTATGAAATGCACTGTATAGTTCCGCGCAGTACAGCAATGTGCCTTACTGCGGAGATCATATCTCTATAATTGCCTGCTGAGCTTCTGAAATTGCGCTTGTGATTTATCGGACTCTCAATGTTACAGCTAAAAACACGGTTAAAATTTGTATTTAATAGACAGTCATGTTTATGTTCAATTTATTTTTTAATCATGCGGATTCACAAAAACTGCTAACAGAGGTGATTATGAAATTAAAATTTATGTCTAATTGTTTATTATTTCAAAATTTTTAAAACTACTTGGATTTTTTACTAACCGAGAAGCTACATGTAATCTCAGAGAGTCATTAACCAGTTTGTTAAAATTGTGGTTTCTTATTACATACTCTATTGCAAAATTAATGTCTTTTCGTTCACCTCCTTCAGCCGGAATCAACGGCCAGAACAACAGACTCAAGCCAGGTTTTCTGTCTGTGTATTGTTTGGCCGTTGTTATAATTTTCTTAACCACATTAATGGGCTACATTTTAATTTTATAAAACGTTTCCTTCCCTCTTTTAGATCCTATATACTACATATTTATATTATTATACAGGGCGTCCCGTAACTCTCTGGACAAACGTACGAGTATATATCATTTTTTCCAAGGTATATATAACTCTCTTGGATCATAATTATCTCAACTATTCAGTATTTTATGATCCTACAGTTAATATCTTCACGTCGTTATGTTTAGGATAAAATGACAAATTTCTTTGATTCTTACAGTTTTTCCCTAAATTTTACGGTTTTAGAGATATTTAGCTTAGAAAAACAAATACCCCCGTCGCAGCAAACCTGCGTACTCAGCGAATTTCCAATGCATAATATTTGTCTTAATACCACATAAAGCCGCATACCAAGTTTCATCCAAATGTATTCACATATAAGCGATTTTAATTATTCTCCATAAGAATAACATTGGTAATGAGTACGTAGGTTTGGTGAAACAAGTAACACAAACAATTGGTTTTTATGCAAATATAAATATAATTTAACAAGGCGAAGCCACATACCAAGTTTCATCAATATTCAATCATAAATAAGCACTATATAACGTTTTAGTTATTCTCCATAAGAATAACATGGGGGCTGAGTAAGCAGGTTTGCTGCAACAAGGGAAAAATGGGTTGTTATGCAATTATCAATAAAACTCAACCAAGTGAAGCTACATACCAAGTTTTATTAATTTATGTTCATAATTAAGGGAGGCATTACATTTTACTTATTCTCCATAAGAATAACATAGGGGCTGAGTACGCAGGTTTGCTGCTACGGGAATAATCTACAAAAAATCAATTTGTTGTGCAAATATCAATATACCAATACTACGTGAAGCCTTATAAGTTTCATCAACATGCATTCATAAATAATCGAGATATCAAATTTTATTTATTCTCCATAAGGATATTATTGGACAACGTACTGTGTTTAGCACTTTGAATATCTCAGCAACGGTTGGGCGTAAAATCACAATTTAAAAACCAAAATTATTGTTTTGTGGAACTGAACAGATTGGTAAAAGCAAATGTGAAGTTTACATTAAAATAACCTTAGGAAAAGCCAAAAACCTTTTTCCTATAAGATTAACATGGACGATTTTATGAGTAGGTTTTTGGATTTTCTCCGCAACCACTTAACCTAGGTTAATAATTCAAAATACTATATTATTTGTTTTTTTAAGCTCTACAACATGGTTGAAACCAAAATTAAGCTTTTAAAAATTTTAGGGTGAAAAATGCAAAAACATTATTTTTGGAAAATTTAAAACCCCCATAAACCCCCTTTCCCATTGTCCGATTTTTCTGGTTTTCGAACTTAAAGTCATGAATGTCATTTTACACATTTGAGCCAAATTTAATCGAAATCGGACCTTTTAGCGAATTGCCCCTATAGGCAAGAAGCTATTACCGTAGGTCTCATGGTAAGACTTAAGCCCGAGACCATGATAACTTTTCATTTCAAGGTCCCCAGATGCCAAAAACACCATTCGTTCAAATTTTTATATATGTATATATATATATATATATTTATATTTATATATATTTATATATATATATATATTTATATATATATGTGTCCGTAAGCACGATAACTCTCTCAAAAAGCTCCGATCTTAATGAAATTTGGTACAAATGTGTAAAGTACCATTTATTTGAACGAGTTCGAAAACAGACGAATCGCATCATCCAAAGGGGGGTTTTTGGGGGGTTTTGTACCCCAAAAATGGGTTTTAGGGGTTTTCACATGTAATTTTTATTTTAATCAAATTGCAATTTTTACCATTAAAATCGGCTTAAAAAAACAAACAATTTGGTATTTTGATCATTGCTCTACGTCAATTGGTTACTGAGATATTGAAAGTGCTAAACACAGTACGTTGTCTAATGTTATTCTTATGGATAAAAAGAAAAATTGTATATCTCGCTTATTTATGAACATAAACTGACAAAATTTGGTATATGACTTCATCTGGTTGTAGTTTGTTATTGTTTGCTCAAAAAAACAATTTTTTGCCTATGATTCCCGTTTCAGCAAACCTAGGTACTCGGTCCCCATGTTATTCTTATGGAAAATATTTAAAATATTATATACCGCTTATTTATGAATGTATATGGATGAAACTTGGTATGTGACTTCACTTAGATGAGTTCTATTGATATTTGCATAAAAACCCATTATTTTGTATTCCTTGTTGCAGCAAATCTGCGTACTCATCCCCAATGTTGTTCTTATGGAGAATAATTAATATTTTAAATATCGCTTGTTTGTGATTATATTTCTTATGAATTCTGTTAAGTGGCTTAATGTGTTATGTTATATATTCATTGGAAATTCGCTGAGTATGCAGGTTTGCTGCGACGGGGGTATTTTACTCAAGTTATCGCATTCACGGACACACACACACACACACACACACACACACACACACATATATATATATATATATATATATATAAATTTGAAGGAACAGTGTTTTTGTCATCTGGGGATCTCAAAACAAAAAATTGTCATGGTCTCGGGCTTAAGTCTTACCATGAGACCTACGGTAATAGCTTCTTCCCTATAGGGGAAATTCGCTAAAATAGCCATAATTTTAAAATGGTACAAAGTAGAAACTTGATATTACACACCAAAATGGGTCTTAATAAATATAATACATGTTCCACGTTTGACGTTGTTACAGTACAATCCTACCCTAACTTAAAATTGTAAGTAACAAAGCAAAATATATTACGGGAGCAAATGCAATGTAAAAATAATCATAGGCCTAAAATTTAACTTACAGCTAAACCCTGCACGTAGGATATTCATTTTATTTACATTAAGGGAAGCTAACTTGTAAAATTTAAGTTTATTCGTACTATAACAAATGAAAGAATTAGCCTTTTGAACGTTAAGTACTTCAGTGCAAGCAGTAAGATAACATTTAACCTCAATCTTCCATGAACCGCTAAGTCGGATGTTTCCATCAACTAAACAGTTATAATGAAGAATTGAAGCGTGTTGTTATACAAACTTCAAATAGATATATCAAGGATGAATTTAATAACCAAAATTGTACAAGGGGGCCTAAATTTTAATACTTGCAAAGAAATAAAGTTTCTAAAGAGATCAGCTGGTTGGCTGTTGAAAATGTAAACACTGTACTAGGACGAGGGCCCACAGCAGAATACAAGGCAGAAGTCCAGCCAAGAGTTCAACTGAGCATCCAAAACTATGGTGTAGGCAAGGTGTAGGTTGAGTCAAATCAGCTGTTAAAACAAACTATGTAATGAACCTTATTGCTATATTATGGCCAGATGGGGATACTTTTATTTATAATGCATCTTCTATATTTAATTTAGATAATTATTATTGAATATTTGATAAAAGGGAAACTGATTTTAATATTATTTGTAATATGGCCAAAGTATGGATGTTTGTAATATATTAGTTATAAGAATAATGTAAGAAGTTGTTTTCTCTTAAACCGCGAAATTCAAATATTTAAATTTAATTTTAGTTTACATTTTATTCTAAATTAACTTATTTTAGAATAAAGGTAATAACATTTAATGTGAATCACGGTCATCAGATGTACTGCTTATAGTATTCAAACCCAAATTGTAAAAGTGAATCTAAAGTGCTGTGCTCAATAATACACCAACATCTGGAAGACAAAGATAAACAAGAAGATTATTGTTGAGGAAATTTGAAGCAAGATGGACATTTAACTGAGAGATCCACATTTTTATACAATTTTGTTGCCTAATTGCATCCATTAAATTATTCAATTAATATTTTAAAAAGTTACTAAATTTATGTTTTGAAGTGATTTTTCTAAATTATTAAATTCAAGAAGTCTCCAGGGACATTTTTTGTATTAAGTAATTAATCAACCTCATGGACATTGGTAATAGACGCCTACATCAGATATAAAAATGTATTAACTTTTCAGTTTTTAAAATAAGAATAGAAGAATTGAAGAAATTGTATTTAATTAATTTTTGAAATCTAAATTAACATTTTGTTGGACTTTAAACTTAACAGAACATTTATGTATTTAATTTACTTTATCAAAATTTTTTTGTTTAACATTTTTCAGCATATATAACCGACGCTGGAGGGGATTTTACCGTAACAATATATTGAAATAACTTACAATAAATAAATTCTTTTTTATGTACCGAATTTGAATAAAGGGGTTAATAAACTAGTATGGCTCGGCAAGAACCCCTAACTGAATAAGAACCTCATTAAGTATCTACCTAATTTTGTTGAGCACCGAAGCAGTATTTATATATTTGTTGTAGTTGATCATTGATTTATCCTTGTTCTTTGTTGTTTGTTTTTAATTTTACCTAAGTTAAATTGAATAAAGTTTGTTAATTATATTTCTGTTTTGTACTTAAAAGATGTCCTTCAAGGATATATAACTTATTTTATTAATACAAGTTTGTATGGTAAATAAACAATATCTTCATATATTCCTAATATATAATATATTAAGTAAAAAAAACAACAGATTGATGGAAAATAAGCATTTTAGGACATACCTTCACATACTTTTTTTTGTATGTGGAATCACCAAAGTCCAAACTTTTATATGCCAAAGTCCTGAATTTTTTTTTTTTAACTCCCTGTACACAAATACCAAAAGTAGATAATTACTTTGATACGTAATAATACCCTTGATACAACTGATTTACAGAGTTATGTTTTTGAAAGATCTCATCTGAGTAATTATCAAGTGAGGTTAAATTTTAATGCCACAAAATATTAAAGTTCAATATCTTATTCTTATATATGATAATTTGAAAAGGTTAATACAAAATATTAGACTAGATAACTTGCCTGCTCTAGAGAGTTTTATTCCAGTAAGTGTGTCATTGGTGTACAAGTCTATCTCATAAATGTATATTTGAAAAATACGAGTACCAGCCACAAACCATTGAAAAAAGTAGACTGTGCATCTAGGGTATAAAATTGAAGCACAAATTATACTTGGACTACCAAGATGGCGGCCTGTAATTTCTCTGAGTCCCAATATATAGCGTTACTTGTGTTGTGAATTTGGTCTTAAAAGTACACCTAACTCAAAACATATGATTATTTTATTAAATGTAAATGTATTTATTTACTATTATAAAGTGCTTGATAAATTATTAAATACTCAATTTGCCACCACACTAAATGAAATAGAACTAATTTTAAACAGTTAATAACAGTATTTTAACCGGAGATTATAAAAATTATGTTTGAAACTAGATAAGAAAGTAAGGGCAAAGTTCTGTCTATTACAATGATGGTACAGTAGCGCTATCTGTTACATCCCAAGGGGAATGAGTAACATATCAAACTATGGGAAGCAAAATCAATTTACTAATATATTGTTAGAAAATATTACTTAACTAATAGTATATTTCGCACCAAGTGGGGCCGAAAGTGGGGTTTTCCTGGCCGAGATCGTGTTTTATGACCGAGACGAAGTCGATGTCATAAATCGTTCGAGGGGCTATGCAAAACCCTTTCGGCAGAGGTGCGAACGCTATTTTTCACCATACTACAATTATTAACAGGTTGAATGTGATCGGTCATAAAACACGAGTGGCCTCATGTAATCTCGGACTAAAAACAGTTAACCAATGAACAAAACAACAATAGCACAATGTTTTGAGTTTTGCTGTTATTTTTCCAGTTTTTCAACCAAAGAACACAAAATAGTATAGTAGTGGGGGTTTGCCGGTGCTGGCTCACTTGATTAATTGCTTCCGGAAGCGCTGCGTCATTAAATACGTCATCTGAGGCTGAGCCAGTGACGTAGGCGGTTTTGTGACGTAATGAGTGAAAGGTTAAAGTTCAAGGTCACGGGGAGGTAATTTTAAAAAAGTACTACCTCGCACGCGTAAAATCCGATTGTGATTCGATAGTTAATCGATAATAAATATCGAATAAATATCGAATGAAACAATCGAATGATACGAGTGCGAGGTAGTACTATTACAAATATTACTTTATTTACAATAATTCATGTTTACAATAGTTCCCCGTTGTTCGTTGTCATCGATGTTGTTGATCCGGACGAGTTGCGGCCATCACTTCGCTTTCTGAAGAAAGACGGTAGATACTTCGATCCCTGCGCAGAGTCCATGTTGTGTTTTTGACAACTATCTGTTCTGTTAGGTGTTTGCATTTCATTGCTGTCAGGAGGAAAGAATACGTGACGGCAATGAAATAGAAACATCTATCAGACCTTGAGTGAAATGATATTGTTATTTTGTGAAGAGCGTCTCGGAGAGCTCGATGTTCACCGGTCGAGAGCCGGAGGTGTACTGACTATTCGCTAGCTAGCGTTTTTGGTATCAAACAAAATGGTGGGGGTAAAAGTGTAGTAGAACGAAGCAGATGGTGGACAGCAGATGGGCGGCGGCAGGTGGCAGGCGGCAGGTGGCAAGTGTGCGGCAGATGGTAGTCCCCCACTACACCAGTCCCCCACTACACCAGTCTCCCCACCAAGTTTTACATCGCACAATAACTAGTTTACATGTGTTAGTTAGGGTTTAGCTCTTAGACTGTCAAGACCTTACCTCCGTAACTAAAAACCTCAATAATGTTTGCGCTTCAACGCTGTATAAGTATAACAGCTACTATGATCTAAACCGGTGCATGTATTCATATGGTTCTTTTTGCGTAGCAAACAACTGGTTAAAAGTGTTTCAACCTCAATTATTCTTCGACGAAACCGCTCATTGTCCACTAAAAGTGTAGACCTTCTGTCTTCATCGTCAGGGAAGTAGAAAGTAGTGTCAAGGGGACTACTGAAGGTCACCTTCCTCATGTTCCTGTAAAACTGCGACATTTTTCAGACCGTCTAGGTAGATGTTTATACGACAAGAGCTGGAAGAATAATGATGTAGCGTTATCGTGTATAATAGGCATCTACCCCCACCACAACGTTACCTTGTCCTTCAAACCATCGTTTTTACGCCACGGATGCTATACTGTTGGTTAGATTTAAATTTAAATTGCACCTCCTTGTTCGCCTTGTCAAGCTGCGTAATTGAAGTACCCACATGTTAGACCTTGAACCAAAAACAAAGAAGTTATTTAGGTCTATCCTTGAAAATAGTTGTTTTTTCGCTGTTGCTGCTATACCCTTTGTTGGATCTGAATTCTGTTTGCACCAACTTGTTCGTCTGATCAATCCGCGTAATTTGAGTACCCACTTAATATATTTTAAACCGTAAATAAAGAAGTTATTTAGGCTTGCCCTTGAAAATAGTTGTTTTTCGCTGTCGCTGCTATACCCTTTGTCGGATCTGAATTCTGTTTGCGCCAACTTGTTCGTCTGATCAATCCGCGTAATTTGAGTACCCACATGACATACTTTGCACAAACTGTGTACCCCCCCCCCCCCCTTTTTTTGGGTCATGTTCAAGGTCAAGGTCAAGGTCAAGGACCTTGGGACTTAGAAATTTTCACAAAGTGGGCTGCACACAAACATAAGACTAATAGTCTCCTGCCTATGTACAGGCCAAGTCCCTAACTTGAAATGCTTAGGGTGGTCCTGAAAAGGACCGTTTGTGTTTGAAGGAGATGGTGGATAAGGAGCGGTGAGCGGTAGTCAGTGTTTATTTTTCCTTTGTAACCCACTTTACTTGTCCCTTCTGCCGTACTAAAATCAAGTCGCACTTGGTCTCAGGAGGTGGCAGAGTGGACCTTGGAAGGTGGACCTTGACGTAACGGCCGCCGCCAAAGAGGTGTTGGAGTAGGTACTCATCATCGCTGATCTTCCCCACAAGTAGATACTCCACGTTTAATTTCAACTGCGCAAACTTGACGGCGACAGACTCCAGCGGCGTTACCAACTCGGTAAGTTTCACCGTAGCCGTCCTCTTCATTATCTCCTCAACAGTTGGTGGCGGCGATGAAGGTCGAAGCGATGAAGGGCGAGGTGATAGCGATGGTGAAGATGCAGTGGACGTCGAAGGCCGTTGGTCGAAGTAAAGTGGGTGGTTTCGAAAATTCTTCCGTATGCAAGATTTAAAAGAACTAGGTCTTTTGAATCCGCTCCTTTTTTCCGAAGACTTCTTCAAAGTCTCCTTCAAACGTTGCAGTTTCTCGGGTGTAATGGGAGAAGACATAGCGCAGAGGTGTATTCAGTTCGCAAGGCAAAGCTGGAATGAGGTACCAGACGGAGCAAAGCGGGTCGCCAAGTGTAACCGTGACATTTCCATATACGGGTAGAAAGCTAAAAACCGGTCTACATCCGGTTCCCCTTCCCCCGTGACGACACAACCTCCCCCCCCCCCCCCCCTTTTTGGGTCATGTTCAAGGTCACCCCCCCCCCCTTTTTTGGGTCATGTTCAAGGTCACCCCCCCCCCGTGACGTAACATCCCCCCCCCCCCGTGACGTAACATCCCCCCCCCCGTGACGTAACATCCCCCCTTCCGCTTCGGTGACGTCACTTTGCCTTTATAAGCGGGAGCAGTCCGCAGTCTCGTCGCAGTAGCTTGCCGCCCGCTGTTTGGGTATACGTCCCAGTGGGTTGCACTCTGCTGCAGCGTAGGTCTGTTAAGTGTGCGTTGGGCCCGACGCGCAATTAAGAGATCCGCGCCCTTGCATGTTTAGTTAGTTTGTTAAGCATGTTAGATAACGCTTGTAGTTTGCTGCTAGATAATGTAGTTAGTCTAATATATGTTAGTGTTTGGTATCGGTTTGAAGTGTCTTATTTACTAATGAAATATGTACTCCCGGCCCTACAGGTCCCTCAACAACCTTGGTCAAAACTTGGGTTCGCAGCAGCCTGACGCCGGGTGTTTGGGTCTACGTCCCACCGGGTTTCAGTGATACTGTTGACCTTTGCAAAACCGACCTTGGTTGTTCTTGTAAAAGTAACGTTAACTGATTAATTTTGTTTACATAGTTGATGGTAAAGTCTTTATTTTCAAAGTAATGTATCTTGCTTCTCATCCTTTTCCTAACCCCTCTAAGGTATGGCGCGCAAACCGACCTTGTGTCAATACGGCGCGTAAACCGGTTGACATTTCCCATCTTAGCCTGAGAAAACTGTGTAAAATATAAAGTCAGTCTCTTGTTTAAAATCAGTCTCTTGTTTGTTGTCTTTTGTCCCCTTCCCAAATACAGAGCGGGGAATAGAGCAGTATGTTATGCTCTATTCCCCGCTTTGGCTTCATGTTCAGATGACCTTGGGACTTAGAAAATTCACGTACAAAGCGGGGAATAGATCGGTTTGTGGTCCAAGTGAGAATCAATTACTGATCTATTCCCCGTTTCAATAATATGACCAAACGACCTTGACCCACTTCGGGACTTAGAAAATCCTCGTATTGTAATATCCCCCCCCCCCTTTGACGTAACATCCCCCCTTCCGCTTTGGTGACGTCACTTTGCCTTTATAAGCGGGAGCAGTCCGCAGTCTCGTCGCAGTAGCTTGCCGCCCGCTGTTTGGGTATACGTCCCAGTGGGTTGCACTCTGCTGCAGCGTAGGTCTGTTAAGTGTGCGTTGGGCCCGACGCGCAATTAAGAGATCCGCGCCCTTGCATGTTTAGTTAGTTTGTTAAGCATGTTAGATAACGCTTGTAGTTTGCTGCTAGGTAATGTAGTTAGTCTAATATATGTTAATGTTTGGTATCGGTTTGAAGTGTCTTATTTACTAATGAAATATGTACTCCCGGCCCTACAGGTCCCTCAACAACCTTGGTCAAAACTTGGGTTCGCAGCAGCCTGACGCCGGGTGTTTGGGTCTACGTCCCACCGGGTTTCAGTGATACTGTTGACCTTTGCAAAACCGATCTTGGCTGTTCTTGTAAAAGTAACGTTAACTGATTAATTTTTGTTTACATAGTTGCTGGCAAAGTCTTTATTTTCAAAGTAATGTATCTTGCTTCTCATCCTTTTCCTAACCCCTCTAAGGTATGGCGCGCAAACCGACCTTGTGTCAATACGGCGCGTAAACCGGTTGACATTACCCATCTTAGCCTGAGAAAACCTTGTAAAATATAAAGTCAGTCTCTTGTTTAAAATCAGTCTCTTGTTTGTTGTCTTTTGTCCCCTTCCCAAATACAGAGCGGGGAATAGAGCAGTATGTTATGCTCTATTCCCCGCTTTGGCTTCATGTTCAGATGACCTTGGGACTTAGAAAATTCACGTACAAAGCGGGGAATAGATCGGTTTGTGGTCCAAGTGAGAATCACTTACTGCTCTATTTCCCGTTTTAATAATATGATCAAACGACCTTGACCCACTTCGGGACTTAGAAAATCCCCGTATTGTAATATATATTTACTCGTTACAACATTATTACCCCCCCCCCCCTCCCCCCACCGTATAACACTTGCACTCCCCACCACTATCAGTATGTATAAAAGAGGGTCCCCCAGCACTAGTAAAATCATTCTTCCTCTTGTGCTGTTATACCTCACACCATGGCACACATTAGGAAGCAGACACAACCTCTCAAATTGAAACCTTCTGCTTCGTCTTCGCCCGCCTCTACCACTCCGTCTTCTGCGGTTCCATCCATCCTTCGGACAGCCCTGATGTTAGCTAACATCGTCCCGGAGAACTGTCCACCACTACCTGCTGCGTCAACGACTTACACAAGTCCTTCACCTCTTCCGTCAACTTCTCGTGCTGTTTCTCCAAGTCCTTCACCTCTTCCGTCAACTTCTCGTGCTGTTTCTCCAAGTCCTTTGTCAACGTCTCGTGCTGTTTCTCCAAGTCCTTCTACATCTTCAAGTTGTTCTACATGTTCATCAAAGTCTTCCAAATCGTCTGCTTCTTCATCCTCATCAACATCAAGTTCGAGACCAAGCCAACCAGCCACCCAATCATCTTCTCCAACCAGACCTTCAGTAATCTGCAC
The DNA here is from genome assembly GCA_963675035.1 of Allygus modestus. Taxonomy (NCBI): domain Eukaryota; kingdom Metazoa; phylum Arthropoda; class Insecta; order Hemiptera; family Cicadellidae; genus Allygus; species Allygus modestus. The sequence continues at coordinate 84,126,957 of OY776115.1, forward strand.
ATATACTTCATCTCCTTCAGAGAAATTTAAACAACTTAAATCTGTACAAAGGATGTGCATGCTTCCTGCACAACAATGTAATTATATATTCAAAAAAGGTGCTAAGAAAGGTGAACGCTGTGTTAAACGTTGTATTTTAAATGAAGAAACGTGCAGTCTTCATTTAAAATTAAACCATGGCGCATCTCCTTCTTCACCACGTGCAACAGTGGTGCCAATTAAAATTCGAATTAACAGGCTTTGTAAAAACAAACGCTACTTCTTTGTTAAAATAAAGGACTTTGCAAAGGTGTTGGTTCAATGTGAAGGTAAACTGTACTATGTAGAGTTACCTAGAGCCATGGACCTCCACGTCAAAAAACCTACCCACAAGGACTATTTAATTCGAAATGATACAGGTATCACTGTGTGGAAATCATTAAAATAATAATATAAATAAAAAGACCAAAAGTTTATTCCAAATTAAATAAAGCATTTTTTCCAAATTAAAAAAAAAGTGTGGACAACCTATTTACAATTTGTAGCATATGCTGCAGAGTGTAAATATGTTGTCCACACTTTTTTTTGCAATGTTACAACGACCTTGACCTAGATAACGGACTTGGATAATTTACACTAAGTCAAAGATAAACTTAAAAGGAAAAAGGAGAAATATTATACTAAAGTCATTATTCAACAGTAAAGAGGGGAGGGGGTAAGCGGGTATTTAAGCGAGCGATTCGGAATATAATTATTAGTTGTATCATCATGAGCGTCAACAGCAACACATGGGGAAAGGAAATTAACGAAGAGGAGTTGTACGCAATTGCTGAGGCTGCAGAAATGACTGAAGTTTTTAAGATTAATAAGGTTGCGGAGAATGATGCTCAGTCACATCCGCAACAAACTACATCATCGATGCAGTCTACAACGCAGCAACCAAGACCCTATCATGTTATCCTGGAGGAGTATAATGAGGCAATGAGGTACGCCTTTACAAAGTGGTGTGCACAACCGCGTTCTCCTGAACAATGGGAGGAGCACGATGCAGACTTTCGCCTGGTTGGAGACTTAGAACTTGAGCTTCAAAGAGCAAAGGTTGCTCAATAGTGAGAAGATTTATTGTTTACTTTAGAATACAGAGCGGGGAATAGATCAGTTTGCGGTCCAAGTGAGAACCACTTACTGCTCTATTCCCCGTTTTGGTAATTTGTTCAGATGACCTTGGGACTTAGAAAATTTTTGTTTGGTAAAAAACAACATTAATATATATATATATATATATATATATATATATATATATATATATATATATATATCTCCTCCCTAAAACTTGCACTCCCCACCACTTCCATTGGGTATAAAAGAGACACCTTATCGATGATAAAATCAGTCTGCTGCTTGTGTTCGTTCACCTCAGACACCATGGAGCACATCAGAAAACCAACTTCTGCCACCTCTTCTTGTACTGTTTCATCCTCTGCTGTCCCATCGATACTTGTCCAGGCTATGATTTTATCTCACATTCTTCCAGAAACAGGTAGTACGTCACCAAACTCCAACTCGAGATCTCTCAAAGCCAAAAGAAGCAATGCTAGTTCTCGGAAATTGAGAGCGAGAATCGCTGACCGATATAAAATATTAAAAACCATATTACCATCCTCCAATCCGTATGATTCTAAATTATCCACTATAAAAAATACAATAAAGTACATTGCAAACCTTCAATCGCAGCTCCAAGATCCGCTTTCAATTCGCGAAGAAATCTCGAATACCCCTCTACCTTTTGAAGCAGTTTTCCTTAAAGAGGATGAGTTGGCGGATGAACATTTCTTCGCTGAAAACCCTTCAGCCTACAAACAAATCTTCCTCATGGATGAAGATCAGGATGCGTAAGCTTAACAAATTAAAGACTTTTAAAATACAAAGCGGGGAATAGATCAGTTTGCGGACAAAGTGAGATCCGCTTACTGCTCTATTCCCCGTTTTGGCAACAGGATCAAACGACCTTGAGGACTTAGAAAATAATCAATTGGTACAAAAAGAAAAATATTAAAAATCATTATTATTTCTTTACAACAAAATCCCTTCCCTAACCCTATTACTCCCACCACCTACAGCGAGTATAAAGGGGGTCTCCATTGCCGGTAAAGATCATTCTGCTGAAAATGACTGCATCGGCTCCTTCTATCTCTGTAGCAACTCTAGTAGTTAGCAGAAGAGTTGAAAACATCGATCAGCTGCTTGCTGTAAGAAGATTACTGCACAAGTATCTTGTCATAGAGGTTGGTTGTGAACTGTACATGTGGAGGCCAACAGGTGAAGTGTATAGTAATGAAAATGAAGCATACAAAACAAACGATAGTAAGAAGTTATTTAAAATTTTTGCTAATATGGTTAGGTTAATCGAAAAGGGATGGATAATCAACATAACGTTCTATATCAAACCAAACCTTTAACTGAATCAAAAAAAGGAAAAAATTTAAATACAGAGCGGGGAATAGATCAGTTTGCGGTTAAAGTGAGAATCGCCTACTGCTCTATTCCCCGTTTTGGTAATATAATCAGACGGCCTTGACCCACTTACATTATGGGTATTAAAGCGCGATGTTGCAGAGACCGATTATTACAAGAGGGGTTTGTTTTGTGTCTTTATTACACTACACGTTAGGTTAGCGACTTTTTCCCAAACAAGACATTGAACCAGCTATATTCATTGTAAAAGGGTGGGGGTAAACATATATATATAAGGCAGTCGGCTTCGGAGTATAGTTATTGTTCAGCTATGGATAGCCCAGGAGGATCGTCTAACTTCGGTGTTAAAGGAAAGGAGGAGAATGATAGAGAGAAAAGAAGGTGTGCTAGAGAGAGAAAAAGGATTGCAATATTGAATGAAGCCTATAATTTATTACGAACAAAATTACCTTTTCTCGAACCGAACGCTTCAAGACTTTCTACTATAAAACACGCCATAAAATATATTGATATGTTGGAAATGTTATCACAAAATACATCGTTTCAACTGCCTGAAGAATTGCTAACGATGGAAATTGATCAACTTTCTTCAACTAACTAAGAGACTTTGGAAATACTGAACAGCGGAAGACAGAACGGGGAATAGATCAGTTTGTGGTTAAAGTAAGAATCACTTACTGCTCTATTCCCCGTTCTGGTAATAGGTTAAGGCGACCTTGACCTACTTACAGGACTTAATCATTTGTGTTACAATAATACCTCTTCCCTATTACTTTTTCCTACCACTTGCACTTTCATCACTTACCCCCACCACCACCGGAATCGGGGTATAAAAGGTGGTTTTGTATTAGTGGTAACATCAGTCTGCTACTTGGAATCATGTCGCCCAGAGATAACATTTTCCCTTCTAAGAAGACTATACTGGAAATGATTAAAAATATTCCAGTAAATATAAACGAAGATGAAGACGAAGACGATTCAGAGATGGAAGATGAACTGTTTAGTGATCTTGAACTACTAAGTGAGTTTGCTAGCAGTGAACCATATGCTGGAGAGATGGAGCTGTTGGAGTTGTTGACTGACGACGACGACGATGATGATAATGAACCAGAATGTCATCATCAGTTGCTCTGTTTGGAGGAAATGGACCTTGTTGATAGTGGAACCCCTCCAAGCAGTATTAATATCGATGACGTAGTTTTAGATCCGGTCACAGGGAACTTTTGTGTTCGTCGTCGGTTATTTAGTGATATGAGCTCATCGGAAGAATCTGAATAAATTTTTGTTGTCTTCAAATAGTTTACTTTAAATACAAAGCGGGGAATAGATCAGTTTGTGGTTATAGTGAGAATCACTTACTGCTCTATTCCCCGTTTTGGCAAATTTGTTCAATGACCTTGACCTAAATACAGAAATTTGTAGCCTCCAGCTACAATAGTAAATATAAAATGCAAAAACAAAAACAAATAGTAAACTTAACGTACCCCCACCACTTTTGCTAGGGTATAAATAGAAGGGCATTTGCAGTGTTGTTCATTATTGCCTTGACCCTTGTGGAGATCGCACCTACATTATGCATCGCTGCGATATTTGCAAGTCTTCATTTAAGGATGAATTTATTTTAATGATTCATAAAGAATTAAAACATAACAACAACCAAGATGAAAAGTATGAAGAAGAAGAATTGAAAGAAATAGATCGAATGTTAGCTCAACACCAACATTCCAGACCAAGTGTTATTCAATATGCATCATCATCATCGACTTCTACGCCTGCTATGTCTACACTTCACCGTCCTTCAACATCATCATCTGCATCGACTTCTACGCCTGCTCTGTCTACACTACATCGTCCTTCAACATCATCAGCTGCATCGACTTCTACGCATGCTCTGTCTACACTTCACCGTCCTTCAGCATCAACAGCAGTAAATGTAAAACTACATGCCCGAGCACTTCCGGGTAATGTAGTAACCCACTTCAAAATTGACAACGCAAAATTACAACTCGAAGAATTTTTAAATAACGCAAAAGGATTGGTAATCAGCACTTTGCAAAATGAATTAAAAAGATTAAATTTTATCAAATTTGGACTATTAATGGATGCTTTATTTACAAACATTCAAAATGAAACTTCACCGAGAGGGTTTTTAACAAAAAACCGAACTATTATGTTTTCGTCAGATATTGATTCAATCGTATCTGAATGTTTTGAAGAGCTAATGACAAAAATACAAGAACATGAAGGAAGAGGCTCAGGATGGAGTTTGTTAAGCATCACAGGGCTAGACTTAAGAGTACACAAACACGGTTATGGAATTCGTGGCAGTAGCTATATCCCTTTACCAAAAAAGATTAGTGATACCAAATCCTGCATCAATGTACAAAATCAAGATACTGAATGTTTTAAATATGCCATGTTGGTCAAATATGTAACAGACAATCCGATAAGACCAAGTCACAAATATGAAGAAGTACAACATAGATATAATTTTCAAGGGATGACTTACCCTGTTGCTATAACAGACGTTTTAAAATTTGAAAAACAAAATCCTTCAGCTTCTATCAACCTATTTGGATTGGATTCGTCAAACAATGTGTACCCCTTGCGTATAACACCAAATGAGCGCAGAGATCATACCGATTTGTTATTGATAACTAAAGGTGATATTTCACACTTTGTGTATATCAAACAATTTGAAAGTCTTGTTTCTAAACAATTATCCAAACATGAAAAAAAGATGACAATTTGCAAAAGATGTTTTTGTCACGTAAACAAAGAACTAAGAAGGGGAGGATCAGATTGGCTTGTAGAACACCAACGGCTATGTAATGAAAACTATGAAGTAAGAATTAAATTGCCGCATCCTAGCAGAGCTCAGATAAAATTTGACAAAGTAATCCAACAATACCGTTTACCTGTTGTTGTGTATGCTGATTTTGAGGCGTCTTTACTTCCGCTCGAACATCAAGAAGAAAACGTAACAAGAAGAAGCAAATACCAGCAGCACACACCAAACAGCTACTGTTTGATGATAAAATCAACACTGTCTGAAGAACATTTGCGAAGATATGAATTAACAACAACACCGAAGATATATCGCGGTGAAGAAGCAGCTCGAAACTTCGTCGATGACTTATATATCATAGCTGGGAAAGTTGAAGAAATGTACAGAAATGTGGTACCGATGATTCCTATGAATGAAGATGAAATTCAACGACACGACTCAGCAACAACATGTTATTTGTGTATTAACACTTTTACACTGACCAACAGTAAAGTGCGAGACCATGACCATCTAACAGGAGCTTACAGAGGTGCAGCCTGTAACTCTTGCAATTTAAACTATAAACTTCCAAACTTTATCCCCGTTGTTTTACATAATCTTAGTGGATACGACTCCCACTTTATAATCCCAGAATTGGGCAGAGATAATGGAGAAATAGATGTCTTGGCAACAACCATGGAAAAATTTATAAGCTTCTCTAAAAAAGTTGGTAAAATAAAACTAAGATTTGTTGATTCATTCAGATTTATGCCTTTTAGCCTTGCAAAATTAACTAAAAATTTAAGAAGACAAGATTTGATTGAAACAAGTAAAATTGTGCCTAATGATAAAATGGATTTAGCTCTTCGAAAAGGAGTCTTCCCCTATGATTACATTGACGGACTGAATAGATTTGATGAAACATCACTTCCTACACCAGATAAATTCAAAAACAAACTTAATGATGAAGAAATAGAACCTGAAGATTATCAACATGCACTTCGAGTATGGAACGAGATGAATATGGAGACCTTAGGGGATTACTCAGACTTTTATGTCAAACTAGATGTGACCCTTCTTTGTGATGTGATTGAAGAATTTCGAAACACCTGTTTTGCCGCATATGGATTGGACCCTTTACATTCGTATACTTCTCCAGGATTAGCTTGGCAAGCTATGTTAAAAGAAACAAAATGCAAACTCCAACTTTTAACAGATATTGACATGGTTTTAATGATTGAAGCAGGTGTAAGAGGTGGATTGGTTCAAAGTGTTACCAGACATGTTAAGGCCAACAACAAATACCTTCCTAATTACGACGAAACTAAACCAACAACCTATTTGGGATATTTCGATGCAAACAACTTATACGGATGGGCTATGTCAAACCCACTTCCATATGATAATTTCAAATGGGTTAACCCCGACTCTATTGGCGATATTTCACAAATTCCAAAACATGGTGACACTGGATATATTTTAGATTGCGATTTTGAATACCCGGAACATTTACACGATCTCCATTACGACCTCCCACTCCTCGCTAAAACAGAAGTTTCTCCAACTGGAAAACACCCTAAATTAATGATGACTCTAAATAATAAACAGCGCTACGTGGCTCACTTTTGGGTAGTCCAACAAGCCATCGAATTAGGACTACGTATTACAAAAATTAATAGAGTTTTGGAATTTTCTCAGTCATGTTGGTTAAAACCTTACATTGATTCAAACACCACCAGAAGAGCAGCCGCTACATCAGAATTTCAAAAAGACTTTTTTAAATTAATGAATAATGCGATATTTGGAAAAACATTGGAAAACAAAAGAAGACACAAAAATGTTAAACTTGTTACTGACGCAAAAAAGCTACAGAAACTCGTACAGCAGCCAAACTTTGGAACATCTATAATTATTAATGAAAGACTTGTAGCAGTGTCTATGAAGAAGACGAGTGTGAAGATGGATCGTCCTTTATATATAGGCATGTCAATCTTGGACATCTCAAAAACACACATGTACGATTTTCATTATAACAAAATGGTTGCCTTCTATGGAAGAGAGAACATTGGCATTAGCTACATGGATACAGACGCTTTTGTGTATTGGATTATTACAAATGATATGTATCAAGATCTTCGTACATTTGTTTACAAAAACGAATTCGATTTTTCTGACTACCCAAAGACCCATCCTAACTACGACCAAGACAAAAACAAAAAAGTACTGGGCAAATTTAAAGATGAAGCAAATGGAGTTCTACTTGAAGAGATTGTTGCACTTATGTCAAAACTGTATTCCTTAAAACTATATGATGAAAAAGAAGACGAGAAGAATAGCTATATTAAGAAAGCTAAAGGTGTAAAGAAATTATATTTAGAAAAGAAAGTTATTTTTGATCAATACAAGCAATGTTTATTTGAAGATAAAGTCATTACAGCTAAATTCAATACAATTAGAAGTTTTAACCATCAGATATACAGCCTAACAGAAGTTAAAAAAGCACTTTCTTCCAATGATGATAAACGACACATTCTTCCAGACAACATCCACACTTTACCATTCGGCCACTACTCCCTCAACCCTATTGACGAGTAACCTTTTCATCGTCCTAGATCCTTTATCCTTTTCCTTTCCGTAAAAAAGGGGAAACACAGCAATGTTAAGCTGTGTTTCCCCTTTTTTACACAAGTTTTGAATGACCTTGAACTATATGTATATATAAGGAGATTTATACCAACGAATATTTAATACCATATCAGCTGCCTTCGTGAAACCATCATGTCAGACCTGAAGGAGAAGATTATTAATGAACTACACAAACCTGCAAGAATAAAGTTTCCAAGAAGAAATACTGTTATAAAAGGGATAAATGATCTATATCAAGCGGATCTAATTGAAATGCGACCGCATAGCAGAATAAACAAAGGATTTAAATATATACTCACAATTATTAATTGTTTTACAAAAGTTGCAGACGCTTTGCCTCTAAAGGACAAGACTGGTAAAAGTGTAACAGAAGCCATGGAAATAGCCATAAAAAGAGATAAAAACAAAATTAAACATTTACAAACTGATGATGGAACAGAATACTTTAATACAAACTTTGCACAGTTAATGAATAAATATAAAATAAATCATTATTCTACAAATTCAGAGAAAAAAGCAGCTATTGTAGAAAGATTCAATAGAACCTTGAAAGGAGCACTGTATAAACAATTTTCAAAAAGAGGTTCTTACGTATGGTATGATGTTTTACCACAATTAATAAATGATTATAACAACAGGTTTCATAGAACTATTGGTATGAAACCTAACAAAGTAAATAGAAGAAATGCAAAAGATGTATTAAAACGCATAAAGAAAAATACAAAGCCTAAAGTAGAAAAAATGCAGCCAAGAAAATTTAATGTAAGTGATAAAGTACGGATTAGTAAATATAAGGGAGTGTTTACCAAGAAATACCTTCCCAATTGGACGAATGAAGTTTTTACAGTGTATAAAGTGCAACCGACTGTACCTGAAACGTATATTCTAAAAGATAACAAAGGAGATTTGTTGCAAGGTGCATTTTATGGACATGAAATGTTAAAGTCAACAGTAGGTGATGTATATCTTGTTGAAAAAGTGTTACAAAGAAAAAAGGACGCAGTTAAAGTGCGGTGGTTAGGGTTTAACAAAACTGAGGATTCATGGATACCTATAAAGGACTTGGTTTAATGCAAGCAACTCATTTCATCGTTAACCTTTGAGCAAGATGGAGATTATTCACCATAAAGATCGATTCAATATTAATAACATAGATGATTTAACTGTGGATAACGTTAAAATCAACAATGGTAAACACGGCAGTTTACTTCCAAACACTGTTCGATGTATAGTAAGTGGCCCCTCAAACTGCGGAAAGACCAATGTTGTCTTTAATTTGATCACTAATCCGCAGGGATTAAGGTTTAATAACCTATATATTTTTTCAAAGTCTCTACATCAACCAAAGTATCAATTGCTGGATAAAATCCTATCTGATGTGTCTGATGTTAATTTTTACAAATTTAACGCTAGTGATAGCATTATGCAACCAAACGAAGCGAAACCGTATTCTGTATTTATATTTGACGATGTATCTTGTGAAAATCAGGATACTATTAGAAACTACTTTGCCATGGGAAGACATAATAACATCGACAGCATATATATAGGACAAACTTATAGCAAAATCCCAAAACAACTTATCAGAGATAATGCAAATATTCTAATTGTATTCAAACAAGATGATACTAACCTAAAACATATATATAACGACCATGTGAATGCGGATATGCCATTTGAAAAGTTTAAAGAGCTTTGCGGAAAAGCATGGGCGGAAAATTATGGATTTTTGGTTATTATGAAAGATCAAGCTATAAAAGATGGTCGTTATAGAATAGGTTTTGATAAATTCGTTTTAATACACTGATTAGCGGTATTACTGTACAAGTCGTCAAGGTGTGAAGATGGTTAACCAGGAAAAGCTATTAAAGGAAATAAAATCACTTAGTGATTCTATTAGACAAAAAAACCGAGCTTTAAAATCAGGTATAAATGAAAGAGAGCAATTTTTAGAAACAACATTCAAACCTGTTACTGAACCTTTAAAGCGATTAGCACAAAATATGGAAAAACCTTCAATTCGCTTCGAAGGAGACAAAATGCTACCAATTTCCAAATATGAAGAAGAATTTCAAAATGATGAAAGTTCTGACCAGTTACAAACATCTGAAGAAAGCGACGAGTATGAAGAAAGCGGAGATATAGGAGATTTAAGGGAAAAGAACATTGCAGGAGATACAAGTACAGAAGATACAAGTGCGGAAGATACAAGAGCAGAAGAAGAGGATATCAACCCATCCAACTTAAGCAAATTAGGCACAGATATTATGTTTAAAGGAACACTTGGAAGAAAATATACATTAAAAATGTTACATGGCACACATGCTAATCGAAATTATCATACATATGGAGCTAGAATAGAGGATAAAGGATTAATGATTGGAGATAGAAAGTTAGATATAAACGAAAATGATGATATAGTTATTGGTGATAAGAAATATAAAGGTACAACAGGTTTGTTTGAACTCATCTTTAAAAATAATCCTGGTAAATATACTAAAAAGGATTTACAATTGTTTAAAAATATACTAGAGTATACAAATGCACATAGAAAAAAATATTCCAAAGACCTATCTATTCATAGAAACAGGTCAATAAAATACACAAACATTATATCTAGTCTTTTCCCCTCGAAATCAAATAAAGCTCCAATTAAAAGAAGAGCTTTATCTTCTGCTGAATTAAATGTTTTGCATAAAAAAAGAAAAACAACTGATCCTACTACATCTGGAAGGGGATTATTAAAAGATTTGTATAAAACCAATATAATATATTACAACGATATAAATAAGTTAGTTGATCGAATGAGGTTATTACATGAAGCTATGGAAGCCGGGCACACTGGTTTAGAAAACGAATGGGTAGCTTTGGTTGATGAACTGCGAAAACGAGAAATAATTGTTCAGTAGACGTATATATATATATATATATATATATATAGTAAGAACCTAAACGATAGCGATTCAGTTACATCATGAGTGTGGACAAGTTTGGACGGTATTCCGAGTTTGGAGTAAAATCTGGATATAGTGAAAAAAGAGCTGGGTTTCCGTTAACACCTGATGGTAATTATAATTTTGAAGGAAAAGTAATTCAAAATGTTGGTGATCCGCTTTTGTCTTCTGATGCGGTTACGGTACAATATATGGATAAAAGAACCCCGATTGTACACGAAGACCATTGGGGATTTTCCGGTAAAAGGTTAAGCAATATAAAACATCCCATTTATGATGGTGAAGCAGTAAATTTAGCGACTTTAAAATTGTTAACGATTTACAAAAAGAATGAAACTGATACAAGCTATGATGTAAAAAAATTAAAATTGTCAAATGTAGGTGATTGTGAGCAGGATGGAGACGCTGTAAATAAGAAAATATTTGATATAGTACACAAGAAATGGACTACAGAATATGAAAAACATATGGAAAGGTTTGGTGCAGCTTTATTTAATTATATCCATCGGGCTTCAGGAAGAGCTGTAGCTTCAGATGTTGACAGCCACAATTATTTAGACTGGAAAAAGATACACAATCCAGAAAAACCTAATCAATTAGATAAACCGTCTGAGCCTTCTAAAGTCAAGACATTAGGAAAGGGGGATAAAGTGAATGTGATTAATGAACCAACAGAAAACGATGAAGATTATATAAGAGAAAAAAGAATTTAAATACCCATGATAAGGGATAAAGCATCAGTCATATTCGAGAGATAATACAGAGAGGATGATGGAATCCAATATTACTGCGTGGAGTTTAATATCTCAAGAGTCGAGATTTCCCCAAGGAGTGCTGACAGATGGTTTTGTTCAACGGTTTGATAGATATATGGATTGGGAACAACTTTCCATACACTACCTCTTCACAATGACTATGTTAAGAATTTATTTTCACAGAGTTAACTGGATTCATATTTTACAAAGACAACAGTTTTCAGAAGACTTCCTTGTAGAGATGACATCAAATTTTAATAACTGTTGGGAAGTTATAAGTAAATATCAAAATCTCTCTGAAAATTACATTGACAATTTTAAAGATAAACTAGACTGGAATGTGTTATTTAATTACCAACGATTAAGTGGCAAGTTTCTAAGGGAACATGACAACTATTTAGATTTTATTCATTTTACCGAAAACAACGATACCATCACCAGCGGAGAAACATTTAAAACATCTTCAATTACACCTTATTTCTATTTTTACTACTTTTATTTATTATGTCTACATTTAATTAATTAATCCATTTCTATATAATAAATGGATTTTAAACAGTATATATAATACAAGAAGCCAAGACTAATATTACATTCATTGTAAAACATTTATAGAGTGCACCTACTGATTGTAAGTTTGGCTATAAATAGTCATGCCGAGGGCTAAACGCATCAGTCATAGTCGAGAGAGATTACAGAGAGGAAGGGGAATAGCATCAACAGCATTTTCTCTATTAAGTAAACCGGTTGGAGCTATAGTTAACAAGGCGATTGATTTATTACCTGTGGAATTACATTTACCTGGAGGATATCAATATTGTGGTCCTGGAACCAAATTAGAGAAACGGCTTGCTAGAGGAGATCCTGGAATAAATAAGCTTGATCAGGCCTGTAAACAGCACGATATAGCGTATTCCAAATTTGGTGATACAAAAAATAGATCAATAGCGGATAGAGCACTTTCTGAGAAAGCTTGGCAAAGAGTAAAATCTAGTGACGCGAGTATTGGTGAAAAAGCAGCGTCTTTAGCAGTAACAGCAGCAATGAAAGCAAAAACTACGTTTGGAGGAGGAAAGAGAAGAAGGCGTGGGAAAAGACCCGCTAAGAAACAAGGAGGTAATATCAGAAGAAAACGTCGATCTACTAGTGGTAAAGGTAAAAAGAAACCAACAATATGGTCAATGATAAAAAAGGGAGGAGGACTATACCTAAGACCGTATCGTGTGTATTAAATAAGAAAGAGCAATTAATAATTAAAAACAAAGAATTAACCAATGAAGAACTGATTACATATGCTTCTTGTTTGAAAATCCCATTTTTTAGAGGAGTATTTATGAAAGATGAATTACCGGTTAAAATGTGGAAAAATGAGACTGGTATAGTAAATTTGGATAATAGTGAAGGATTAGGCACTCATTGGGTGTGTTACAAGAAACTTGGTGAAACGATTTATTATTTCGACAGTTTTGGAAACCTTCCACCACCGAAAGAACTTCAACAATACTTTCGTGCGGCAGAAAATGTTTTTTACAATTATACAAGAAAACAACCTGATGATACATCCATTTGCGGTCATTTATGTTTAGACTTTTTAGCTAAAAGTGTTAGTCAACTTTAAGATGTCTTCGTATACAGTGTCATTAACCGGTAACTCATGTACTTTGCGCAGTATTCTGTTTCCAGCGCTACGTTTGCAAAAAGGAAGACTATGGGAAGCCGCATTATTGGATTTAACAACATATAACTCTATTCCAAACGTTAGTGAAGGAATTAATAACAAAATACATTATTACAAGACAAAAGATAATAAAGGAAAATATTCAGCTTTGGAAGAATTCAGTTTACCAACAGGAGCTTATGAAATTGATAATATAAATGAAGTTATACAAAAACATATGGGAAAAGAAAATATAACGATAAAAGGCAATAACAATACAATGAAAGCCGAAATTACTTCTAAGTATTATATTGATTTTGGCCAAGAACGTTCAATTGGTAGTTTATTGGGGTTTTCTAAGGAAACAAAGGTATTAGAACCTAATACAACTCATTCTGGGAATAGAACTGTGACGATCATTAAAGTAAACAGCATAGACATTACATGTAACATTATACAAGGATCCTACAGAGATGGAGAAAATCGGCATATATTACACACATTCTACCCATCAGTCGCACCGGGTTTCAAGATAGTAGAAAAGCCTCAAAACCTTGTGTACCTACCGTTAAACACCAGTTTCATTTCAGACATCGTGCTGAACATAGTGGATCAAGACGGAAACCTTATTGACTTTCGAGGAGAAGCTATTACTGTAAGAATACATATAAAATCATCCGCTTAGATAATGGGGTTATCATTTAAAAAGAGAGAGCCAACCAGCAAAGAGGTCAGTAGCTCATCAGCTGTAGAAGGATTAACAAGTGACAACATTCGTTTTCTAGAAGAAATTGGATTAAAGGTCATTAACAATGGATATACTGGATATAGCGCAGGGCCCAACATTCGACGAGACCTTATGGGAAAAGGAATATCACACGCACAACCCTTACGCTTCGTCCAAATTAAACAATAACGATGAAATTAGGATTCCTATACAACAACAAGACATTTATACTCTTCCATGCGAAAGTTATTTATATATTGAAGGAAAAGTAACAAAAGCTGACGGTACTGTTGGAACCACTGTTCCGTTCATAAATAATCCTATGGCATTTTTGTTTGACGAGATTAGATATGAAATTTCAGGAGTTACAGTCGATTCAACAAAAAAGGTTGGAATTTCCAGTACATTAAAAGGATTAGCGTCTTTAACACCAAATGAGAAGAATCTGTTAGCTGTTGCAGGATGGGTTGCACCAGACAAAAGTATAATTACTCCTGACGCTTCGGGAAACTTTGATTTTTACGTACCTTTAAGATTACTTTTAGGATTTGCTGAAGATTACAGAAGAATAATAATAAATGTAAAACAAGAACTAGTTTTATTAAGGTCATCAAACGATAATGATATTATTAAAGCATCTGCTGGAACAACTGAAGCCAATTTAGACTGGAAACTAACATTAGACAAGATTGTTTGGAGAGTACCACATGTGCGACTAAATGATGAACACAGGATTACATTATTAAGAAAGTTAAAATCAGATCGAGACATTGTAATGCCATTCAGAAGCTGGGAGTTTCATGAATACCCCGTTTTACCTTCAACACAACGGCATACATGGACTGTAAAAACTTCTACTCATTTGGAAAAAGCGAGATATGTAATCTTTGGATTACAAACAAAGAAAAAAAGTATATTAACTGAAAATGCTGGTGAATTTGACCATTGTAAATTAACAAACTGTAAAGTGTTCCTGAATTCACAATTCTTTCCCTACGACAACTTTAATATCTCTTTTGATAAAAAAAGGTACAGTGTTTTATACGATATGTACGCTAGGTTCCAAAATTCATATTACGGCAAAACAAACACACCTCTACTATCTCCCGTACAGTTTGAATCGAAAGCTCCGATTGTTGTAATTGATTGCTCCAAACAAAACGAATCTGTAAAATCGTCTAGTGTTGATATAAAGATAGAAATGGAATTTCAAGAAAACGTACCTGCAAATACATCTGCGTATTGTTTAATTTTGCACGATAAAATTGTTACATACACACCGTTGACTGGTATCGTAAAGACGGTATTGTAAAACGTTGTACCACCACCGGCACCGCCACTGTCGCTAACCTATAAATAGCGGAGCAACAATGCAGGTCTTCAGTTGATCGTCTATCGTCGCATGGGCAACATCTTCTACAAAATGAGTTCTCCATCTGTTGTACAAGGTGATGCAGAAATAGCACCGTTATTGGAACGTGATAATACCAGCGAAGCAGAAATTATCAAGGAAATAACTGCATTTTTAAAGTTTGGTAAAAGAGATAGAGAGGAGGAAAGTAATGCAGACCCATCAAAGGTAGTACCAAAAAGGAAGAAGAAAGTTGAAGAAAATATTCCTCCTCACATTTTAACTGAAGTGTTTTTGCGAATCTTTTACCCCATCTCAGCATGCATCAGTAAAAGTGTATCAGTTGGATTGATAAAGTCATTGGATTATTCCCCTACAGTAATTTTACACCATGGAACAAAAAAGGTTTTATTTTCGCAAAATGCTTGGGAGTCATTTTTGAAACATGTACATTTAATAGAATGTTATTTAACTAACAGTTTGTGTGGAAGAAAAACACATATTCGACTTTTGGATTGTGACAATGAAATCGATATTGTTAAACATCGCGGACAACTACAAGTGCGAATTAGAGACTTGACTCAACATGAAAATAAGATTCTACTGTCACGTGAAGAATTCTACGTTTTAAACTACGCAACAGAACCTATTACAAGGTACATGAGACAGTTGGTATTTGCAAGCGCTATTATTAAAGAATATTTGGTCGATACTTTGGAAAAACAACCTGATAGCACCATCGTGTACGGACCTGTGGATACATCTATTTTTAATAGAATACCTCATGAAGTTTGCATGTGGAGAAAGTTAAAGGATTTTGAACCACTTGTAGAAATCGCTACAGAAGCTACAGAAGAAACAACAGAGGAAGAAGAAACGGAGAAAAAAGAAGATGAAGAAAACGAAACACGAGAAGAGGAAGTTAAAAAAGACTAAAGTTTAACTTAGTAAAGAAGAACACACGTGGGGTAGGCCTATTGGGGACGGTGCCCACGTTAAATATACACCAACGCGCCTGCAACTGTACGGCCTGGTATTTAACCTACCGTGGTGTGGAAAACAGTTTAGTTGATCGTTAGGTGTCATGATGAGCGGAGGGGATGAAGAAGTGAGTGTAAAGCCTTGTGTAATAGAATTTCAAGCATTTCGAAATAATGATGATAGGTTTATTATCAAGGAATTAGTAATTTTAGACTTGCTTACATTTGTAGTTTACCCATTCACGTTTGAAGCTCCTTTTTCTTTTAACAACCTTAACGCCAAAGCAAAAAGTACAAACAAATGGATAACAAACTACTTTCATCACATACATTGGTATGAAGGATTTATAAGCTACAGTAATCTGCACAGTATTATGTTTAACTTTTGCAAACAATATTCACATATATACACAAGAGGATTAGAAAAAAGGAACTGGATACAAAAGTACACGCACGGTGATGTTTTCGATATAACTATCGGTAAGGACTTTAACATTAATCTCGGTAATATTTGTGTTGCTGCAAAAGATCCTAAACACGGACAATCAAACTGCGCATTGCACAACGCATATCGTTTGGCTGCTTACTTGGAACAAACGCAGAAATGTGGTGGGGGTAGCAAAGAACCGGAATGTGGTGGGGGTAGCGGGGCCTATAAATACGAGGATCCAACACCGCTCCGGCACGAGTATTATTCGAGACTCCGAAGAGGCAACATCACAGAAGACATCGCAACCACCACTGACGAAGATGGCATCACAACAGTTTCTACAAACACTGGTTGATCAATTCAACACTCATTCAAAATCCGACCTTCTGCTAACTAAAAAGTGTTCAGAATTAAAAGAACAAAAACACTACATTATTCATAACATCAAGAAAGTGGAAACCACACATGGAGAAGCAATTCTAGTTTCATTGAGCGAAGCACCTTTAACTTCAGGAGATGAGCCGAAGTTTCAAGTATTTCTTCCAAAACGATTTGTTCAACTGCTACAGAATGAAGATTTGCGAGATATTCAACCGGGGACGTTGTATTTGGTATCACACGGTGTAAGCGGCAACAACTCAACGGAACTCACTCTGCACATCATGCATCCTTGTACATAATGTCTCTGTTTGTATTTCTCTGTTTGTATTGTATTGTTTTTATTTCTAGTCATCAATGTTAAACTTAAGTTTATTGTATTGTAAAATGTTTGTTTAATAAAGAAAAGAAAAATAAAAAAAATAAAAAAATATGAAAAAAAAAATAAAGAAAACAGCAACACAGCAGTATATTATTTTATATACTGCTGTGTTGCTTTTTTTTTTAAAATTCGAATGGGTGACCTTGAACTTTCATTCAGGGTTAACTTATGAAGAGGTATAAAAGAGAGGGAGCAGTGAAGTTAGTCTCAGTCTTGTCTAACACACGCTGCAGCTAACATGTCGGTGCCACCTATGAACAATTTATTTTTCGATAACAATTTGAAGACATATTGTTGCGAGTTACAATGTTTTAAAATACCAGGCGATCAAGTTGACGGGAAAGCTTGTCGTAAGTGCAAGTGTTTTAGCTATTGCATATGTAGATGTAAAACGTATCAAATGAACCGACAAGATAAAATACAAGAATTACGCCGAAGGATTGCATTACTGTGGCGGCGAATGTAGTAGCAACCATCTGCCTCGCACCAGCTGCCACCTGCCGCCTGCCATCTGCCGCCCGCCATCTGCTCCGCCCCACCACACTTTTACCCCCACCATTTTGTTTGATACCAAAACGCTAGCTAGCGAATAGTCAGTACACCTCCGGCTCTCGACTGGTGAACATCGAGTGCTCTTCACAAACGTAAAACATTATATTAAAATGTCCATTAAAATTAGGTGTATTCATTATGACTCTATTCATCTTGCGACTTACCAAGACCTCGAGGTGTTTAGTGAAGAGTTAAGACTTCTTATTGCGTCCGGTTACGATTTATCTTTGGAACTTTACGCATCAAAAAACAACATGGACTCTGCGCAGGGATCGAAGTATCTACCGTCTTTCTTCAGAAAGCGAAGTGATGGCCGCAACTCGTCCGGATCAACAACATCGATGACAACGAACAACGGGGAACTATTGTAAACATGAATTATTGTAAATAAAGTAATATTTGTAATAGTACTACCTCGCACTCGTATCATTCGATTGTTTCATTCGATATTTATTCGATATTTATTATCGATTAACTATCGAATCACAATCGGATTTTACGCGTGCGAGGTAGTACTTTTTTAAAATTACCTCCCCGTGACCTTGAACTTTAACCTTTCACTCATTACGTCACAAAACCGCCTACGTCACTGGCTCAGCCTCAGATGACGTATTTAATGACGCAGCGCTTCCGGAAGCAATTAATCAAGTGAGCCAGCACCGGCAAACCCCCACTACTTAGTATGCACGTATTAACCAGGTAGCGTCGTGTACGCTTAAAAACAAGTTGGCAACACTGGCTAAATAGATCAGCTGTCTTTCGGCCCTTGGGCGGAAAAACTCTACTTTCGGTATTCAAATGACAATCCAAAAACAGGTGATTACAGCGTAGTGTGGTGAAATAGTATATTTCATTACAAGGGGCTAAAGTGACGCTTTTCGTACGAGGTCAAGGTTTACGACCGAGCCACCAGGTGAGGTCGTAACTTAAGCGAGTAACGAAAGGCCACTTTATACCCGTGTTATGAACTATATTTTTCGTTGTACTACATAAAATATTGAGCTAACTACTTTAAAAAACAGATTTTACAGACGAAAGAGTTGTTTCCATTTTCAGCTATTTAAAACAATCAGGTGATTCTCTGTCAATTGTGTTGATGTTATGTCAGCTGACCATAACGATTGATATATCGAACGCTGTGTACTATCGATTGCAACAATGAATATTATAATCAACTGTTTCGAATCACGAATCAGACTTACCGCTATGAAGCGCAGGAACGGAACTAATACAACTGAACTGACAACAATGCAACAATGAACTGATCGATAATAATAATCGATTGCCACTCTTGATACGATCGATAACTTACCATTGACATACATGTATTTGCAACTGTTCTAAATTGTAATAACGAACAGCTGATAACCTTGACATCAGCTGACTCTTTTTCTCCCTAGGGAGTAAAAAACTCTTTTTCTCCCTAGGGAGAAAAAGGACTACTTCAGCCCCGCAAAGCATGTATTAAAAACAGCTGTTTTTGTAGCAGTGTGACGAAAATATATTTGTGGGTAACTCTAAAAAATTAATGCTTTAGTTTACAGTCTCCAGTTTTAGCGAACTTCCCATATAGGGAAGAAGCTATTACCGTAGACTTAAGCCCAATAAAGCATGATAAGACTTAAGCCCGAGACCATACTAACTTTTCGATTTGAGGCCCCCAGATGCCAAAAACACCATTCGTTCAAATTTTGTATACAGGGTGTCATAAAAATCCGGAACTGGCTATGCATAACCATATTCTACATACAAAAATAAATCGAAAATGTTCAGTAAATTTGTTTCGATTTGAACTTCGTTTAGCCGCTAACCGCCATTTTGTTTTTTCACTTAAACATTCCTATTTCCGTAATGGATTAATGTATCAAGTAAAAATGTGGTATGGAGCTTTACAGGATAAATGTCTAAATCCACAAAAAAAATATTTTTTTCCGACGTTTATTTTCAAAATGGCGGCCACTTTAAATTTGTAAAGTCAAATTCCATGAAAACTAGCAACTGAAACAAAATTTTACACGATATACAATTTAAAGCACATTGTAATCCAAATCTAATGACATTTTTACTGTAAAAATCGGTTGATAAATAAAAAAGTTATGGTAATTTTTTTATAATAAATTTCAAGTATAGATGTAAATAAATAAAAGGGACACTGAGCTATAATACAAAGTGGAATTCTTAAACATGCAGAAACGAGAAAATTGAGGTAAATATGCTCATCAGTAGTGGGGCGTGGTTTGTTCAAGTCATATAAACAAATATACTGACCTTCCCCGAGCATAGCTCTGTTCCCCAGGTACTGTAAATATTATGAGTGAAGATTTGTCAGTGATGTACTATGCTTGGGCACAACGCGCGCCGGGTACCCAAGTAATGTACCCGGGTAATACATAGTGATATGTTTCAGGTAGAGTAAAATAGAAACAAATAATGCATCATTTGGGATCCAAGGAAAAATACTCATTTTATTTGTTACTGTTAAATACATTTACATTTAGAAATATATTTTAAATGAATATGCATCCGGGACATCGAAAAAACGTTTTAAAATATACACCCACAATTTTATTAGAAACATATTACATTTGATGTACACAAGTATGTATTTTTGTAATTTGTAAAACAATTT
Source organism: Allygus modestus (assembly GCA_963675035.1). NCBI lineage: Eukaryota > Metazoa > Arthropoda > Insecta > Hemiptera > Cicadellidae > Allygus > Allygus modestus. The sequence continues at coordinate 84,147,619 of OY776115.1, forward strand.
TTTGATTGGCAGTTTTATTCCCAATTAAAATGGTTATTGTCGGACAGTCAATCTCTACACGAGGCGAGGGACTGAAATGATTGTATCTAGGTATATTAGAGTATTGTAAATTCGATTACAGCCTTCTTAACAACACTGACGCTCAACCCTAATTGATTAAAACGAATTATAATATTTCATGCCAACCTGGAAGCCAGCATATCACTAAGAAAGATTTTTCGGACAAGGGAATATTGTTTGCGCAGAAAAAGTGTGGAAATAACCACAGAAATATAATGACTGCAGCTATTCGTCAAAGCCCGCAACTTATGTCTCAGCGCACCAGAAAGGAAAACGTTAATCGTGTATAGAATATGTGTTGCACATTCACATTCACATTCATTGTTGCACTGAAGGAACTTTTGGTTTATAAATAATTAAAATGTCAGTAAAACAAACTTAAACGTTAAACATTTTTGGATACCTCTGCCTATGACCCTGCACCTTTCTAGTTTGAGCTTTAGATCTATAATATACATTTAAAAAAAGTTACTACCCAATATTACAAATAATGTTGATGTGTTTATTTCACATACACTAGCCGACAAGTGTTTAGTGTATCAAATTCCTTTGTCTTAGGCCAATTAAATTTATATTTCTTGTTACAAGACTGTAATAACACTAGGCTTCTTCTGATTGCTGAAGCAATTGACTATGCTACAATTTCATACCTTCTATTAGCGAATTTCCCCTATAGGGAAGAAGCTATTACCGTAGGTGGCATGGTAAGACTTAAGCCCGAGACCATGATAACTTTTGTTTTGAGGTCCTAGATGCCAAAAACAATATTCGTTCAAATTTATATATATATATATATATATATATATATATATATATATATATATATATATATAAATGAACTGAAAATATCAACTCTCTCTCTCTCTCTCTCTCTATATATATATATATATATATATATACATATATATATATATATATATTCTCTGAAACATTCTCTGAAAATCAAATGCACCAGTCTTGTATAACTCTTTTTAATGCCCTTCCTTCTCACATAAAAAAAGAGGAAAACATCAACGTTTTCAAGCGAAGTCTGAAAACGTTTTTGCTGGGTAAGGTATATTACCGTGTACAAAATTATTTAGAAGGGAAGAAAGATTAAAAAGCATATGTGTTTTATTTTTATTTTTTGTATTATAAAGTTGTTTTAATTATAAAATGCTATGGTATTTAGTTTTAGATATGTTCTGTGTAATCTGTATGACACTTGCCCATGAACTGTGATATTTTATTTGGCAAATAAAGAACTTTGACTTTTGACTTTTACTTTATGCCTACGTGCCCAGCAATACTGAATGTAAACATGCTTAACTTTACTCTCAGTTTAAATATGAACGTTATTGGGCTCACAATAGGGTAAGACACTCGTTAGCAAAACGATAAACATTTCTTAAACGGTATTTTCTAACTTTAAGAGTAAAAATAACGATTTCATTCGGCGGTTCTCGTTTTCTCCATGCTAGTATACGGGCGGCGAGGCACGCGGTAACTCCTCTTGCGGCGTTGCCAATTCTTCTACGCCGCGGCTTTCTTTAAAGGCGACTATGGGCATATACAGACAAACAGACCATATACTACCTCTAAAATAATTTGTTTATCCATTTAACACATTTATATCAATTTCACACATTTTTGCAGAAACAATAATTTATCCATACATTATGCATAGGGTGAGAAAGTAAAATAATGAGGTAGAAAAATAGAAAAAATAACTGTGGAAATGTTTTGGGCTACATATCTCTACGAAAACAACTGTCATAAAAAAAGGAGACTATGAGGAGAGGAAGAGTGGCTGGATGAACTAATTTATAAATTGTCCCACGACTCCCACGACTCTCAGCCTGAATGTCATTTCTGGGCTATGACTTATGACCCTCTCAGGAAAAAAGTTTCCCTTGGTGTCTTATTTATCTAATTTATCACAATAATTTTTGCAATAAAATACACACACATTTTATTCTAATTGCTATAGTTTTGAGCAACCTTTCACTCCATTATAATTTTACAATAAAAGTTGTAAGTATTAGTCCACAAATTTGTCTAAACTAAATATAAATATTTCTGATTTGCATTTCATTTACTAATTGCAAAGATAAATAAGAGTATAAATGCAAATTATAATGCGTGTGAGTTGAAGGTTCTCTTACACAATCGTTAAAGGGTTTATCAAAAAAATATTTTCGTTCGGTGGCAAAATATAGAAACTCGCGTAGCAAAGGACCACTCTCTCGATTAAAGCCAAGCTAAAAAGGAAACGCTGGCAACAAAAATAAAAAGTGCGTCAGTCTTTTCCACCAAAAGTGCTTTCCAGTCTTGCCTTTGACACTCGCCAAAAGGTCATTCTCTAAGTTTTCTTACTGAACCCATGACATGATTTTTAATCTTAAGTTTTTCTCCGAATGAACCTTAAAATATCCCCCATTTTTTATTGCAATCAATAAAAACAATTTAAAAACTTTTCAACTTTATATTTTAGTCGTTATAATATTAAAGTTGTTTTTTATAAACAATTGACAAATACCCAACTTCGAACAAAACGTTTTAACACTAAAATATTAAAATAACTATTGCTTGAAAAATAATATTTAGAAAACAAACAATTAATCAAATTGTCTTTTAATTTTCAGGCATCATAGAGAAAAAAATAAAAAGTAATTTAGGCTACACTTTCTGTGCAGCAAAGAACTAACCATCATAAATCTCGGCTTTGCAAAGTAGATTATAGTAAAAAATACCAAAGAAAATTGCTCACTGGATGAAATACTTCATTATTAATATTGGAATTTGGAAAAAATAGGACGGGGCTTTTAAATTATTATTCTTACAATATCAAAACGTACATAGAAGAGCTTTTAATTTATACCCCATATGAAACAATTAAGCAGTTTTAGTGGTTGTTATGCTGCACTTTATAGAAAGAGTTATCCCAATAAAAAAATGTTTTAAGAGATGATGGTTTATTTAAATATATTTTAAATGTATCAAAAGACAAATTAAGAGGAGAAACGTATTTAAACCAGCATACCAGCGTACCTCCTAACGTGTTATAATTGTTTGAGATTTATCAGCTAGTTTTGTAACATGCTGGGTTGTTAGTTTATTTTGTTGTTATAATGCTTTCTTATTCCCCGGATACGTTTTTTTTATTTTATTTTTTTTAAATAAACCATTTACACTACCGCACAATCCTATATTTAATTTTTGTATTAACGTCGTTGTCTTTAAGCAAGTTGTTCTACCAAAACATTGTTCAGCTTTTGGAATTCCAATGCTACTAACCCATGTTGAGAACGCATTCTTTCAGCCCACTTCATAATAATTGTCCTTGAATAAAATTACCAATATTTACATATTTATTTATTCAATTAACGGTTGTACCGATTTACATTTGACACCTAAGTTCTGGATGAGTATATAAAATAAAAAACCTAATGTCGTAGATTATTACTAACCGAACTGAAATATTAGCAAAATTTCTCCTATAGGGAAGAAGCTATTACCGTAGGGGGCATGTAAAGACTTAAGCCCAGACGATGAAATATGTGTCCGTTACCTCGATAACTTTTGAAAGAAAAGCCCGATTTTTATGAAATTTAGCACAAATGTGGGGGTAACATTTATGACTTTAATTTCGAAAACCAGATAGATCAGACCATGGGAAGGAGGTTATATAGGGATTAAATATTTTCCAAAATTAATTTTTTTTGTATTTTTATCCTAAAAAATAAAAAATACTCAGTTTTTATTATAGCCATTTTATAAGACTTAAAAATAAATAATTTTGTATTTTTAATCATTAACGTAGATTAAGTGGTTGTGGGGAAAAGTCAAAAGCGAGTCCATACAATTTTCCATGTTAATCTTATGATAAAAATGTTTTTAGATTTTCGTTAGATAATGTTATTAAAAACTTCACATTTATTTTAACCAATAAGTTTAGCTCTACAAAAATCATATAGTTGTTTTAATTGTTGTTCTATGTCCAACCGTTGCAGAGATATTCAAAGTGCTAAACACAGTACATTGTCCATTTTTATCATTATGGAGGATAAATAAAATATTGTTATCTCTTTTATTTATGAATGTATTTTGATTAAACTTGGTACGTGACTTCAACTAGTTGTGGTGTATTAATTTTTGCATAATAAACTTTTTTGATGAATTTCCCATTAGCAACAAACCTGCATACTCGGCCCAATGTTATTCATATGGAGGATAAGTACAGTTTTATATCTCCCTTAGTTATGAACCTAAATTAATACAACTTGGTATACAGGGTGGTCATTAAAGAATGTCACAAACTTCTTGGGCCAATTGTACTCATCAATTTGAACAAAAAATGTCCTCTTAACATATGTCAAAAAATCCTTCGTTTAGCCGCTAGCCGCCATTTTGTATTTTTTACAAAAAAAAATATATCTAAAAAACTACTTTAGCTAAAATAACCAAACCTTGCGCGGACGTTTATTAAACATCAAAGGAAATTTAGAAAATTTTTTTGTTTGATTTGCATTTTTTTTTTTCACAATGGCGGCCATTTAAAATTTTTTAAAGTCAAATAATAAAAAACTGTACATTTTTCAAAACTTTACCTTATAACAAAAAAAGAAAACATTTTAATACTAAATCCAACGGTATTTTGTTTATCAAAATCGGACCACAAATAAGCAAGAAAATTCACTTTTTCGGTTAGCCCGCAGAAGCTCCGGTCCCACCAGCAGCCCCAAGTAGCGTGGGCGACGGCGCGCGGTCCGGCACAACAATGAAAATTGTATTAAGAGAAACGCACTACTGTCCGCGAGAGGAAAGAGCTTCTGCGGGCTAACTGAAAAAGTGAATTTTCTCGCTTATTTGTGGTCCGATTTTGATAAAAAAATACCGTTGGATTTAGTATTAAAATGTTTTCTTTTTTTGTAATAATGTAAAGTTTTGAAAAATGTACAGTTTTTTTATTATTTGACTTTAAAAACTTTTAATGGCCACCATTGTGGAAATAAAAATGCAATTCAAACAACAAATTTTCTAAATTTTCTTTGATGTTCAATAAACGTCCGTGCAAGGTTTGGTTATTTTAGCTAAAGTAGTTTTTTAGATATAATTTTTTTTGTAAAAAATACAAAATGGTGGCTAGCGGCTAAACGAAGGATTTTTCGACATATGTTAGGAGGACATTTTTTGTTCAAATTGATGAGTACTATTGGCCCACGAAGTTTGTGACATTCTTTAATGACCACCCTGTATAGCTTCACCTGGTTGACTTATATTGATAATTGCAAAAGTACTTTTTTTATCTTCGTTATTGCAGCAAACCTGCGTACTCAGTCCTAATGTTATTCTAAGTTCTTTATATTGAGAAAAAATAAAATGCTATCCATCACTAATTTATGAATATATTTTTGTGAAACTAGGTAATTGGATTTATATATTAGGGAGACAAATTACAAATTGATGTCGTAAAGGTAACATGTCAAGCCTAAATGAATACGTGGATATAAAAAACAAAAACATGTCACTTGCGCCCAAATGTTCTTTTCTAGGGAAAAAGTAAACTAAGCCTACAACATCTCAGAGTCCTAAATCTGTTGGATTCAATTAGTTCATTAATTTTTATTTTTAGTTAAATAGTAAAGTAGGTAAATTAATTAGCTGGTGAACAATCTGCAGAAAGAAAATACTTAAATACGCAACACGGTCTAAACTGCTCACGAGAGATAATTTACCGATATCTCACAAATATAAAGTTTATAATAACTCTAATTATCACAGATCATTTTCCTGTTTCTCACTTGACTAAATATCTTTAGTTAGAAAGTTACCTGAAAGTGACTATGTTTTCTGGGTGACTCAAAAGACAAAACACCAACTGCATTCACAGGATCTGATTGATGTCACTAATTACATTCCTCCAATTCACCCCCGCCCCCGCCACTACGTGATATAGAGAAGGACTATTGGTGGAACCTAATTAATTAGGTTTATTAGCATGTAACATCTCCCCATGTCAGTTGAAGTCACACAATGTGCATGGTTATGCAACTTCTAGATAGATCAGATAGAAGATAGCCAGCGTCAACAGTCGGAGGTGTTTGGATCAATCACATCTGGACATGAAACAAATATATATGCTGCTGCTTTTAAAAATCTATCCTAATACAAACTTACTCAATTGATTTATTTGTATAACAAATAAAGGTTAGCTACGTGTTAGAGGTAAGATGACGTTTTTAAATTCCCAATAGGCACATTCAAATGAATAAGCTTTCTGATCAAGCAAAAGAAGTGGATTAAACTACATTAGAACAGAGTGAAATTCTTTCCACAAATATTTGAGGTTATTTAATTATCAGGGCAGTATGGCTCAACTGAGAAAAATAACGTTTCAGATAATGATCTTGAAGCTGCTAAACTCTTCCTAATGGTACAGTTTTTTCCCATTACTTCATAATCGGCATGTAAACTTATTCATGCCAGATAAAAGGCCTTAACATATTTTTGGGGGACTAGCAGTAAAGCAATGACGAATGGAGAAATTATTAACTTTTAAACAATTACGAAAAAAGTTAACGGATGAAAAACGTTTCAGTCAAATGCGATAACACTCAAAGTTAATGGGAATCAGAGTAAATGGTCCAGAAGAAACGTGAGGAATTGAAAACAATTCCCGAGCGCTTGAGTAATTTTTATACTCGGCGTTGTAAATTGACTACCGATAAATTATCCAGAATTTAAAAGCGTTTACACATTTATTAGTTAACTTTGTAATTATATCCTCTGTTTATTTATTTACTTATTATTTTTATTTTTATTGTGTGACTTATTTTTAACATCCTTAGAATGTATTTGTATATTTTTCCCCTATTCCATGTCTATGGGGACGCCTATAGTATAATATAAATAACAAAAAAGTAGCCGGATGCTCAAGGTATTAAACATTTCGTATCAGAACCGTACAATAATGAACTATTAATTAATTATGTAACTAGTGTTACGACATTGTCTTAAGCTATTTCTGTAATATTATTTGATTCCTCGTAAGTATATTTCAGTAACCTAACTGCAGCATCGTGTTGACCAACAAATAAGAATACTATTTAAGATTAATACTAAACATGATTTTCACAGTTTTCAAAATGGCCCTTATTTCCAAACAATTGTAAACAATTTGGATTTTTCTCTTCAGTGGGCATTAAATGTCAATCCTTGGTTATGCGACTAGATTAAATACGTGATAAAACATTTCTTTAAGGGTTTCAATATTGTATCAGCCTAGGATGCTTGAATACGTAGTTATGTCTATTTAATCTTAAACTGTAGTATTTAATAATTTAACCGTAAATAATTTAAAGCTAAGGGTTTAAACTGAATAAGGTTTGTCCAGTTAAATATGACGATACGACTGCAGTGCTAGGAGTAAAGAGATATATCTTAATTAGTCTCTACCCACTACCTGATTCACGGCAAATCCTCCAACGGCGGTTATTGCTTGTTTTCCATAGGTTCGATTTATTTCATGCTGTATAGTATAAAAGTACTTTGTGACGATGTAAAATATAAATTTGGTTGGCGTTCTTAAACAAATTATTATTAAATTGAAACCATTTTTTGGAAATAAATTTGAACACAAATACGCAATGAATTTTAGTTTTGAAAGCTCTTGTAAATGATAAAATTTTAAATAAAATTGATGAGTGTCAATGAGTATCAGAATATGTTTAGAAAAAAAGTTGATTGGGACAGACTCTTTATTATAATTTTAAAATATAGTGTATAAAATAAGATTTTTTATTTGGTGGTCTATTTTGAACAACGTTCCTGAACTTTTTCATTTTACCAATTGTGCTCCAGCAACGCATATTGCATTTGTAGGACCAACCACAATTAAACACTCACTATAATGAATGAATTCAGTAATATGCAATTAACTGCTAATTATAGGGACGCATCCAACCACATGGTTCCCTTACACAATTGTACGGAGTTTTATTTGTCGTTGCTCACTAAATATTTGGTTATTTTTTAACGGTATGTACGTTTTCTAGGAACGTACATATTCTTTGTAGGAAAATATACGGAAATTTCGATATAATTCTAAAGATACTCACAGGAAACGTTTAAAATTATTTTAAATTTTAAAATAATGTTCGTTATGTTTGTCTCTAAATTATTTATTCAGGACAGATTAAGATAAAAATGAAAATGAAAAACACAAATTTGTAAATATTCTCGGTTAAAGATATAACATTTATATTTTTTGATATTAAATATTTAAATAGGCTAAAGGTAAAAAACTGTATTAATTTGCAAGGGTAATTTGTTTAAATCATACAGAGGAAAATTATAAAAATAAGTTTATAGACGATCTACTACAGCAAGTAAACCTAAAATCAAGTAATAAAGACATTAACTTACAGTAACAGACAAAGAGTAAGAGTTTAGTGTTCAATTTATACAGTAAAATTCCCTGTTACGGGTAAGACAAAATGTGCAAATTTTAATAAGAAAAACAATTTTAAATTCTGTATATTAGAAATCCTGATTTTTAGATTGTGTTCGAAAACAAATATAGATAAATAATAATAAATACAATTGGTTAAAGATCTCTTAATTACCATTAAAGCAATACAGAAACTGTTTGTAATTTTGTTACAACAATCATAATCTTCACCTTTACACATTACAAACCATAGCAATAGTACGGCTTGATGCCTAAGATCAAATAATGAAATACAAATGGCTATGCCTTTAAAGATATAGCTACTGGAAGAAATGTTAGAGCTGTTATCAAATTGCAAACACGAACTTTTGATTCCTGTAATATGTATGAGCAGTTTTCAATATTGATTGATTTTTCTAACAATATAATATGCAAATTGAGATATTTTAACTATTTAAAAGCATGAGAACCGCACCTTGCAATAGTTTCAAGCATTATAATTTGAAAACATTATACATTTGCCCAGCTCCAGCCAAATGCATTCACTACACCGATCTGTGTTCACCGCCGGTTACACGTGTTTGTGTCAGGCCAACCGTGCTGTACCACGGCTCACTGGCTGGTGCATAATAATGGTCCACTAATCTACAAATGAGGTTTATTGTATTGCACCAGCACAATAGCTTTAGTTTAGGAGTGTATTAGTTGGAGAACTGGTGTGCATTGATTTAGAGAAGTACTTTAAAATGAAGAATATTCAAACTTTGTTTTTGAGTAGCCTCTATCCTACGGTTGAGAAATAAAAATCAGCTTTATACTTTCATTTGGTTTTACAAGCATTGAAAATTTCCAATATTCCTTATAAAATAACATAAAAAACCGAAAACAAAAAAGTGATTGCAGGTTTATGAACAGTCATAGCAAAAACATATTACATTCCGATCAAGACATGGATTTAAATCTTTCAAATACTCATGTATTCTCTAAACTCCGATTGCAACAAATAATTATCCCAGAAAATATACTGAGGAATAAGAGAGTGGGAGACTTGATTATAATTGTATTTCGTTTCATAAACTATAAAACACTAGCCGACCCGTTGCAGCTTTGCCCGCGTAAACCAAGATAGTTGTGTGTGCTGCATTCTGTGGTTAGCCCGTGGTACTATGATGAACTACTATGGTGATACCGTTTCTTAGCATCCCTAATGCCAAATTGGAACCTATATGTCAAATTTTAACTCTATAGGCTTTATAGCTATGGGTATTTCGTGATAGGTCAGTCAGTCAGTGGTATTTGGATTTTATATATTAAAATAAATAATAATGTGTAATTTTGTCATTGATTACGTATCGTATACAAAGCATATAAACTATGTATTTTTCAATATATAATGTAAGTTGACCAAACCAAAAATCAAATAAGACACTCGTGTTGTCAAGGCCGTTGCTTGCAGGTGCGAGTTATTCTCTAAACTCTAATGACTTGTGGGCGGAGATAAAGTGCTCCAGTGCAGAATCCTTGCATGTCTCACTCGTGATGGTCTTGTTTAAAATGTTGGTAGTAAAGTTTACTGTTAAAAACTTCATATGAATTGTTTCACTAACACTTTTATTAGTGGAATTATTTTGACAGATTTTTTAAAACTTTATCAATTTGGCAAGTTGGGAAAAGGATAGACAGCTAGCTTACCTGAAGAGAAGAAAACAGGTGTAGCACAGGAGATACATAAAAAACACACAAAAAACACTTGATATTTCGTCCCTCTTGGGCACCTCATCAGAAGAGAAGAGAATGAAGAATAAAATGGCTGCTTGTAAACATTTATCTGACACCAGCACCTATCGAAAACTATGCGGTGACCCCACCTAAGCTTAGAAAACTTAACTGACTGTACTTATTAACAACCAAGCCAAAGCCAACCAAATTTCTCTTGAAACTATCAAACTTATGATCCCAGAAAATCCCGCTAAGCCCAAAATTTACATACTACCTAAGATCCACAACGCTGTAATCCCTCCACCTGGTAGGCCAATCGTAGCCGACTGCGACTCCCTAACTGAAAGAACTTCAGCCTACGTTGACTCGTTCCTCCAACCAATAGTACAGAACCTACCATCCTACATAAAGGATACTAGTGACTTCGTATTGAAGGTTTCCCAAATAGAAAAACCTCTACCCAAACGCACCATTTTAGCCACAGTAGATGTCACCTCATTATATACAAACATGCCCCATGGTCATCATGGCCTAACAGCAACTGAAGGCGCGCTCAATAAAGGACCGAAGGGTCATTACCCACAACCTCTTGTATCATTTCCCTAATAAGATTTATACTAGAGAAGAATTATTTCCAGCTTTTAGACAAGTACTATCTCCAGATCAAGGGCACAGCAGTGGGGACAAAAATGGCGCCATCGTGCGCTAAAATATACATGGGCAAACTTGAAGAATCTTTTCTCAAGACACAAGACCAGAAGCCCCTTTGCTGACTAAGATATATTGATGATATATTTATCATCTGGACCCATGGACACGATAGCCTTGAAACCTTTTTACATAACCTCAACCAATTCAGCCCTCTAAAATTCACATGGAACCACTCGGAACACACCATAGACTTCCTGGATGTCTCACTCAGACTTTCAGAATGAAAAATAAACACTTCAGTCCACGTCAAACCAACGAACCATCAACAATATCTTCACTTCAGTAGCTGTCACCCCAATAACACCAAACGCTCCCTTCCATACAGCTTGGCCCTGAGAGGCAAACGCATCACATCGGACCAAAAGGATTTACAGGAATACAACAACAAAATCCAAGTGGCTTTTGAAAACAGAGGCTATCCTCCTCAGCTGGTGAAATCCCAGATTACTGCAGCTCAGCACCCCAAAAATCAACCTAATAAATCCCAAAACTGCTCTGAATCGACCAACCTCATCACCACCTTTCATCCTGGCCTACATAAACTTAACAGCCTATTGAAAACCGGCTACAAAATCTTGGACTGCTCCAGCCAAACCAAAGGCCTTTTGAAGAAACCACCATCAGTAGCATACAGATAACCTCCCAACCTGAAAAACCTATTAGTTCATCCCAAACTTCCAGACCCCACTGTAACAAAACCAGATAAACTGCAACCTGGCTCATACCCTTGTGAATAAACCAAATGAAAAAACTGTAACATTAATCCTTCTACCAACACATTCACTAGTAATTTTCACAAAACCCAATACCAAATCAAAGGATACCATACCTGTAATACAGAGAATCTAATTTACCAATTAGAATGTAAGCAGTGTCAGGCACAATATATAGGCCTAACTACAGAAACTCTCCGGAAAATGATGAATGGCCATAGACATGATGTCAAGTCGGAAAAAGAAAAACCTGTAGCACAACATGCCAACAGCCACAATCTCAGCTTCAATAACTGTTTCACCACCAGAGTATTAAAATCGATTCCCAAAAATCAATGCAATAGCTCTATGCTCAGAAGATGGGAGTTAGCCTATCAATTTGTCACTAACTCCAGGTGAACCCTAACCTCAATATCAGATAATCCCCCTCTCCCAAAAAAACCCTAACCTAACCTTACCTTACACAGCTAGCTTAATATAACATATGAACAGTTTCAAATGACAAAATAGTTTCCTCCATCTTTCTAAGTGTTTTTTTTTTCTCTTTTTACATAAACAATCAAAGTAGGACTTGGTGTGTACCAAAATCCAGTAATAATGTACAACAGGTTAATTTTAGTGGTGTTTGAGTGTTGTGGCAACACTGACTTAAGGACCAGTTTAAAAGCAGCCATTTTATTCTTCATTCTCTTCTCTTCTGATGAAGTGCCCAAGAGGGACGAAATATCAAGTGTTTTTTTGTGTTTTTATGTGTCTCCTGTGCTACACCTGTTTTATTCTCTTCAGGTAAGCTAGCTGTCTATCCTTTTCCCAACTTATCAAATTCTCACAGCCTAGAGCTTTTCCAAATGAAGTTAAAAATTTATCAGAAAATAAACTGTACAGAGGCTTCTAAGAACCTTAATCCTACTTTTCAACTAACCAAAATCATCTAATAATAATAATATAATAGCTTACTTCCGTAAATTAATTGAACAAGTCCGATTCATCAGAAGGATACAAAAATATACTATCCAGCTGTTGTATGCTTTGATAATACCTCCAGTAGAATATCTCATTCCAAGTTACTAGAGTTGAACCAAATATTTATAATAATTTAGAAGAGTTGAACGATAACATGTGCAAATTATTGTTCCAAAAACTTGCTAATGTATCGACCGAACATTAATAGATAGCATTGTAAAATCAAGTCAGGAAACTAACCTGTCGAAGGGATGTGGTGAGATGAAGCAGAGCATTGATGCTAAAGGCTCGTCAACTACGATTTAGTTGTTTGAATAAACGACCATGAAAGCCCTTTTAAGTGAAGTAACTTCTTGTTTAGGGGATTAAAGTAGAAAAGTGTGACACAAAATTAGTGATTGGGCTAGACCACGGTAGGGCACTAGAAATAATTCGCCTCCTTTAACCAAGGCTATGGAGGCGAGAAACGGACAAAATCTTTTATCTCAACATGAAACATACAATAGATTATAAATTTATGGATTTAGTAAATAAGTATGAAATTTGGATTTTACAGGAAAGATTTGATTTGTGAACGGTACGATTATGTTTTTAATTGGTTGAAAGTTTAAATTTAAGTATACTATCTAAGTAGGTAAGAAGGCCGTCAGAAGGCAGAGTGTTAGGAATAAATTACCAGTCTAAATATTTAGATAATATCAGTCAGGTACTGATTCAAAAGGTTACAGTTTTTAGATTGTGAAACTTATGGTACAAAACAAACAAGACAAAGGAGAGGCATTTGGTCAAATCTGGGAGGGGGATAACTCTGCTTAATCTGACGTCATTTGTCTTAACTACTTCTGGAAAGTCTTGAAGTTTATGCGTAACCAGAGAATTAAACACTGGAGCAATCATTTGCTAGCTTAAGAGAAATATTTCAAGCAAACGTCAGACTTGATATTTAGTTGTTATACAATACTTCTATCTATACCTAAAAGGAAAAAACCTCACTCAAAAAAATACTTCAATCGCTTAGTGCCACTCATTAACTGTTTCGAACGATCTAATCATGTTAAGTTTATGTGGTTGAACAAATTGTAAAACCAAGCATTAGACAAGTCGTCTTTATCTAATGGAACGTTGTTTTATGATCTTTTATGACTACAGGGGGGGGGAGTCGTGGAATAATAGAGATTAAGTTCAAAATGGAGGTTTAAAATAAGCTTATAATACACTTTTCAGATGTTAAGGTAATCAAAGGATAAGGTGGAGCTTAGGTCTTTAGGAAACCTACCCAAACAGATCTTGTAATACCAAATGAATCAAACCACTCATACCCCTATAAACTAGCAGCTTACAGATAAATGGTCTACAGACCAGAAATTTAACCAGTATTTAAATAGAAATTTAATACTGTGTGGTTATTGTTCTTGACTTCTAGGTGAATGTTATGGGTTGTGTCCATAACCATTTATTTCAGTAATATTGGCTATAAAAAACCAAATAATTCAAGTCAGGTTCAAGGTAGGCCAAAAGATTTGCCACCATTAGATATGTAGATATTGGAAATTTACAATTAAGTAAGCTTGTGTGTATGCCTACACTACCAAGGCAAGTAAGGTATTTAATTTAGTTTATTTTTAAACATGGATTGTGCATGATGTTTGCGCATGGACCTTTTTCATTTTGCTGCATGATGTACAATTGATTTGTATTTGATTGGCGTAGCCAATACAACTTTTGTACTTTTGTGTTTTTTTTGTACTTTTCTATCGAATGGCCACATAACGACTTATTGACTTATCGGATATTCATATATATGTGCAATACAACTAACGTATCGTGATACAATTAACTGTGTTGTCAAAGTAACTGAGCTAATTCAATAATCTCCAATCTGGGATAAATTATCCACAATGATCTCAGCCTGCCTATCTTTGAATTTAGACGGAGTGTACAGGACTTTACCTTCCTTTTGGAAAGCATCACTGGTCTGGTTGACAGTCCTGAGCTGCTCGAACACATCAACTTTCACACACCCAGTGTTACAAGATCTAGAGAGTCATTCTCCAGGCTATACTACGGATCATTGTATGATATGAGTAGCACCAGTCTCTACACTTTGAGAAGACGATTGTTGGTGTCCTACAACCCGCCACGCCGGCCTGAACTGACTGTCATTGTTATAATGGACACCAACCCAACTTACTGGTTCCACTGCTGTTATTCATAGTTTGTTATTTTTATACATTCATTACTGTTGTTAAGCATTATTTATCTAATGGTATTTGTCTAATGGTTATTATAGTTGTATTTAAATTGTTTGTATGGTTATGTTGTTATTGATAAACTATCTTATCAACATTTTCTAGGTTGCTCTTTTTCTTGTTTCTTATTTCAAATTTTCATGAGCTATTCCAGCAATCTCTCTAGACATTCATGTTTAGCTGTTGTTATTTATTCGTTCTCATTTAAACAAATATAAATTAACTAGCTGTCCCGACATTATTTATAGTCTATGGTTATTATAGTTGTATTTATCGTTTTTGTATGGTTATGTTGTTATTGATAAACTAACTTATCAACATTTTATCGGTCGTTCTTTGAAGGAACTTTGAAGGCCAGTGGGACAGAGCCCTTACATCCGATTAAAAGTTTTCTTTTATAAAAACCTCGTCCTGACATTAACGAACGCAACAAAAAAAGAGTTATTCAATTTGGTGCACTCATTAGTTATGGCGTGACCAAGGCAAATAGGGATTCATTTATATATAATAAGAAAATTAATGGTTTTCTTTTAACTTCTAGGATGCGATCTCATGTGTTAATAAAAGTGTAATCTGAATATGAAGATTTTTTAATTTTTTTTATTAGATATTTTTAAAACTCACCAGTTTTACTGTTAGCCTAGCCTGTATTTTCCATCTTAAAGTTCAAATCACAATGAACATAAACTCTCTTTTTTGTTATTACCAAGCAATTCTTGTATCCAAATTGTAGAATGGATCATTCCGTTAATAAATTAAATGGAATTAAAGAAGTAAGGATGAACTATATTCTTGTTTCTGACAAAAGCACTGTTTTGTTATAAATACTAGTAAATTAAATCGCTTAGAAAATTAATTTAATAATAAACTCTGATTGTTACACAATTCTACTAAATTATTAGTAATTAGTGGACTAAATAGGTACCAATAAAGAAAAGTTTTTGAAAAACCAAAATCATCCATAACCTGACCAAAACATAAAACCAAAATATAAAATAAAAAAATAAATAAATAAATAGCCTGGTTTTATATAAAACATGTATATTTACATGTTTTTATATCTTGAGTAACTGTTTGTTATTGCAGAAATAATAAACCGAGAAAACTGCGGGGCAATCGAAGGTGAACGATAAATGTGTCGCTGAAGTTCAGTTCAGCGGTGTTGCCAGGTTACTGTAATGTGCCTCATTTGTTACACAACCCCGTGTACTTATGGGACCCCAGCCTGGAAATAGAGGTGATGTAAATGTGGATTGTACAAACTTAAAAAGAGGTTAAAACTGCGGGGCAATCGAAGGTGAACGATAAATGTATCGCTGAAGTTCAGTTCAGCGGTGTTGCCAGGTTACTGTAATGTGCCTCATTTGTTACACAACCCCGTGTACTTATGGGACCCCAGCTTGGAAATAGAGGTGATGTAAATGTGGGTTGTACAAACTTATAAAGAGGTTAAAACTGTGGGAGGCAATTGAAGGTGAACGATAAATGTGTTGCTGATGTTCAGTTCAGCGGTGTTGCCAGGTTACTGTAATGTGCCTCATTTGTTACACAACCCCGTGTACTTATGGGACCCCAGCCTGGAAATAGAGGTGATGTAAATGTGGATTGTACAAACTTAAAAAGAGGTTAAAACTGCGGGAGGCAATTGAAGGTGAACGATAAATGTGTCGCTGAAGTTCAGTTCAGCGGTGTTGCCAGGTTACTGTAATGTGCCTCATTTGTTACACAACCCCGTGTACTTATGGGACCCCAGCCTGGAAATAGAGGTGAAGTAAATGTGGATTGTACAAACTTAAAAAGAGGTTAAAACTGTGGGAGGCAATTGAAGGTGAACGATAAATGTGTCGCTGAAGTTCAGTTCAGCGGTGTTGCCAGGTTACCGTAATCTGCCTCATTTGTTACACAACCCCGTGTACTTATGGGACCCCAGCTTGGAAATAGAGGTTATGTAAATGTGGGTTGTACAAACTTATAAAGAGGTTAAAACTGCAGGAGGCAATTGAAGGTGGACGATAAATGTGTTGCTGAAGTTCAGTTCAGCGGTGTTGCCAGGTTACTGTATTGTGGCTCATTTGTTACACAACCCCGTGTACTTATGGGACCCCAGCTTGGAAATAGAGGTGATGTAAATGTGGGTTGTACAAACTTATAAAGAGGTTAAAACTGCGGGAGGCAATTGAAGGTGGACGATAAATGTGTTGCTGAAGTTCAGTTCAGCGGTGTTGCCAGGTTACTGTATTGTGGCTCATTTGTTACACAACCCCGTGAACTTATGGGGCCCCAGACTGGAAATAGAGATGATGTAAATGTGGATTGTTCAAACATATAAAGAGGTTAAAACTGCGGGAGGCAGTTGAAGGTGAACGATAAATGTGTCGCTGAAGTTCAGTTCAGCGGTGTTGTCAGGTTACTGTAATGTGGCTCATTTGTTAAACAACCCCGTGTACTTATGGGACCCCAGCCTGGAAATAGAGGTGATGTAAATGTGGGTTGTTCAAACTTATAAAGAGGTTAAAACTGCGGGAGGCAATTGAAGGTGAACGATAAATGTGTCGCTGAAGTTCAGTTCAGCGGTGTTGCCAGGTTACTGTAATGTGGCTCATTTGTTACACAACCCCGTGTACTTATGGGACCCCAGCTTGGAAATAGAGGTGATGTAAATGTGGGTTGTTCAAACTTATAAAGAGGTTAAAACTGCGGGAGGCAATTGAAGGTGAACGATAAATGTGTCGCTGAAGTTCAGTTCAGCGGTGTTGCCAGGTTACTGTAATGTGCCTCATTTGTTACACAACCCCGTGTACTTATGGGACCCCAGACTGGAAATAGAGGTGATGTAAATGTGGGTTGTTCAAACTAATAAAGAGGTTAAAACTGCGGGAGGCAATCGAAGGTGAACGATAAATGTGTCGCTGATGTTCAGTTCAGCGGTGTTGCCAGGTTACTGTAATGTGGCTCATTTGTTAAACAACCCCGTGTACTTATGGGACCCCAGCCTGGAAATAGAGGTGATGTAAATGTGGGTTGTTCAAACTTATAAAGAGGTTAAAACTGCGGGAGGCAATTGAAGGTGAACTATAAATGTGTCGCTGAAGTTCAGTTCAGCGGTGTTGTCAGGTTACTGTAATGTGGCTCATTTGTTAAACAACCCCGTGTACTTATGGGACCCCAGCCTGGAAATAGAGGTGATGTAAATGTGGGTTGTTCAAACTTATAAAGAGGTTAAAACTGCGGGAGGCAATTGAAGGTGAACTATAAATGTGTCGCTGAAGTTCAGTTCAGCGGTGTTGCCAGGTTACCGTAATCTGCCTCATTTGTTACACAACCCCGTGTACTTATGGGACCCCAGACTGGAAATAGAGGTGATGTAAATGTGGGTTGTTCAAACTAATAAAGAGGTTAAAACTGCGGGAGGCAGTTGAAGGTGAACGATAAATGTGTCGCTGAAGTTCAGTTCAGCGGTGTTGTCAGGTTACTGTAATGTGGCTCATTTGTTAAACAACCCCGTGTACTTATGGGACCCCAGCCTGGAAATAGAGGTGATGTAAATGTGGGTTGTTCAAACTTATAAAGAGGTTAAAACTGCGGGAGGCAATTGAAGGTGAACGATAAATGTGTCGCTGAAGTTCAGTTCAGCGGTGTTGCCAGGTTACTGTAATGTGCCTCAATTGTTACACAACCCCGTGTACTTATGGGACCCCAGCTTGGAAATAGAGGTGATGTAAATGTGGGTTGTTCAAACTTATAAAGAGGTTAAAACTGCGGGAGGCAATTGAAGGTGAACGATAAATGTGTCGCTGAAGTTCAGTTCAGCGGTGTTGCCAGGTTACTGTAATGTGCCTCATTTGTTACACAACCCCGTGTACTTATGGGACCCCAGACTGGAAATAGAGGTGATGTAAATGTGGGTTGTTCAAACTAATAAAGAGGTTAAAACTGCGGGAGGCAATAGAAGGTGAACGATAAATGTGTCGCTGAAGTTCAGTTCAGCGGTGTTGCCAGGTTACTGTAATGTGCCTCATTTGTTACACAACCCCGTGTACTTATGGGACCCCAGCTTGGAAATAGAGGTGATGTAAATGTGGGTTGTACAAACATATAAAGAGGTTAAAGTGGGCATTGCGGATTTATTCTTCCATAAAACAGGTTTTTGCTAAAAGCATATAACACCCCTTTTATCTATGATTATAAGTTATTACCCATGTTAAGATTAAAGAAAAAGTAAAGACAAGGTCATTGTTTAAGTTTAAACAATATTTCAATAATAGTACATTAACAATTATTCTTGCGATTTTTTAACGTTTTTCAATCCGACGTAAACAAATCTTTTGCAAAATAAATCTGAAATTTACTTAACATTATCTACTTACAAATTATTGAATTAATAGGGGAAACAATTATATACAAATAACCTTTTAAACAAGGCATTTTGAGGGACATTCAAAACTGTTACTATCAGCAGTAGCTTACACCACGAGGGTTATGCACCTCCCTGACTCGCTCCTCCGATTTGTTAAATATTTTGAAATAGAGGAAGTTAAAATTATACATATTTATGCCATAACACACTAAAACACAAAATATATCTGTCTCTAACGGTCAAATATAAAAACTTCATATCAAATATGAGAGTGGCTGTAACATCCAGAGACAGTGCTAAGCTGACAATACACAGGTTCTTAAATATTTGAAGAATTCACAACTTTGAAGTTGTGATCTTACAGTACTTCTACCCTTTTTTTAGTTATGTTTCTGTTTCTGTTATGTTTATGTATCTGTGTGAAAATCAAATAATTATTCCGTGATAAAAATCAATTATTTTATAATTCGGTTACAAGTATTTTGAATACTCACAGAGGTTAATTTTAAACCTAATCAACCCATTTAGATAGTGGTACTGTATAGCTAGATAAAGTCAAATATAAAGTTTGAGTAATACATAATTAATACATGCATAGACTACTATTATTTTTTTAATTTATTTGGGGTACCCTACATACTGTTTTATTGCGATCTATTTAAAAATTTGGAGAAGTTATGTACTAAAGGAAAAAATCTATAACAAAGCGAAGCTAAAAAAACAATAATCAAAAAATTCTTTCACATCAATCTGTAAGGTTCACATCAAAAAAATCGTGAGTTGAATGAGGTAATGTGGTAAAACGAATGTCATTTTTTAGAATTCAGTAGAATAGTTTAATATTAAATCCTTTTTATTTAGAGTCAGCGATTTTATTATTACACAATTATCTTTTTGGTACAAATAAACGATTTTAAAGCTATTGTATTTTTAAGTCACGCAATTTTCATAGATACGTTCATTTCACTTAGATATTATTGAGGGAAGACAACGTTTGGACTTTCTAACGATTTTTACTCAGGTGAATTCTACTTTGCTCGGCTCTAATGTGAATTATCACTGAGTAGTAACCAAATGTGTGACAAATATGACAAATTACTTGTTCTGAGATTTGACGTGAATGATACTAGAATTTATACATGGTTTGTGTTTAATCGACTACATCCTAAATCTTTAATACTTTTAAGCTGAGATAATCCATATTAAATATGGTCTAAATTCAATAAAGTTTGTTTTTAGTCATACAAAATTCAAATGAACGGCCAGGAGCAAAGAAACTTGTCTTGAACAGTTGATTCCCTCATTCGATTCTAGAAAAAATATTTCTCAACGTCGGTCATTACATATTTTTTACATGGTTGATTTACTTGATTGTTAAATGGTAAAATACACTTTTTCATTATAGAGTGTATTACAAAGTGTAATGGGTGCACTTTCAAAGCCTATTTTATTTCTAAAACTAACCCGTTCAAGATTAATTTATCAAAATCATACTCAATAAAACAATCTATTCCAAAAGTTGTTATGAATAAAATTTATAATAAGAATCGTTCTATATCAGACAAATGTTTATACAGTACAATCTAACAGAGCTGCTTTAACGGTACGTTTTTGATAAGTTGTAGACAATGTAGATACTGAACCATAGACACAATGTAGACATTACCAGGTGAGCTCCTGAACATTTCTAATAATATTTCAAAAATTACAAACGTACAAAGTGAAAAAATAGGACAGACCACAAACCACAACTAAACGCTTGCTAAAATAAATTAAATCAGCGATATGCATTTAACTGCTAATAATAGAGCCGCAACCAATTTCACGGTTGTATTGTACTGAGTGTTATTTACAGTTTCCAACTGAATAATGCGAGTGTGTTAGTTTTGATTAAGTTAGCTACACATGTTTTATAACAAAACGAAGCTTTCAAAAATATTTCTAAGATTAGTAGGCTTTATCTTAAGTTATGAAAAAACATATTCTACGTGTAATAAGAAAAGCAGCTAAATTTATGTTTTATCGTACAGTACAATAAAAGTTTTTGTGGAATACACTGTATCAATTTGTATATAACAAATATTTAATTACTGGATTATTTGAAATATGATTTTTAGCATTAAAAATTGCTAAAAGTCCACTAGAGGATTTGTTTAAAATATACCTCGTTATAATATTCATAATAAAATAATATCTTCCACTACATACGTATTAAACAGAGTTGCATTAACACAGATAACGTTGTCACGATAAAACGATGAAATACAAACGGTTACGCTTTTAAATATATTGCTTCAGGATAAAATGTCAGATCAATCATCAAACTGCAAACACGAACTTTAATATTATGCTATTGAAGATTATATTTGGTTTGTTTTGAATATTTGTCACACACATATCCATGTTGTTGATAGCTGAACAATTAATATAGTATCCCACCATAAATTGAATAACATAACTTTTTATATTTTCTCTAACTGTTTTGGCATAAAGTTCGTGTAACCTTCTAGCCAAGGTCTGTTGTCAGAGTTTTCAGGTCGCACGTCTGGCGTGATCTACTTATGTACCCAGGACCCAAAGAACGGTATCCAATGTACGGTGGCGATCTGAGTTTGAAAAGTCCCATGAACTTTACCAGAGATTAAACTCGGGTCTATTGGGTTGTAGACCAGTACTCAACCCATTCCGCTATGACTGTCACATTATTTTGGCACGGAAATCTAAATACTATTTAAGGAAACATGTATTTTGTTAATTCATAATCATGCTATTTATGAAAAACAGCATACCCAATTTCTCTGTTAAAGTTTAGAAATATATTACAAAACTATTATTGAAAGCAAAGTAATGAGTTCGATTTCGGCGGGCAAAACAATAATATATTTACTAACGAATGGAATAATAGTTAAGTATGAATACTTTACCAATAATCTAGTTTAATAACGTATGTAATTTAAATAAATAAATGAAATAAGTTTGTTTTTTGCCCTGGTTTATGCTGTTATTTGTCAGAGTAATAATCAATCTTAATATTTTGGTTTCAAAAATAAAAAATAGACGCATTTACATGTGTCATAAATATGTATATCATTAATGAATGATACGTTTTATACTATTGTTTACGTAGTATTTTATTTATTGCTGTACATCAGGATTATGACACCTCTTGTGCAGATTTAGCAATATAGGATTGGTTTAGGTGACCAGTATTTCATGACGCCATAATAATAATTTGGTTGAATTTAACTTGTTAATATTAGTTTAATTAAAAGTCCTACTTACTCCGATATGGTAATATGATGAATGTTAGAGGGCAATTGGAATTACGGAATCACACTGATCTCAACATTTTTAGCTATAATCAATCAATTGACGACATCCAGGACTTTAGGAAAACCAATATTTTATTTAAAACAGATTTGAAAGTAATATTTGTCATTGGCCTTAACGATTTTCAATTCCAGAGGTTAGAATAATTCCAAATGCTCAAAAACAAGTGAAGTACTAAAGTAACACTCAAGTGATGAAGTATTAGGTATGTGTGAGATCTTAACTAGCAAAGCTTGGTCCCCCGGTTCTAGTATCACGTGGCTACAACAGTGTGGTTTGTAACTGATGAAGTATTAGGTATGTGTGAGATCTTAACTAGCAAAGCTTGGACCCCGGTTCTAGTATCACGTGGCTACAACAGTGTGGTTTGTAACTGATAAAAAAAAGCTTCTTAGAATTAGTCCCAGTGAGTTATTTCTTTGTTGTGATTATAGCTTGGCACTTGCGTTAAGAAAATGCAACTTTTTATTAGCATATTACGTATTTTTATTACTTACGGGATGTAATAAAAGACGTCTTACAACACTTAAGATATATTTACACTTATACTGACTCACATACAGATGGTAACCAAATATATAACAGATGGTACTAGTCTATCGATTTCGACCAGTCACACCAGTCATCATCAGTCTCATTATTACATAGCCAGTTGTCGGGATATTACTGCTGGTGTCATAAATCGTCAGATGTAGTGCAATTATTGCTACTATGTCCCTCTCTCGCCGTCTAATAGTACACAGCTGACACTCCAGACCCGACGTGACAATAACTCTTCTGTAGTACTTATATCCGAGGGGAGAGTTGTGGCTTTGCCCACCAGGGCGAGACACCGTCGCAAGAGTTCCGGCTGTTGGGTTTGAGGAACATAGACCAAGTTGGTCTAACTGCTTCCAACTGCAAACTATAAAATGTGCGCGGAGAGCGCTATGGTCCAAATCACGAATATTTCATCTGATTTAACATTTTACAACTGTGTAACTAGATTAGGTTATGATCAGTAATGATTGATTATTATAATTAGTTTATAAGTGAGTATTTTAGTAGTGGCATAATTTATCGGATATAAGCCCTTTCTTTGTATTGAGTTTATAACTTCCTTATTTAAGTTTAAATAAGGTCAACGAGTATACACAACGTTGATGTTGAGTTGTACCATAACAGTAGCTTTTGTGAAAGTTTTAAACTTGTATTAGATTATTTTAAATATATATCATGTGTACTATAACCTGCACTCACTTTTTCAGATTCAGTAAGTGTATGTGTGTTTTCTACTCCTAGTAGAATAACACAGCTATTTAAGGTTATTTAGGCGGTTTAATAAAACTGTAGTCAACCAGTTTTAAAGGCTAATTCAATATTGGAACATTTTGAAGATATATTAAGTAGCTAAACACTTCTATTCGTTAATTAATTTCATAACTCGTGTTTACGTATCACATAGGGTAAACATATGTCTGGTAAAATATAAGAACATTTGAATGTTAATGTTGCATATTTGATTTACCTTGTTAGAGTTTAATTTTACTGCAAAATTGTAAAATCCATCTTACATATAAGACCATAGAAGGTCAGTATAATCAGAAAAATATAGAAATATATTTGTACTGAGATATATTTTTGTAATCTTACGGTGATATGTTCTATTTTGTATACAAATCTTATAACAACAGGTGATTTGGCAAAGTCAAGATTTTTATCTCAACTTTTAAATCATCCAATCACACTATTTATCGTAATAGTTCGCATTTGTCTGTGGCTGTCCGTCCGTCCGTCCGTCCGCGGCTGTTTATCGAGCTGTAATGGCTCCCAAGCTCCAAAAAGATATTTTTTTGGGGTAATCGAGGTTGGGGAAGCTGCGCGTGTCGTTTGTTTTTCTTGAAAAGCAACCTTATTTTAGTTACGGTAGCTTTAAGCTGTTTTTAGGCCATTTCGGCATATATTAGCGGAGCCGGCAGTATTCAAGCTTTGTTCCTGAAACCGCTGATTATTTCCTGCGGTCACGATAGTGGTCGCCAATACTAGTTTATAGTAATAACGAGTAGTCAGAAAGTTCTTCATGACGTGACATCATAAACTGCTTCTTAAAAGCTGTTGTAGTCTCATACACCAAATAACAGCAATCAAGTAAAAAAAATACAAAACATATTTTAAAACAGCCTTACTTTATAAACTATCCTATTACAGAACTTAGGTTGTATGTTTTGACCTTTGAAATTTTCGTAGCACTACCAATAATAGTTAAATAATATAATCAAGTAAACATATTAAAATGGTTTTAAGTTCAAGAGAAAAAGTAATGAACCTCTCATAGCTAAACCTGGCGAACAAAGTATTCTGCATGAACGGTAAGTGTTCTTGAAAAGACCCGCATTTAAATAAAACCCGGAACGGACTTTCAAATACGAATAGGCCTAAATTGTGCCTATATTAAAGCCATATGTTAGCTTTTTACCACAATTTGCTCTCATCTGATATATACAGACAGATAGACATCATCTTCCTTATACCAGTGTTGAACAAACAAACCATCATAACAGTGGGGATTAAACAAATACCAAATTATAATTTCAATTATGAATATATGTTTAATATTTGCTGAAATTTATGGTTGGTTATGTTCATCTATTATGTGCTAGGAGCTCATTATTGGATATAATTTATAATTTGAATAATGAAACATCAACATTAAAAAAATTAATAATTTTTTTAATTGATATTTTTATGTTCATAACTTTATTTGGTTATGTTATTTACAGGTTAACAATGACTCATAAGTTACTGGTCTCAAGTAACATAATATACTATTGCTTTCCATACAGTTTGTATTAAATAACACATTTCATTAAAATTACATATATTTGTTTGTTTTGTTTAATCAACGCTTTAAGCTATCGTAGTTGTTGGGATATTACTGCTGGTTTTAATGCATCGTCAGATGTATTGCAATTATTGCTACTATGTCCCTAACTCGCCGTTTAATAGTACACAGCTGACACTCCAGACCCGACGTGACAATAACTCTTCTATAGTATTCAGATCCGATGGGAGAGTTGTGGCTTTGCCCACCAGGGCAAGACACCGTCACAGGAGTTCCGGCTGTTGGGTTTGAGTAAAATAGACCAAGTTTGGTCTAACTGCCTCCAACTGCTTACTATAAAATGTGCGTGGAGAGCGCTACGTTCCATATCACGAATATTTCATCTGGTTTAACATGTTCAAACTGTGTAACTACAGAACAGTAGTCTATGATCAGTAATGCTCGATTATTATAATGAGTTAATAAGTGAATATTTTAGTAGTAGCATAATTTATTCGATACAAGCTCTTTCTTTGTATTCAGTTTATATCTTCCTTATTGAAATTTAAATGTATACACTTCATAGATGCAGTTTAAAATATGGGAATGAATACCCTTTGGAGGGTGGATTTTATTTGTTAAAATTCGTTGACTTAATAACGTCTTATTTATTTTCTAATTACTTAATTACTTATGTTTTTAAATTATTACCTCTTAACTGATTATCTGCTCGGATGTGCTCAGGGGAAGTGGATATAAAAAGTGATGCTATCGGGATCTGGGGGCAATGGCTGCCATGTGCTAAGCCTAGCTTCTCTTTACAAAAATCAGTGTTATTACTTACAAAATTCCCTAGGCTATTTAAATATAGCTCACAAATGATCTTCTTTGACTTGTTAATAAATATACTTATACATGTGGTCTCCTTTACTTTATTGTAGTGAGTAGAATGTGTTTTGTATTTACTCTGGATGTCAACAAAAGGTAGGTGTACAATTTCTAAGATTTCTTTACTATTTGAATAAAATACAAAGTTACAGAGGAACAATACAATATTTATTTATCTATTAGTACAATTATGTTTCAAAAAGGTTCTCAATTAAAGGGATTTACAATAATATAAAACTCAGGGGAAACAGTTACAATGTGTGGCCTAGCCTAGAAGGTAAATGACAAACATACTTGTAGGCCTAAAACTAAATGTTCATATTTTGGGTTCTAAATGGAATTTCTTTACAAATGAGGGCTCTTTTTTCTCAGGGGGGAAGTATCGTGCTGACTTGAATAACGTTGGGATGATATTTGAAATAATATCAAGTCCAATTAAGCTGATGTATTGAAAAATTACAACAATGGAAATTTTAGTGTTGTCCAAAAGGAGAGTCCAATGGTTTCACTGACTTTATGAATGGTTAAAATACTCAAAATTAAATTTGGAAAGATAGTTCAATATAAAAATACTCTCTTGAGGTTACTTTAACTTTCAGAACATTAGGCTTGTTCTATTTAAATGTCTGTATTCTTTCTAGTCCCTAAATAGAATACAATGGAAGTAGTTTACCAATCTGCTTACAAATGTTCTTCGCTCAAATACGAGTTTTTGGGGAAAATCAAATAAAAAGGAGTGAATTTAAAGATGGTATTAATTGAGCAGTAAGTCCCTAATAAAATGAGCAACAAGCAATGCAAAACTTAGGCCATACTGGGAAATTTAAAATAGGAACTGTGTCCTTCACAGATTTTGAGGTCTTAACACAATGGCATCTGGAGCAAGAAGAAAGATCTAGTAGAGATGAGGTCTGGAAGCATGGTCCATTGTTGAGAAGCACATGGTCACACAATTTTTAACACTGGTCACTGTAATTTAGATTCCTTAAGGACTATTTTTGAAAAGTATATTATATTAAATTTTAATTTTATTGCAATCCTCTCACATAACTTATATCTAAAATATTATTATTAACAAACATATTAAATTAAGTGAGTAGGCTATTATATGGGGATAGGCTATGAATAATTATTGGTGATTAAATTGTTGAAATACATATTATTATACAATTGCACAGATAAATAAACATTAAATGCATAGAGGGGAATGTTTTCTGAGGAGTGATAGTAATGATGATTATTATTTGGCATGGGCATAGGGCAATTAACACAAATAACACATTTAGGGGAAATTAATTAATTAGTACATTTATAGGGAAACTTAAATATAAAATAACACATAATAAGAAAATTATCACTAAATTATGAATGAATGACATGTAATACTATAAACGTTTAAATTATGATTTCACATTAGTAAAAGTTTGTATATTACCAGCCATGGTTCGAAATGAATCTTCAAGGAGTACGTCAAGAATTAAAATGAAAATGAATAAATGTACGTATTGTATAAATGTACAAAAAGCTATTTTATCATGTGAGATGGGATTTTACATGTTAAGTAACATCTACAATGAACAAAATATCATAAAACATTCACAAAATAATTTCATTTTTAAATTTTTTCCCCTAAGAAAATTTAAGCCCCTATAAAATTGAATAAATAGGAAATACAAGATATATATGTTGTTGTAAGGTATTATGTAAGATATAAACTCTTTTTAACACAAAAATAAACGGTATCAGGAAACTGACACATACTTTCTCCCTTTTAGCCAAACATTAATGACAAAAATATTTGTTATTTACTAAGTATAGAATATGAAGTATAGATAAATGTACAGAAAATTGTCTAAAATAGTTGTTTTCAGAAATATCCACCCAAATCCCTTTTTGGGAGGCACTATAGAGTCCGTTGCTACACACAGTGGTTTTGAGAGGGGAAATGCCCCCTTGCCCCCCCAGGGTTAAATAGTAACACATTTAGAACATCCTCTGTTGTTCAATGACCTGCATATCAAATTTTAATGAAATTGATCAGTAAATAAGAGAGAAATAGTTATTTTTGTATTCCCCATCAGAATAACATTGGACAACGTACTGCGTTTACTGCTAAATGAAAATTTCAATTTTCTCCGCAACTAGCAATCGTAGAATAATAATTTAAAATACTAATTTATTTAGTTTTTTGAGCTCTTTTGAATGGTGAATAGTAATCTTTTTTAACATTTTTATTTTTTATGAAAAATCCAAAAAACTGAATTTTGGATGTTTTAAGTCCTGTAATTTCTGAACCCGAATTTTTCCAGAAATGCGGGTGGTGTCATTTTGTTGGAAACCTAAAGTTCTACAAACCACTAAAGTTTAATCAAAATCGTTAGAGCCGTTTTTGAGAAATTTGGATTTATCATGTTTTTGGTGGTTTTTGGGGAATAATTACCCTTAAAAATCAAAAATTCAAAAAAATGAAAAAACACCTGGAGATATCGTGGATTAGTACCTACATACCAAATTTCATAAAAATCGGCCCATAGGTTAGGGCTCTAGCTCTGTACACATCCACACAGACAGACACACACACACACACGGACACACACACACACACACACACACACACACACACACACACACACACACACACACACACACAGACAGACAGACATCACGTAAAAACCACTTTTTTGGGTTCAGGGAGCACCAAAACGAATATTTCCACTAACAACTCAAATTCAAAAATTTTGACGAAAACAATACTTTCTCCATATACTATGTATAAGGGGAGAAAGTAAAACCGACTCCAATAATTAGTAAAACTCACTTAAAGATGTGAAATAAATATTTTTTTTGTTTATTTTAATACATATATGGATGGGAATGCCACAATTTAATTTGCTAAATCATATGTCTCGTGATAAAATGGCAACCCCGTATATCAGATAATCTTTTACAAAATCTTCGATTGATCTGAAATAACAGGCTCTAGTTGCTCTTCGGCTTAATCCTATACAAAAAATATTTTATTATTAATGTACAATGTATTTAATCCAATTAATTTGATAAATTAGTTTAACATTTAAAAAATTGTCAAATTTTTGTTTTGAACAAACCCAATCCAGAAAAGCTAAAAGATAAATCAGACTTTTCAGTTAGGACGACAACAAACTATTCTTGACTGAATTTTATAGGCTTATTACTCGTATTTAATTTTTCCTTTAATATTTAACAATTTTATATTGTTCCAATAATACATACTGCAACCATTTTTGTTAATTTCTCATTTTTATATATAGAGCTTCAAATAAGTCCAAGTAGATTTCAATAGGCAGCTTCAGCCAAATGCATTCCCTACGACGAGCTGTGTTCACCACCAATTACACTGTGTGTGTCGGGCCAAGTATCAAGGCTCTCGGCTCAGGCATAATCATGGTCCACTAATCTAGGCATGGAGTTTATTGTACTGCACAAGCACTGTGGTTCGAGAACTAGTAATATCAATTTAGTGAAATAATTTCGAATAAACCTTTGATTTCAGTTCGTTTAATTACAACGTAAGAGTGAAGGGGGACTTAACCCGAGTTCTACTAGTAATAGGGGTACTAGTAATATTATTTATTGCAATATAATCTTTAGTTTTAGAGCTCATATGCATAATTGTAATATTTTGTTTGGCAAAAAAAATTGATAGTCTTAAAAATGTAATAAAAAATATGAATTTGACAGTTTAACAGAAGAAGAAAATTAGCCTAGTAACCGTGTAGAGAAAAAAAACACCGAATGCTAATATTCTATAGCTTTTATTGAATTTACTTTTTATATTTAACGGAAAATCACACATAGCTGATTGTCGCTTTGAGGCGACAAATGTGCCTCCGAACTGAACGGTGTTGCCAGGTTACCGTAATGTCGGCCATTTGTTACACATCACCGGCCCGTGAGTCCTCCCCGAGTGTTAGACGGTAAAAAGCAAAAGTCGTTTGATAAAGAATTAACCAGTAAAATCACATTTACACGGCAAATGTA
Source organism: Allygus modestus (assembly GCA_963675035.1). Taxonomy (NCBI): domain Eukaryota; kingdom Metazoa; phylum Arthropoda; class Insecta; order Hemiptera; family Cicadellidae; genus Allygus; species Allygus modestus. The sequence goes on from OY776115.1 coordinate 84,177,860, forward strand.
CTAAAAGGTATATATTCATATCAAACTTCTTTATGAATTTGGCATTGATAAATGGATATGTGGAACGAATTATATTGTGGATAAGATGCGCATTTTCAACCATCTCATAAGGTTGTAATTTTTATTTCTCTTTTTTTCCTCATAAATGTGGGTTTAAATCGAAATGGACTATATACACGTGCCAGTTGGAATTATTTTACTAGACAACATGCGCAATTTGACTATTATATAAACGAAGAACTTAAATCATTTGCATCAACTCACTGTCCAACTTCTCACTAACGTCTGCAACTCATCGATTGAAAAGTAAACATTTTAATTCGTATAACCCAGTTTTACAGTAAATGATCTTACGGCAGCTAAACTACGCTTTTTTATATTTAACAACAAACTAAGTACACACCAGCTAGTTTTTACAACATTAGATGAGACTCTAGAATTTTTTTCTTTCAAAGTTATTGCAGCTTAAACAACATAATGAATAATTAAACTCATACCGAGCTGAAATTACGAACCGCAAAGGAATACATCCCAAAGCTAAAAAATACCATTTGGTTTTTCAGAATTATCGGAACAATTAGTATACATTTTATTCTGTTTATTAACACGACCTATTATAAATAACTGAAATAAACTATATCACGTCAAACAATTTTATTAAATTGAAATTGATATTGAAAATTCTTTATTGCTCATTTTACATCACACCAATAATACATTAAGTTTTAAGTGATACAAATAATAATATAGGTAATATGTGTATAATAATAGTAATACTGAACAGTAAAATTACTGCACAAACTTAGCATTAGAGCAATAAAGCCCTGAGGTTATGAAACCTGTGTGAGTTTGTGATTACATTAAAACTAAACACAAAGACTCGTAGTGAGAATGTCCGGCCGGTCACCAGTACCACTATATACTCTTACACAGTACAGTTCATAAAATAAATCATAAATGGCTTCTTAATTCATAACAGACTAGCACAAAAATACTTATTTTGTCTAATAAATTAACACCATAGCGAAAAACATAACCTGCCTTACTGGAGACTATTAATATATGTACTATTACCAATATAAGTAATTAAATGAACATAAAATATTAATATTATTGTTTATAGATTACAACTACTTCTTATAAACATATTATAAAAAGAGTTTTTCTTGTTTTACTGAGAACATGTCAAAAAATAAGTAATTTAAACTGATAAGCTTTCTCACTAAGATTGATAACACAACTAAAACAATCTCGCTATTAGTTATAAGCCACGCAACAACTTAATGACTTGATTGATTGATCAAATTGAGGTATTTCCCGTTGTGTCCAAGATGAGTTATGAATAAGGCGGGCTGCAAGAATGCGTTATCGAACATTGGTTAGCAATATTAGAATTCCAAAATCTGAACAATGTTGCAAAACAGCTTTAACATTAAATCTGAAATGTTTGAATTATACTAAAACGTTGCGCTGCCGTGTTAAAACAGTAAGTACTACACTTACTCAAAATTCAAAAGTAAAATTAGACACAGTTTAAGCGCACTACAGGACACGGGACACATAGACTACACAGTAGTCTAACAATGTTGTTAACAATATGATATATTTTAAAACTAATTAGCTAGAAAACTAGTTATGTTTTATACATACTTAAAGTACTTTGTAAGACTATTACACTTAAAGTTTTTTTTATATGATATTATCATTTTCTAAAAAATCTTGAATTAAACGTTTACACCCTTAAAATAACATGGGCACCCCAAAATCTTACTAATTTGTTTTTTTTACAAAATCCAAGACACCACCAATTAAGAAGGAGCCCGAACAGGCCAGATTTTACTTAATTAGATGTAGTATGTCTATGTTCCAAAACATTAACATATGATTGTGCCGAAAACGTTTGGTCATTAGTCACACAAATCGTACGAAGCCTAGTATGGTAAAGATATTTTGAAACCACAATATCATATTCAATATTATTAAAACGTTCTAAGCTTCCTTTTCTCTCTTTTCTAAACCGTCCTCTTCAATCCAGTTGCTGCCTTTCATACAATGGCGATCGGTATTTTAATTTTTCACAGGCGTGACATATGACATTGCCTTTTACAGAGTATCATCTTGCATTTGAAAGTAGCTCAAGCAGAATTGTTAAGTTTATTTCACTTACATAATTTGTACTATTATATGTTCGCTATAAATGTACTTTTTGAATGTTTATTATCATTATTTAATAAATCTAAAGGTCTATTTTTGATTATTCATTTGAATATCTGTTAATTTGAATTCGTAATAAAAATAAACTGAAGCTGGGAGTCAGAGTTTGGTACCATAATGCATATCCAGAATGTAATTTATATTACAACCTAAACTACCGAAACACAAAGGTTCTATAGGTAAGGAAGAAATTCTTTAAATTACGGCTTTAGAATGAACATTAATGAGTATACGACATTTACATTTTTAGTAATTAGTTTTCATTATTAGTTTTTTTATTTATAAATTATATGAAAATAATACCTTTTCGTTTGAATTTGAACCACACATTTTTTACTTTAGAAATTCATCAAGGAGAATAACAGAAGGCAAATAGTTTTAATTTCTAACGAATGTTCTAATTATAAATTACATAGTTAATTGTTAAAAACAATATATTATTATGGTTAACTTTAGAAATTAAAATTATTCTAGATGTCCCACCTCTGTGAAAGAGCCTCATACAACCATTTTCCTGCCCCACCCCTTGGGACGAACTCGATGTTTTAAGAAGCAGCTCGCAGGACCTAAAGATGACCTACCTCTGATTTTATGTCTTGTGGCTTAAGACAAACATGAATATACAGTATAATTTGTGCTAAAGGTAATATACAGCAGGAATAACTTTTTTCGCATTTGTTGACTTATTTGTTTAAGCATAATTACTCTCGATATGCTACTCATAAAACATAAAACTAGAAAAAAGGTCTAAACATTAAGACACGCCCCCAGCATAAATGATCATATATAAAAACAGTACCCTGATCATACGTAACCATCATGTAAATTTAAATTGACAAATCCATGGATTTCAATCATCCTTGAAATAAACAAATATTAGGCCTGTAAGTGGCAATACTGTTGATACAAACCAGGTTGAGGTACGGTGGGAGGAGGGGGGATTAAGGCTATTTGCCATTCCGCGCCGGGTTGCCGACGGCTGGGTAAACAATGCAGTTGGCCCTTACTGCAGACTTCCGTGACCGGGAACCAGAGCGATGTTACCCCTTGACAATATTTGTGACAACTGGGTCTGTCCACTTTAATGTAAACAGAAAAAGCGTAAAAATGTTGTCCTGGATAAGAAAAAAAGACAAATTACAATTGCATATTGTCATGGTTGTAATAGACAAATCATTTTATATATGAATTAAAGACACCAAACAAAACGAGTTCGCACGCAGCACGCTGACGTGAGGGAAGTGAATTTCCACATAAAAACTTTTAAAACTGAAAATCAGTGTAAAAACATACATTTGTCCAATTTTTATTGAAATCTGAAAACATTGATTTGTTGGCAGTTCTGATACTCCTGGTTTCATTTACTTGCAAAGCTGGGAATACAATTTTGCACATTATAAGGTTAGGAGAAGGTCTAGACAGGCTTGAAAGTAGGCATGAGGTTGCTGGGGATGATAAAAGTACTCTATCAAAGGAATAACAGGCTTTTCTAGTGTAAAACCCCCGTAAGACAACGTACTGTGTTTAGTCGATACACATTTTCTTTAATAGCTCGGTAAATATTTATGCTAGAATGGCGAGAGAGGGCTTAAAACTTTTGCCTCTCTAATTCCCATCTTTTAACATGCATTGATTTTACACCTGGGACTTTTCTGACCCTTTTTGGGCCAAAAACTCGAAATTTGGAAGATTAATCCCCAAAAAAGGGGGTTTAGAGTTTTCCGATTGTTTTGCCCAACGAACTTGTCCAACTGATTACGGAAAGGAACGTCCTTACCAAATTTGAAGTAAATCGGACAAAAAATGCGACCACTAGAGTGCAAACACACATATATATAAATATATGTATATATATATATATATATATAAAATTTTGAACGACCCCCCCAAAACGTGTTCAGGGGGTCACGTTAGGAACTTCAATGGTGGTCCCGGGCTTAAGTTTCACCGTGCGGGTCATGCTAATAGTTCACTTTCCAAAGGAAATTCACTAATAAAAGCACTTTTACTAAATATATTTTTACTAAGAGGACATATTTACAATTCTCTGAGTCAATGTTTGCTTCTAAGAATACAAATGTAGCAGTTAAGTTCTCTGGACGACTCAGTGAAGTAGCGAAATAAACATCAATATTGACACCCTTCAAAATAATAATCTTTGGCCCAGAGAACACAGATACAGATTTTTCCCATCTTGTTTTTTATGCTGAAAAAATATATAATATAGATTTATGAAAATAGCAGTTAAGGAATATGTGCTAGATGGGTTTAACTGGTTTAAGTTCAATAAATAGGTTAAATTTAAAATAATAATTTATTGTATCAAGGTTTTCCCATAAAATAATAACTACGAACAAACGAAGACTACTCCTTCCAAAAAACTACTACAGGCACTTGAAACATATAAATGTGTACCTAAAATTTAAATATTTTTACCAACAGTTTTAAAACGTCAAATTTTAATTAAATCCAACGTATTAATTATACATTACGATTTCATGTTAAATGAAATGTTAAACTTAACGAATGTTTATTTTTAATTTTTGTTGCATCTTAGTAGTTTAAAAAAACTGCTAATATGCTTACGTTAATCAAACCAAAAACACCTTAATTTACTTCTCGGGAAATTCACGATTCCATTAAATCAACATATCCTATAAAATCCTTGAAATTCTTAGTAATATTTCTATTGTAATTTTTAACAATACTTGGATAATCCTAAACAAAACATACGACCTAAATAACATACTTATTAGGGTTCTCCTTTTGAACTTAATGACATTATTCACACAAAACATCATACTAGACATACTTGCCTAACCATTTTTAAATTCCATAATAGTTATCGTTATTTCATTAAAATTTAAAAATGTTTTTCAGCTTTTCTTACATGGCAAAATCTTGGGATTGTTAGACTTTAAAATTGTATTAAAACTTGACATAAATTATGAAAACAGTTTCCCAAAGAATAACTAATGTTGCAAAATAACAAGCAATAACTGCATTCCAGCTTTGGGGTTGGGTGCTTTTGAAAGTTTGAATTATTTAACATACTGGACACCAATGTTCCCTGCGGCTTTAAGATATTTAGCGTTCTCTTTGTGTTTGAAAATTCCCTGGTTATTTGGGCTGGATTTAATAACTGATTAATAATAACTGATCTATTATTAATAACTGATTAATAATTTAATAATAACTGATCTGACTATCTATCATTTTGAATGTGAAATGTTGCAAAGAAGTTTTGAATAATGTATTTTTAGATTGAAACCCCTCTGTATGTCTGTTACTGAGCTAATCGGTGTTAAGACGCTGGCCTAAATATTTTATTGATTTAACTGGCTGATGATAGTTTTATTCAAAAACTCACCAAAATCCTTTGGTCGTAGCCTTAAGGTGTCAATGTTTTGATAATATGTGACACCGGTTTCGGGTCAGTCACAACCCATCTTCAGTCACACTTATCTTCTTTAAAATTGTAGCCCACTTGCGCGGTTGTGACTGAAGATGGATTCTGACTGACCCGAAACCGGTCTTACATATTATCAAATCATTGACCCCTAAGGCTACGACCAAAGGATTTTGGTGAGTTTTAGAATAATATTATAGGTGTCAAGGCTTTAGCAAAATAAAATAATAATAGTTTACGGCTGAATTAGTTTTTATAGTAATGTTGAAGCAGATCCTTATTTATTTGTAGGCCTCTACTACCTCCAGGCCTTAAAACTGCTGGAGGCAAAGAGGGACTATTCAGACTAACGTGACCTAAAATAATTCAGACTTAACATTTATGGGTTTGAACACTCTTATTTTTAGTAAAACTTTGATTTTACTAAAGCCAAGATTAACCAGTTGTTTGTGTAACCCACATCACTCTAGACTTGTGCCATTAAAATACCTTATGAAACACTTATTTAACAAGGAATATAATTTATAATATGCTACAGTTTGAAATAGTTCCATTACAAGTGGAAATTGTATATTTAATTTAATATAATATATATTATCATATTTTACTTTAGAATCTGCAAGGAAGAAAAGTGAAACAAGTGGCCGATTTGATGGAAACTTGGAAACACCGTCCAGTTTGGAGATGAGTTTGTCGTATTTTAGCGAGTACGTCTTGAAATCTTAGTTTAAATTTCAATGTTGTTTTGCTGGTCTAAAAATATCTTGCAGGAGTAAAAATGCATGTGTTTATTATAAACTATTTTTCTAATCGTTACTATGTGAATTTGGATGACCTTCGATAGCACAATTCCTTGTTATAGCTTACGCAGTTTTTGTTTGTTTATTTATTAACCACTAAATTCTGTTTGTAAGATCTAATAGAAACATGCGAAGTGTACTTCTGTATTACATCTTCTTCCCCCCCAATCAATCTTCTGTCTTCCAACATCCAGATTCCACTTTATAAATAACTTAGTTACATGAAATAATTTAAATAAATACCCCCGTTGCAGCAAACCTGCGTACTCAGCGAATTTCCAATGAATGCATATTTTTCTCACTACCGCATAAAGCCACTTACCAAGTTACATGAAAATACATAATAAATAAGTGATAGCATTTTATTTATTCTCTATAAGATTAACATGGGGCTGAGTACAAGGGTTTGTTAGAACAAGGAACATAAAATATGTGTTTTTATGCAATTATCAATTTAACTCAACCAGGTGAAGCTACATATTAAGTTTTATTAATTCATGTTAATAATTAAGGGAGATATAAAACTTTACTTATTCTCCATAATAATAACATTAGGGCTGAGTATGCAGGTTTGCTGCAACTGGGATAATAAAAAAAAACAATTGTTTGTGCAAATATCAATGTACCAGTACTACATGGAGCCACATACCATGTTTCATCAATATACATTCATAAATAATCCAGATATCAAATTTTATTTATTCTCCTTAAGAATAACTTTGAACAACGTACTGTGTTTAGCACTTTAAATATCTCTGCAACGGTTGGACATAGAATCACAATTTAAACACCAAAATGATTGTTTTGAAGAGCTGAATTGATTGGTAAAAGCAAATGTGAAGTTTACATTAAAATGAACTGAGGAACAACCAAAAACCTTTTTCCCATAAGATTAACATGGGAGATTTTATGAGCAGGTTTTTTGGATTTTATCTGCAACCATTTAACCTAGCTTAATAATTTAAAATACTAAATTATTTATTTATTTAAGCTCTACAAAATGCTCAAAACCAAAATTGAGTGTTTTAAAAATGTTAGGGCGAAAATTGCAAACAACTTATTTTTGGAAAATTTAAAACCCCCATAAACCCCCCTTCCCATAGTCCGACTTTTCTGGTTTTCGAACTTAAAGTCATGAATGCCACTTTACACATTTGAGCCAAACTTCATCAAAATCGGACGTTTTTTGCTCAATTTATCGTCTTAACGGATACACACATATATATAACGTACATATACATATATAAAAATTTGAACGAATAGTGTTTTTGGCATCTGGGGACCTCAAAACAAAAAGTTATCATTGTCTCGGGCTTAAGTCTTACCATGAAACCTACGGTAATAGCTTCTTCCCTACAGGGGAAATTCGCTAAAATATATATAATTCCAATGTATGCGTGTTCCTTTAGGCAGTTTGACTTTCCTTCAATAGTTGGACATATAATCTTATACAATATCAGGATAGATTATCAAGCAACGTAAATCCAACACACATCTACCTAAAATAAATATACGACGGGTTTGGGTGTCTTAACTGCAACTGTGGACACTAACACAGAATTTACGACGCAAACGTAACGTAATAATCCAGATTGCACAAAGTTTGGCAACAAATTGCAGAACTTGGATGTGGCTTAGGCTAAGATCGTGTAATTTGTCAGGTCAATTCGCAAAAGACTTTACATCTGTTATGCCACAAGAAGTATATTTGACTTAAAAGCAAATACTTCAAACTCTTTTGTTTCTGAAAAAATCTCTCCTGATATTGGTGTGGTATGGTGTAAAACTGTTTATTGACATTATGTATATTTAAGTAATCATAATATTTTTATAGTATTTGAATTATTGTTTTATATTAGAAATAGAAACGATAGATTACATACAAAATTGGGTTTTAGACCCCAAAAATGGGGTTTTTGAACTTTTTACATTTAATATTACAGCAAATCCAATTTTAGTTTTTACCATTAAATTCAGCTTTAAAAAAAATATTTTATAATTTGATCATTTCTCTACGTCAATTGGTTACCAAGATATTGGAAGTGCTAAACACAGAACGTTGTCCAATTTCATCCTTGTGGAGAATAAGAAAAATTGTATATCTTGCTCATTTATCAACTTATCTTGAGAAAACTTGGTATATTGCTTTATACCGATGTGGTGTATTGATATTTGCACGAAAAAATTGTTTGCCGATAGTTCCCGTAACTCCCATGCCCTCATGTTATTCTTATGGAGAATAAGTCAAATGTTATCTCCCTTAATTATGAAATAAATTAATACAATTTGGTGTATGGCTTTACCTACTTGAACTATAACAACATTTGTATAGTTATAAACCCAAAAAAAAAGGTTTTTTGGGGTTTCCTCATGTAATTTTGATTTAAATTAAATTTCAATTTTTACCATTGAATTCAGCTTAAGAAAACAAAGAATTTGGTATTTTTATAAACGTCAATTGGTTACTGAGATACTAAAGTGCTAAACACAGTACGTTGTCTAACGTTATTCTTATGGAGAAAAAGACGAATGTTATATCTCGCTTATTTTTGAACATATACTGACGAATTTTGGCATATGACTTCATCTGGTTGTGGTTTATTGTTGTTTGCACAACAAAATTTTCGCTTATGGTTTCCGTAGCAGCAAACCTAGGTACTCTGTCCCCATGTTATTCTTATGTAAAATCATTAAAATGTTATATATCGCTTATTTATGAATGTTTATTAATATAATATATGTTTATATAATTTATGAATTTATGAATGGATGAAACTTGGTATGTGACTTCACTTAGATGTGTTCAATTGATATTTGTATAAAAACCCATTATTTTTGGTTCCTTATTGCAGCAAACCTGCGTACTCATCCCCAAAGTTGTTCTTATGGAGAATAATTAATATTTTAAATCTCGCATGTTTACGAATATATTTCTTTGTGAATCCTGTTAAGTGGCTTAATGTGTTATGTTATATATTTATTATAAATTCGCTGAGTATGCAGTTTTGCTGTGACGGGAGTATTTACACATCTTTTGGATTCGTAAAATACCGCATAACACATGTCGTTAGTTGTAGCGTTTGATTTAACAATTGCGATGACTAAGTTGTCAAGCTGATTACGATGATCACTAAAAAACTGTAGGTGACTTAATGACCATTAGCCGTTCAATTATTCATTAGTTTTGACTTGGCAACAGTTGATGCTTGACAGTAACAAGGCTACGTAAGGTATCATGTTAGCCTATACACGTTGCAGAACTCTGATTGCCTATCAAGTTGTTGCTTTTTGCTTTTTTTATCCCAATTTAAAGTTGTTTTTGAGCCAAACAAAACTATAGTACAACAGGCATCGGCTATTTTCTCGTTCCCTGTTTGGTTTTGTACTTGTTAGGTTTTCCTAATAATAATAATAAAAAAGGTGTATTTTATATTTTTCGGCGTTTCCTTTTATCTATCACCTGACATGTACTGACTGTATGTTCCAATGATTTTATCAGCCTGATTAAAATTTAGCGAGATTAGTCAGTGCGGGTTTTCAGTTTCTTTAAGAGTGTTTAACATTGTAACAAATAATTGTGTTATGGTAAAGCTACGTATTTAAAATAAGTAAGATATATTACATTATTGTTAGTTTATTCGTTTGAACAAGTGATAATAACCATCTGGTTGGATTTGTGAGTGTTAAATATTAAAATGATCATCGAGGTAAGGGAACAATACCATGGGCAACTAATTCATATGATTTATAAGTAGCAGTTTATATTCACGGTTAAAAAGTTAAAGGCCAGAATTCTGGCAATAAGAATCAATAATCGAACAGAGCTAAATAACGCGGAGTGTATTTTCAAACAAGGAGAGAATGTTAAATATTCTGGAAGCCGCAGGAAACCAATAACCAGTATGTAAACAATGTAAACTTTCAAAAGCATCCTCTCTTATAGGTACAACTTTTATTTAATTATAGAGCTGAGCAAAACAAGTATTGACATACATAGTGAAAAGTTATTGTGTCTTTAAATAACACGAATCATATAACACGAGACGGTGATTAGTAACTTAACAGTTATTCTATGATTACACCACAGTCGTTGATGTTAAATGTGAAACAAATTCCTGAAACGATTTTTTTTTTAAGATTTTTGTTAAAGCACAACTGATAATAAAACCTTAAGCATGACTTAAAATAGTATTTATACCGAATTGGATATGTGTACGCACAAATGTCTGACGACCACAAACCTTTTATATTACTAGAAATTGCCTCGTATTATGAAGCATTGAAATTATTAGTCAAATTAGGTAAAGAACAAGTCGAAGTTCTCGTTAGTGAGCAATTTACAGAAATTTCATGACAAAACCTATTAATAAATTGATCCTAGAAATCGTGAATAGGTGCTCTTTTCTGGAGTTTCCATTTAATTATAATTGTTTAAAATGTCCATATTGATCTAAAAGTCAAATTTGTATAACAGTTATACTATTTCCAGAATTATCCTGTACTGAGTTTTCACAAAAGAAATATAATCGTAGAATGTAAATTTTGTTTCTGTAATGTATGACATGTATTTTATAAACTCTCTACTATATTATTTTCTAAAAACACCATCCTAAAAATACTCTTAAAGAATCTGTTAACCTGATAAAACAGATTTGAGGTTTAAAACTAAAAGAATCCTGATTATATGACCTTCTTTTCATAAACTATAGCTGAATGTAATTTTTAACTTAAATTAGGTCTACTTTGCAAAAAGTAAATAATATACTCTAAAATTTTTTTAAGGTTTTGAGACATTTAAAGATTTCATAATTCTCATACGAGTTAATTTAAACCACTACCCAAAGCAATTTTCAAACCAATGTTTAAAACGCGGCGCAGTTGTATTTTGAAACGTCTGTTAAATATTGTTAACTTATTTTTAAGGGGAAAGTTTATTATCAGTTCGTAGCTGAAATGTTATTAAGATATTGCGTGCGGACAGGGAAACCTAGCTTAAATTATATAAATACTAGCTGATTTCCGCGGCTTCACTCGCAAAAAATTCAAACACATTTGAAATATTAGCCTAGCCAGAACTATCAAATCTTTGTTTATGTTTTACCATATGACTTCCTCTGCAGTCACTGACAAACATTTTAACATACAGCTGGTAACATAATAAAAATGATATCCTCCTGTAAGATTTGCATTGGATCTTACAAGAGCCCGTGGGGTGGAGCTCTAATGTTTGATGTAGACATTATCAGGTATACATGTTAATGTGGAATGTAAGCTATGTTCCTGCAAAATTCTAGCTTAATAGGTCCAGTAGTTTTTGCGTGATGGAACTCCAAATATCCATACATACATCCAAACTTTCACATTTATAATATTAGTACGATATATATAACATTATAAATTAACAGTTTGTTTTGAAGATACGCATACGTGGTTTTCAGGCATTCTCATTAGCTTTCGCTTCCAGGTAACCTTTTTTTAATGAATATATATATACATATATATATATATATATATATATATATAATGTAATAACACCGTTACGATGATCTTACCTATTAAATATATCCTAATGTTATAGTTTACTCATCGAACGATAATGTTTTGTAGTACGAGTTCTTTGGGTAGGCTGAATGTACGTACGCTTGCATGTTGTCATCATGTCTTGGAAATTAATTAAACCATAGATGTAACATCTATATTGAAGTTTTCTCTAGAGCTTTACAGAAAGAAACAGCATACAATGTCTTGTAAAAATAACTTATTATTGTTATAAGAAAATACTCATTGCTGTTAATCATAGATTATTTCGCGATCGTTAATAGATCCGAGTTATTTGTAATTGTCAGTGAAAGGCAATGGGGAACGCGAACTAATACATTTTATGTAAACTAAGGTTATATTTATCAATAATTTACATCTTTAAATTATTATTATTATATAATTAATATCGTATTAAACATATCCTTAACAAGTAATTATAATTGAATACATACGGTATAGCAGACAAGTATATAGATAAATTCTAAAACTTTGCACTATGATGATTAGTATTGGGAAAGGAGGGTAATATTTACCCTCTTAATAGATCGATATTTTTTATTATGTATGCCTATTGTACTTTATCCAAAATAATTGAAGAACATGGCCATCCACTTTTCTCCTCTCACTTGGAAACGAATAACATTTTATTGTGATCATGACTTAGTTTTGACCATTGTGAAATTACGTCATATTTTGTCAAAAATAACAAATTGAGGTATGAATAAACTGTATTTAAATCTTCAAAACCAAATTGATTTTGATAGGAATTGGGTTTTCATTACTCGCAAACTCAGAGCGTTCAAAATTGTAAGATATATTGGGCTCTATATTTTACTAACAATGTAATTCCCATAGTATTCTCTATGAGTATACTATTATCATGAGATTTAAAACCATAAACCTATTACTTGAAAATATTTTAGCCTTTAGACGTAAGCAACATTCAAAATGTGTGTATATATCTGGAAAATATATTTGATGTTGAATTAATAAGAGGAAAAGCATACATCTTGCTACATCATGAGCGTATTGCTGTATTTAAAACGAGTACTGAACTAGTTTATACTTCTCTTGCTAATGCCATGTAGTTCATGAAGACTTAAGGATATATGTTATAATAACCAATTTAAATTATGTGTTTTGTTGTTTTAAGGTTACATTTTAATTCAATAATTGGTTTTATTTTGCTATTAAGATTTGTGTTTGTGCATAGTGACACTTGTGACTCTTTCTCGCACACAGGCTTTAGCCTTACGAGGAATACATTTTCATCTGTTTACTGTGTATTTGATGCATATAAGTTATTATTAATATATATAAACTATCTGTATTGGTATCTGTATCTGTTATGAATCATCCCGAGTATTATATGGAATAGAGTAAGCTAAATTAATTTTGTACAAATAAAAACAATTGATTAGGAAGAGCTTCAAAACGAGATATATTTGCACTTCAAACTAATAGATCGAAGTTATAAGTAGAAGCTTTTGCATTTATTTACTAACATTTTCCCCTAAAATAATTTATACCATCAACGAATTGCCGCCGAACACGCCAGGACCATTAACGTCTATTACTCTATTTCCATTTAGAATCCATTATTACCAGTACTAGTCCAATGGAAAAACATTTCTATCAATAAATTCTGTTACCATTGATCTTAATATGTAAAATGCCGGTTACTTTTGAAGTAACGTGCCATCGCCCTTAAAGTGACTATGATATGTTATTTCGTTCAGAACCTGCTGGCGTGCTATTTCAATAAAATACCAAGCTGTAGGAAGGAAAAGAGTTTTTCTTTATAAAAGATAATGTTAGTTTCTTGGGTGGTTTAAATTCATGTTATTTAAAATAGTTTCCTTTATTTGTTTACAAGACGAAACTAATTTATGGAACTTACATGTTCCTGGATATATTAATTTGCACACTTAAAACCAAAAGTAAATGTTCAATTTCAATTTTGTAATTATATGAAGTTATTTATCTCCAAATATTGCTGCAGGGATCATTGGTTGGCTAGGTTAACACACAATGAGGAACAGTGTACATGCCTTTTAAAGCAAGTCCTAAATACGTCTTTGAACAATATTAATAGTTAATACATATTTTGTATGTTTAGCCTCAGTAAAGTTATGGTAAAAAGTTAAAGTTATGTGTTAGGATAAAACATATATCTAGATGTTTTACATAACGACAAATAAATAACTTACACCATAATAACGCTTGAGACTATATTTAGTAAATATATAAACAACTGATTTGACAACTATGCAAAAAAGTAAAACAAACATTATGTACAATATTTCTGCGTTTTTAATCCTAGATATTGGCAAAGAATATATTTAAGGAAATTTGTGTCATTTATAACTTTAAGCACAATTTAGCCTCTCCATGGTATTTCCCTCTTCTCAATCTCAGAAGTGCGGAAGGAAATCTTATCTTGCCATTGTTATGATTACCGCTGCGTTCTCATTTGCTTCGCAATATTTTGCTTAGTTTAAGAGTCCGCATGAAGAAATTTCAAATATGTGTTGGGTCGTAGATATATGAAGACATAAATAGATTGGTTATATATTATTTAGTTTAGTAACAAAAGAATATTTTAAAAGCTTCACAGGTATGTTGTTGGCGTCTTAGTTTGCATTATATTTTATATAAATTCGTCAAGAAATATCATGTCCTAATTTTAAAATAATTTAATAATTTTCTGTCTATTAATACCTATATTGTGATTTAAATGAGTGAGTGTACTTCTGAGCTCAAGTATATGATTGTACCGTATGTATGTTGGAAATGATGGTAAACTACTCAATCAAAAACCTCATGCAAGCCGGTAAATTAGCCAATTAACGTTTATCCTGTGCAAAAAAGGATAATTAGAGTCATTATTGTTTAACTAAGTGTTGTAATACAAAATTACATTCCAGTAAATATAGTATAAAAAATAGTGCAACTACAGGTCAGTTCCAGTGTGTAAAAAGACAAATATTTTTGACGTACTTCGCCACATAGTTGTTGCAGTTTTGCTTATTTCTGGGGCGACGTCTTTATAGTGGTAGAATATAAAATCATAATATCACTGTGAGTGTCAATGTAATAGAAATATTGTTTAGGAAGCGGGGTTATATTAATGAAATTATATGAACGGGCTTGAAATTAATTTTTGGTGATAGCGAGTTTGTGTTATGAGCCGTGACAAGGACCCTTCACGTCTCGGTCACGTCTCGGTCTCACCTTGATCTTTTTATAGTATTTACTTTTGTGTCGTTGGACGTTGCCCGGAATTATGCACGGCTGTGTGCAGAGCTCCTGGGCGTCATGCTGTGGACCCCTGATCTCAACTACCGGCGTGCAACGTGCTTTGCACTCATAGGGCGTGTAGTTGTCAACGGAAGCGCCACGGATGTTATTGTGTCTCTATTTTTGTGATAATTGTTCGTTCGTTTAGTGTTATAACAGTTTCAATGTTTATCTGTGTCCACACCATGGTGCTTTAAGCACGCCTGCTGTGTCAGATGGGTGAGTTAAATGCATTTTTATGTTGATTTAGTGAGGTTAGGACTTTGAAGACTTTCTGGCCTTAGGCTAGAAATGTGATGTAGGTTTAGGAGTGTTTCAATTCTTGTAAAACTCAGTTTTAGGCACCTTCTGTGCATTGGAATGGCTCCACTGAAGTTTTCCTGGATATTTTGCTTGTTTTGAGCTTTTGTGGACTTGGCGATTTCATGGTTTTGCTCGGCCTATGGCCAGCGTTGTGGCAGTGTCAGATCAAATGTCCTTTGACTGTTTTGTAGTATTTATTCCTGTTTATCGTTTAAGACCTGTTCTGAGCTTCTAGGCCAGTTTTTAGCCGAGATATGGTCCTGTGAAAGCCACCGTTTGAGAGGGTTGCTAGAGTCAGTTTTGCTCCCCGTTAATTAATCCTTAGGCCTTAGGCCTCCAAACTGATTTTTATTGTTTCCCTGTAATGGCTACAACCTATGTGTAGCAAAATTTGTTTCCTGTCAAGTGTAATTCTGTTTTCTGTGACTTGTGAGCCTAGGCCACTCTCACTCAGCCTAGTGTTTGATATAAGTAGTCCTAGACTTTCCTAGTCCCAAGCTCGGTCATGTTTAGTTTTTACTAGTGCAATTGCACGTTCCCTGCAAGTTTCATGCAATTTGATGAAAAAATAACTGTTTTATGTGAATATTATGTTTTTCAATTTCTGTTTTCTGAGGTACCCCAGGTACTCTGTTAGTCAACTGGCCTTAGGCCAGTTTTTAGTGGCTGGTTTGGTTTTTGAAAGTTGGGGGCACTTTCCCCGCAACTTTTAAGGCTATTCTGAGTAAATTCTGCCGGTAACTTTTTGACTTATTAAGCAAAATACATGAGAATGTACCTCATGCCTAAAATTTTTGAATTCCTTTAAAATCTCATTTTAATTGTGTTTCTTTGTGTTATTCTGCAATAGTTTTGGTGTTTAATATTAACTATTGCCATTCTGGACCAGGTTAATTTTGATTTTTACCATAATTTTGATTATTAAGGAAAATGTCTTTCCACCTCTCCTGTTAGTAATTTCCAAGGCTAAAAATAGTTTTATGTATCAAGTTGCTGCCACTTATTTTGCCTCAAATATTTTATTATAGCTCATTTAATATTTACCAATGACTCTGGATTGTTAAATCTTTTTTCTTTGGAACTTTTGTTTTTCATAATATTTTTTGGCATTAGTAGGGGTACTTGGCCCATTCTATGTTAAATTTTTTTTTATTGCTGTTTTTAACTGTAAATCATTTGTGACTTTTTTTAACCTTTTGCTTGAGTTTTTTTGGCGAATTTGAAGTAAAATAAAAATGTAAGGACAATTTTAAAGCGACTGATAGGAATATATAGTTTTCTTCATTACTATTGGGTTCCTGGGTTATGTTAAACCAGGGTCCCGGGGAGGAGCGACCACGGATTCCAACATGGCTCCGGCGGAGAGGGAACTTCAGGGGGGCTTCCCCCCCCTCCACTTTGGCTGCCACTCTGGACTCTGGCCCCCTCTCCTGCCTGTTCCGTCGCCCCCGGTGGTCTACAAGCGACCCGCCCAGTCACCGCCTACCGCAAGTTATTACAAATGAATTCGTTGAACTATGAACCATACATGTGTTGCCGCTGTATGAATGGAGCGTTTATGGAAACTGTAATATTTTTTTTATGATCGCCATGTAACTTTAAAGTCAATTTTTCTTTTCCTTGTCAATTAAAATTTAAATGTCAATTGTAATCTATGTTAACGGTTTGTCTTGTCTGTTATTTATTTATTAATTTATTGCTCAATTTATTCAATTTATTTATCTAATTTTACCCAGTCTCATGAGAATTGTTAAATTGCAAACTATAAAAAATTTTTATTACTATCTCATCCGCAACTTCCAGAAATGTGAATTTTAGCTGTTTAAATGTTGTTAAGTTTTATAAGAAAAGCATTATTGGATATTTTTCACATTTAATTTAAAACTGTAAACTAGAGGAAAGGTGGAGTTCTGTTATGCCATTTGAATAATGATTTGGATTTTGTATTCACATGCACTTTGCTTTGTATTACATTTGTTTTCTCTCAACGGTGAGTTTTCATTGAATTTTCCTCCACGGCCTTCCTTGTTGTTAGGTAGGGACGTGAGCCGCCCCTCACCCCGCCTCCATGGGGGCATGCTTCCTGCTCATAGTTCGCCTGGGTGCGGGTGCTGGGGCGCGGTTCAGATGGTAGCAGAGCGTGGTTTCAGTGGTTGTGGTCCTGGCCCTTGGTTGTGGACCTAACCGGTTCCTGACTGAGAGGCTGGGAGACCCGATCACTGGCCACGTTCTGAATTTATGGTAGGGCCGTGGATGGATCTAGTTCTCGGGTAATTCTGGACTGACAGTTTCTGGGCAGAATTGTTGTTCTGGTGGGGATGTGCGCACTGTGTTTTTTTTTTCAATTAGGAGCTCGCCCTTAGCCGAGGCACCGGGTGGAATCTGATTAATGTCTTGCTTCCGAACTTTAGGGAGCAAGAATTTTCTAAAACATGGCCGAACCCCAAAATTAAATTTTGTTTGTGTGCTCACCTCACCAGACAAGTGTTAGGTGTTGTTGTTAGTGTATGTATCGGTGTATGTATGTGTGTGTGAATCGTTGTTCAATTTTGCGGTTAGTGCGGTATGAATGGGTAGGTGGTTCTTCTATTTGGGACCTCATCTGACCGATAGGCATTTCAATTCAGGGCCCTTAGGAGGTTAAGTTTTTGTGATCTGTATTTTTGAAATTGTTTATTTATTGTGTGAAATCATGTCTGGCTCCTTGTGTCCAGAGTACCTGTACAAGGATGAGCTTGTTTTTGAGGTTAGAGCTCGTGGCGTTGAACCCGCTAGCGATGTGGCTTCTTTACGTACGCAGTTGCGTGGGTTGCTCGCTAGTAGGTTCGTCAGCACTTGGCCGTCATCCTTGGTGGCAGAGGACGAACTCTTGGCATGCAAAACCAAGCTGGAAGAGTGGGAGGGGAGACTTGAAGAATTGAGAGATGAGCCTCCTTCTGGTAGAGTTAGACAGCGTGCTTTTTCTAGGCTTCTGCACTTGCAAGGGCGAGTCGCCTTGCTGATCACCGCTGGCACCTTAAGGACCGATGATCTCAATTGGCTCAAGCAAACTTCTGAGACCGTTGGAGAATATTTGAATAGTCTTCCGTCAAAATCTTCAGGCACTTCTGCCGCACCGGTTTCTGATGGTGGTGGGTCCCTTCAAGTATCTCCCGAGCAGGCTTTAACCACTGCTGAAGCTAGTGAGGAGTCTCCGCCCGTTCTGACGGTGCCCGCAGCTTCTGTTACTTCTAGTACTCCTGTGTCAGCTTGCCTAGGCCACGTTGCTTCTGCTTCTTACCACAAGTTGCCTAACCCTCTGACGCCTTTGTTGCAAGCCTTGCCTTGCGTTGATGGATTGGAGGTTCACAAACTTTTGAAGTTTCTGGCCGACCTTTTCAGGATGAGGGAAATTCCAGGTGTTGACGACACCCTGCTTTTGAGCCTGCTTATTCCGTACTGTCGTTCTCCTCTGTCAAATCTTTTGAATGCGGTTCTTAGTAGAAAAGGAAGGTTCGAGGATTTTCATGGGGAGATTCTTGACACTTTTGTTCCTGGGCGAATGCGTGAGGATTTGAAGATGCAAATGTTTTACCGGTCCCAAGGACTCCGAGAGGGACTGGCTGCCTATGTCGCTGACATCCGCAGCGCGGGTCGTGTGTTGCGGGTGGGTTTGAGTGAGGCGGAAATCGTTCAGGTGGTTTTGGATGGTATCACTCCTGAGGAGCGTTGTCGCCTCGTTTTCTCTCCCACACCGGTCACGTTCACTGGACTGGACAAACTGGTGGTTGCGGCGAGAAATGTTCAACTCATCGACCAGCGTAGAGAAGAAGGAGCACGAGTGATGAACAACCGCCCCCCTCGACCTATGGTTGGTCAGGTCTCCTCCACTCCCGAGGTCCCTCGGCCGCGCCCCGTGCCTGTGTGTTTTGGATGTGGGCAGCGTGGACACATTCGACGTTTTTGCCGTCAGCTTCCTACCCCGCCAAAAAACGGAGAAAGAGGGGGCCTGCCCCGGTAGACCCCCTCCCATCTGCGAGCTCACATGGTCGCACTGCCGATGCTTCTTCTGAGCCTCTGATGAAAGGTGTTGCTGGTGTTGCCTCACTGGGTATACGATCGCCAAGTTTGGCCTGTCCTTACGTCAATTTATTGATAGGCGACTCCAACTTTCCAGCTCTGGTGGACTCTGGAGCAGCAGTGAGTCTCATTTCCTCGGAGTTTCACCGATTACTGTCTGAATCTGGAGCAATCAGGAAAACTGAAGATGTGTCGATCACTTGCCTCACCGCAAGCAATTCCCCTATGGACGTTCTGTTTAAGGTGGCTTTCAAATTTAAGATTGAAGGTTTTTCCTGGGTTTGGGAGTTTTTAGTTTCCAATGATTTGGGAATGAGCTGTATTTTAGGTGCAGATTTCATAAGGAAAACCGGACTTATTGTGGATTTGCAAAGAGAGAGCTGCTATTTCAAATTCCAACGTAATGTGCTGGTACCTTTGGTGGTTCCTTCCCGTCCTGTATCCGTAAGGGAGGTCTGTGTTGAAGAAGTTTCGGAGGATGAGCTAAAGCCGGATTGCCTTGAACATTTGTCACCCGAGCAGAGGAAGATTGTTAAGGAGTTGTGTTCTCATTTTCCTGAGGTACTCACGCCTCGCCTCGGTCTTACCACCCTTATGGAATATGAGATCCGTCTAACCGATAAAGAGCCTGTGCGCAGTCATCCGTATAAGCTTGCTCCTCCGAAAATGGCAACTCTAAGAGAAATTATTGATGATCTTCTAGAGCAGGGAGTCATTGAACCTTCCAGATCACAGTACTCGAGCGCTGCCTTTCTGGTGCCAAAACCCAACGGTAAATCCCGTATGGTCCTAGATTACCGTAAACTGAATATGAAGATTGAAATAGACAGTGTGCCCCTGCCTGACCTTCACTCAGCATTTGACTGGTTCGGCAAAGCTCATTTTTTACGGTTTTCGACTTAAACCAGGCGTACCATCAGATTCCCCTTAAAAAGGAGTCCAGACATTTGACAAGTTTTTGTGTGCCATGGAACTTGTATCAATTTACACGTGTGCCCATGGGCATTGCTGTGGGTGCTCAAACCCTAACGCGTTTGTTAGATTCAATTTTTCATGATATTAAGTTCAAGTATGTATTCAACTATTTAGATGACTTGTTGGTTTACAGTGAAACCTTTGAAGAACATGTGGATCATTTGAAGGTTGTTCTTACTCGCCTGCGAGAGGCTGGCCTAACTGTTAACCCCGAGAAGGTTACTTTTGCCCAGCCTGAAATTTCTTTTTTGGGTCATTTGGTTTCGTTTCGAGGGATTCGTATCGATCCTGCAAGAACTCAGGGTATTCGTGATTTTCCTCCACCTAGAGATACCAAGGGCGTTGCCCGTTTCATTGGGATGGTCAACTTCTACAGAAGATTTATTCCGAACATCGCAGAGATTGCCGCCCCTCTCAACGTACTCCGGAAGAAGGGAGCAAAGTTTATTTGGGGAGAAATTCAACAGTCCGCCTTTGAAAGCCTAAAGGAGGCGATCATGCAGCCCCCTGTTTTGCGCATGCCTGATTTTACACGTCCTTTCATCCTTCAGACAGACGCCTCGTCGCACGCCATTGCTGCTGTGCTCTCCCAGTCTTTTGATGGTGTTAGACAGCCCATCGCCTTCGCGTCCCGTACGCTGACTCCACAGGAGAAGAAAAGCTCCTCGGTATATGAACTCGAGTGCCTCGCTGTTGTTTTTGGGGTGGATAAGTTCCGGCGTTTTCTGGAACATACCGAGTTTCTTCTGGAAACGGACAACCAAGCCCTTTCATGGCTTTTGGCTCACCCTCGTCAGTTGGGGAAGATCGGCCGTTGGATCGTCAAGATTTCGGCTTTTAAGTTCAAGGTACAGCATGTGCGGGGTACCCAAAATATTATTGCTGATGCCCTGTCTCGCATGTATCATGACTCCCCGACTCCAGAAGGAAATCCCCACTGTGGTGCAGTTTTGTTAGATTTCCCTTTGGCTTTTGGGGAAATTGCTCCTTATCAACGCCAGGACACGCTATTTGGACAAATCATGCGGGATATTGAAGAAGGTTCGGCTTCTCCGCCTTATTCCCTTTCGCAGGGAGTTCTTTGCTGCCGCCCTGGTGTTGGAAATGGTACACGCGTGGTCCTGCCTAGCCATCTGGTCCCCATGGTGTTCGCCTACTTTCATTCTTCTCCCGTCGGAGGACATCTGGGCATTCACAAGACTATCGCCAAAATTCGCAGGGAGTTCATCTGGAAGGGAATGGATAGAGATATTGCTGGGAGAGTAAGGGCTTGTAAACTGTGCTGTCTTAGTAAGCCCGCCCAAAACTCTAAATTAGGCCTACTTGCTTCTGATGTAGCCAGTCGACCATTTGAGAAGCTGTTCATCGACTACGTGGGACCGTTTCCCCGTAGCAAGTCTGGTAACACTTACCTGCTTGTCTGTGTTGACGCCTTTTCAAAGTTTTGCTGGCTGTTTCCTCTTCCAAGAGCTACTACTAACCTAACTACTAGAGCTTTGAAGACTCGACTCTTTCAGAACTTCGGTGTACCCAGCCAACTGGTCTCCGATAACGCAACACAATTTTCTTCAAAGGAGTTTCGCCGTTTCTGTTTTGGACATGGTATCGAGCATATTACTACTTCTCCGTACTACCCTCAACCTTCTCATGCGGAGCGTTTCAACCGCAACTTGAGAGCTGCTCTCATCGCCTATCATGCAGAGAGGCAGACAACTTGGGATGAATCTCTTGAGTGGCTGCAATTGGCATTCAACTCCGCTAAGCACGAAAGCCACAAGGCGGTACCTTTTGAACTGTTTCTGGGTTACCCGCCGTCTTCCCCCCTTTCGAATCTTTGGAGAGTGTCTGATTTACTGCCCACTCCTGGTAGCGGCGATATACTCGGTGCTTGGAACGCTGCGAGAAAAAATTTACTCCGCAGTAGAGATAGAGTGAGAAGGCGTTACAACAAGGGTCGCATTGCCAACCCTTTTAAGGTTGGAGATTTGGTGTTCTGTCAAACACACCCCATCAGTTCCGCCGCCAACAAAAAGGCTGCCAAACTGTGTTATCGTTGGTCAGGACCCCATAGAATTATCAAGTTTTTGTCCCCCGTCACGGTGAGCTGTTAACTGTTTATGTTAACTGTTTGTCTTGTCTGTTATTTATTTATTAATTTATTGCTCAATTTATTCAATTTATTTATCTAATTTTACCCAGTCTCATGAGAATTGTTAAATTGCAAACTATAAAAAATTTTTATTACTATCTCATCCGCAACTTCCAGAAATGTGAATTTTAGCTGTTTAAATGTTGTTAAGTTTTATAAGAAAAGCATTATTGGATATTTTTCACATTTAATTTAAAACTGTAAACTAGAGGAAAGGTGGAGTTCTGTTATGCCATTTGAATAATGATTTGGATTTTGTATTCACATGCACTTTGCTTTGTATTACATTTGTTTTCTCTCAACGGTGAGTTTTCATTGAATTTTCCTCCACGGCCTTCCTTGTTGTTAGGTAGGGACGTGAGCCGCCCCTCGCCCCGCCTCCATGGGGGCATGCTTCCTGCTCATAGTTCGCCTGGGTGCGGGTGCTGGGGCGCGGTTCAGTTATTAAAAAGTGATGTAAAATGTCCGCAATAATTCCTTAAATAGCATAAACGGGGATATATTAGAATGTCGGCTCTTCGATTGCTCTTTAAAACCTGAAAAAATCAAACAAAAAAACTCACCGTTGCGCTTTTTATGATAAATATGGGTTTCAATTGTTAGCTGTACGTATGTGCATGCACTAAACCATATTTAAACTACATACTTTTAGTTGGGAGGCTTCTTGAGTTTTAGAACTGTCCCTGACGACAGTAAAGTAGGGACGGTAAAAAAAGACACTGACTCAATGACAACGTCAAGATAAGAATAGTATATTACCATTACAAAGGGCGGCTCCTGGTGTTAGAGTTGCTAAGCAGACCCGCGGGATAGCTCGGCACTTGTAATGATAATCTTAGAAGGTTTAAAAAATATTGTATCTGATTTCTTTTACTCTTTACGTGCTGAGGAAAAGAGAACCTAGGTACACATTTCAGTTTGTAAACAAAGTAGACACGAAATCACATGTTTTTAATGTAAACAAAAGTAGACGTTTTTAAATTTCAATGCTTTCCTTATGGGGCATATTTTACATTACTTCTTTTTTGCTGGTAACCTTTTAGACAAAAACTGCTATTTTCTCGAGTCCTTGAGATTAAGACTTTAATTTGAGCCCTCTCACATCAACCTGCCATTTTCCAAACTCCCACAATTTTGCTTACGGAATGATAAGATAATGATAATGAACCAACAAAATAGAATGAAATATTTCTGATTGACTAACAATCTCAACTGAGTAAGACAAGTGCTCTTTGGCCAAACAAAAGTACACAATTAGATATTGTTTAGCTGCCATAAATCAAAAACCTACCAAAAACCCTTAAACACTTAGATATGAACGCTGATCCTTATTGACAAACAGAAAACAATACAAACAAAAAACAAAACTTAGTAAAGTTTATCTTAAAAATAATGTAAAAATCCGATGTCTGATATACTCAGCCATTAGGTTCAACGAAAGTAGTCTTTTACATCTAGACACAGAGAAAAGGAAAGCTTTCATCGTTCGGAGCCTTTCGCCTATCATGCAACGTATAATAAATTAGAGAATACAAAATTAATGCATCTTTGCAAATGGAACATTACTTTAACCATATACTCAAGTATTTTTTAGAATCACCTACAGAAGGGTTCAAGACGGTTTTATAACCGAACATTCACATCCACAGTATGGACAAGCAATTTTATCTTGTACTTAAAACTTCAAGGCTTCCCTGTCTACTTTAAAGCTGCAAGATAGTCATGAAATTAATGCATCTTGGGAAATGGATGATATTTAATCTATACAGAATCTTAATGTTCCTGCTCAGCGTGGTTGACATCAGTATAAGCGATGTTTCCCCATACATTTGTGATGTATGTCATGTAATATCACAGCGCCCCCTCTTGGTGCACCGCCAACACTGCGGGGACACACTTCAACACATATAAGTGGATTACAGAAATTTAGTGAACAGGCTAAGGGGCACATAAAGGATGTATACAGATAACTTTATAATTATACACACACACACACATATGATATATATATATATATGTATATTTGAACAAAACTAATTTCTTCTATTAGCATACCATCTTATTATTCAGGCTGCAATCATTCGATAGTTAGTAATTTATTTTCTTAACTTAAAATTGCAAAGGAATTTTCGCTAGCCAAGTCCTTGATTTTTTTGTACTGGGTTAGTTCACGTGGGTTACTGTCAGATACCAAACAAATCCCAATGATGGGTTTCATGTATTAAACCCTATGAGTAAATTTACTAACATTATTAATTCAGCTTAGCCTTTGACTCGCTGATTAATTTGTTGTTACTTTAACAACTAAAAATTATAATTGTAAGTAATAATTTACCCGTCGTACACCTTGACAACTAAAGTAAGGCATGAGCAATCTTCGGGATGGATTCACCGCTAACTATGATGAAAAAGAGGCACTGCTATTTAAATACCAAACTTTAGAACTTGATGGGAAAATGTTAATACAATTTGGACATGCATCATATTGTAATTTAACAAAAATATATAATTGCCAGATAAACTGAGTAATAGAATTTTAAATATTGGTTCAAGAGGTTTTTTTTTTTAAACTGTAAAACAGTTACCGAAACTTACATTTTCAAACAATTACATTATTTTGTATTCTCAAATTTAAGTAAGCCAATGATAATAATACTAATATAAATATTTAGAAAAAGTAGCATACAATTGCAAAAAACATTATTATTAGCTACTTTTATAATACTTAGGTTTATTTTGAGACATATATCAGGACACATACAAATTGCTATATGTATATGTATTTAGAGAAGTTATGCATCATTATTTACTAAAGATAAAATATCACGCCTTAAAACTTTGAATGAAAATTTCATAAAAACTATTTCGCTTACACAAAAAAGTTACATTTGTCATTACCCATATACACTTTTGTTTAATTGTTATAATAGTATTAAAACCTAGTTGTTAATTCATCATCTCAATAAATACAAATCCTAGCAAATTTACATTACAAAATATTTGGTGATATGGTGATACTAATTTGGTTACTTATTGAATTAAATGCAAGGCAGTGAAGTAAAAAAATCCAGCAAACCAAGTGAGAAAAACAAATGGTAGGTATTAGTTTTATGGGAAGCGGTGAAAGCTAGTTTTTAATGACCGTTTTTAACGCGATCCCAGCCTTAACTCTCACGCAACGTCAATTCGCCTTCTATAAATTTCCCTCTCATTGTTGCGTGTATATTGTTGGTGTTGTTTAGTGTGAGGGGCCGTAGAACCAAATGATTTTACAAATTTTGTTCTCTTAGCTAATGAAAACGTAGAATAACTTCTCAATTTAAAAAAATTTAATATTACATTGTTTATGATGTAAAATACAGTTTTCCACATGTAAGAGTAAACCGCCACACAAAATATTTAGTTTGTGTAAGTAAATATCTCACGGATGTTTCACTTGTCTCCAGAATTTTACATTAATATGATGTACATTTAAAATAGGATGGTTGTTTATCGGTAATACTTTAATATCTTCAAAGCCTTTTTGTGTTTGATATCTATATCTATAAAAGATGAAGTATGTATTATAATGCATTATTAAGCATTATTCAAGGATGGTTTGTGTGAAGTTTGGTGCAAATCTGTCCAAAGGGCTCCGACCCAGAGGGTATACAAGGGAGCAGTGTCAGGTTTTATAAATTTAGTGTTTACAAAATTAACAGCTGTAATTTAGAAAAATCAAAGTTTCTTTTAAACTGTCATTTGTTTAAATTTAAACAACACAATGTAAACAAAGAAATGTAAACACTGGCTGGTTTATTATCTTTTGAATTGTGTTACTTGAATGAATTGTGTTACTTGAATTTATATTAACTTTTTTATTTAAACTTTTGGGCGCAGCAACGCGCGCCGGGTAACTGCTAGTAAACTATATTGGGCATCGGTATACTTGTTCCATCACGTTTGTTAGGAATATTGCCCCAAATTTAACATTAGCTCATTGCTATTCCTATTCATTTGTTAAAATAAAATCCCCTATTTACGGACAACTACTTGAATAAAGTACTAGAAGCGCTAAGAAAACATGATTGAAAAATAAATATTTACTTATATTATTTGTTTACGAAACCGGACGTAGCTTTACGATATTTCGATTCCTTCCTATTTTTGACTTATTCTTAGTGCAAGATAATATTTTATTTTAATGTGTTTCTCAAACTGCATTTTTCTACAAAGCTGACTGGCTAAATGAACATTGGTAGTTAGCTAGCTGCTAGCTTAGCTGGAAACAGCTTTTAAACAGTAGCATATATTTTCACCTATACCTATCGTTATATAACATTTGTTTAACATTAAGGATGCCTAGTTTAAACTCCAACAGAGTTTGTCTCTAAACTGTGTAGTTTAAACATTTTAAATCTTTATTGGTTAGTGATGTGTTCTGACCCTTCCTGGTGTTTTA
Source organism: Allygus modestus (assembly GCA_963675035.1). Taxonomy (NCBI): domain Eukaryota; kingdom Metazoa; phylum Arthropoda; class Insecta; order Hemiptera; family Cicadellidae; genus Allygus; species Allygus modestus. The sequence goes on from OY776115.1 coordinate 84,205,051, forward strand.
TGCTTAATAACAAAGAGTGTATTGGAATGAACCTACGTTTTTATTATTCTTTAAGTGACCAAATGAATTGTCAAGACACCTTATTAGAGACCATTCTTTATAACCAACTGGTTATTAAAAGGAATGTCTCTACCAAATTTGAAGTAAATCGGACAAAAATTGTGACCGCTAGAGTGCGAACATATATATATAAAAAGTTTTTAGAGACCCCTCAAAACGTGTTCAGGGGGTCACGTCAGGAACTTTTATGGTGGTCCCGGGCTTAAGTCTCACCATGCGGGTCATGCTAATAGGACCTTTTACTATGTTAACACTAAAAATCAGAATCTATACTCATAAACAAACCTGAAATATCAGAAAATATGAAACTAAATAATACTTATAAAATATTACCCAATCAAATATCCTTTCCCAATTAAAATGTATTTCTTCCAATAAATATAGTAATAGTTATTTTAGGTAATTTAAAATATTACAAAATAACCAAATTCGTTTTTGAAACTAGTTGTTATCTTAGGGGGTTTTCTTCAAATAAAACGAGATCGCACGCAACACGCTGACATGAGGGAAGTGAATTTCCACATTAAAACCCTAAAAAAGATCAAATAAAGGGTTTAAACTAACACTGGTTACATTTATTTTGAACATTGAAGAATGTTATTTTTGGCAGTTCTGATGCTCCTGGTTATATTTAAATTCACTAATAGGATGCCAATTTTATACATCATAAAGTTAGAAGGAGGTATAGTTGGGATAATAAGTTGGTATAGGGGTATTGGGGGTGATAAAACGATATTAAGATATGAAAAACAGCCTTTTCCAGTGTATAATCCACATAAGACAACGTACAGTATTTTGACAATAAAATGTTCTTTAATAACTCGGTAAGTGTTTGTGCTAGAATGATGAGGGAAGGCTTAAAATCTTTGGCTTTTTACGTTAACATGCAATAAGTGTACATTCGGGGCTTTTCTGGCCCTTTTTGGGCCCAAAACTTAAAATTTGAAAACATAAAATCCCAAAAAAGGGGGTTAGAGTTTTCCGATTGTTTTGCCCAACAAACTTGTCCAACTGCTTATTAAAAGGAATGTCTCTACCAAATTTGAAGTAAATCGGACAAAAATTGTGACCGCTAGAGGGCGAACATATATATATATATAAGTTTTTAGCCCTCAAAACGTGTTCAGGGGGTCACGCCAGGAACTTTTATGGTGGTCCCGGGCTTAAGTCTCACCATGCGGGTCATGCTAATAGTTCACTTTTCCATAGGAAATTCACTAAAAAAGGACACAAATAAATAGGTTACAATTAACTGCAATTGAATATTTGCCAAACAAAACTGAAACGGGCCGCGTATTGTACCCGAGTAATCGCCCAAGTGTGACTGGAACAGTGACGTTCCAGCGGTTGGGTCGACAAATACCCTTTATGTCTTTGCACTGCAGTGTTTATGATTCCAATATAGATTGAAAAATAAAATGACATGACTCGTATCTCAATAACATAATTACAAAATCATTGTAAAATAAACATATTTATTTATTTTTTATTTTTTATAATGTCTCAGACCACCAATATTTTTAATTTCAATTTGTATAGATATATATTTAATACCAACAAAACTTTAATGCACTTTTCTCACTTTGAATGGTAATTTCTCAACATTACACTGAAAAAATATTATTGTTATGTGAACCAGAATATGGTATGTGGAGCAGTAAATTATTGTAAATATGGTCCCAGCAAAGTGTTTGGTAGCAGCTACAATCCTGTTATTGTCAATATTTTATTGTAGCGTGCACCAGAAATTATTGCAAATATTACAATAATGAAATTGGAGCCCAATCAATACATCTTGCTGCCAGAGCAATAAGTTATTGTTAATAATACTAAACATTATGATAATCGTTACTAGAGTTTAGTATTTATAACAATAACTCTTATTTTTACTTTTACAATTGCTGCAGCTATAAGTTCGGTTGACTCTCCTCTCAGAATGTATAGTAGCTATGGCAATACCTTTTTTTATTCCTACAATAAGTTGTTTTTGTGGTTACTACAGTGGAGTGGTTACGTAAAACCCTACAGTTTAACGAACATAACCTGAAAACTAACCAAAATCAGTTATATAAAATTGCTTCCATGAAAGCTGCAGAAGTATGGGGTCAATACACCAGCGTTCACTTGGCTTTAGTCATATTTTAGATAATATTTATTTTTATTATTTAAGGCTTAGTAACTTAATCTCAGTCTCTTTGTTACTTTTACCTCGTTAATATCCAACCCAGGCCTAAATACGATTCGAGAAAGCCTAAATACGATTCTGAATTCATGTTGAAACTGCTGGATTTCTATTTTCAAATAAATAAAAAGGTTTACCTGTTCAATATACTTTTTGAGGTTATGCCATTGCATGTTTTGTGGCTACAGCCACATCTTCAGTTAATCCTTAGGTTGATTGTTCATATTATTAAAACATTACTGAGACAGTGAGACACTTAACACATACATATTGCAGTATAAAACATTCCGATACCGATCACACGATAAACTATAACATTGCTTGTCTCGGTGCATTCACGCTTCAGGTCAGGCCGGTGACGACTCATTTCCACTTTGAGACATTGTCGTGTAATCAAAAACAGAATCTGGTATAATATATCAGAATATTCTCGCTAAGCATTTCTACTTACTATACTACTATCGTTATGATGTATTAGCAACAATAATATGTTGATGCAATTACCAGCCTCATTGCAAATAATCTAGCAAGAATATTATCATAGTTTTGACAGACGTGATGGTAGGACATTACCATAACTATTGTGTAAATTAAGATAAATCTTGTAAAAACTACCAGAATTGCATTTAATATGCAATATTGTTTGGATTACTATAATATTTATTTCAGTGGATCAAGTTTGTAGTCCTTGCATTTAATTTTGTTTAACGATCTACAATAACAATAATGATCAATTTTTCTTTAACATTATAAGTAAGCAAATGTCCAAATTTAGACAATATTCAAAACAACGAAGCTTGACTCTTTCTAAAATATAACTGAACCTATGTGTTTTTTTTACCTTAAAATGAAAATAAATCGCTGATGATATTATTACGTTAAACCCCTATATTATATATCATTATTTCGGATGTTCGGTTAATATTAAGGCACATATAAGCCCAGCCAAATATCACCTTTTTAAAGGCAAGTCTAGACGGACAAAATTGATATGGATTAAAAATCCGTGGACTAGAACTAGAACTCTCGAGTTCTATAATCATGATAATTTCAGTCGTAGCCATTTAAGCAGCGTATCAACGGCGCATTGCAGCACGTTTCCCCATAGCGCTTTGGTCGCTTCCCATTCTGTGGAACACACGCCGGAAGTAGCCGTGACGTGAGCGAGTCTAGATAGAGGGGAGAAATGGAGTGGAGGGGTTGACTATGATGATAAGGTTAGAGGTCAAGAAGAAGAGAGTGACTCTTGTATTTAAATCCTGAGAATAAATAAACTCAGACATTATCCATACAAATATGGGCCTCCCGTATGGGGAACCAAAATTATTAAAACTTATGGTAAAATTATAGACTAACCAAATATATGTTGGAGGTGATATAAAAAAATAAAATAAGTAATTTGTTTACGCTTTAGATGCATGTGTAAAATAAATAACGACATGTTTGTTTGCATGGATAGTAATTTAACGCAGTATCGCATGAATCATATAACCACTGCCTAAATGTCAAGATAAATTAAATTAAATAAAAAACTTTATTAATGAGCCGAAGCTAGGACTATTTAGTCTTCCTTACCACTGGACCTCTGACAAATAACGTAATAATTTAAATCCTGATAATAAACATTTTTAATTTTGTTATTATTATTAAACAAAAAATACTTTGCAACAGCCAGAAACATAATATGCTGGAAAAAATAAATAAAAGTAAAAATAATAGACACACATTCACTTAGAGTAAAAATGATAATCAGAACGCATATTTCTACAAACATACAACGTTTCTTCTATTCTTGTTCATTTATACTATGAACATCGTTGCCAATGTGTTAGCGGTTATACTGATCCCATCGGTTATCCAGTAATTTGTCGATGGAATAAGACGCTGCAGATACCAAGAGACTTGTCAGATTAATTTTGAATTGTTTTTACTTTAAAAATACAATCAAATCAATTAGTAGCAAAATTCCAACCGGCCCAGATGAGACAAACAAACGGATGTTATTAGTTGCATGGGAAGCGGCGTAAGTTAGTTTGTATAATGACCGTTTTTAACGCGATCCCGGCCTTAACTCTCACGCAACGTCATTCACCTTTTTTAACCTCTGCCCTGAGTTCGCTGTTGCAAGCATGGTGTAGGATTGTTAAATGGCCGACATAGAAAAAACTCGTTTTAAATCAATTATAACTTTATACTCTCTTGCTCTAAGGTAGTATGAAACGACAGTCTGTCACTCTATGCTGACTATATTTATACGTCGTCTGCTAGGACTTTACATTTTTTACATATTTGTATTTGGATATTTATTTACCTTGTATGCCTCGTACCAGTCTTGAAGTATAAGCGCTATGAAATATATCAGAATACCGATAGCCATGAGTATAACAGTAGGTGGGGTAGTGTATTGTCTCTTTTGAAGGTTTTTCATCTAATTATAAGATATATTTTAAGTGAGATGGGGTATTTTTATACTTATCATGAATACTGACATTGTTTTTAAATGATAAACTACATTTATGGTTAAGAGTAATGTTTAAATATATTTTAAAGCAAATAACTATGAAGTATTTAACAGAAAAGTAAAAACCTACAAACAGATAAAGTAAATTAATAAATTCCATTACAATAAAAGGATCTTAACCAACCATAAATGAAGAATATCTAGACATCTCTAATCAAGGAGAAAATTCCGTGTCTCTAAAATAGTGCCAGAACAAAGAGACGTTCACAATATAATGCTTAAGACAGAGGCTTGGAAATGCTACAGGTAATATAACTTCATTACTCATTGAAAGAGAAAATAATGCAACAGCTTTGTTTCCTTTTATGGAAAAGCGCACAATGTCTTCATCTCATTTTCTGTGCATGTGTTCTGCCGTATTATCGCTTCCAATATCTTACACTTTATTTTATATAAATTTAATTAAATCTGTTATGATTATTTTATAAAAAATTAGTACCTGTTGCTTGAAATCTAGCAATATTTCGTTTTTATGAGCATGTATTTTATAATAAAAGTGCCAAATTGGTTTCTAAATATATTTTCATGCATCAACGTCCAAATGAATCCTTTATATTATCTATATTACTTTGCAGTAATAAACTCAGAGGTTTAAAGTATGCCAACATTTATTTGAAAAGGTTTTGGATTTTGATCATGCCGGTTTTGGTTATAATCGGTCGGATTAACAAACGTTTAAACAGTATGTCATAACTTAGTTTTAGTATAGATTTCGTGTAGACCCTATACATGAGAATGGGAGAGTTTCTTGTCACCCTGGACGTGAATAATTCTGATACTCAAATCGTTGCATCTGCCCTATACATTTAAAAAGTCGATGGAGGTTTCGAATAAATTAGTCAGATTGTTTCCATTTAATTATAGCAAACATTCTGTCTATCCATTTACAATAAACCTTTTTTCAATAATAGAGTATGCACAATACTTCCTGACAACAAGTCTGTGCCGCATAGTTAATCGGTTTTAGGAGCATGTAAAACACCCAGATTCCAAAATATCACCAACAAAAGTGGATATGACAATGTATCTATAGATGGCTCAAGTACTGAAAGACGGTGTATTCCATTATTGTGTATTGAGTGAGTGACCAAATTGCGTTAAACGGTAAATATCATCTCATGAATATAACTGCAACAACGTTAATACGGTACAAAAATTAAACCTTCATTTTCCTTCCGTCCCAGCAAAACAAAGATATCAGAGTCAAAAGTTGTGCTTTAATTATAAATAGTTGACTCCCTCAACAAGTTGAGGACAAATTTAATTATTCTGATGATAAAAAAATGTTTTCGTGCATCAGAGAATCTTGATATTAGCCATTAGTTCGATTGAGAACCTTCAATATATTATCAAAATTGCCTTGGAAGTAAACAGCTCCAAGTTGAGGCAAATATACTTTATTAACTCATATGGTTAAGTATCTTAACTCATAGGTTTTTTGAGTAGTTTTCTGAGATGTAGTATTTTATTTGTGGGTTATGGCAAACATGTATGACACCGGTTTGTCTTTTAACACATTTGAAAAATATTGTTTATTCTATTCCTAAATTCTGATACAAACATTAAAGATTTTATGTTATTTACAAAGATATTGTAGGAAATTAACTCTGCAATACCAGTTTTCAATCGAAACATGGTATTCATAGAACGGTATTAACTCAGATTCGTGTTGTCGAGGCCCTTGCTTGCAGGTGGTAGTTATTCTCCAAACTATAATATCTTGTGGGTGGAGATGAAGTGCTCCAGTGCAGACATCTCCTTGCACATCTAACTTGAGATAGCGGTAATTATGCTTAGTACCTTTTGGTGGTGGGATGAGTACACACTATCAAGTCCTAATCTAAACTAAGAGTATTCTACCAATATCACTCGTTAATGGTTTTTTTAACTTGTGTAACCTGAAAATGTTGTACGATGTAGGTGGTAGGAATCACCTAGCTTAATATAATATGGAGGGTAAATTAATTTTTGAAAACAAAATCAAAAGAGATAATGTATGACTGGAATATTTAATTTTAAGAAAACACATTCCTAAATCGCCTGGTAACACGAAGTGGTTCAGGCTAGGCAAGTTCTGCCAGTCTGGACGTTACTTGGTTGAGCAGCTCATCTACGTAGTATCTTAAATATATAAGTATCTTAAATATATAAGTATCTTAAATATATAAGTATCTTAAATATATAAGTATCTTAAATATATAAGTATCTTAAATATATAAGTATCTTAAATAATCACTCTTATGTGACAAGGGGCTAACTTTGGATGCCTGCTTTTATCCCTGTAAAGGATTTGTATAGTGTTCTTCAGTCACATCGATTTATCCGTTAGTCATTCATTTATTTAAAACAGATAGCGCTTTAATATGTTTTATTTTAATTTACTGGTATATCTTTTAACAAAAAGATGGTTTGTATTTGAAATTTCAGGTATCATTAAATTGGTTTCAAATCATTTCGTCACGGCCATGGTACCTAAGTTTAAGATTTAGTTTTTAATAAACATTATAAGCATTATATAAACCATTTATATGTATTATAATAGACTTACGTATTTTAGTGTAATCTTTCGTAAATTTGGTAAAGGGGCGCCAAGGAAGTGGGGTTTTAAGGGGGAAATGTATTATTAAAACTGGGGTTTTTTTGCAAAGCTAAGAAAGTGCAGAAGTTAATAATTATCAAAAATTAAAACTAAAAACAAACTGTCTTAAACATAAAAAATTGGCTAGATTATGATGATAACGGTTTTAAACTGACGTAAGCACTGTTGAGCCAAAGAATATTTATCAAACTCTTCTGCAAGACAAATGAGGCAAGGGGTTTCCGTTATAATAGACTTAATTATTCATCAGCAAAAATGTGCAAGCTTTGTTTCTTTTAAAGATTAATCGTCTGGGTGTAATTTATAGTTGTTTTTTGTTTAATTTGAGTTTTATGTATATTTATTCAACAACGAAAGTATTAACATAACAATATAACTTTATTTATTATCAAATAAATATTGTAAGTTGATTTAAAATATAAATTCGAGTATATTCAACATATAATTCAATGTGGTTAAAAACTTATTGGAGCTCAATCCTTTTTCTTTACCGTTATTAATCCTGCATTTTTTTATGAAAAAATAACGTAAAAATTTAAAAATAATTAATTAGTTGGTATTATTTTTGAAGTGGTTAGATTTTTAAAATTTAATCAGGTATGAAATGTAAACATAAGTATTGATTGTTTTTCCAGTAAAAGGTGCATCCAAAAGGTTAGAGGCTTATTGATCCCTCATTAGCAAACTAATTGTTATTACAACAATGACCGTTTATTGGCTATAAATGACAATGTGAGCTAACATGGTAAAACATTGTTGTGTTATGGGAGAAACTGATAGAAACACGAGTGCTCTCGTCACCCTCTTAATCACAAAGACTTGAAATCCTAACACTATCACAAACAAAATTTATTCGAGATGAACATATATGTCATAAAATATCGGATGATTTTAATTGCATCCTGTGTTGTTGAGATATATATTATGTCGATAGGAAAGGAATACATTCATAGAGAATCGATTAGTGAAGATTCTATGACAGCGGGTTCTAGTTGTGAGTGAATTATCGGTGGCTTTTAATATATTGAATTCATATGATTGTTTAAGGAATTATTCATTGAACACTAATACAACGATATGTTGGTGGTTTAGTGTATGTGTTATAAACAGTGTTTATAACATAACTTGTAACCGTAACTAGTAGGCTCGCGTAAACAAACCCACTACTCTGTCAGATGCGTTATATTAGTCAAATTATATATTTAACTAACCTCTGAAATAGGATTCTAACTGAACCACAAAGATGCCAATGACTGTTTTACACATTGTATGTTTCATTGATACAGTAAAACAAGGCGTTTAGATACTCGAGAAACGAATTTCTGAAACAAAATAACGTGATTTGGTAAAAATATCTTCAATAGCTAACATAAAATGATTCGTTGTTATGGTTATATTAGTTTCTTAACGAATAAAATACTAGCAGTAACAGGATACGTGGTGTCTGTGTTATTTATTTTACAATAATAAACACTTAAATTGACATTATAATATGTAAAATAACAAAAAAGTCACACAAACAACATATAATTTTACTGCTATTACCATAGCTTAAGCCTCCTTCACAAATATAAATCAGCTAAGTCACCGTTTAAACATAAATAAGGAATGTTGGGAATAAACCTAATAAATTTATTAAGATATAAAATTGTTTAAGAGATTATAAATACAATGTATGATTTGATGTAATTGCATATAATTGATTCTAAAAGGCTGATAATTTATTTTATTCTTAAAGGTCATAAAGCTATACCTAAGTAGTCCTGCTTAGTGGTCACGTCGACGGAATCAATTGCAGCGGTTCTGTCATGGTTGTAATCATCGTCCAGGTATATATAAACTTTATCAGATGTACTGCTTGTACAGCAATTGCTTATTCCTTACTTTGCTGGATTCGTTCCATAAACAGATAGGAAGTTATAGTTCCATAAACTAATCTGTTACAGTAAAATAATTAAAGGTGGGATATAACATTTAATAAATATCCATGGTTCGATATAATTAAACAATAAATGCAGTATCATTTTAATGTACTTAATAAAATTCATCGGTTTTCCTTGCTCAAAATAAATTACTATCAAACTAAAATAAGTTTATTAGGGAAAGATAAAAGAACCATAAAAGTCAATAATAGAACTCGTCAAAAAATGTATTTTGCTTTGCCTAATCCAGTCGTTATTTCAACAGAAATATTATCAAAGATATAAAACGAATAATATAATGTATTCCTGACGGGCCACGGGTACTTCAGGGAATACCTTTTCCGCATGGGGAAGGTGAGGTCACCTCAGTGTAGGTACTGCCCGGAGGAGGTGGATGATGCTCATCATACTTTCTTCCGGTGCAGTCGTTTCGCTGAAGACAGGAGGAGGCTCGTCTCTGCTGTCGGCGATCTGTCCCCGGACGTCGTGGTGAGGGCGATGCTTCGAGATGAAGACTCCTGGAGAGCGGTTGCGCTCTTCGTGCAATCCGTTCTTCGGGGAAAGCGAGACGAGGGATGCTTAGGTGACCTCTAAGTTTCCCGAAACGGTGACGTGACCCGTCTGGGCGCAAGACACGCGGGCCAGTGCCGAAGTTGTCCGATAAGGGTTCCGGCCTGGTTTTTCCCCCGCGGCTCCGTAGGAGGTTTAGTGGGTATACCTCGTAAGAGGGAGTCCCACACTGTTCCTTTGGGTTCGCGCATTAAGCGTTCCTCCTACGTAAAAAAAAAAAAAAAATAATAATGTATACTAACAATAAAATATACACTACATCGAAGCAATATAATAGAAAACAAAAATTAGAATTGGGAACTTGGCTATTTCAACAAACTCTCAACTAATGGTAGTTTTTCCAAAGTTAAAAGTTGTGTAGTTCAAGTAATATTGAAGGCAACCGAGCGAAGAGCTTTCCAAAATGACAAACAATCTTGGGCACCGCAGAGGCTTACGCTGAGTCTTATCATCAACGTTTAATTAAAGTAACTTTTAACAAGCCAAGTTGCATCAGAGAGTCGGTCAGTCCTCAAGGCTTTGAGTCCGAGCATCCTTAGTCTTTGGATTTATTCGCTTTATAAAAAAATTATAATTACAATTTCATTTATCTCGTCCAATCGATAACTTTATCATTTTAGAAACTGTGTTTGCCGACCTTTTAACTAGTTTGAACCTAAATTAACTGTTAATGAAAGAATGTACTTATTAGTCAGTGGTAATAGTCCACGTGTGGTTGTGAAGATTATAAATCTATGTGGCATTCAATTAATATTTCCTTAAAAGAAGAATATCGAGTAAAAAAGTTAAAATTATAAAAAAACTTATTTGATCAAAACAAGCAGGACTATACATAGATGAAGATTTATAAACAACCAATTTATGAAGTACGCTCTAGACCCGTATTACAAGTTTAATAGGTCGTGAGCTCGCCACAGCTTAGTGTCTGAAGTAATTAGTCATTACAATCGTTCAATTACCCTTTGTCTCCTAAACTCTAACATACTCAGTGCTGGTTTAGGTAGGAGGCTGAATAGACTACTCTCATAGTTTTTACAGTATCAGTTCCTTGCTATGTACATATTTTTAAGCGTAACGTACTTGAGAAATGTGCTTCAGCTAAATTGTCAATTTACTTTGTTAACCCTAGTAGAATAGTGCTATTTCCATTGTTATTATTAATATAAGACTAGTATAAATTTATTCATCATCTTAAAAAACTTAGCTATGTTTCTTTTCAAGAAATATTAAAAATAAAGTTTGATCAGAATAAGTTTTGTCCTCATTTTATAAGATTAAGCTGACTTTGTAATTAGTTATTAGGTTATATACTCTGATAAATTGATACCATTCTGCATTTGTATGATTTTATGCATGTACGCAAGAATGTCTAATTTAAAAAATAAAGTTTATATTCATTAAATTGCTATTCAATAAGGGAATAGGCCTAATGACATTGAGTATTGAAAAAGCCGTGCTTGACACTAATATTACTCTTCGCGTATCACAACCATGCGAAATAGTTTTTGCAAGTGTTTAATTTGTTCAGTATGAATTCATTCGAAAAAAACAACTATTTTTTTATTTTGGGTATTAATAGTTTATCAATAAAAAAAACGTAAGGATGAAGACTTTATTAACTGTTGTGGTTTCACATCATCAATGAACAGAATATTTAGATGAAAATGAGGAATGGATAACCGGAACAGATGTTTAAAATACGTCTCTAAATCGGTAATAAAATTTTCAGTTATTCAGTTTACCTGTTCTCTGTTCAGTTAGTACTTGATAACATAACTATTATTTTGTATAAGTTTTACTAGCAAATGAATAACATGATGCATAAAACCCACAAGTTATACCTTATGACAGGGTTCACTAGACATAAATTGTACACCCTAACAAAAATATAAATGGAGCATGAGACTTTACGTCTTCTTATTGGAAAAAATAGTACTAAAAACCTTTATTCTTCAATACAGTATAGTCTCCCAATTAAATGTTTTTGATATAACTGATGTAATACTTTGCTATTATATCATGCTTGAATGTCTCAAAACAAATAGTTTAACCACAAAAATCTAAAGTAAAGTTCCTCGAAGAATAAGTGACTCAGTAAACTACCTAAACTAATCAACGACGAGACATTGTGACAGTGGCTTAGCTATCTTAGAAATAATTATGAGATTTTCACTTTAGACAACTTTTCCAAACGAAGGAAGCCTGAATCAAAATGATAAATATCTACAATCCATCTCATAATCCTCGCTTTATCCTTTTACGGGAGTTTTGACGGAAATTGTTCGAAGTTATCTGACCCACATAATAACTCAAAATTTAAATATAAAACCAACACAAATGTTTACATTCGTCAAGGTGATTCATAAAAATAACACAAATTTAAAGCATAGTTGGCTACCATCTTCTATAAAAACAAAACATATATCCTGAAAGTTACACACTTGTTGTATTTTCCAACAGGCTATGGTAAATATTTGTCTATAGCTTTCCTGCTTGGATCGAGAAACAACTCAAGAAAAGACTAGCAGGAAGGAAGCACAACAATGCCGTTAGATATTTAGAAACTATACGGTTGTCAGAAGAAGGAACAAATATCCTTTAAATAGAAAATAAACTACTGTAAGGAGACGAATTGAAAATCTGCTACAAAACAAAGAGTTAAGGAGAAGTTATCTACTCCACTGTTCGTACGCTGTTTATTGACGAAGTTAACAAAGAAACCATCAATGAATCTTAATATTGTTTGACAATCAGCAGTGGTAAAATCTTCTAATATAAAAAACAAATAAAACCACTTTATACAATTGTATAGAAGGAATGGTTGTGGTAGTAGTACATTTTCTCCAACATCCTTTTTCACTATCTGGACACCAAGGCATCTCTGAAGAGTACAACGCCATTATTTATTTTTTGGAATATTTCCGTTTTTATTCAATAATAATAATTTTTTTTAAACTGTGTGATTCTGAGATTATATGTATTTTTATTATTTTTTGTTTAATTTCACATTGAATCTCGTTTATATTTATGATGACTGAGTCATTAACCAATTATTAGTCGAATGTAAACTTGGTGTGATACTTTGACTGTCCATTAGCTTAAAATTTATGAAATTAAACAAATGAGATTGCCTGATAAGCGTGTGATTTTATAAGCTCTCATATTAGGTTTGCAATGAAAAATATAAAACAGCATTAATTTACCATCGTATTTACTCAGTTAGGTATGCAATTTGTTATAGCCTTTATTACATTATTTAATGAAAAAGCCGTGCTTGATTCCAATATACATTTTCGATTATCATAACTGCACAAATTATTTCATGAATGTGGAGTTATGAATTAATTCCAGGAAAACCAATTTATTTTCTAATTTGTATGCCAATAATTTGTATAACAGTATGTGGGAATGTGGCTTTACTCATTACTGTGGGTACATATAAAAATTTGTAAATGAACAGGAAGGGTTTGACATTTACAGATATAATAGAATCAATAAACCGTTTGATATTTGAAATCTTTATCAAATTAGGCAATTACAACATTTCACTTTTCACATCTCCCTACTTAATATTTCTGTAAAATTTAGTTTTAGTTTTACTAATAAATTAATTAGATGGTCATATGTAACAGAATCCAAGCTTCTAAAACAAATGGTATCGTTTTTGCACTGATAGCATTAATTTTTATTTTTTAAGTGTATCTATATTCATTTCTATCTGTTAAAATAAAGGAGGTACAATTAATAAGCCAATAAATACATTTTTAAACTTCATTCCGGATAACAAATGTCAATAACACTTGACCTTTTGACCATTTACAGTAAAATACGTTCAACAATTTAAAAGAGACTGATGGGCTAATAAACATGAATTTATTGCATAATTAAAATTGCTTAATTGAAGGGGATGAAACACTTAATTACTGCAGTGGGTTATTATTAGGTCGAAAGTAAATGACTGCACCAATCTGATGGGGGGGAACAGTCCACGCTTTAAATCAACTCCCGACCAACACATAAAGGGAAATATTTATAACTGACTTTGAAACACTATTGATCCCTTGTTGGCTTTGAAAATCTTGGATTTGAAGCACATAAAATGTTTTCTTATCAACAAGCATATTTATGTTTTCTTCAGAACAAATACTGTCTTTCCACGGCATATTTGTTATACTAATTAACAAAACTGGTTCGAGTGCTTGTTATACTTAAACAAATTACAAGGAATGAAAAATGTATAATCTATTAAAGTTTATAGACATACCATGATGCATTTGCTTCCAGAACAATGCAATGGAACAATAGAACAATGTTTTTTTGTGGTTGACTGTAGATTATATATTGAATATAAATAATTAGTTTTATTACTGCAACAATATGAAAATCATTTGATAGTGATTTCCATAAGATAAATAGTCGTGTTCGATTTGGGGCGTCGTTGAAGTAATTTTTCTTGGTTTACTCATGAAGACATAGACTAAATTATAAGATTATTTGTATATTGTATTTAACTATAAATATTCTTAGGATAAAATTGCGTATATATTTTGTTATAATTATATTGTATAGATTATTCAATCTTAAAACTAAGCCTAATCAATGTACACTATACCTATATTTTTTTTAAACTTCCAGTTTTTATATAACTTTTAGTTTAAATATATGTTTTGTCATTTTGTCCAAATATTTGTATTCTTATATTGAGGCTAAACAGTTGATAAGACTTGAAAATCCTAACTTTGTCTCATAAAATGAAGCGTTTCTGTTGTTTTTGTACAAATGAATTTCCAATAACTAAGGATCCTTGAGACAATGTTATCCAACTAATCACATATTTCGGTTACAAGCTATTGTTTGCAGGTTTGGTGGTGTTCATATTTTGATATTTCAATCAACACGATGTGCCACTTTGTGGTTTTTTATAAAAAGGCAGTTTTCTTTACACTCTAGCACAAAGGAGGAGTATTTATTTACTTTCTATAACAGGTTTGTAACCACCTACTTTTGGAGTATTCCTACTTTTAGGGGAATTGAAGCCAAATGCCATCGTAAAAATAGTACAAACCTAATATAGACATTGAGACTAATAATATTTTGCTTGAAAATTCATAAATTCTAAACAGTATAACTGCTACAATACGTACCGTATTTATCTTTAAATAAGCAGTTTAATTTAAATAGATACAAATTGTCCGGTTTTGTCTTATGACCTCATTAAATATAATTTTCAAATAATTTACTTCAAAGAAAACCATATATTTTCCTTACAATATAATACCATATCTCAGGCAACCTACGTACTTACAAAATTTACAATAAAATTCTAAATTCTTACTTTCAAAACCTTGTTAAGACAGTTTTTTACCGAAGATATACAACAGATAAGTACCGAAACAATTGTAAATAAATACATATTTTTAGAACTACGTTGCTAATTTTGGAGTTGAAATATTAAGTTTAACATATATTTTTCTGTCTCTACATTGATATAAAGACTTTTAAGTGGAGAATACCCATAACCTATTGTGAAAGATTGTCATGCACATGTTATGTAGAATTAAAACAATTGTTTAAAACCAATAAAGTAAAATTTGTCTTCACTCAATTTCGAGAATTATTAACTACAACTAAAACCAACAAGTCTCCTCATCAACTTATAATAAATCCAACTTTCCTGCTGAGGGATCATAACTTTAAATCATCCATTTGTCTCAGCTTGAAACGTCTGAGTCGGCTAAAGTTTTGTTAACTTTTAAGTAATACTATTCAAATTTACGTCTTTGATTAGTTTATTCACAATATTCACAAGAACCTTGACTTCGTTTACAACCTTAACACCTTAGGGGAAAGTACTATAACCAGTTAAATAATAATAATAATAATAATAGAGTATAGTAGTCACAACCATGAACGTTTTAAAAAGTTATGATTTATAATTTAACATTACAAAAATGATTAATAAAATTAAATGTTAGTATATAGTTTATACTTGTTCATATTATATTAAACACAGCTCACAAAAAATTACTAATTTGAAAGGAATATGCAGTTTGCAAATTTAATCAAACCCTACCTTTATGGAGTCTGTAGAATTATTTACATCACATAAGATAATTTAATTTTTAATTCTGAATAAAATTACCAAAATTATTCTGGTCTTAAATTTGTATAAGAATAAATACCACGTATATTTTTATTGGAGATTCAAGTGAATAATAACACCATTAAAATGTATCAGTATAAAATCTGACATAGTTATTTTGAAATTGGATCAAGTTGAATCAATAATTAAGTATGAAAGTTGTAATATTACTGTTTATAATAGTAAAAAAGTGCAGCAAAAAATATTGATAATATTTGGTAAAGTGAGGAGCAAATTTTTTAGAAATAATTACTAAATTGCATTATATAGTAGTGGTGAAATGGCAAAGAGAAGCCACTTCCGGCGCTTTTTTCCCATGTTATTCTTATGGGGAGCCGTTTTTGCGCCGACGCCAGCTCCCGCCTTACACAAGTTTCCTTGTTGGCCTATATTAATACCCAACCCCCGCCTATATTAAATATATTGTCCCCATCCCTCATCTATATTTTTTAAAATTAATTTTCAAATTCTAAAAAACTATCTTTGGTGTTTATGGTCCGATTTGTTTAAAATTTGGATATGTGATTGTCCTAGTGTTTTAATAAATTCTCCCAAATTCACGGTCAAAAATACTGCCGCCAACTTCCTGATTTAAAATTTGGATGATTGTCCTAGTGTTTTAATAAATTCTACATATCCCAAATTCACGGTCGAATTAAAACTGCTAATTTTGACCCTATTTTAAAATTCATTTTAATACATCCTTTGCAGAAATCCACGAGTTCTGGCTACTTGGGAACCCGAGCCATTTGACATATAATAAATCACCCTTCCTCCTAATTACCTTCTCTACCAAATACATGTCTTTATATTTAGTCTTTAACAATTCTTCTGTATAAAATCCTCCTTTGATTATATTGCCATTTTCATCTTTCAAAATATAAGTCACAGGCTTTGTTTTCTTAACTTCTGCTATTGTAAAAAGCTCTCCCGTCCAGTTGGGGGTATATCCTTTACTAAATACATGTTTATATTTAGATATCCTTACACTATCCCCCACCTTATATCTTGGCTTTTTAACTTGTACTTTAGATGCTAACCTTTCATGTACATCTTTAGAGTTCTTAGCACTTACTTGGTTAGGTTTCATCCCTATGGATCTATGTACTTTATTATTATATATCCTTATTAACTTTGGAAGTAAATCCAACCACTTGTAACTCCCCTGTGCACTAAACTCTCTATACAACCAATTCTTTAAAGTTCTCTGGAACCTTTCCACAATAGCCGCCTTAGTTGTAGAGTAAGTGTGGTAATGATTAATATTTAGAATTTTCATTAGTTTGGTAAAATGTTCATTAAAAAATTCTTTTCCGTTATCAGATTGAATATTTTTAACTCCCTTTGGGAGAATAGTTTTTATAGCTTCTGTGACTACTAATCCAGTTTTATTCTTTAGTGGAGCAGCATAAGCTTTTTTAGAAAATGTGTCTATTAAAGTTAAAATATATTTATTCCCAGAATTCTCTCTAGCATAATTCCGCATATCTATTAAATCTATTTGAACAGTTTCGTTTATACCCAACACCTTAAAAGACCTTCTAACAAAGTTCTTTCTCGCGGGCTTATGCAATTCGTAAGCAATTTTTTCCATTTTTTATTCTTTATTTTTAATGTTAACGTATCTGCCAGTCTCTGTCGTTTCAAAAACACCTCCATTGCTACCAATTAACATACCATCACTCATTCTTTGATATACATAGTTTTTTGGCAAATATGCCCCTCCATCTAAAGTCTTAAATCCGCTTAAAGATGTAGGGTCTGCAACCAACAATTTAGGATTGTACATCATCAAATCGATTTCATTATTGTCTTGCATAAATTTATTAGTTTTATTGTTAAACCTTAAAGCATGTGATTTTAAACGAATATCAAATTTAATATTGTCTTGTCTAAAAGTTTTAATATTATCGTCATACCTCAAAACCTGTGACATTAAACAAATATCACTCCTATCTTTGCCTTCAGGTACATTCTTTATTAATTTGTCCTCTGCATCCCACATATCGCTATCTAATGTTAATACATTATAATATTTATCCCCCTGTTTTATTATGCTTTTCTCACCTTTTGTTAATATTTGCTTAACAACAGCCACATCATTTGGCAATGTTCCAGGTAAAATGTTTGTTAATTGCTTATTTTTACCATCAAATTTAAGACCGTCTAAAGTCACAGTCTGATGTTTTGTAACACAATCGTTCTCATCAACAGCGGGTTTAACACGAACTAGCCTTTTATTATTAAAATCCCAAAAGTTTAGATCCATTTTTGGTACTTGAGAGACGTTTACAACATCATCGCTTTCTTTACCAGCCAACAAATTACTTCTTTTTCGCTTTTTGGCATTCCAAATACCATTCTCCGATTCCAAAAATTCATAATTATTTTTGTCTTGTACAAAGACACCATCTTTTCTTATTAAAGTTTGCTCTAATGTGGGTACATCGGTTGAGCTTTCACCTCGTTTAACATTAGTAATTTTGCGTTTATTAGCGTTCCAATTATTACTCTTGGATTCTAAAAACTTATATTTAGTATTACCTTGTACAAAAGCATCACCTTTTATGGTTAACGTCTGCCCCAAAGTCGATACATCATCAGTAAACTCCCCACCTTTAACACTACTAATTTTATAATTTAAAGCATTCCAACCATCATCTTTTAGATTTAAAGTAGTTTCTTTAAAACTTCTAGCTTCTGGTTTACTATACGGGTTATATACGCGATAAAATTTATCTATCATCTTTTTATTTAATAAACAATTCCACTTTCCCTCAATTCTTCTATGATAGAATCTATCTCATTATCCACTCCAGAATTTCCCGCCAATCGGCTTAACCAAAGCAGTCTTAACCTATCTACAAGCTCATTAGGATCGTCCCAATAAACATAGTCTATTTTATTACCAGTTACCTGCCTTAAACCTTCACCAACAGTCTTAAACAGGGGTTTAATTATATTAAGATATTTAGTGTGTTTATTACTTGACATCGCCGCACCTGGTTTATAACCCTTTAAATGTGCATTTGTAGCTTCCAAAATCTCTTTATAATTTTGCAAATCAGCCTGACTATAGTTTACGGGTTCTTTTAAAGTTAACAATTCCCACAATCCCTTTGTCCCTTTATAAATTTGTTCTCCAACTGTAACATCATCATTGGCAATTTGAACTTCCTGATTCCCAATAAAAAATTTATGACCTTCTCGCCTAATACCATATGTGGTGTCTGTCATACTACTTCTACTAAGGTAATTTCCTAAATAGTCTGATGCTAAAAGACCAAAATCTAATTTGTGTGGTGTTATCTTGGTTATTCTTGGTATTCTAGACGGGGTCTTTTCTAAAATCATTGGGAGAACTGGCCTCTCTGTTTTTGTGGCTAAATTTTTTAATTCTTGCAAAGGCTCTATTAACGGTTGGAATGTTTGGAACCTCTCTTCAGCCTCTAGAAATTTACCACGTTTTAACGCCCTATATTTTTCTCTTATTTGTTTTGCAGACTCTACCAATTCTTGTTGAATATTTGTTTTCATTTTATTTACATTTTATTTATCTCATTTGTCAAAGGATTATACTCAAACACTTTATCGTGTATTATTAGGCAATATGCAGATGTGTTTGAAGGGACATTTTCTGCAGTTTCAATTTCTAATTTAATATCTACAACCCCCTCTTTCACCGATTCATTCTGCCTAGAACAATCTATTACAATTAGAGGATATTTCTTTATAAAGTCAGCTCTGTTAAACATAGGATCGGGGACGGTGTTGTAGTAACTCTCCCTAAACCTCACAAACATCTCATAAGCTTTAGAGGCATCTCCATTTTCAAAGTCGAGATTTAAATCACTATAAGGATAATATTCAGAGTTTAAAAACACTTTGATATTTTTCAATTTACAGTGATCAAATTCATCAGTTCTTTTTCGTGCACTGTTGTCCCTACCTGTTTGGAAACCTAATATAATATACCTGGGCTTCTCCAAACTCGAAGACGTCTTAACTGACCATGTATGTCTCTTGGTTTCGGGGTATGATGGGAGTTCGTGTAGCTCCAAACTTCTAAATGCAATTTGCAAATTTTTATTTTGCAATAACATCTTTTGTAATTGAAGCTTCTCCCCATCAGATGGCACCACATGCGGCATCACCCACTGAATCGATTTAAGTGTAATTTTAGGAATAGGATCGACACCAGTTGGAGCATTAGATGTTGTTAATATACAATTTAAGTCGTTTTTGGATCTTTTCAACACCAATTCTTGTTTAACATTTACTAAAACCTTATTAAAATCCTCAAACACACCCATTAACAGCTCTAACGGGACACAAGTACTAAACTTGCCGCTTTTATGGAACTCCTTTAAATTTTCATCAGAATCAAATGCTACATTTGACAATTTAGTTGTTTTATTGTAAGAGCACAATATTTTCATAAGACTGGAAATTCCCGGATTTCTTACAATATCTATTTCTTTACCAGCAACTTCGTATCTAATTTCGTCAAATAAGAATGCAAATGCATTATTTATAAAATGTCCTATATCATGATTCTCTATTTCTCCTTTAATATACAGATAACTCCTACATGGGAGTGTTAGTAAATCTTGATTATTTATGCATATTCGAATTTCATCGGAATTATTTATTGCTAAAGTGTTGTGTGGAACATAGGAGTGATTTGTAATTTTAACCACGCTATCGTCGTATTGGAATTTTCCTGTAACGTCTAGAAAATCTTACATTTTTATTAATAGAAAATTTTAACTTCAACCCAATTGATCGCAGAAACCTGGCATTTTGCACACTCAGTCCGTTCTTGTAAATTCTCATATCTTTTTTATATGACAAGTAATTGTAGTTTCTTCTTTATTAAAGTCAATTGGCTTGTCGTGTTGATCTGCAAATGTAATGCTAACAACATCTAAACTTCTCTTATTTACAGGAAAGTATATAATATTTCTGGGAACCTCAATAATTTTGTAGCCGGGGGGAGCTTCTGGGTAAAAACTGTGTATGGTGTGTGATTTGTCACCATTTAAATAAGACCCATTCGCAATATTACATTTTACTCTAATCACATTTACATTATTTATGTTGATTTTATTTACAGATTTAAACGCAATATCTGGAGTAGAAAATCCTTTAAATCCCAATAATTCAGACCCTAAACACGGTTTTGTAAAATCAAACACATGGCTAGAATGTAATGTGGCTTTCATAGTTTTATTATCGGCTATAAGTACAAAATCTGGGAGTTGCTTTTGAATTTCCTTCGCAAGCTCAAACACTTCGTATGTACCTTCAGCAATTTCAATTACATTTGGAGCTTTGTGATCGTAATAATACACATCCTCACCCTCGTCTATAGTTAATTTTGTGTCTTTAAGTTTATTTAATTTTGGAACTAGGCCTTTGTAAAATATAAGTTTGACTTTTGTATTAATTAATGCTACTTTATTTTGTATAATAACTTCAACTTTACCATCTAATGCCCGGTTTAATTCGTCAATTGTGACCTCCCCTTTTGGGGTTGTAATTTTGTGCATTTTGTAATATGTCAAAGTATTTAGAGGTTTTTTAACATTAAATATAGAATTATAACTTTGAAAATCTACCAGTCCAATTACATAATCACCATTTAATTCTATAGGAGGAAAGAACACCGACTTCAACTCTGGCTCTGTGCCCGTAAATGTTATAGTAAATGAATCCATTTTTATAAACTAAAGTTTTTCAGAAATGATAAACATAAAATTCCACAAATGGAACTGTTTAAATCTTGTATTTGATCAGTTGTATAGTAAATTTTAGATGGTACAAAATATTCAATTACCTCTTTTGGAGGCTGTATTCCGAAAGGGTCAAAATATATTACAATATCTTTATTTTTACGATATTCTGTCCAATGTGTGCCCCTGTCACTGTCTAAATTAATAATTCCACATTCTTTTACTTTTGGCCTTAGATGTTTTAGCTCGTTTTTTAGGTACACTCCTCGAAAGTGAGGCACGTCTCTTGCTGCCTCTAACAGCTGAAAGTTGTCCATCTTTTTTATTAAATTTTAATCCCATTCCCATTTTTGCTTTGGCCTTCATCAAATTTGTCACTGCATAAGCTGCTGCTTTTTCGGCCAGACTGGCGTCCTTTGCCGAAACCCTGGTCCGCTAATCTCATATCTGCCTTGTTCCGGGCGGCTGTATCAGGATTATTCATGTAGAATATGTCGTGCTCTTTACAATAAGAGTCTAGCTTATTTTTTGGAGGTACATTTCTGGCTAAATTTTCACGCACGTTAGTTCCAGGTCCACACCATTTATAATTTCCAGGTATGTGGAGAGGGAAAGGAAGGTTGTTTATAAGGGTATTTAACAAGCCACGGCCTCTATATGGCTTTAAGAATAATCCCTTACCTTGGACCTTTTTACACTTTCTTTTTGCCATTTTTATTATATAAAAAATGTAATTTATTCAACAAAAGAACAAATTTAAAATAGCACATAAAGAAAATACACCATTTTTATTATATAAAAAATGTCATTTATTCAACAAAAGAACAAATTTAAAATAGCACATAAAGAAAATACACCAAAGAAGTTGGGTCTATTTCCTAATAATATTCGCTGTCTTATAATAGGGCCCAGTGGTTCGGGGAAGACTGTTGTAATTTATAACTTAATTGTAAAAAAAAACAAGGATTAAAGTTTACAAATTTATATATAATATCCAAATCTTTAGAACAAGAAAAATATAAAAAAATAATTGAAATATTCCGTCTGTGTGATGAAGTTAAATTACACACATATTCAAACTGTGAAATCACACCAAATGATGTAGAATCACACTCAATAGTTGTATTTGACGACATAAATAGTCCAAATATCACACAATTTTTCTCAATGGGCAGACACAAAAATATTAACAGTTTTTACTTGTGTCAATCTTACAGTAAAGTAAACAAACATTTACGTGACAATGTTAATTTCCTAATATTATTTAAACAAGACGATTTAAATTTAAAACATGTGTATAACAATCATGTGGGAAATGATTTTTCATTTAACCAATTTAGAAATCTCTGCCATCAATGCTGGGATAGGTCTAAATATGGCTTTTTTGTAATAGACAAGGAAAGGCCAAAGAATAATGGGAAATATAGATTTATGTTTGACCAATTTTATAATGACCAAGGGCAAGAGTGTTGATGCCATCCAGAATAAACCTCTTGTCGTCATCAAAAGAGAGTACCTTTTTGTTCATCGTTAATGTTTGAAGATGGTGGTTTGTGGATTTAATTCTTGTAACATTCTCATAGTAATCTTCCCCGGTTGCAAGACAGTGTAAGTAATGTTGGTGTCTTAAGAGATGTTTAACTGTAGCATTGTCAGCTCCCTTTGCCTTTTTAACCTCTAGCTCATTTTGATTTTCTTTTTCGTATAACCATTGTAAAGGAATGAAAGAGTATAATTTTGGCCTTAAACCACAATATTCATACATAATTTGACCATTTAATTCGTCTTTAAACTTGCCCGTAACTTTTTTATTTTTATCAGAGTATAAGAAATGGTCTTTACTATATGCAGAGGTGTCGAAACAGTCCAAGTCACTTTGTATTTCCTTGTAAAAGTCCTCTGTTACTATAGAATAAAGAAGGCTGTCTATGTCTGTCATTAAGAACTTTTTATTCTTAAATTTTGACATATAATTACAGTGGAAATCATACATTATTACTTTACTGATATCCAAAATGGTCATTCCTAAATATATTGGTTTATCAAACTTTACAATTAATTTATTTAAATGCACAGCATGCAAATTGTTATCGAACATTTTGCTACAGTCAAACCTTGGCTTTGTAACGTATTTTGTTAACTTAGACTCGTCTACAAGATGTATATCACGAAACTTGCGTTGGTTCATAATTGTTCGACCAAAGAGACTGTTATTTAACAGTTTGTAAAAGTCTTTTTCAAAATCGTGTTTAGCCTTTTGTCGCTTTTCAATATTAAAATTAATATAGGGCGCAAGCCATTTTGATTGTCTGAATTTTAAAATTCTGTGGTATTTTGTAACTACCAAACCCAGTTCTTCGTATTTTTTTAGTGCTTTATAATGTAAAATATATTTAGTTTTATCATTTAAATTTGGTATTAATTTTCCATTCATTTTTTCTGGTGCGAGCGGGTAGTCATTATGCAAATCGTGTAAACTTTTATCGTATTTTAAATCAACTTCCAAAATAAATCCAAAGTTTTCATTTTGATTGTATTTATAATCTTTCTCATTTGTCCATCTAAAGCCATCAACGGGCAACGACTCGCACATTGCTGTAGAGTATAGCGAGTTGCAGTCTAAGTATACAAGATAGGTGCTTTCTTGATTTGGGTCATAATGTTCGCCCATGTACTTATTATTGGCTTTAGCATAGCGCGTGGAAATCATACTTACACCGCCTCTAATGGCATGTTCTATAAACAAATGCATGTCAACGTCATGAAATAACTGTAATTTTATGCCGGTCATTCTAAGACATGCCTCCCATGTTAGTCCAGGCAGTGAGTACATGTGGACAGGGTCGAGTTTATAATCCTTTAAACACAAGTCCCTAAATGTCTCAAACACATCAGCCAATAACAACACATCTGTTTTAAGGTATAAATCGTGATATTCTTTTAAATTCTTTATATTAAAATGATTCCATACGTTTTTAGCATGTTCATATTGTGCAGGAGATATACATTCTTTAGTTAGACTGCTGTAATATGCCTCTATGGGTGGGAGGGGCTCTAAAAATTTTTCTGGTCCTGTCATGTATTCGTACGGAAATTCGCCCTTACGTTGTAGTAGTGGATTGTCTATAAATCTAAATGTATTTAAATTGGAAGCTAATTTGCTTAAGGGAAGAGACAAAAAGTTGTAGGAATCCAAAAATACCAAATCATCAACAGAGAACGAAATATACTTTTCCATATCTTTGGCTATGCAATTCAATTTGTGATTAAATTTTCCCAAGTGTTGCATTATTAAATGACCATCATAGTTTTTAAGATTGTGGAAGAATACTGGAATTTTCTTGGTTACTTTATAGTTTAAATTGCAAGAGTTATGGGAGGGTCCTCTGAACTCGCCTGTTAGGTGGCAGTGGTCGCGCACTTTATCACACAGTAACAGCTGTTGGCATATGTGGCAGTGTGTAGAGTTTTGGAATAACATCTCTTGCTCTGGAGTCATTACAAGGGGAACATATACTCCCATCTGACTTTTAATAAAGTCATAAGTTTTAAATAACTTTTCGAAAAACACATCCATTACATTTTCACCACTGTACAACTCTTCGTAAATAATTTTAGAATCTCTCACCACAACATAAGCAAATCCAGAAGGAGTGTGTTTGCCACAGTTTATAAAACATTCGAAATCTGCATAAATCACAAAGGGAGCTTTAAGTTGATATTTGTAATTCGTAAATTGTAGTGTATCTTTTTTAGACATTTGTACTCTTTGGGCATCAAAGGTTTTACAATATGTTGTGTGACGTTCCAATATATCTTTGGTGCAAAAATGTTGCAAACAGAACTTGCAAAAATATTTCTTATGGTCGTGTTTTGTAGACCGTAGCATTAACTTATCAAAATCACGAATTAAACAGTAATGTGATTTCCGACCCTGTTGTAGAAGCAGCAGGTTGACGTGCGTATTACTATTTAGTTTAGTTATTCTCAATGGATATATTAATTGTCCTTCAATTCCATATACATTAACACTTATGTTATTTTGTTTTTCAAATTTATCAATGTCGGATATTTTTACGGGATATTTTATATTTGACATATTCAACTGGCCTATGTAGGGTTCGTAGTAAAATACTCGATTTGCATGTTCATTTATACAATTCCTTGGATTCAAGCTTGCTAAAATACTCCACACGAAACATTTATTATCACTATTTTTAATATTTAAAACAGCGTGTTTTGATTTTATATTTTCTGGTGTGGGGATGTATGACTTGGGAGTTAGGGGTTTATACTTGTAAACATGCAGCTGCCAGTATTTAGTATGGTCATATATCCATCCACTGCCTTGGGCTTGATACTTGTGCATGGAGGTATCGATCTTAAAAAGTGCTTCTTTAATTTGAGTTTTTAAATCTTTGTTCTCAATCGTTAACATCGTCAAACTTCGAAAATTAGCAATACATTCTTTGTCAATGATTAAATCACCATTATTGTCCACCGAGTGTTTGATGAACTTTACCCTCCTAATAAGAATCCATTTGATAGGTAGGGGACAAGATTGAAGAGTGTCTAATACTTCCACAGATTCACCGTTAAAAATATACAACTTGTAAGGTCGTTTGTCACATCGTAGGTGGTGGCGTTTCTTGTCACGAGTGATGACTCTCTTACACACATTACAACTATTGTGGTTATTAGGCATATGCGCTTTAAAATGATTGTTATTATCAAATATTTGATGGCATTTTTTACAAATTTTAGGAATAACTTTGTGAATGTTACAATAGTGTCTGATTAAATTACCTCTTTTGGAGCAGGGCACGGAGCAGATTGCACACGACAACATGTTCGATGTAAATAAATTTTGAGATGGCATTACTCTGCTTTTTATAAACAAAAAATTACCATTTTTTTATGTTAAATTAGACAAAAATTATGTAAAGATGTGTGAAACCGGCGTTTGGACTGGATACGTATTCACACTGTACAATATCATTTTATAAATAAAACTGCCAACTATCAATCTACATATTCAATTAGAACAGATAATTTAATATTTAAAGTCTAAAATTCAAAACATATTTTACTTGAGAATTTAATGGAAATCTATTTTAAAATTTGGAAATGCAGTCACATTCGAAATATGATTTACAAATGGATATTTAAATATGGAAACCTTAAAATTTGGAAATGGTGAATTGGAGATTTACAAATATTAGGCTATTTCACAATTTTCGGATGGATTAACAGTTGTGATTGTCCCTGAAGACACCACCTTAGCTACAACTACCGTCGCTAACACTCCCAGCTAACCGAAGTCCTAGGTGTGAGACGTGGAGAGGCCGTGGCGCCGAGACGTCCGGTGGAGAGGTGAGCCGTGACGCGTCCAGTGTGGTGACGTCATCTGGTGCCGGTGGTCGCCTCGATGTCGTGTCGCTGGTGACGCGTCCGGTGTGGTGACGTCATCTGGTGCCGGTGGTCGCGTCACTGGTCTTGTAGAACAATGGTGCTGTGTCGGTGGCTCCTTATATACACGTCGAGAGGATTTTCAATTTAGCCAGGAAATTACCTCACATTGGCTGGACTTTCAACCAGGAAATTACCTCTATGGTAAGTGGAAATTCTGGTCAATGTGTCAAGCACACGACCGACTTTAGTGTGTTAGTATGTCAGTGAATGGCGGATTGTTGCGTGTGCAAGCAGCGGATCGTTGCGTGTGCAAGCAGCGGTGCGGATCGATGCGTGTTTTAATTAATCAGTTGGCATTTTTAATTCGACCGTAGTTGGGATTAAAACACTACGACAATCATCCAAGTTTTAAATCAGGAAGTTGGCGGCAGTATTTTTTTTTAATTTGGGGGATTTTGGGATATGTGGAATTTATTAAAACACTAGGACAATCATCCAAGTTTTAAATCGGACATAAAGAGGTTGGCGGCTGTATTTTCCAAAATTTTTTAATTTGACTGTAATAGTAAATTTGGGTAGAATTTATTAAAACACCAATCACATATCCAAATTTTAAATCGGACAGTAAACACCAAAGATAGTTTTTGAAAATTTTAAAAAATATAGAGGAGGGATGGGGAAAATATATTTAATATAGGCAAGGGTTGGGTATTAATATAGGCCAACAAGGAAACTTGTGTAAGGCGGGAGCTGGCGTCGGCGCAAAAACGGCTCCCCATAAGAATAACATGGGAAAAAAGCGCCGGAAGTGGCTTCTCTTTGCCATTTCACCACTACTTTATATAAATAACAAACTAAAATACGGAACAATCTTACCAAGGTTGTTACATCTTTAAAACCTGATAAATACAATAATTTTCCATCATCCAATTGTTATTATTTATAATAGCTTTTCCCAGCTTTGTTTGTTCTCCTGATTTGAGTTTTGTAGTCAAATCAAATAGCACAGCTGATCAAATTCAAAAATTTTAAGATGTGTTTTAAGTTAATTTAATTTAAAGCCTTGGGATGTGGTATGTTTAAAAACTAAAAGTTTTTCTTCAATTCTCTCACCTAGACCTGTCATTAAAGCATAGGTTCACGGGTGTCTTATGTTTTTCTCAAAAGTTCCTGTGACAATTTGGCTTTGATTATTTAATCATTATCATTCTCCATCGTCGTAAGTCATAATCACATAATTATTAGGCTATCAAGTTCAAGCCGTTTATTGTACAGATAGATACAATGCTTTAACAGCTACTATATAATAGCTACCACATAACGCCTACTGAAAGTGTTGCTATTCAATGTGCCCAGCTATCTGTCGGTTTCGCTTGACTCTGCATGTCTGAGGACAAACGCTCTTGTGTAATTCTATCCATTATGAGACACAGTTGAGGAGAGTTATGGCTATATCGGAATGCTCACCAGGGAAGTTAGTTACGTTCCTGTACGTAGTATTAGAGTCAGATTGTCTCGTTATGAATCGAAGTCTGAGGTATTTCAATCTTTGAAGTACCATTATTCGGTTTAAATAGTAGTGTTTATTTTAAGATTAATGCTTCATCAATGCTTATACAGTGTACTATGGAAATATATTTTAATTTGCATATCTAAATTATTACTTCCTCCATAATATATTCCAAGGGATCGGACTTGACTGGGTATTCAGACTGATCGGAAGTCTTAGATAAAAAACCGTAGGCGCAAACAGTCATCAATGTGAAAAAGAGGATGGTTCATTGGGTAGACAAAAGGACTTTCTACCATCGTGAAAACTTCTTTTCGATGTAGCCAATGTTGACCTATAAACAAACGTTTACAGCTCCGAGAGCCACCTAGGGAGATTTTGTGATTCAGTGATCATAAGCAAGAACCTTTTGAAAAACCTTTACTGAAGAAGTCAATAATATTCAACGACTGGAATATTCACTCTGAGTGTGATTTATTTTGCCCAAAACTTCTACTTAAGCCATTTATTCGTAAGAAAACAAATTGTAAGACATGTTATTTGAGTTGGCATAGTTGAGTTTGTAGAGGAACAAAATAATATTATTTATAAATATTGTAAGTAAGAAATTTAATCCCCTTCCTCCACTAATATTTTCATCAACAGACGATACATTTATAGACTACTTTATACCATGTACAAAAGTGGTAAAAAAGTGTTTTTTGTAACTGACTTGTATGTTCAACAATTGGTGAAGTTAAGTTTAATGTACTCATTTTTTGTTCTGTTCTTATTCCAGCACAATGTAAATTAATTTAACTTTTTTCACTTATTTCTAACATATATACTTTTTAGAACGAGTGCATTTGAACAAAAATGAAATAACCGTTTGCAGCATTATCTGATAGACATTATTTCAAACATTGGAACTGTCCAAAAATAATAAAAACAACTCATGGCATTTTAAATTAAAAGTTGCTGAGCTCAGTATTGAATAGATATACCAAGAAAAGGATGAAGAGGAAAAGAAAAACTGGGAACTAAGAATGTTGTATTAGGCCCTAAAAAAGAAAATTAAATAGGAATTAATTTGATGGGAAATGTATTGGTTTGCGAAATACAGCAATTACTAGAGGCATTGACAAACGCATAAGAAGTACGACCGTTATGAAGATGTCAGCTGAGATGGAACGACAAAGTACTTGAGGAATAACATTAGCGAAAATATGGCATGCTCCTGGTTGGCAACAGGTTGGTAGAGAGTTTGTAGGTTTGTACAAACTGAGATGTAACGAGCAAGTGATTTGTAGCAGAACTGAGTACTGCGATTTGAAGAACAAAGGCATTAAGTGTAGAGGAACCTATTTTGCCTATAAAAACTTATTAAATTAGTAAAGGAACTTATTAACTAGGAGTACGCTCTTATATCGCGTATAAGGATTGAGTGATCGCGTAAAATAAAAAATAAAATGTTTCAATTGACAATATACCACATGGGCCCTCCATTATAACTGCAGCTTGACAATGATATACAAATCCAGAACATGACAAACAATGAGGCCTGAAACCTGTCTATCAGTCAGACAAAGTGCATATGAAGTAGTTACTCACCCCTCAGTCTCACTGAGGGCTGTATCATCTAGGCCCTCATAATAATATTAGCTGAAGATTTTGATAAAATGTAATATGTTGGCGGCAATAAAGGTCCCCAATCAGTGAGAGCACGTGGTTTAAAAGTAGTTATTTACACTTTGGTTCCACTGGAGGACCCATCAGGATATTTATTTTATTGTAGCTTAATATTGCTGTAAAAATCTATAAGTATAAATACAGAACTTGATGAACAATACGTTTTAAAATCAGTCAATTGGTTTTGAATGCCTAAATATTTTAAACTCTAATCCAGAGGTTTTAATGTAACACATTAACCTTACTGGGGGGAGGAGGGCGGTGCCCCCCAGGCCTCCCATTGTTACTGTAGCTTGATACGGTTGTTCAAATACATAGGCAACCTATAAATGCAGAACTTAAAAAACAATAAGGCTTAAATCATTCAATTTGTTTTTAAGAAGAATAAATTGCCTCATTTTAAAAAGAAAAGAAAAGTAGTATCTTATGTTAAATATACTCTAGGAAGAAATTAAAACTCTTTGACCCACTTCTTAGAATCCACGATTCATTGTGTCAAGGTCCAAGATTTTGTATACATCTTAATATATAAATATCCCCGTAGCTGCAAACCTGCGTACTCAGCAAATTTCCAATGCATAAATATGCATATATATGTATCTTAATGTCACATAAAGCCACATATCAAGTTTCATCAATATACATTCATAAATAAACGATTTATGAGATTTTAATTATTCTCCATAAGAATAACATGGCGGCTGAGTGTGCAGGTTTGCTGAAGCAAGGAACTCCAAAAATGGGGTTTTACACAAATATCAATATAACTCAAGTAGGTAAAGCCACATACCAAATGTGAATAATTTATGTTCATAATTAAGGGGGATAACATGTTACTTATTCTGCATAAGAATAACATGGGACTGAGTACACAGGTTTGCTGCTACAGGAACTATCGGCCGAAAAATGTTTTTTAGTGCAAATATCAATAGACCACAACGATATGAAGTAATATACCAAGTTTCATCAGCAAAAGTATATAAATAAGCGAGATATACAATTTATCTTATTCTCCGTAAGAATAACATTGGACAACATACTGGGTTTATCACTTTCGATATCTCTGTAACCATTTGACGTAGAGCAATGATCAAAACACTAAATTGTGCGTCTTTCTAAGCTGATTCCAATGGAAAAAACTAAAATTTGACTTTTTCAACAATTATATGTAAAAAGCTCAAAAAACCCACTTTTGGGATACAAACCCCCCCCCCCAAAATACCTCTTCGGATAGGTCGATCCGTCTGGTTTTCTAACTTAAAGTCATAAATGCTGCTTTACACGTTTATACCAAATTTTGTCAAAATCGAATGAATTTTACGACAGTTATCGTGCTCACGGACACACACACATATATATATATATATATATACACATACATATATATATACATATATATATATATATATATATATATATACAGTTTTTGAAAGAATGGTGATTTTGGCATCTGGGGACCTCGAAATGAAAAGTTATCATGGTCATGGGCCTAGGTCTTGCCATGCCGACTACGGTAATAGCTTCTTCCCTATATGGGAAATTCGCTGAAATGGATCCCTATTTCCCTTGGCCACGCCATTACTTGAGAATTCGTGGACCAAATTGAATAATTATTTCTTGTTGAGTTCGTTTATGTCAGGACAAGGTTCTTATAAAAGAAAATTGTTAATCCGACCTAAGAGCTCTGCCCCACAGGCCTTCAAAGTTCCTATTGATTTTATCTAAGTTCAGTTAGTTACACCAAGCAGCTGTAAACATACTTGAAAGGCATATACATATGTTGATTATAGAAATAAAAAGCTACTTGAATGGAAACTCTCATTTTGGAAATAAAAAGAGTACTTGAATGGCAATTCAAACTCTTTTTTAGCGAATTTTCCCTATAGGGAAGAAGCTATTACCGTAGTCGGCATGGTAAGACCTAGGCCCAGGACCATGATAACTTTTCATTTTGAGGTATATATATATATATATATATATATATATATATATATATGTATATATATATAAGTCCGTGAGCACGATAACTCTCGTAAAAATGATCCGAATTTGATGAAATTTGGTATAAACGTGTAAAGCAACATTTATGACTAAGTTCGAAAACCAGCCAGATCGCTCTATCCGAAGGGGTATTTTGGGGGGGTTTTGTACCCCAAAAATGGGTTTTTTGAATTTTTTACATGTAATTTTTGAAAAAAACAAATTTTAGTTTTTATCATTGTATTCAGCTTAAAAAACACACAATTTGGTATTTTCATCATTTCTCTACGTCAATTGGTTACCGAGATACTGAAAGTACTAAACACAGTACGTTGTCTAATGTTATTATTATGGAGGAAAAGTAACATTTTATATCTCGCTTATTTATGAACGTATACTGACGAAACTTGGTATATGGCTTTTCATCTGGTTGTGGTTCATATTTGCTCAAAAAAATTTGTTTTTGCCAAAGGCACCCGTAGCAGCAAACCTGCGTAATCAGCCCCATGTTATTCTTATGGATAATAATTAAATACCATGTCTCCCTTAATTATGAACATAAATTAATCAAATCTGGTATATGACTTCACCTAGTTGAGTTATATTGATATTAGCATAAAAATCCATTTTTTGTTTTCCTTGTAGCAGCAAACCTGCGTACTCAGCCCCAATTTGTTTCTTATGGAGAATAATTAAAATTGTATATATCGCTTATTTGTGAATATATTTTTATGAAACTTGGTAAGTGGCTTTATGTAATATTCAGACATTCATATCTATTGGAAATTCGCTGAGTACGCAGGTTTGCTGCTACGGGGGTATTTTTATATTCAAGTGAGCATAGCGCATGAGCTAATCCGGGAAGCGAGTGAGCGAAGCGAACATGCTTATCTTGAAAATGAACGAGTATTTGAAATAAAACAAATTCAATGACATTAGGACAGGACAACGACTGTTGGGCCAACTAGTTATATATATTAATGATTACAGACGCTGTGTAGCATTTAAGTATCCAAAAACATAATGATCACATTCTTTTTAAGTAACGGTGTATTATAATCCCACTTATGTTTTATATTATTGACTATCTCAAGTTTAATTTATGCAACATTTCTTTGCAGTAAAAAATAATATGGGGACTTCTGCTTGAAACAATATTTATTTGTGTATTAAGGGAGTAAAGTGCAACTTTGTTCCCTAAGGGAAATTGTTGGCGCCCGACGCCGTAGGCCAGGGCGATAAATTTACACACAACTTTTTCCCACACCCCAAAAGCCACAAGTATTGATAAGTATTCACATTCACAATCGCTTTCCATTTTGGTTGCGTAATGCGTAATAACTAAACTCGGAACGTTAATTGCTGCTGGAGCAAAATATCAATCAGCTGATCCGATTCCCTTATAGCTGCAGCATTAATGATTGCAGCGAAATGTCAGCTGATTCTGTTCCGGGAGACAAAGTAGCACTATACTCCTTCAATACAAGGAGTAAAATTTGACTTTACTAAGTAGGTGGGGGGAAACAAAATTTATTATACAAGATAGGAACGACGTTTCCTTCCATTTTTAAAATGTATTGTATTAGTTCACACATAAGCAAAAAGTTAGAGAAAACTTAGTAAACAACTTAGTAAACTTAGAAAACTTAGCAGGACAAGTCCTGCACAGTCCATTAACACATATATAATTCCAATTTCTGGTAAATAGTTCAACAAAATTTGATCAAAATGTTAAACAGGAGCATCTCTTTTACTTGTTAAACATGAAAAGTAATTTTTCACTGAGAAGAACATGTTTTCTGGAAATGAAAGTACCAATCTCTATAGGACAGGAGCTTCAATTTCAGATCAAAACTATTTTAATCGGTCCTTTAGTTTTTGTTAGTGGATTTACAAAAGGAATGTTGTTGATATTTGAACATGTGCTCTTATGAGAGCCAAAAATTAAAATTAATTTATTATTAGAAACAACACATCTAAACTAAACAATTGGTTACTAGGGATTGGGGCGCATGTTTAAAATATTCACATAAACACAGTCCTTATGAATATGTTAATTTTTTTGCTGTAAATTAATATACCAATTATTTTAATGCGTAACATAACAGTTAGAAAACAACTAGTAGCTTATAAATAATCATTTGTTAATTTCGGGCATCTAGGAACGGTTCAAAGGGTCTCGGGTTCAAACTCCGAGGTGTCCACAAATATTTGAGAGGTATGGAAGATTCCTTTTCCCTAAAAAGCGTTTGAAGTGTACCTTGAACAAAAATGCTGCTGACGTTGAAATTAAACAATGAGAGTATGGGTTTAGTAATAACTAATAGTTAATAATATCTAGTAGGTAAATAAATACCTCATAAAACTATGCAGCAAATTAATCATTCAACACTTAAAAGCTCAATATCATTTTACATTATTTATAATTTTTGCTATTCACGACTCAAAGGCAATTACAAAGGGAAGTAACAGCCGTGAGTTTATTAGTTTTCTATGATTCGTATAATTCACTCTATTTCAATTACCCTTACCAATTTATGTAAGAGTGTTTTACACTGTATATTAAAAATATTTAAAGTCCCATTGATGATATTTTATTTTAGTAACTTTTATAAGTCAAAGCTTTAAATTTCGCCAAAGTTATTGTAGCGACAAAAGAGTTGTGTCCCATGAGACCCAAGTTTACTCGAATTCATTTATTTTGTTTCCGGAATATATTGCAACTTTTCTTGATTATTTCACCATGAATTAATTAATTATAACACCATTAATCTATTGTTAGTGGCTCTTCAAGGTTCAGTTTCTAGCAGCTACATGATTCCAGGTAAACTGTTAAAAAAGTCCTACAGTTTTTTATCGGCAGGACTATTTTCAGAATATTCTGAAAATGTTATGAGTTCTCAATTTTTATGTTTTTTTTTTTTTGTTTTTACGTTTTTAGTCTATTGATCAAACCTTAACATAGAATTTCCATATTGAAATACAATAATTTCACGATTTTTTAAATAGACTAACCGGTGTTTTAGAAGAACACACTTATTTTCAACCTTTTTTACATACAGGTTAGTTATTTAAGGTAATTGCACCATAATTGAAGAGATATTAAAACCTCAAAATATGGATGTCAGAAATATTAAATGATGCAATTATAGGGAGCACTATAAACCACTTATCATGGATTTTAAATAATAAACATTAATCAAGTTGCGTGTCTTGCCATTTACATAATTAAATATACATGAAACATATTAAACATTCATGCATAGTTACGTTACTTGCATAAAAAATGCTATTATTATTAATTTATTCCGTTTAATTAAAAAATCATATAGTAAAATCTTTAAATATTTAGCTTCTTGGAATAGGCTAAACGTAAGTTCATATCTTAAAAAAAATTGAAAACACATTTTATTCATAGCCACTAAAGAATTCCTTCTATACTTTAAAAGATT
This sequence comes from Allygus modestus, assembly GCA_963675035.1. Classification (NCBI taxonomy): domain Eukaryota; kingdom Metazoa; phylum Arthropoda; class Insecta; order Hemiptera; family Cicadellidae; genus Allygus; species Allygus modestus. The sequence continues at coordinate 84,240,804 of OY776115.1, forward strand.
TGTTAACACAAAATATATTGGTTTGAATAATATTGGAGTTTTGTTATATTCTAAAGTGTACTGGTAACGGTTCTAAATTTGGGACCTGATATGTTGTTGTATTTGTATTATGGTTTTTTGACACGAATTTATGTTTTGTAGATACTGTATTGTTGTTTGACTTTATTTTAGCTGTAATCTATGACATTGTCAATGATGTATACATTCTTGTGGCAAATGAAGATTATAATTTATTATGTAAGAGAATTTAACAATTGTATTATGAATCTTTTTGAATACTCTTAAAGAGTGGATCTTAAAAGATACTTCAAACTGTACAAACTATACACCAAATAAAATTCATATTGTGAATATCTAAACATTTTCGTTAGCAATGTATTATAAGTAATACAGAACATATCAGTATTACGTTTTCAAAACATAATTGATAATTTCTAAAACATCAATTTGACCATACCAAAAGTGATGGGAGAAAGATCATCAATTTTAAATATAGAGAACATTTTCTAAAGAATACACGGAATGTCATTACCTATCCAGGGTAAACTGTGCTAAATAACCAGATATTTGAAAGAGGGATATTATAGAAGTGACACAGTAATGGACGTAGCATTGTTCAGCGGTTGGAACAAATTATCGAAATGGAACAATGCAATAAATTCATACTATGTGGCTTCATTGCCATTGGACTTTAACCCTGACCATTTACTTTACGCTTCTTGCTGTAATTTGAAATAATTAAAAGTAAAAAAAGGGAAACAATACTTTACCGTTGTAATCTACTTATATTCCTAATTTACTTTATACTTACGACAAACATTAGCTAATAAAAATAGTTGTAGAGAAATGTGTAAGGTGCTAACCTTGTTAGTTTTGATTAATAACTATTAAATGTACAGTAATACTATTATTAAGTAACTAGAAAGCTTCGTCTACCTTCTCCCCCTTCCATTAACACCACTTACCAAGCTACACTATCGCACTTTACCCAAAGCACTTTGATTACACAGTACACGTTGTGATACATTATTTAATTTCAGAATAATTAAACTTCCATCAATAATTAAACTTTCTTGATTTTAACACTTTACTAATAAACGTAGTATGCATTTATATCATATCTTGCAGAGTATAAATGGGTCATTGATGTAATGTAACCCATTGCTTAGTCTAAACGTTTATTTGTTTGTATTTTTTACACAATTGCCAACTACTTCTTGTTTCCTGCTATATTCAAACCAATAGAGTAGACAATACTGCTATTAGTATGCAAAATACTCCAACTTATTCAAGAGCGTGCTCCATATTGATATCACAATAGGAATTCTTATTTATAATGGTTTAAGTCCAACCGTAGAGTATGATAGGACGTCAGCTTTTACCAATGAACAATTTGGTAAGATACCTTTTAAGCTCCTTTCGGTGAATGTTCATCTTGGCATGGCCCCTTTAGTTGCACTGATCTTAACAGGAATTCTCAAATCGGGAAGGGGTGAAGAGTATTGTGTCGAAGGTAGAGCTAACTCCATCACACTGAAGAGGGAAGTTTCAAATTAAAAACCTCCTTGATTGCTCTCATGTTTTGGCATTTTTTTAAATGGTTACTCTACCCGTAGTTAATCCATTTTTAGTTGTATTCTAGTCTATGTCCTCTATTAATTGACCCATTGAGTATAAAAATATATAATTTGAAGAATTCAATTATTTCTTGAACAATTGAGCATATCTCAATTTGTTTGGACTTAAAATTTTAGAAAATATTATTTTTATTTTATTATATGCATTAAGAGTGGACACTGTTGCTTCAAGCATACTAATATTAAAATATAAACTCAAACCTATGTATTTGCCAAAAAATAGGAAGCAATGTTATAGCTGCGTTCCAATTTTTCGGTAAATAAAATCTCTGGCTTGATATTAAGAGTCTTTCATTTTGATGATAAAAATGCTGAGTTTTAACATGATCAAGCAAGATTCCGAAATTCCTTACATTCATTGCTCTTCCAATTGGTTACTAAATACTCTGATCAGTTTGCTACTTTTTATATTCCATTCGTAATTAATAATAATTCACTCAAACATATTTAGGCTTTCCGCTTACCATACTCTAAAGACATTCAGTAAATTAAATTCTAATTATTTTAAAATTCAGCAAGGCAGATGACGGATCAAAACTTGTAAATCACTCAATTGTTTCAGCTGTTCCTTGAAGCAATTTGAATACAAGTTTTGCCTCCGTTGAAGTACTAGATATAAACTTTGCTCCTAATTAGTTTTTCTGTTGAATTTATATGATTTTCAAGGTCAAAAGAGAACAATATTACATTCATTTTTGTGGCAAGGCATAATAGAGAGGGTCAATTTCAAACATCCAATTTGAAAACTATTTTTTTATGAAATAACAAACAAATATACTAATCTACTTTGTATCATGATAAATACTGTGTCAACTCTTTAATGGCATTAATTGTATATGTAATTGTAAGATAAATACTTTATTCATGCCATTTGCCTCCTGGATTGATTGTATGACTTAAAAAATAAGGAGTGGATTGATGACGACAAGGTATGTAACCTTATTTTTTAAGTCAAGATAAATACGTTGCATACAAAAAGTAACATTTAAATTAACTGTCAGAAATTACTCTATGACTAACGGCTAGAATAACTAGTTTCTAATAATAATCTAGGTAAATATGTAGCTATCAAAGGTTAATTTTTGTTCAGAGTAATATGACATAGTTTGTTATTTTATGGCTTGCTATAAAAAAAGTTTTTAAGTTATTATATAATCACCAGCATTTTTATTTTGTAAGTTGTCCGGATCAAAATTTCTCAGTAACTAAAAGTGCCCCAATTACAAGATTTTAAACAAAAATAGTTTGTAGGTCGTAGGAGTGCAGGAATATATTTAAAATATCATTATCTAAGACCCCGTAGAATAAAATCTAATATATATACAGCCGCATGTGTAACACACCCAGACATATGAATTCTAGACCACTTCCAGACGATCTAGAAACTTTAAATTTGGCATGCAGGTAGCTTGTACCTAGAAACCCCGAGGAAAATTGCAAAAAGTTACAGTTTTAAATTTTAAAACCACTAATTTTTATGTTGAAAATTAGAAATTTGAACATTGGGCTTATGGAGTTTCAAATAAAAACAAACAAAATCATAACATCTGTAAAAAATTATCCAGTGAACTGTCAATGTAACTTTCACATGGGAAAGTGTAAACAAATGATAGGTCCAATGAAAAAATATGCCATCTAGATTGGCTATTTCCCAAATGAATCAAAATATTATACCATATAAAAATTACTTGAGAGGGACATTGAGTTATAATAACAAACTGGAGCAACCCCTAACGGGGGTCTGGGGGCAGAGCCCCCAGCGAGCGAAGCGAGTCTAATATATATACAGCCGCTGTGTAACACACCCAGACATAGGAATTCTAGACTACTTCTAGATAAGCTAGGACCTTTTGAATTTGGCATGCACATAGTTTATAGTTCTAAACCCCTAGGAAAATATCCAAAACTTACAATTTTATATTAACTTACAATTTTTTAAACTCTTTAAAAATAAATATAAATAATTTAGTTCTCGTTTCTTAAGTTAACTTATGTCGGTAATGCAGTGTGCAGCTAAATTGGTATGTTGTACTGGTTGTATTCCGAATTTAGATATTTTTTTTATAAACTTAGTATTTTAAAAAGGTTTCATGTTTTTTGTACATAGCCCAGACGTACAAATGAATTTATTTAAAATCACACAGTTTATCAAAATTAAGTATTCAAAAGTAATAACTTATGTGATTGAATTATTCTCTTAAAGAAAGCTAACAAGCAAACAAACCCCATTCATTCGTTTTTTTTTTTTTTTTTTCAAACACCACACTGTAAAACGGATTCTAGACGATATACTGTACAACGAGGTTTCATCATCACAGATGATACGTACAAAATTACTTTAATGAATTTGAAGTTTTTACTCTCAAATAAATGCTAGAACCCAAATAATTAGCACACTATTTAGATTTGTTGGTCTTTTGGTTTGTTTTTGTTTCAATAGTTTGTGGGAAAAGCCCTACATTAGGTAAAATATGTTACAGATGTATTTTATTCGCTACAAACATAATGGGTTATAGTTGGAACGTTTATTGATTTATTGGTATCTAATCCATTAAAATATACAAGTTGTCAAGTCTAATATTTAAATAATTTCTTCTGTATTTTAATTTATTTCACGCACTTAGATATTACCTCATGACATAGTAATTAACACACGATATTTCCATACCAAGGCCTCTTTCTTTAAACTGTATCTAAATTATTAAAATTTGACTTTCGATTTCTGAAAACTATGAACTTTTTAAAGCAATCATCAAATGAACAATTTAAAACGTTTTAACCCCCACAAACGAAAATCTTAATATTTTATAAATATTGTTTCATGTTTGTAAGTAATGCTCCTGTGGAAAATAAGCCCTAAAATTGGGTTCGAGTCCCCAGCTAGCTTAAGGCTCACCCGCTCACTCACTGAGGTATTTAAATTTAAAAAGGTCTTCTACATAAGATAAACTTATAAACTTGACATTTGGCATTCCTTAATTACCCCTTGGGAAATTATTATAATTTTACATTTTGAACCCCTCAAACAAATTGAAAATCGAGCAAAGCCTGAAAAATAATAACAATTTTTAGAAACTAAATAATTAGACTATTTTCTTGGTGTTTAGTACTTAAGAGTCTTCATCAGTGGTCGCCATATTGGATTTATGTTCCATAAGAACAATGTTAACTTTGTGCCTCCGTTACGCATCACTTGATCGTCACAAAAAACCTGTTAAGGTCTTAAATTAAAGGTATAGTAGTCCTCTAGGGAAAGCCAAAACGAATTATGTAAATTGTCCTTAAAATATTAAGATAATTGCCATTAATTATACTTTTAATTGAAGAATTTTTTGAGAGGCAATAGGAACCGATTTTTGAAAAGTAAAATTGTATTTCCCTAGTGTCATTACTTATAAAGCTAGTTACGAAATTTCAAAATTGTATTAACCAAAATAACACCGGAACGCGTTCACAGGTGATGGTACGTTCTGTTGGAGAAGCGTATAAGCGGTCAGTGATCGGCGCGAAACCTGGCGACAGAGAAGAGTACCGCACACGGCGGAGTGATATACAATGTCCGGTGGCGCGAATTTTTAAATAACAATCTAATGTTGAGTGCCCTTTGGCTTGTGATTGAAACTCTGGTCAGTTTAATACATATTTTTTTAAAAGTAACTATAACATAATTGTTATATTTAATAATAACATTGTTTAATATAAGGTAATTGTTTACCGCGTAATGTTGGCCGTAAATGGTGACGGAAAACACAGTATCAAAAGAAAATAACGCACAGGATTATATTGTATTTTTTCGGTTTCTTTGGCAGCCGATTTAAGCAAAATTAATGATTTTACTCTAAAACATGCAACATTACATGGTGTCAGTCTTTTATATTTAAATGATTTACCGTATTTTAGTTGAAGCTTTTGTAAACTTGTGATCAAACAATACAGAATGATCGACGTAGTATACGACAAACTACCTGAGAATAGCCTCGTTATATGCTGGCCGAGGATCTCCCATCTACCATAGGAGAGAATTATATTTGCTACAACCATAACGCTAGGGGTCGACATTGTAAAACTGGAAAGAGGAAATTCCTGGAAGACATTTTGACCTCGTACCCACCCTAACGTGGTATCCCTTTAGTCTCAGTCCGCAGATGAGATCGTCACCGAGGTGTTCGCTTCGTGTACGTGAAACTGTGAACGTGTAAATTTTGCTACAGTCTTTCATCGTATTTATTATTATGTTTAATATTATATTTAAGTAGTTTTAATTATGTCATGTTATTAGTGTAGTAATTCATTTAAGAAATGGGAAACCGTAAAAATCTATCAAAGAAACGAAAATGGCATATGCGTGGACAGTTTTTTGACGAATGGCGAGTGTTCAAAAGTTTTGGAATCGATAAATACTCAACCGCCGGTAGAAAATTGAAGAACATCATACGCGATACGCAGATTGAAGTGGATATCACAAGCGGAGCAGAAAGTGTACCCTCATCCTCGACCTTAGAACCGATAATACAGGACAGTGCGGCTGATATTGAGTCAACTGAGTGTTCTCCCGCAGTATCGGTTGAGTGTTCTCCTGAAAACATTCTGTCTGGAAGACGAATCATAGATGTCCAGTGGTTTTTTGACGAAATGAAAACAATGAATAATCACGGCATCAAATTCGGCTGTTCATTTGGAAACATGATTTTTCAAAGTGAAATCTGTCGTGGCCTTCGAAGCGGGTTTATTTTTAAATGTGACATGTGCCATTTCCGATATACACTGTGGAGTGAACCACAAACGACCGAATGTATGGACGTAAACTCTGCGGCGGTGGCAGCAGTGATGGGTACTGGCGGAGGTTTCACCAGCCTGCAGCAAGTTGCATACAGGAAGGCAATAAAAAGAGGATTGAAAAACAAAAATGCGCTTAGTAATTTCCTTATGATCAGTTATAAAAACACAAAACACAAAAGTCTAAAATTGCACGAAGCAAATAACATATTTGGTTGAAGTATAAGAACCGTGGCATATGTTTAAATAATAAATTTTCTCTTATTCGTTTTTGAGTAATTCGATTGGGGGGCTTTGACATTTTATGTGTCACTAATGCCCCCTTTGCTTCCCTCAAATTACACCTTTAGGTTTTTTAGCAGCCTCTAAACAGCTTGCTGTTGAATGTTTGGTCCAAAACATTCTATGTAAATTCAGGTTACAGTCTTTTAAGTCTTTTAAGCCCTTTGTTATGTAAACTAATGTAAATAAAATTGTAAGCCATCAATATTCAATCATAAATAAGCGCCATATAACATTTTAGTTATTCTCCATAAGAATAACATGGGGGCTGAGAAAGCAGGTTTGCTGCAACGAGGAACAAAAAAAAATGGGTTTTTATGCAATTAACAATGTAACTCAACCAAATGAGGCTACATACCAAGTTTTATTAATTTATGTTCATAATTAAGGGAGTCATTACATTTTACTTATTCAGTTTTATCAGTTTTATCAGTTTTCTGTCAGTTTTTTGAATTTTTTACCCTACAATTTTAAAAACACTCAATTTTAGTTTTAGTCATTTTATAGAGCTTAAAAACAAATAATTTGGTATTTCGAATCATTAACCTAGGTTAAGTGGTTGCGGAGAAAATCCAAAAAACGTGTTCATAAAATCTCCCATGTTAATCTTATGGGAAAATGGTTTTTAACTTTTCCTCAATTAATTTTACTGTAAACTTCACATTTACTTTTACCAATCAGTTTAGCTCTACAAAACAATCATTTTGGTGTTTAAATTGTGATTCTACGACCAACCGTTGCCGAGTAATTCAAAGTGCTAAACACAGTACGTTGTCCAATGTTATCCTTATGGAGAATATTTAAAATTTTATATCTCTATTATTAATGAATGAATATTGATGAAAATTGGTATGTGGCTTCACCTAGTACTTCATCATCATCATCATCATTGTTGCGGATTAGGAAACCCCAGCATAGCTGCTACACCTAGTACTTGTATATTTATATTTGCACAAAAAATTGATTTTTTGTTGATTATCCTCTTAGCAGCAAACCTGCATACTCATCCCTAATGTTATTCTTATGGAGAATACGTAAAGCTTTATATCTCACTAAATTATGAACATACATCATTAAAACTTGGTATGTAGCTTCACCTGGTTGAGTTATATTGATAATTGTAAAAAAACATATTTTCATCTTATATTTTCATCTTCCTTGTTGCAGCAAACCTGCGTTCTCAGCCCTAATGTTATTCTTATGGGGAATAAATAAAATGCTATATATCACTTAGTTATTTATGTATTTTTATGGAACTTGGTAAGTGGCTTTATGTGGTAGTAAGAAATATATTCATGCATAGGAAATTCGCTGAGTACGCAGGTTTGCTGCGACTGGGGTATTTGGATTTGTTTACAGTTTTTTAGGTAATTAATGTGTAATTTTCTTTATATTGCCCTAAAATTAAAACGGACCGTGTTTTGCAGGCAGCTATAGTGGGATTCCACACAAGAAAAGTCCTTTATATTGGCGTAAAAAATCGCTACTGCTTCGCTTGTGACCGGAACAGAAACTCCACTCCAAAACCTCATAAATGTTTCAAAAACTGGAATGGCAGCTCATGCAGTATGGAGTCAGCTGCAATAGTCGAGGGGTTTTTATGCAGTGAGGAGATGTACAATGTGAAATATGCACGGCTTGTTGCAGATGGTGACAGTAGTGTATATCAAAAGATTGTTGAGGCAAGACCTTACGGCGCTTTAGTTGTAGAGAAAATCGAATGCCGGAACCATCTACTTAGGAACTACTGCACCAAGCTAAGGGAATTGTCGGCAACCAGCGTCCGTGATCAAGAAGTTCGATTCGATAAATCCGTTCACTTGAAACTGAGAAAATTAATCAAACTGTCTGTGATGAGGCTCCGATCTGCAGTAACTAAGGCAATTGCCTACAGGAAATCCGACGCTGGTGACCTAGCAACGAGGATACGTGGCCTGGAGAGGGACATTGTGAATGGGCCAAGCCATGTGTTTGGAGATCATCGCCGGTGTGCAGATTACTTTTGCACAAGGAAGGCTTCTGGCGAACCAAACCATGTCCCTGATTTGGTGGAATGCTCCCTTTACCCCAAAATTATGGCTGCTGTGGGAGTATTAGCTGAACACTCCAAACATCTGATCTACGACATAGACAGCAACAGAGCTGAGCATTACAACGCTGCCGTCGCCAAGCTCATCGGAGGAAAGAGGGTGAACTACTGTCTGAAAGGTTCTTACCAGGCCAGATGCAGTGCAGCAGTAGTCAGCCATAACACAAGTCGGGCGTATTATAAGCTCCACAAAACTATGTGTAAGTCTAGTCCCGGAAAATTTACCAAAATCTTGGAAGAAAGGGCAAAAAGAAAAGTATACTTAGCTCTCCAGCGTAAAGCAACGAACCCAAAGCTCCGGAGACGTTTAATTTCTACTTCACAGCAAACGTCTAAAGATTACGGACCGTTATCACAAAAACCCGATATGGACCAAGAAGTGTATCAAAGAAAAATGGCTCAGCATTTCGTTGAACTTCGAAAGCCAGAAAAAGAAATAAAAGAACTCGAAGAGAAGACCAGAGAACAGAGTGAAAGTGAAATTTGGCGAGAAGAGCGGAGAGTCCGACTGACAGCGTCTAACTTTGGCCAAATATGCAGAAGGAGACCATATTCCAACTCAGCCCCTCTAGTTTCCTCACTACTGTACAACAGGGCGGACACCGAAGCAATGCGATACGGCCGTGACAATGAAGCTACAGCAATAGCTGAGCTGTCACAGATACTAGGTGAAGAAATCAAACAATGCGGCCTCTTTGTCGACCTGGAGCTACCATTCCTTGCTGCAACCCCTGACGGCCTAATAGGAGAAGACCAAATTGTGGAAATCAAGTGTCCCCATTCCGGCCAGGCTCTTACTCCAGAAGATCTCATTAGGCAAAGAAAAGGAGAGGTAGCATCTTTGTTCACAAGAAAAACGACCGGATTCGAAATAAACAAAAAACATAAGTACTACTTCCAAGTGCAGGGCCAGCTCCATGTCACACGGTGAAAGTCATGCATTTTCACCATTTGGACTCCATTGGGCATCAAAATTGAATTAATCGACAAAAGTGATGAATTTTGGAAATCCGAAATGGAGAGTAAGTTACATACATTTTATCATTACTGTCTGTTGCCTGAACTGTTAGACCCACGGAAGAGGAGAAGTATGCCACTCAGGGAGCCCGAGTACATTGTAAAGGCACAAGAGAAGAAAAATGAAGACAAATGTTTAGCTAAACCCCTTTGCTCACCTTAAGTTTAATGTTTGTTGTTAGTTGTCGCGTTTGTTATGGTTTCGAAAGATTATGGGGGATATAGCTTGATTATATTGTTATATTAGTTTATTTTTATAATCATTATCGTGTAATATATACCTGGTTATATCTCTTGTACAATATTGTAAAAATGTATTATATTTAAATATGTACACATATGATATTGACTAGATCTCATCACTTTGCTAGTTTATTTATACGTTTACAGTGTGTGTTTTACGTTTGTTATGTTCTTTTATGCTTACACCATTTCTTGTTTTATAGACTCCTTAGCACTGTTTTCTGAAATACTTTTTTATGACCTGTTTTAGTATGATTTTTAATAACTTAAAAATGTGTAGACATGGTTGTTTCTTTACTGTACAGTTTTTGTAATTTACATAAAACGTCATACGATACTGTAACAAAGGGGTAACAATCATTGTTTACTATTACATAACATTATTTTAACCTTGCATTTTTTACAATTTAGTTTACTAAACCTAAAGTGGGATGTAGCTTGATTATTTTGTTATGTTTGTTTCGTTTGATAATACCTCTCGTCTCTTGAACTATAGTGTAAATACAATAAGTTAAAATATGTATATATCCATATATTGACGCGATCTCCTCACAGTCATAGTTTATTAATTTGTTTCCTGTATGTAGTTTACATTTGTCTTCGTTATTTTTATATAGTCTGTTTTTACATCGATATAAACAAATTTATTAATGCTTATTTCTTTCTGTATAGTTTTTTAATTCACATAAAACATTGCTTTGTTAACTTACAAAGGCATAGACTAACAATATAATAATAGACTAACAAACATAGCATATTTGGTTTTCTTTACCGCATGTGGGATGTAGTACGATTATTTTGATATATTTTTTGTTTCTTTTTATAATGTCTCTCATAAATGTAATACATCTTTATTTATATTAAATAATCTACTTGTTCTATAGTGTAAATATATAATATTGAAATATTTATATTATATGTTCAGGCTACGATTTAAAATTGTGATGATTATAGCTTTTGTAATTTCAATCCTTTGTCATTATGAGAACAGTGTTTATTTATAATAGTCATTAAACAGAAATATTCATGACTACATCGCTGTTTAGTTCTTTACCTAGGGAAGTAACCTCTTTAATTTTCATTGTACTTTGAATTGATCAATTTATTTTATGAGGTATCAAAATTTAAGGTAAAACTATTGTCAACAAATATATTGTTGTATTTAAATAGAATTCATTTTACAAAAGCATGTTGCAATAAGCATGTGTTACGACTGGGATTGGCAGTAAACAAATGTTTCTCTAAATATGAATTCAGTTTTATAATGGAAAAATATTGTTTTATCAAAATGTTTGATTTTATTATGAAAATATAAGTATAAATTCATAAAATAATTTAATAATTTAGTTGCTTTTAACCTTCCAGCAGTTTTAAGTGGGAGTAGAGTTTACTATAACATAAAAAGTATATTCTCAGTAGAATTATTTGCCAATCATAATGAAGTTTGATACGCTACGTTTGTACTTGTTACTGGTTGTGAGGTTTTTCATGTGACGAGGAAGCCTAGGAAATTGCTGTCGAAGTTGCCAAGTGTCGAGGCGGCAATAGCCATAGCAGGGCCGGCGAGAACATCCCATCGGCCTTTTTCGCAGGTCGGTAGGGTCCCGCTATGTCCATCCCCCCACCCCCTCGGCACACCACCCTCAAATTGGAAGGGAGAGAGACACAGCTTCACACCTTCTCCCACCCTTACTTAAACGGTTTGAATACTGGCGGCAGGACTACTTTTGTGATGCGGCTCGCGTAACACCGGATATAGTTTCGTCAATAGTTGGCACTGCCTCCACCAGTTTTGGAGCGCTGGAGTCAACTGCGACTTTCCAATTTGGTGATGAAGACTCTTAAGGCTCACTTAAATTATCAAAAAACGTTGTTATTTAAGCTTATCGAAAGACAACTCATTGATGGCTGCCATTATTGAATCTTTTTACCCTTTTTACTTAGTAATTTCGTATTCAAGCACTTTAATGACCAAGATTATTTTTATTTATGCTACGTGAACAACAGATGATCGATAGCTACCATAGTTACTATGTTTTGGGTTGTTTGTTGTTTGTTTTGACTTCAACCCTGGCAAATTTTAAAAACTATCTTTTAGTAATTTTGTTTGGCAAGTTTGTATGACAAATGAAGGCTTGTATTTTGACACAAACTAACTTTACATAGCGTTTAGTGTATAAGCAGTTAGATAATATATACAGGCCTATAATTTAACACACAACAATTATACATATCATTATGTATTCAGACCGTGTATATTTATTTCAGAGTAGTATGAACAGATTAAATCCCTTAAACCCCTCAAAACATTACAAACTCAAGATTGTAAGTTGTTTTTAAACGACATAAATAAACAAGTCTAACCAACACTACAAATTATATTTACATTTATACTGTAAGTAGTAGTAAATCATTCCCTTTGGAGCCTAAAAGTACGAAGTACGAGACGAAGTACGAGTCACGTGACCTGGATTAAGTTTTGGATTAAAACGCATTCAAACGTAACTTAAGCTTCGTGTCAAAGTTCAAGGCCATTGGCACGAGGTCAAAGTTCAAGGCCATTTCAAAGGTCAAAACTCAAATCCGAGCTTATAATCGCGTTTTTTCACGAGAATCCAGGAAAAAGTTAAAAATCTCAAATCGACTTCATTTCAAAGATCCCTACACGTGGGTCGTCTGCGTCTAGTGCCCTTAGCATACATACCAAATCTCATTAAAATCGGCCGGTAAATAACCAAATGCGAGGTCACTTTGTAAACTCCGAATTATCGCATGTAGCGCCCAGGCCCATCTACTAATCCGGGATTTTTTTATATCTACGTAAACTAGAGGTCTCCGCGAACACACATACCAAATTTCAACTCGAAATCACCAATAATAACGGAGATACTAAGCATCGGGCAAAAGTCAATAGTTAAGTCCGACCCAAAACTCATCCCACAAAGGTGAAAGTTACGTCATCATATAGCCCATATACGGAAACAGTTCTCTTGACTTTTCTCTTAAAAATTTCGTCAGTTTTTCGATATCTCTTACCGTTTCCGAGATATAAGTGATTAAAGACTTATATTTCAAAAATCAAAATTCAATTTTTAAGAGTTCCAAAAAGAGAACCGTTCCGTACCGCGAACTCGTTCTTTGAGTAGTTCCCGTTCTTGGCTGATGCAAGATGTACTTTGAGCCCGTCAGACTACAATAACATCATGTGTTAATAATAAACACGACGTCAATCAGGGGGTATAAATACCAGCCGAAATGAGAGTATCGTCAGTCACCTTCTCTTCGCTTCCAGCACTGGTGAGTAGATAGATACTAGAGTTAGTTAACAAGGTCTTTCATATTCTAAGTTTCATTTACGGACTTAGACAAAAATTAAATATACACTTATTTTTCAAACTTGTCTATATATCTAACCCCGCCGGGGCCCAACTCAATTTGATAAAGATCTAGTACATTTTAATATTTTTTTCAAAATTTACACTTGATAAAGGGGGGTCTATTGATAGCACCCCCTTTAACTTTCAATATCAATCAAAATTCAAAATTTTGTAGACTTGGTTTCTTCGACACTCAAAATAAATATAAAACAACGCAAAAACACATCTGTAAGTAGGGTGAACGAATCGTTCGCCCCCTTTGAAACATATAAAACAGCGCAATACACACTTCTGGAGAGGGGGAACGAATCGTTACCCCACTCTTATCATCAATTTCACACAGTTTACATCGATAAACCGAGCATTTGACATTTAGAAAAAAATAAAATAAAATATACACTTATTTTTTAAACTTGTTTATAAATAGGACCCGTCCAAACGACGGGGTTAACATTTTAATTTTGAGCCCGTCAGACTAATTTGGGACGCGCGTTGACGATGACCGTTATACCGTGACGTTCGTCTGACGCACGTTGATATTGGTCGTTTTACCGTGACGCGCGTGACTTGCGTGAGTTTCATACGGACGCACTTTATAACGAATCATTTGACGCACGTCTGGACGCTAATTATTATTATTTATTAAACTTGTAATTTCCAATTTATTTATTAAATGTGAAATATAATTTCGTTAAAAATATACAAATAAAAACTTTCAAAATCTATACTTAGACATGGTGAAAAGAAGTATTAGTGGTAGCGAATTAGTCAGCACTTTAGTTAAAAAACATAAGTTTGCTGATGAAATTTGGCCTGACGTAATGACACCCGAAGCGGCTAAAAGAATTGGAAAAATGCAAGAGCAGTGGCGTGAGGATAGTAAGAGAATTCAAAGGGAGCAAGCGGAGGAGCAAGCAGAGTTTCGCAGAAAACACCCAGTTGTATTACCTAAAAAATTTAAAAATCAAATGATACTTTTACCAAAACACGATAACACACCTTTAACAGTTGAAGAAGCAAAACGAATAGATAAATTACAAGACAAGCTAATAGGTGAAGCGGAAGAATATCGCACTCGAGAATTCAATGAGAAACGAGCGATCGAAAGGCAACACGAACCAGTTGTCAATGCGTTGGAAAAACTGACAAATGAATTAAAAAAGAAGGAAGAAGAGATAAAAGAACTGCGAAGTAAACAAAACAGACCCATTTTATTTAGACCGCGTGCAATGAGTACACCCAGTCGTAAAGTCTTTGAAAAGGGAACAATAATACCAGGAAATGATGAAAATTTGCCAGAACAAGACGTTTTTGGAAAAGAAACAATGTTTCCAGAACAGAATTTACCACAACAAAAGGGTATTTTTGAAGAGGAAACTATAGTAGAGGCCGCTAGCACACCGTTGCCCGACAAGGATGACGATATGCGTTTTGATAAATCGATTCAAGCTATCGTTGAAAGAAGCGGAACTGAGATGGGCTCCTTGGCGAAACAATATTTATCTAGAGCTAACGATGGAACATTTGGCCTTAACTATGATATCGGAGGGCGAAAACTCAAAGTAGGAAATTCCAGTGTCACTATTTCAAATGATGATATAATTATTGACAAGACAAACAAAAAATATAGCGGTACTCCAGGCCTATGGAGACTTTTAACACAGTCTGGAGATGTTGGGAGTGAACAATATACGAAAAGTGATAGAGATGCTTATAAAAAGATTTTAATCGACACTGGTGCGATATTTCAAAGCAATGATCCTTCATCGGGACGTCCCAAATCCAGTCAAGGGTACAAGTGGAAAAAAAGTGATTAGACCTATGTGAGAGGAGCATCGATTGGAGAATTTACGCGGAAAACCAACGGGAAGCGGCTTTAAAAATAGCAAAACACTTGAATTAGTGAGAGCTATGGGATCCGGTTTGCCGGAAGAAACGAACAATCCAGTTGAATATAAATACATAAAACAATATGCGGACCTTATCAAAAGGTTATATTTCCTTTAAGCAGAAGAGAGAGCTGGCAATAACAACTTCCACAATGAAAAGTTGGGTATTGTTCAATTTATTTACGATCAATTGGTAGAATTAATAGCAAAACCAAAAGGGCACAAGTACATTATGCGATGTGTGCTTGCTCTACCGAAACCTTCTGCGAAATACGTGATTGATTTAATAAAAGACAAAAATGACACCAAAGAATACGCAACTGATATTATTAATTTTATCTGGGACACTCTCAAACAACAGATCGATCTTCCAGATGGTCCTATGTATTTAGCACGATGTTTGGCTGCTTTACCCGAGAAAATAATAGAAGGATCTGAAATTTTAAACGATATTATCAACAAATTGCCCTTTGAACTTCACGCGCCGGGTATGAATTTTCTAGGACCTGGGACGAAACTCCAAGAACGCTTAGCTAGAGGTGATAAAGGTATAAATCTTCTTGATGAAGCAGCAAAAGAACACGATATATGGTATAGTAAACACAAAAGAGCAGAGGATAGATGGAAAGCAGACAAAATACTAGAGGATAAGGCATTTGAACGTGTTATTGCACCTGATGCCAGTCTTTATGAGAGACCTTTAGCTTTGGCTACAGGATAAGCGATGTGGGCAAAACGGAAGTTAGGCATGGGGTTACCTGTAACATCGCCAGACAGAGATGTTGAGAGTAATGAGGTCACGACAGAAAAGACGCCTGAGGTCAAACCTCGGTTCCATAGAACTAACTTGGGGCTGACATCAGATAGGAAGAAAAATATAGGTGAACATCTCTTATTTAAACGAAAATATAGGTAATTAATTCTTGTAACTGTAAATTTCGAAAAAATATCGTTAAAACTGAACATTTTAAGTTAAAAGTATAGAAAAATGTACACATGCTCTGTATATGATTTATTTAAAAAGAATGAAAAATATAATTTATTTAATCAGTTTTTGTAAATATCGATCTTAAAAAATGAAAAATATAATCAGTTTTGTAAATATTAAAAGAATGAAAAATATAATTTATTTTTATTTTTGAAATTTAACAGTCCTACTGTGGTCAACCTTAAAAAGGCTTTGCAAGTGCATTTTCAAGACCGTTATAAGAAATCTTTATCAGAATTAGTTGGACCCCGATTTGGGTCCCAACCTACGAATGGTGTTTTGTGTTTAGTGTTTTATTTTATTTTTTACATAACGCAAGAAAAGTGCAAATTGCATACGATACAAGGCAATTTCCAATTTAATCCAGGTAGTTGAAATTTGGTAGTTGAAAGCATAGTGATGTGATTTTTGTACCTATATGAATAAGAATTATACTAAAATGCATTAAAACTATGAAAAAATTAAAATTTTAACTCCACCGATTTGGCGGGGTTAGATATATATACAAGTTTGAAAAATAAGTGTATATTTAATTTTTATCTAAGTCCGTAAATGAAACTTAGGATATGAAAGACCTTGTTAACTAACTCTAGTATCTATCTACTCACCAGTGCTGGAAGCGAAGAGAAGGTGACTGACGATACTCTCATTTCGGCTGGTATTTATACCCCCTGATTGACGTCGTGTTTATTATTAACACATGATGTTATTGTAGTCTGACGGGCTCAAAGTACATCTTGCATCAGCCAAGAACGGGAACTACTCAAAGAATGAGTTCGCGGTACGGAACGGTTCTCTTTTTGGAACTCTTAAAAATTGAATTTTAATTTTTGAAATATAAGTCTTTAATCGCTTATATCTCGGAAACTGTAAGAGATATCGAAAAACTGACGAAATTTTTAAGAGAAAAGTCAAGAGAACTGTTTCCGTATATGGGCTGTATGATGACGTAACTTTCACCTTTGTGGGATGAGTTTTTGGTCGGACTTAACTATTGACCTTTGCCCGATGCTTAGTATCTCCGTTATTATTGGTGATTTCGAGTTGAAATTTGGTATGCGTGTTCGCGGAGACCTCTAGTTTACGTAGATATAAAAAAATTCCAGATTAGTAGATGGGCCTGGGCACTACATGCGATAATTCGGAGTTTACAAAGTGACCTCGCATTTGGTTATTTACCGGCCGATTTTAATGAGATTTGGTATGTATGCTAAGGGCGCTAGACGCAGACGACCCACGTGTAGGAATTTTTGAAATGAAGTCGATTTGAGATTTTTAACTTTTTCCTGGATTCTCGTGAAAAAAACGCGATTTTAAGCTCGGATTTGAGTTTTGACCTTTGAAATGGCCTTGGACTTTGACCTCGTGCCAATGGCCTTGAACTTTGACCTCGTACCTCTCATCGATGACCTTGGAGGACGCTTCAATATTTAATACACTAGTCCTAGCGATGCGTTTTTTATCTGACCAATATTAAAAAATATAGTTTTTTATCAGAACAATATGAAAAATATACATATATTTAATAGTCCTGAAATGGGACGCTTCAATATTTGTGCAATAAAACGTAAATATAACTTTAAAAACGGGTTTTTTAAATTTATTTATTTTTCAATACGGCTATTGAAAACAGTCGTATACGAAGCTTAAGTTAGGTTTGAATGCGTTTTAATCCAAAACTTAATCCAGGTCACGTGACTCGTACTTCGTCTCGTACTTCGTACTTTTAGGCTCCAAAGGGAATCATTCACTTCTACTACTGTACTTACATACGAGATGGTAAATATACACAAAAGATGGTACAAGGATTATATTTACCGTCTTGTATGTAAGTACAGTCTAAGTGTAAATATACTTTGTAGTGTTGTGAGACGTAGCTTATTTATACCGTTTAGTTGTATATCAAGTATCATACTAACAAAGAAATTATTTAAATAGTTTTTTTTTTCTTAGGGTTTTGGTACGTAGTTGGACTGATATAATAGTGAAAGCTCCCCGTAAGTCAGAATAAATGCATTGCTGATAGATTGTCGTTAGTACAAATATAACGGTTTAGGACGCCGATGGTGCTGTTAATTCTCCCAATAACCTGCAGTTATAGTAGCATTTATAATATCTAAAACCTAACCAAAATATTTTATTTGGTAGGGGAAACCCCTGGCGAGGTAAAACTTTACTTTGTCAAACACTGCATATTTACCACATTATAATTAGGAACTGGACTTTTGAAAGTTTACAATTTAAAATCACTAAATAACAAAAATTAATAAAAACGGCCACTTAAATATATTAAACTTGCGAGGTGGCCTCTGGCTTTGGCCTCTGGGCCACTTGATATGACACCACTTGTCCCTGAGGCTAAACGACGACCTGGGGGTGAAGTCCCCCACAGGGGTCTGGGGGCGGAGCCCCCAGCGAGCAAAGCGAGTCTTTATATATAATTTTGTAAGCAAAACTTTTAAGTCAAAATTGCGGATGTTTGGCATATTTCAGGATGATGGGAAGAGGCTTAAATTAGTGGTCTCGATCCCAGGGACTCGGGAAAGATAGCAGTATTTCTAAAAAGTTACCACCAAAAGGAAAATGTCGTAAAACATCCCCCATAAGAAAATCATGGGGATTAAAAAACGTCTGTTTTTTTACATTAAAACATGTGATTAAGTGTGTACTTTGTTTATGAACTGACATGTGTTGAAATCAGACGAGGAGTATTGGAGCAAGCCACTAGTATTAATTAAAGTTCAAAATTTCGCCTTTAAGAATAACAAGAAACATATGTTTGTTCATGCAACATTCGTTAGTTGGTTGTGATAAACAAATACGTCTATCTATATTTACGAATATATTTTCCGTTCAAAGGAATCCACTGATTTGTGTAATGAAATGTTCACAGCAGTAATTGACATCAACCACATCGTTTTCAGTTCTTTACTGGCCAGTATGTTATAATTTCAAATGTTGCTATATATTTTTAAATGATTTTGTAATATTAAAACGTATTTAAAAACAATCGGCTTCAATTAGTTGGTTGATATAAGTAAACAGTTGACTATTTATGACAGCTTAAGATTGAAACTGCTGGTTAAAACAATTGTAAATAAATGTTACACAAGAGGTAGTTTTAGTAATTTATGGAAGAGTTGCAACTCAATAACTGTAGTCTATTTATCCCCAAGCAATTAAAATCAAACACGTTATTTTTTTAAAAATATTTGACTATGCTCAATAATTGGCGATATATTAAATTACTATTTACTGTTTACGTGTGACTTTTTCACATATACCTAATTAACAGCAAAAACAATAGGACAAAGAGTTATTTATTCACTCATTCGGTAACAAACCAATAATTTAGTTATTTGATTAACCCCCTGCTTAGTTATTTGATTAAGTAATCCTTAGTAGATAGGTTGCAAACACTGAGCTCTAACTAAATACTGGAGTTAACATCACAACACAAGTATCTTGTGCGTGCTGGCCGCCCGTTTCTGGTGAAGATAATTATAATTGTTTATAAATTAATTTCCAATAAATAAGGCTGGTGAAATTATATAGTAATTATTAGTTTGTAATGATTATATTAATCAAAGGTTTTTTCAATAATCTAACCTAGCGCAACCTAACTATCGTTATAGGAACATGCCTTGCAATGTGGTTGAATTCGGTTTTTTGATGTAATGTAATCTTGATGACAACAAATTTAGGTATTATATACATGCTTTATACGATATACATGTTTTGTTTTACATATTCTATGTTATGACCTGCCATGTCATCCTGTAGCGTAAATATCTTTATGAATTGTATGATCAGCTGATTGAAATATAAACAAATCACTTTTATTTAAATTTCAAATCAATATTTTGTGAATAAATGTATCTACTATCTTACGAATAATGATTTAAAAGGTATACAATTTCAACTATAAACAGTAACTACAAGAAGTTTTAATGAAAAAACTAAGTGACCGTGATGAATTCTTGATAACTATTTTGGATTAGTAATTTCTTAATTTTACAACGTGTTTCACTCTATAACTGGTGATATTTTTCAAAGAGTATACTACTATTTCTTATTGCTAGAAATTGCAAATACCTTTTTGCCTTTCTTCGTTTGGAATTCGATGCTATAATTTCCAAAAATGCTTAAAGTATAGGTAAAGAAGTAAAAATTGGTTTGAAATACTAATGGTACTTCACCGTTAAAGGTTATGGTAGGACCATTGTAAAACTTAAGTTAGTTGCACGTCCTATTCGGAATAATTTGGACGAAGATATCGAGTTCATTACATCTACACATGTACTTATAAAACTGCAGTGCATAGTTGGGGATGCATCTGAGGCGATGAGTATTTCCAAACTCTACTATCTCAAGCTAAACCAATATAAACTAGTCTGCAAAATCAGAGGTTCCTTTGGTTTACTAACTCATTTTAAAACTTGAACTATGATTTTATATTTTAGAATGATATAATTATAGTTACGGTATGTTATTTGCTACATAGGGTTTGTCATTTTAAAATTATAAAGATCCTCGCTTCCAAACTTGATTGTGAAGGGAATATAAATCCACCTTAAAAACTCCTTAGATTATTGCGACACCCGTGATTATTTTTTCGGAACTAGATTAATGATTTGATCGTTGATCATTTATTGCTAATGTTAGATAGTGATAATAATTGTCGTTGATATTTCAACGGGCGTAACACTATTATTATAAATATTCACCAGTTTTAGGGAATATTTACTGAGCGGTGAACTAATTCAAATTTGCTATGAGATCTGTGAGATGCATTCTCCAACAAAGTCAAGCTATATGATGGCTAATGACCTCAGTAATTTAGTATATTTATAAAAGGTTTGTATAATACAAGTATCAACACAATGCTCCACTCAAGGCTCCGGTGTACCACTACCACGCAGCGTGGCGAGATGCAATACAAGGATCGGCAAAATTACAGTTTACAGCAGCTCATACACACTACAAATAATGATGATGCATACAATTAATTCAATGTTTTATAAGTAATAATTGTAACAATTATTCTAAATCAACAAAAATCCATCTTTATAACTTAAGATGTAGGCCTACTACCTGTATAAAAATTCCAATAAGAAATACTATGATTAATAACTTTATAACAACTTAAATGCAAATAACAATTGAAAACTAAAATTGATGTAGAAAGGCACTTGTAAAACATTTCGACAGCAATCGAATAAATCAAGTCTGAGGAAGGTTAAGTAATGACCACCATTGAGGGATTTGGCGGGAATTGGATGGCGGGAACAGACTGATCGAGTCAGAAATAGTTTATAAACTGCGGTTTTTGACTATTTGAGATATTTTCAAATATATCGTCCATTATTTTATAATTTTACAGCGAATTATGTACAATGTAATAGCATATTGAACAATTATTGTAACATCACATGTCTATGTAGTTAAAGTTAGATCTTTATTTTTTGTTATATCGCTTACGATAAAAGGTATAACGTTACAGTTGTAGGTATTCATCCTAGAACTATGATCTTTTCCGGTAAATCTGACAGGCTTGGACTTCTTTGTTTTGGACAACTCGTTCATCACTGAGGTAATAATTTTTAGTTTTTCTTTTTTGTATCGTTAAACTAGAGTTCATCCATTACATTATATAATTAATAGCCTTGAATATCTTGTGGCAGACAGCTAGTTTAGCGTTGTGAAAAGAAATACGACGGTCACTTGAAAGAAAAAGGAAATGAGAACCAACTTTTGTTTGGAATTAAGTGATCGGTTTTCCCTTAAAGACTCTTAAAATAATGGGTTTCTATCTGCGAGTAAAATAAATCATGTTCAGATAGAGTGTAATCTGAAACATAAACACACTGGTGAAAACGGAGTGTCGGGAAGACACTCAACAACTTCTATTAATCCTTCACTTTGTTTTATATCTGTTTTATTAGGTTGAGTAATTTAAAATCATTTACATAATGCCTCATTTAAAGAGCAACGGGTAATTTATGAGATGAAATGCTTAATATTATTGAATCTGAATATAAAATGTCTTTAACGCTACCCAAATATGACTGTTAAAAATGTTTCCTGATATTATGACTTTTTCCTCATCATTAAGACACTGATGGTTTTCGTCCAGTTCATAAAGTAAAACGAACAAGATGAACAAGAATCCTTAAGAGTGAAGCAAACTGTTGAAATTACAAAAAGGCAAACACAATATCAGTGATAGTTATGTTGCAAACTTTCAAGTGCAAACTTCATAAATATTTAAGTGTAGTTAATAATATGTGTAATTTTACATTTGCATGTCATTTGTGCATAGTCGTTACTAACATGCTGAAGGCTAGCAGTCAAATTTACCATTATCATATGGAGATCAAAACTGGTGAACTTTCTGAGAAGAGTAGCAGTAGTGGTTGCAAGAGTACTACTGAAATATCCAGAGACATTTCACTGTTCCTTTTATTTTGTAAAGACTTGTGCGTCAGTGTTCAAAGTAGCAAAACCACAGAAAATAAAACATCGTTAATGCGCTCTGGAAATGAATACAAATTTATTATCCAATACATATAAGTTCCTTCTATAATAAACAATATGGGGAAACTGTCACAAACTTGATTTGTTTAACTCTTTGATAATCAATTCATCCCTTTCTATTTACTACATATGTTATATGTATAGTTGTTACACCGTAAGCATAACGTTATAGTACACTATTCGACAAAAATGTTCACCCGAATCCCTTTACTTCACAGAGTCATTAACTTCATACTCTGTTTTAAAGAGGGGTTATCCCCCTCCTTCCCCTTCAGATTAAATAATATATTACTTCTAATATGCAGTATTAATCAATGCTAGCTTGTTTACATTCCAGGTATTATGATTATAATGGGAAAGCAGGAGATCAATAATAGTTTCCTGATTACTCATAATAAGAACATTGGTCAGCGTACGATGTTTACCGAAAATTTAAAAGTCCAATGTTTAACAGTGTGGCCTCTAGGGCATATCATAAGCCGTCTTTAAAGGCGGCTATGGGCATATACAGGCAAACAGACTATATAGTCCTCTAAAATAATTTATTTATATTCAACACATTTCTATCAATTGCACACATTTTGCCTGAAACAATAATTTATCCATACATTATGCATAGGGTGAGAAAGTAAAATTATGAGGTAGAAAAAATAGAAAAAAATAACTGTGCAAATGTTTTGGATTACATATTTCTTAAAAACAACTGTCATAAAAAAGTAGACTGTGCGGAGAGGAAGAGTGGCTAGATGAACTCATTTATAAATCGTCCCACGGCTCTCAGCCTGAATCTCATTTTCTGGCTATGACCTATGTCCTATCAGGAACAAATTTTTCCACGGTGTTTTATTATTTAATTTATCACAATAATTGTTGCAATAAAATACATAAACATATTATTCTAATTGCTATAGTTTTGAACCAACTTTCACTCCATTTTAATTTTCCAATAAAAGTAGTGAGGGTTAGTCCACAATTTTGTCTAAACTAAATATAAATGTTTTTGATTTGGATTTTATTTACTAATTGCAAAGATAAATAGGGGTATAAATGCAAATTATAATGCGTGTGAGTTGAAGGTTCCCTTACACAATCGTTAAAGGGATTACCAACAAAATGTTTACGTTTGGCGACAAAATATAGAAACTCGCGTAGCAAAGGACCACTCTCTCGATTAGAGCCAAGCTAAAAAGGAAACGCTGGCAACACAAATAAAAAGTGCGTCAGTCTTTTCCAGCAAAAGTGCTTTCCAGTCTTGCCTTTGACACTCGCCAAAAGGTCATTCTCTAAGTTTTCTTACTGAATCCGTGACATGATATTTAATCTTAAGTTTTTCTCCGAATGAACCTTAAAATATCCTCCTTTTTTATTTCAATCAATGGCAACAATTTAAAAACATTTCAACTTGATATTTTAGTTGTTATAATATTACAATAGTGTTTTATGACGGATACACTCTACCATCAGTCGATCTTTCTGCCTTCTACCTTCTGCCTTTTAATGGCACTGCAGTTTCAACACTAAAATATTAAAATAATTATCGCTTGAAATATAATATTTAGAAAACAAACATTCAACCAAGTAGTCTTTTAATTTTCAGGCATCATAAAGAAAAAATAGAAGTATTTTAGGCTACACCTTCTGTGCAGCAAAGAACTAACCAACATAAAACTCGGCTTTGTAAAGTAGGTTATAGTATTACATACAAAAGAAAATTGTTCACTGGATGAAAGACTTCATTATTAACATCGGAACTTGGAAAAAATAGGGCGGGACTTTTAAATTATAATTTTTAAAATATCAAAAGGTACATAAAATAGCTTTTAATTTATACCCCATATGAAACAATTAAGCAGTTTTAGTGGTTGTTATGCTGCACTTTATAGAAAGAGTTATCTCAATAATAAACTGTTTTAAGAGTTGATGGTTTATTTATATATATTTTAAATGTATCAAAAGAAATATTAAAAGGAGAAACGTATTTAAACCAGCATACCAGCGTACCTCCTAACGTGTTATAATTGTTTGAGATTTATCGGCTTGTTTTGTAACATGCTGGGTTTTTAGTTTATTTTGTTGTTATAATGCTTCATTATTCCCCGAAAACGTTTTTTTTTATAAAAAATAAACCATTTACACTACCGCACAGTACTACATTTAATTTTTGTATTAACGTCGTTGTCTTTAAGCAAGTTGTTCTACCAAAACATTGTTCAGCTTTCGGAATTCCAATGCTACTAACCCATGTTGGGAACGAATTCTTTCAGTCCACTTCATTATAATTTTCCTTGAATAAAATTACCAATATTTATATATTTATTTATTTAATTAACGGTTGTCCCGATTTACATTTGACACCTAAGTTCTGGATGAGTACATAAAACTACAAACCTCATGTCGTAAATTATTACTAACCGAACTGAAATATTAGCGAATTTCCCCTATAGGGAAGAAGCTATTACCATAGGGGGCATGTTAGGACTTAAGCCCAGACGATAAAATATATGTCCGTTACCTCGATAACTTTTGAAAGAAACGTACGATTTTTATGAAATTTAGCATAAATGTGGGGAGTAACATTTATGACTTTAATTTCGAAAACCAGATTGATCGGACTATAGGAAGGGGGTTTATAGGGGTTTAGAATTTTCCAAAAATAAGTTTTTGCATTTTTTACCCTAAAATAATAAAAAACACTACATTTTTACTATGGTCATTTTATAGGGCTTAAAAAACAAACAATTTTGTATTTTTAATCATCAACGTAGTAAAGAAAAGTTGTTGTGGAGAAAAGTCAAAAAACGTTTCCATACAATTTCCCATTTTAATCTTGTGATAAAAAGGTTTTTAGATTTTCTTTGGATAATTTTACTAAAAACTTCACATTTCTTTTAACCAATAAGTTTAGATGTAAAAAAAACATTTTGTTGTTTTAATTGTTGTTTTACGTCTAACCGTTGCAGAGATATTCAAAGTACTGCACACAGTACATTGTCCAATGTTATCATTATGGAGATTAAATAAAATATTTTTATCTCTTTTATTTATGAATGTATTTTGATGAAACTTGATAAGTGGCTTCAACTAGTTGTGGTATATTAATTTTTGCATAAAAAACTTTTTTGTTGAATTTCCCATTAGCAACAAACCTGCATACTCGGCCCAATGTTATTCTTATGGAGGATAAGTACAGTTTTATATCTCCCTTAGTTATGAACCTAAATTAATAAAACTTGGTATATAGCTTCACCTGGTTGAGTTATATTAATAAATGGAAAAATTTACTTTTCTTATCTTCTTTATTGCAGCAAACCTGTGTACTCAGCCCTGATGTTATTCTAAGATCTTTATAATTGATAATAAATCAAAGCTATATATCACTAATTTATGAATATATTTTTGCGAAACTAGGTAAGTGGCTTTAAATAGTAGTGAGACACATATATATGCATTGAAAATTCAAAGAGTACGCAGGTTTGCTGCGACAGGGGTATTATTATTATTATTGTGCTGACGTATGATTAGTTTTATGATCTCTGATACTGTTAGTTGTTGTGTATTCAATATTTTCTTTAGTTAAGGATGTAATGTATCTTTTCTTTTGTGTTGAAATGTACTTATGGGTTTTACTTTTGATAAATAAATACATAATGAATAAAACATACTAGAAAACATTTGTAATAGTATATGACATGACAAAAGCAGAGCGGTAAACACATGCAATAAATACCTATATTAAATAGACCTGCATTAAATAATCGTATGCTGGAAAGAATGGACGCATGCAATATCAAGCAGACACTAGTTCATACTTGTTGGCCAACTCCACCTTGAACTAGACATAGGGCATGTGGACAAGTTCATCGCTGCAGGAAGGCCGTTCACTAGCCTGTGGATCAAAGATAGAGTGCTGCTATAGGCGCAATGAGAGGCTTAGAACTCCCTGTGGAACTACTTCGGGGCTCGGGATGATCTGGAGCAATATCAGGCAGACATTAGTTCATACTTGTTTACCAACTCCACCTTGAACTAGACCCTGGACATGTGGACAAGTTCATCGCTGCAGGAAGGCTGTTCACTAGCCTGTGGATCAAAGATAGAGTGCTGCTATAGGCGCAATGAGAGGCTTAGAACTCCCTGTGGAACTACTTCGGGGCTCGGGATGATCTGGAGCAATATCAGGCAGACATTAGTTCATACTTGTTTGCCAACTCCATCTTGAACTAGACCCTGGACATGTGGACAAGTTCATCGCTGCAGGAAGGCTGTTCACTAGTCTGTGGATCAAAGATAGAGTGCTGCTATAGGCGCAATGAGAGCCTTAGAACTCCCTGTGGAACTACTTCGGGGCTCGGGATGATCGGGAGCAATATCTCGCAGCAACTCAGAACAGTTCAAAGTGGAAGAGACATTGTTTGTAAGACTTCAATCATCCGCCTAGACATGACAGACCAGTTCAAGCTCATTACTTAACCCATTTACAGGAACTTCATTTTAAGAAAAGCCCAATCTCAGTCCCTTGTAGCCCAAAGAAACAAGATGCTACAAGAATTTAGGTAATGTATTTAGCGTTTCAGTATTGTTAACTTGTAAAGTAGCATTCTACCGAGAATATTATCAAAGTACTACAACTACCTACCACCTATATACTTGTTGTTTCTTCAAGATAATTTACTGTGAAAAAGAGGAGGATTTTGTTTCATTAGGAGAAAGCAGTGAGTAAATAAATGTGATTCAAATGTTTATTACCTCATGTTGACGAGGAAAATAGTTTCAACCGATACTTTATGTCTATACTACATTTAAATTTTAAGCCCACAAAAATGAGAAATTCAAAATTAAATATTACTCATAAATTTATCTTTATTAAATAAAAATGCGCAGCTTAGCTACAAAGAGATTTGATTGACGAAATAAAATAAGCAACCATAAATTAGCTGAGTAAAATTAACTATTACTACTAAACTTTTCCTATAATACATTATTCTGTATGTACATTTTAGGTAGATGCATGTTAATTATTATTTCTTTTTTCAAACGATAAAAAAATGTTTTCTGTGTTACACTCCCGGAGGACTCACGGGCCGGCGATGTGTAACAAATGGCCGACATTACGGTAACCTGGCAACACCGTTCAGTTCGGAGTCACATTTGTCGCCTTAAAGCGACAATCAGCTCTGTGCGATTCCACTTTAAACCCAGCAATACACAGCGCTTTAGGTTAAACACCATAATATATATTATTATATTCCTTGATTTTTTTCATTAAATTTAAACGGAGGCAAACAATTTTTCTTTTTATAATAGTGTTTGTTATTCGATAGTGTTACATATTCGATTGTTCCATTAGTTCCTTAATAACACTTAAACTAACTAAGACTACTGTTGCTAATACTCGCGCACAATCAACATTAAAGTAATTGTCTGGTCATTATCATAATGTTCCTGACCGTCACACAACAACCACGAGCCGATGGAGCTGAAATTTGGTAGGAAATTAGATAATAAACTATTATCATACAAAAGACATACCCCAATCCAAAGATAATTTAGGGGTCCGACCCACAGGCATTTAAAGTTGTGGTTACCATTGTAGTAGGTGCGAAATACTTACTGTTGGAGGAAAATAACTTATACATTTTAAGCAGACGTATGTCTACTCCTGACCAACATATTCTTTAGGACTCTACCCCGGCCCGCTAGCCTTAATTATTCAAATGTTAACTTCCTCACACATGCAACTGAACCCATGAAGCTGAAATATATTAAGAAGACAGATAATCAAACCTGATGTTTCACCCGTTCCGAACATTTCACGAAGCTCTGTCCCACTGATTAAAACAATATATTTCCTATCTCGCACCTACTTTCTCGACTGATGGAGCTGTAGTTCGGATGGATAGCTGATAAACTGAAAGCAGACGTAGGACTACCCTCATCGAAATTATTTACTGACCTTACTTAACTGGTTCCTGCTATATACGCACGTCAACCATCACACACCAACTATTGACCCGACGGAGCTGAAATTAGAATTAGGTAGAAAGATAGATAATACACTAGAATCAATCATATCCATCCTCTTATTCCAAAAATCTCTTAGCACACTGCCCCACTGACATTCATAGTTATGTTTACTAACACATGCCTAGTACTGGAATTATGGAGCTGAAATTTGGAAGGAAAATAAATACATGAGAATCTAACATTGACCCGTCCCAACAGTCTTTGGGGCTCCACCTTACTATCATACTATGGGTTGTATGTTTGAAACTATCAGTGTTAACCCAATGGATTAATTATGTATTTAAGTTTCTAAAACACAAAGTTTTTAAAACCGTTAATAAAAGAATAAATGATAATTAAAAAATATTTCGCGAACGAAGTCGTGAGTCCCAGCTAACATTTCTGTAATTAACCCTTTTTATACAGTTTGTTATACAGTTACCCTATTTTTATACAGTTTTATAGTCAACCATTAACCATATTTTTTATGCGAGAGGCCATATTATAAGGTTTTATTAATTTACATAAACACTATTGTTCTGTAACTAAACAACCAAGTAACTTTGATGTCTCGATAATCATTAAGATAATACTGTTATCACAACTGAGATATGCAAGGAGATGTCTGCACTGGAGCACTTCATCTCCGCCCACAAGATATTATAGTTTGGAGAATAGAGAATAACTCGCACCTGCAAGCAACGGCCTCGACAACACGAGTGTGCCTTAGTTTTTTTTTAAATTCGCTCATGCAGTATAATCTCGTTCAACCATCACTCTCTGTTAACTTTGTCTGACATCGTAAAAAAACATCATACAGTTAATACTAGCCGTAAATTGAGAACGATTGCAACACAAATTCAGATATTGATGACGATCGCACAGTAATTCGCCGTGAAGACGACCGGACCACGTAATAATTGACCATCGCAACGCGTGATACCGGCCGTAAATGACGATCAATCAGCTTAATTTTAGTCGTAAATGGTAAATGCTCCGCGAAATCTCGGCCATAACGGACGACTGGATGCCGTAACGGGATCATCACCGTTTCGAAAAATATCCCTATCCTGAAATAATCCCGGAGTTAATTAAACCCCTGCCGAAAAATGATACTTTCCCCGAAAAATCTCAAATTTTTGGGTCCCTTCCATCCCTAAACCTTTTCTGACGTAAGCACTTTCAACTAATACACATTAAACTTATGTACCATTCTTATTAAAGACTATTCTCGTAAGTATAAATGTTTTATTATAGATTTAGACGTATTTTTATTTATGAGTTCTGCCCAAAATCAGTACTGACATTTTGTTACAATACAAGTTTATTGAGCGATTTATTTTATCCGTCTATTCAGATAACCGATCACGACAGTGGCAGTTAATAGAGGGGTTCTTTTATTAAATTTAATTATATTTTGATAAACAGGTAATATACGTTTTTAATTAAAGCGTCTATACAAAAGCTCAGTGAGAAAATAAAGGAATCAAATGTTATTTAACAACAAATGCCATTGAGTAATGGTAAACAAACCTAAAGGTTGCTCTATGGAAGCCATTACTTCTCTGTTCACATTAAAAGAATGTCGCTTGGGGAATTTATGGCAAAAGGCACACGCCACATCGCCTATAATATCTATTGGTGCGTTACTAAAATCACGGCAGAGCACTTTGGCTTACCGTATATGATCGAACTTTGGTGACGATAAATCATGTCGTTTTTGCCACGTCATTTTGCGATGGGTTTTAAGGCGAATTCTCTCCGGGGCTAAAGAAATCATATAGTGCATTAAAGAAAAAAGTACTAACAAAGGTTCTTAAACTACTTACATCTCATAACCTAAACGTCATTTTATTGCTCGAAAAGGTAAGTGGTAAATTGGCGATTTGGTTGAACACAAGAGTAGGAAACAGGTCACTAAACTGTATAAAACGGTGAGGACGATTCGGTTGCCAGCCGACATACCGGAGACCGTCGGATAAGGGCCATTCCTCCCAGACACCCATCCTAGGAAGACATACAAGGAAGATCCACTACTTCCTCCAAGGTCTCGGACTAGACTGCGTATCCAGGCTCAACCGGGAGTCAAGCCCCCAGAAGGGACAAGGAGGAATCAAGGTGAAAGGGAAGTTGGTCACACTGGATAGCCAAAAGACTAACCAATGTGACAGCTTCATTTTGTTGTAACCAACGTCGACCTCTGTATTAATATAGACCAGTCAAAAAGCGATCGAGGGGCTGATTTGTATAAACTTTGCAATAACGTTTAGTGGTTTTCTCTTTGCTTATGTTACTTTATAACACAGCTTGGACGTTTTACAATGCTTGTAAAACCGAATGACAGTGTAAAGCTGATTTTTATTTCTTAAAACAATATAAACTGTAAAATAAACGCTACACAAAAACAAAGTTTGGATTACCTTCATTAAAATATATTTATCTATATTAATTCCTACCGGTTTTCCAACCGATATTGATGCACTCCTACACTAAAGCTATTGTGCTGATGCAATACAATAAACCCCATTAGTAGATTAGTGGACCATTATTATGCACCAGCCAGTGAGCCGTGGTACAGCATGGTCGGTCTGACACAAACACGTGTAACCGGCGGTGAACACAGATCGGCGTAGTGAATGCATTTGGCTGGAGCTGGGCAAATGTACAATGTTTTCAAATTATAATGCTTGAAACTATTGCAAGGTGCGGTTTTCATACATTGTCTCTTTCTGATGGGGAGGGGGTGTAGGTCAGGGTTAGTATTTAAACGCTAATACTTTTAAACAGATAAAATAATACCAAAAAGTACTTACAAGTCGTATATATCGGTATCATGTTGTATACAAACGATCATTTGCTTGGAAAAATTTATCCAAATAATAATACTTCACTACTAGAGTAACTGTTAACATAACTCCTATCTTAACTGTTAACTTAAACTAACTGTATTTACCACCTGTGTCGCTGCGTCTTATGTTTTAATTCGAGGATATAAAAGCCCATTATTAAAATGTTGTAAACTGTTTTTTTCCGTAAAAACTAGATTTCTTTCCGAGTTAAGGATTTTGGAATCCCAGAATTGCCTATCATCAAAGCTTTAGCAAAATTCTTCCAAATTATTCCAAAATACATGTTTCTCTTAGTCAATGCTACTACGTAAACTAACAATAATAACGTCAAGTCCACAAAAAATAATTTTTTTCTGGTTATTACATATCAAAAAAGGCTGTCCCTAACTGAAATACTCGTCCCTGACTAAGAGTGGATTAATAATGTAAACAAACTGACTCGGACTTGCTTAACAACAACGTTTTTATTAACTAAACATAAAACAGTGAATTTATTACAGTCAATCAATCAATCAATCAATCAATAATTCCTTTATTGCCTTAAAACTTGTACAAGCATTGGCATGATTCATTTACAAAATGTACCTCTTACAACAACAAAATAGTCAACACTTCTAAATTATAAATTCCTTATGTAGTCATGGACACTGTAAAACGCTCCTCTCAACAAATAGGTCTTAAGATTCCTCCTAAATTCATCATGTGGCATCTCGACCTTGAGGGAATCAGGCAACGCATTAACAAGTTTGACAGAGCAATAATAAACATTGTTTTTAAAAAATTTAGTTTTATGTTTTGGAATTGGGAGATTTAAACTTTGGCGAAGAGAATATACCGTAGAGATTCTGGACTCCAAAAACCCACGGTTTTTCCTAAAAAATATTAGCGTTTCAAAAATATATATGGATAGAAATGTCAACAGGCCACACTGACGAAAAGTCTCCTTACAAGATTGAATCCGCTTGAGTCCAAAAACAATTCTGATTATCTTCTTTACCTTTCTGATAATCTTCAGTAACTTGCCTTTGCAATTTAAATAATTATTCAATTACTTTTTACTACCCAGATTTATACGTAAATGTGTCAAATCAAATTTATTTGTATATTAGGAATGAAGGTTTAAATAAAACCAAACATTAATGCAGTATTATTGCCTTTATTTTTGTTACAAAAATAATTAAAAAGGGCTAAAATAACTGGCATTGTTGTTATCGTTTTGTCTTTATCCGTTTATTTAACTAATGTACTGAGCAACTATCAATGGTTGACCAACTGGAAACGACGATATTATTTTATTTATGATTATTTATTTAAGTACAGCGATAAATATCGCTTTGAACAAGTGTAAAAGGCAGCCGTGCTTTAGGAGGCGGCTCTATAATATAGTAAAATGCACATTATAATTTTGTAAATGCATTGATTGTAACGAGCGTTCCATTGTGATTTGTTCTACGACTGCGATATGTTTTCTGCAATACAAACTGCAAATTTATAAAGATTCACCCTGTCTATGATTCAAAACGGATCACTAAAGAATAACTTGTAGCTTGACCACTATCTACAACTTATTTTTTACATAAATCTCGATAATATTTCATACTTATCATTTTAAATGGTATTGTTCTCACAAGCTTTGAAAATTAAGTGGTATTCATGGTGTAATTTGGTACAAATTTATTTCCGAATCATTTAGATTTCAGAATAAGTTATATTTTGCAACCAAACCCCACATCTTCGATGGTTTATGATCGAAAAGAACTTATCTAGTCAACAGCAATAAAGTAAATTGAAAAATAATAAATAGCCACCGTTGAGGGATTTGCCCGGAATTGGATGGTGGGAACCAAATGACCGAGAGAAATCTCTTTACACCTGGTACTGCATTTGTACCGTCATATTTGGACAAACTTGTTGATTGGCCTTATTCAGTAGAAATACTCTAAGCATTCAATTTATTAAAGGCAAATTGAACGTATGGTATGAGTTATGTACGTTTTAAGATAAAATGCACATAAATACGTTCAAGCATAGATTTGATCTGTTGAAAATGTAGTTCGTAAATACTTGTTAGTGTTTAGTTTACACATTACAAAATACAATTGTGTAAAACTATACAAAATATGTTATGCATGTTCCTCTTTTAAATTTAAATTATACAAACTAAATTTTGTTCTTTTATTAACATATTCAATCTTTTGGTAACGTAAAAAATATTTTATCTTTTATCACACCTTTTTGGTTCTGGAAGAGTTTAAAAGAATCTCGTGGGGGTGGAAGAGTATATTTCTTATACCTACACACCCCTTAAAACAATATTGTTTGTCAATTTTCAATGCTTAAATGCTATACAAACTCACTGTTTTGCGCTTATCGGCGAAACATAGTTATCGAGAAATTTTAAAATTTATTAGGTGAAGACGATTTATCTATCTGTCCTAATATGAATTATGAATCGCGGCAACAACCGCTAAACATCCGCAACAACTATCTTTGGATAACATATTGCGTTTACCACAAAACCAAATTCCCCGTTTTATACACACTAGTTGACCCTCACGCCAGCTGTATTTACACTCTGGTTGCATTTGAAATGCTTGTTCATTAATATTTAGGGTTGTTTTTAGTAATTTTTTGTTGTAATAATGTATTTTGCTAACACACGTTTTTGGATTAATAATTAGATGTTTGGAGGTTTGAGACTTTATAGGATTAGAGGGTTGGCGTACTATCATTATAGTTTAGCCTTAAAGAATCAAGGTAATCCAACCCATTAGTAATGATTTGAGTAAATGTAATTTTGACTTGAAAAAAGTTAAATATTAAAATGCTATGTTGATTAACTACAAATTGATGTCGCAAAGGTAACATGTCAATCTAGGTACCTAAATGAATAGGTGGATGTAAAAAAAATTTTACTTGGGCCCAAATGTTACCTTTCTAGTGAAAAAGTAAAAATAAGCCTATAACTTCTCAGTGCCCTAAATCTGTTGGATTCAATTAGTACCTTAATTTTTATTTGTAGTTATATCGTACAGTAGGTAAATTAATTAGCTGGTAAACAATCTGCAGAAATAAAATAATTAAATACGCAACACGGTCTAAACTGCTTACCAGAGATAATTTGCCGATAGCTCACAAATATAAAGTTTATAATAACTCTAAATATCACAGACAATTTTCCTGTTTCTCAATTGACTAAGTATCGTAAGATAAAAAGCTACCTGAAAGTTACCTGAGAGTGACTATATTTTCTGGGTGACTCAAAAGACAAAACACCAACTGCATTCACAGGATCTGATTGATGTCACTAATTACATTCCTCCAATTCACCCCCGCCCCCGCCACTACGTGATGTAGAGTAGGACTATTGGTGGAACCTAATTAATTAGGTTTATTAGCATGTAACATCTCGCTATGTCAGTTGAAGTCACACAATATGCATGGTTATGCAACTCCTAGATAGATCAGTTAGAAGATCGCCAGCGTCAACTGTCGGAGGTGTTTGGATCAATCACAGCTGGACATGAAAAATATATATGCTGCTGCTTTTAAAAATATATCCGGATACAAACTTACTCAAGTAATTTAGACGTATTACAACTAAAGGTTATCTAAGTGTTAGAGGTAAGATGATGTTTTTAATTTTCCAATAGGCACAATAAAATGAAAAAGCTTTCTGATTAAGTAAAATAAGTGAATTAAACTATATTAGAACAGAGTGAAATTCTTTGCACAAAGATTTGAGGTTATTTAATTATGAGGGCAGTATGGCTCAACTGAGAAAAAAACGTCTCAAACAATGATTTTGAAGCTGCTACACGCTTCCTAATGGTAAATTTTGTTCCCATTAGGGCCTACTACATAATCGGCATGTAAAATTATTTCTACCAGTTAAAAGACCTTAACATATTTTTGAGGGACTAGCCAGTACAGCAATGACGAATGGAGAAATGATTAACTTTTAAACAATTAAGACAAAAGTTAACTGATGAAAAAGTTTCCGTCAAATGCGATAACACTCAAAGTTAATGGGAATCAGAGTAAATGGACCAGAAGAAACCTGAGGAATTGAAAACAATTCCCAAGCGCTCGAGTAATTTGTATACTCGACGTTGTAAATTGACTACTGATAAAATAGCCAGAATTTAAAAGCGTTTACACATTTATTAGTTAACTTAGCAATTATTTCCTCTGTTTATTTACTTATCATTTTATTTTTATTGTTTGACTTATTTTTAGCATCCTTAAAATGTATTTGTATATTTTGTTTCCTATTCCATTTCTATACGCCCACAGTATATGAATAACAAAAAGAGTAGTCGGAATTCGTTTAATGCACAAGGTATTTAACATTTTGTATCAGAACCGTATAACAATGAACTATCAATTAATTATTTAAATAGTATTACGACATTGTCTTAAGCTATATCTGTATTATTATTTCATTCCTCCTACGTATATTTCAGTAACCTAACTGCAGGATCGTGGCGACCAAAAAATTGAAATAAGAATACTCTTTAAGATTAATACTAAACATGATTTTCTTAGTTTTTAAAATGTCCCTAATCGGAAAACAATTGTAAACAATTTGGAGTTTCTTCTTCAGTGGGCTTTAAATGTCAATCCTTGGTTATGTTACTAAATTAAAAACGTGATAAAACAATTCTTTAAGGGTTTCAATATTGTATCAGCCTAGGATGCTTGAATATGCAGTTTTGTCTATTTAATCTTAAGCTGTAGTATTTAATAACTTAAACGTAAACAAATTAAAGCTAAGGGTTTAAACTGAATAAGGTTTGTCCAGTTAAATATGACCATACGACTGCAGTACCAGGAGTAAAGAGATATATCTCGATCAGTCTCTACCCGCTACCCAATTCTCGGCAAATCCTCCTACGGATTTGAACAAAAACACGCAATGAATTTTAGTTTTGAAAGCTCTTGTTAATGATAAAATGTTAAATAAAATTGATGAAAGTCAGTGAGTATCAGAATATGTTTAAACAAAATGTTTTTTGGTACAGACTCTTTATTATAATTTAAAAATATAGTGTATAAAATAAGATATTTTATTTGGTGGTCTATTTGAACAACGTATTGGTACTTTTTCATTTGACCAATTGTGCTTCAGCAACGCATATTGCATTTGTAGTACCAACCACAATTAAACACTCGCTATAATGAATTAATTCAGTAATATGCAATTAACTGCTAATTATATGGACGCAACCAACCACACGGTTCCCTTACACAATTGTACGGAGTTTTATTTATCGTTGTTCACTAAATATTGGGTTATTTTTTACGGTATGTACGTTTTCTAGGAACATACATATTCTTTGAAGGGAAACATACGGAAATTTCGATAAGATTTTCAAAGATACTCAAAGGAAACGTTGAAAATTATTTTAAATTTTAAAATAATATTCGTTATATTTTTCTCTAAATTATTTATTTAGGATAGATTAAATTGATATTAAATATTTAAATAGGCTAAAGGTACAAAACTGCATTAAATTTCAAGGGAATTTTTTTAATCATGCAACATAAAATTATAGAAATAAGTTTATAGACGATCTACTACAGCAAGTAAACCTAAAATCAAGTAATAAAGACATTAACTTACAGTAACAGACAAAGAGTAAGAGTTTAGTGTTCAGTTTATACAGTAACGTTCCCTGTTACGGGTAAGACAAAATGCGTGAATTTTAGTAAGAAAAACTATTTTAAATTCTGTATATTAGCAAACCTGGTTTTTAGATTTTATTAGGAAATAAATATAGGTACAAAATAATAAATAAATTTGTTTAAAAATCTCTTAATTACCATTAAATAAATACAAAAACTAATTGAAATCTTGTTACAACAATCATAATCTACAACTTTACACATTACGAACCTTATCAATACTTTCAATATCTCTGTAACCAATTGACGTAGAGGAATGATCAAAATACCAAATTGTGTGTTTTTTTAAGCTGAATCCAATGGTAAAATCGAAAATTTTATTATTCAAAATTTATATGTAAAAAATTCAAAACCCTTTTTTGGGGTACAAAACCCCCCCAAAATACCCCTTCGGATAGAGGGATCTGGCTGGTTTTTGAACTTAAAGTCATAAATGTTGCTTTACACGTTTATACCAAGTTTCATCAAAATCGCATTATTTTTACGAGAGTTATCGTGCTCACGGACACATATATATATATATATATACATATATATTTATATATACATATATATATAGATAGATATTTATATATATTTTGGATATATGTGTATATATAGACCTGTGTGTGTATATATATATATATATATATATGCAGGGGTCTGGGGACCTCAAAACGAAAAGTTATCATGGTCCCGGGCCTAGGTCTTACCATGCCGACTACGGTAGTAGCTTCTTCCGTATAGGGGAAATTCGCTAAAAAGATGTTTTTTGTGATCAAATCACACTCAGATTATTTAATACAATCGCCGATTGACCAGGTTCAAAAGTCAACTTACCAGTTGATAACAGGAACACTAGGCAGGACCAAGGTGCCAGCCCGCAGTAGGCCTACAACCTTGACAGTGAAAGTGCGGAGTATAACCGGCGCCGGTACACCAAATTTTCAATGTTTTTACCAGTGTTTGTGACTGTTCGTCTTAAATGTTCGTCTGTATGTGTAATGTACTTTTGTTTGACAAAATCGCATGTTTGGATTTATTTCAACAAGAAGTGGAGTGGTTGCAGATGAGCTGTAGTCAACTCGAAACTAGTCCCACTAAGAAGCAATTTGACATCGTAAGGCATTTTTCGTGAGTATTTTACTCATAAAACAATCCATAATAGGGATGTATATTTATTTGAAGGACGACTGTGTTTAGTCATAAAATATGTTATAACGCCTATTACAAATTGTTCTAATTTAGTGTCTGATTTACTTAAAAAGAAAATAAAGACGAACCAACCCAACAACAGAATAAGAGATACATCATATTGTCAAGAAAAGTATTCCAATGTTC
Source organism: Allygus modestus (assembly GCA_963675035.1). NCBI lineage: Eukaryota > Metazoa > Arthropoda > Insecta > Hemiptera > Cicadellidae > Allygus > Allygus modestus. The sequence goes on from OY776115.1 coordinate 84,279,499, forward strand.
GAATAAAATAACGAACATAGCTTCAAAGTTAGGCCACAATAGTTTTTAATCAATTTAATAACACTTGATAACATCTTATTAAATAAGATTTTATTATTAATCTTTAAACATATTTCAGACATCATAAACGTAAATAGCTGTGAGGAATTGCTGTACAATTCACATCTTTCAATTGACCTTTTAAATTCACGGGCAAAGTTTAAATTAGCTATTTTATTCTTAAATATTTTAATAGACAGAACTACCCCACCAGATTTGAGTCTCCCAGGAACTGCAGTTTCAAATAAGTCGCCAGCTTTCTCGAGTAATCTAAAAAACAATTCAGATTACTCAAAAAATAAATATAACAAATGTGTTATTTCTGTAAGCGTTCAGTAACAATAACGAGTTCTTACATTTATTTTAGTTAATTTAGTGTTTAATATAATTAAAATGGAAAAAGAGGGAGTGTTACTAAAAAGATTGTGAGGTCTCGATTGTATCGTTAAGCGAGACCTCTTAATCCTTTTTAGCAAAACTCCCTCTTTTGTTAGATTTTAATTACAAAAACTTTAAATTAACAAAAAAAGGTAAGAACTCGTTATTGTTATAAAACCATGCATTACAAAATATAATACGAACGAAGAATTACATAACGTAATTGACACATTATTTTACACCTTAAGACATTATATATATATATATATATATATATATATATATATATATATATATATATATATATATATATATATATATGGACAAGACGGATCACAAAACCATCGACTGAACAGAGCACGTAGATAAACACTTTGCAAGATGATTGCTATTCTGTTGTCTGGCGGAGGCCGTAAATCCGTGGGTGTCTCTCAGGAAATGTGCCACTTTATTGTTGTCTCAAATCGGTAGTTATAGCTCCAACACGTATTTATCAGTTGTTGTAACTTTATTTGGCAAATAGTTTAATGTATTATATTGATACTAGCGTTATACTAGTTGGAGGATGAAATGGTAACGTCTTAAATATAAATTAAACAATGTGGTTATTTTTCTTTACTACTAGATGCATGTAATGGGTTGTTTATAACCATTATTCACGTAATATTGGCTATAAAACCATGATGGAATTAAAGACAGAGCCAAGCTGGGCCAAAAGAGTTGCTCACAATAAGTCAAGTATATTTATACGAATGTGCAAGTATTGTAACGTTATAGGAATCAGATGTGTAGTAAAAGAAGGGTTTTTATATCGAAGTAACTGAGATAAATTGAAGAGGTAGGGGTGAACTGATTATATTTTATGAAAAAAAAAACAATTTTTTTATAAATACTAGTTAATTGAAGTTCGTTCTTTAAAATTCATTGTTGGTGAAGGCGAGTTTATGTTATTCAAGAAATTTGTTTTTATTAATAAGTGATGGAAAATTTCAGAAAAAAATCCTTGAATAACATAAATCGAAGAGTTTAGTAAAGTCATTCTCTTACATACTCTGATTTGGACACAATTCTACTAAATTATTGGAATTGGTGGACTAAATAGGTCCATATAATAGAGAAGGGATTCAAAAGACAAAAATCATCCTTTATATTCACATGCTTTTATATCTTAAGGAACTGTTTGTTGTAGAAAAAAGGTTAAACCGACAAAACTGCGGGAGGCAATCGAAGGTGAACGATAAATGTGTCACTGAAGTTCAGTTCAGCGGTGTTGCCAGGTTACTGTAATGTGCCTCATCTGTTACACAACCCCGTGTACTTATGGGACCCCAGCTTGGAAATAGAGGTGATGTAAATGTGGGTTGTTCAAACATATAAAGGAGGTTAAAGTGGGCATTGCGGATTTATTCTTACATAAAACAGGTTTTTGCTTAAAGCATATAACACACCTCTTTTATCTATGATTATAAGTTATAACCCATGTTAAAGTTAAAGACAAAGTAAAGGCATATGACATTGTATAATATTAAACAATATTTCAATCAAAGTGCATTAATATTCATTCTTCCGTTTTTTTAACGTTTTTCAATCCGACGTAAATAAATATTTCGCAAACTAAGTCTAAAATGTACTTAAAATTCTAATAAAAATTATTAAATTAATAGGGACAAACAATTATATAAAAATAACCTTTTAAATTTTGAGGGGGTATTCAAAGCTATTAACCTCCTTAACCCGCCTCCCAGATTTGTTAAATATTTTGAAATAGAGGAAGTTAAAATTATACATCTTTATGCCATAACACACTAAAACATATAATATGTCTGTCTCTAACGGTCAAATGTAAAAACGTCATATCAATTATGAAAGTGGCTGTAGCTTCCAGATAGTGCTGAGCTGACAATCCACAGGTTCTTAAATATTTGAAGAATTCACAACTTTGAAGTTGTGATGTTCCAGTACTTTTGTATCTTTTGTTTTAGCTTTAATTGCCAATCTGTGTGGAAATTAAATAATTATACCATGATAAATGTACACGTTTTTATAAAAAATTGGTTAAAATTATGTTGTTTACTCACAATGGTTAGTTTTAAGTTATCGACCAATTTAGATAGTGGTATAGTTGGATAGAGTCGAATTTGAAGTTTGAGTAATTCATAATTTATACATTCATAGACTACTATGATTTTCTAAATTTAGTTGGAGGACCCCTATCTTGTTTTATTTCACTGTATTTGCAAATTGGGAAAAGTTGCGTACTAATAAAACATATTATATTTCACTACAAGTCACGAAATAGGACTTTTGTGACGAGTAGTGAACAATACCTTTCATCACGATGCAAATAACCACATTAAACTTTAAAAAAAGATCTGATATTTCATAGTCTAGCAATTTTGTATAACTAAAAACAACACGGTTTTCCAATTCATTGTAGTGTTAGTCAGCTGTTTGAAAAATAATCGTCAAAAATAACGAAATCACATTGGTGCTCCTGTTGAATAAAACGGAAACTTCAATTGTTTAGGACAAGAAAAGTTTTGTTTGGGACAGGCAATGTATTGTTTTGTACAGGAAAAGTAATGTTTAGGACAGGCAAAGTCAGCTGGTCATTTTTTGTTTTGTTACAAGGAAATCGATAATTTTTGTATACCTCAGCTGTATGGTTATGGACTATTTTCGAGTACAGAGTGATGAAACATTTGTAACAAAGCGAGGCTTAACAAAAAAATCAAAACATTCAAGGTAAATTTAAGGTGTGTACGAAGGGGGTAAATGAAGTAGTGTGGTAAAACTAATATGTTTTCTAGAATGCAGTAGAATACTTTATTGTTAACATCCCTTTAGAATCAACGATTTTATTCTGTTTTAATTCACTTTTCAGTATTGTACAAGTAAGTCGTTTAAAGCTATTGCATTTTTAAGGCACGCAATTTTCATAGACACGTTCATTTTACTTAGGTATTCTTGAGAGAACACAACGTTTGGACTTTGTAAATCATAATCGAGCAGATACCAAACGATTTTTACTCAGGCGAGTTCTACTCTGCTCGACTCTAATGCCAATCATCATTGAGTAGTAACCAAATATGTGACAAATATGACAAACAACTTGATCTAAGATTTAACGTGTATGATATTAGGATTTATACAGGTTTTAACTGCAATCGACACAACATCCTAAATCTTTATTACTTTAAAGCTAAGATAACTCATATTAAATATGGTCTAAATTCAGTACAATTTTTTTGTACTACACAAAATTCAAATGCACGACCAGATGTAAAGAGACTTGTCTTGATTAGTCGACCCCCCTCATCCGATTCTTGAAAAAAAATTCTCAACATCGGCCATTACATATTTTTTACAAGGTTGATTTACTTGATTGTTAAATGGTAAAATACACTTTTTCATTATAGAGTGTATTACAAAGTGTAGTGGGTTCACTTGCAAAGCCTATTTTATTTCGAAAACTAACCCGTTCAAGATTAATTTATCAAAATCATACTCAATAAAACGATACATTCCAAAAGTTGGCATGAATGATAGAACGTATAATATTAAGAATAAGTAAATATCAACACATTAGTTATGCAGTATCATACAGTACAATCTAACAGAGCTACTTTAAAGGTAATTTTTTGATAAGTTGTAGCTCCTGAACATTTCTAATTTCTAATAATATTTAACAAATTACAAACGTACAAAGTGCAAAATTAGATCAGACCACAAACCACAACTAAACGCTTGCTATAATGAATAAATTCAGTGATATGGATTTAACTGCTAATAATAGAGCCGCAACCAATTTCAAGGTTGTATTGTACTGAGTGTTATTTACAGTTTCCCACTGAATAATACGAGTGAGTTAGTTTGGATTTATTTAGCTACAAACGTTTTATAGCAAAATGAAACTTTTCTAAGATTGGTAGACTATTCTAAGATTAGTAGACTATACTAAAAATTATATATCAGATACTGATTTATAATTAATCAATGAATGAATTAATTAATTTTCATTATGTTTTACGTATGTGATCTCTGTAGCACGGGTTGTGACACCCATTTAATAGAGTTAGTACAACTTTATGAAGGTTTGTGAGTTAAGCATATAACTTCTATTATTTGGATGAAACATGTTAAAAGGATAAATAAATAAACTACCTGTATTTAGTTAGCCAGTTTGGAGGATTGTGGACGTCAAGTTAATTTATAATTATATGACATTTAATTTGTTTGCAATGAGAAAAATTAAACTCAAGTTATGAAAAATAATCTACGTGTAATAGGATAAGCAGCTTAATTTATTGGTTATTTTACAATACAATACACGTTTTTCGTGGAATACAATGTATAAATTATGATATAAAAACATTTAATTACTGGATATTTTAAACTGTGATTTGTATCATTTCAAGTTGCTATATAAATCCACTAGAATATTTTTTTAAATATACCTTGTTATAATATTTATAATAAAATAACATCTTCCTCTACATCGTATCAAACAGAGCTGCATTAACACAGATAACGTTGTCACGATAAAGCGATGAAATAATAACGGTTACGCTTTTAAATATATATTGCTTCAGAATAAAATGTCAAATCCATCATCAACCTGCAAACACGAACTTTATATGTTAAACTATTGACGATTATATTTGGTTTGTTTAGAGTGTTTGTCATACACACATCCATGTTGTCGATAGCTAAACAATTAATATAATATCCCAACGTAAAGTTAATGACCTAACAACGACAATACTAACCAGGATGGGAGGGTTCGAATGCTATTTGCCTTAATTGATTTTGAATAAAGTTTGTGTAACCTTCTGGCCAGGGTCTGTTGTCAGAGTTTTCAGGTCGCACCTCTGCCATGATCTCATGAATACTTATGTACTCAGGACCATCGTGCTTCCGAAGCGCGGTGGCAATCTGAGTTTTACAAGTCGCATGTACTTGACCAGAGATTGAACTCGGGTCTTCTGTGTGGTAGGCCAGACCTCAACCAATTCCACTATGATTGCCACATTGTGTTGGCATGGCAATTAAAACTGTTAAATGTAAAAGAAAAATCATCTGTTTATTGTATTTTTATAATTATTTTTCTAGAATGTTTACTTTTGGTATGTAATAACAGAATAAAATAAGTTTTTTCCAGTGAATGGATTTCTTTCTTCGTATTATTTAAATAGTAAAATCCCTTCATAATTAACAGGTTATGGTCCCAGAACCCACGTTTGAATCATGAAATCCTGTAGGGGTTATAGTTTCTGTTGATAATACATACAAATGAAACTTCTACAAGAATGTCTGTTGGAAGTGAATATAGAATGCAAGTGGATAAACTTGAAGGGCCTGAAGACTGGGCAAAATGGAAGTGGCACATATTAATGGTACTGCGGGCATATGAACTTGAAAATATCGTTAATGGTTTAAGAAAATGTCCTGAATTACCAGAAAATCCACAAAAGAAAGACAAAAAAGCCTATCAGAAGTGGTTGCAAGAAGATGCAAAAGCAGCAAGTTTGTCAGCAGGAGCACTAGGAAAATAAATTGCTGGGCTTGTACTGACATGTACCAAAGCCAATGAAATTTGGAAGAAACTTAGTAATCGATTTGGAAGAAGTAGTACCCAACGATTGAATATGTTAATCGAGTCATTCTTTCGTGTGACTCGAGACAACAACGAATACATCAGCACACATGTTGCGAAGTTGCAAAATCTTTTTATGGATCTGAATGATGAGCTACAGAAAAATAAAGAAAACACTTAGTCCGAAAGAATATTGAATGGTCGAATAACCATGGGGTGGTTTAATAAGACTGTAGTCAACCAATGTAACAGGTAATTTGTACAGTGGAACATATAGACGCGATAGAAATTCGTTGAAAAATTTATGGTCGCTCCTTAGTTACATAATATTTGTTTATTTACCTGGGGTCTTTTTGGATGTATTATGTGCCAATACATCCAACACTACATTGAGCAAAGAATATTACAACTTCATGGACTTGTGGGAATTATACTATTCGACCCGAGAATCAAACTGTGAATTTTCTGATCGAAAAACTATGTACAATTGAGCTTCGTGAACATAACATAGAAGAATCAATCGCGTTTTTGTACGTGCAAATCCTAAGAAGCTTCAGCAAAGGAAAAGTACCACATTGGAAACCCCAAAGAAAGATTTAGAACAAGCCAAGCAGAAGTTTCCATGCCATTGGGCAGCAGAGTGTACAGAAATTAAGAAAACAAGTTATACTAGAAATAAGAAACGGTCTACTGAAACAAAAGCATTCTTGGCAGATGTAATGGGTGCATCAGTTGAAAACTACATTAAAGCCGACGAATGCTATTGCAACAGTGGTGCAGCAAACCACATTACAGCCAACAAACAGTATTTTGCTTCGTACGAAAAGTTTGCTGTTCAATAAAATATCTTACTTGGAAAAAGAAATGTGAGTATGCAAGCTCACGGGCAGAGAACTGAGATACTTCAAGTGTGTTTAGACAATTCTTGGTCAGAAGCAGAACTAAGAAATGTTTTATACGTTCCTGATGCAAAAGCAAATTTATTTTCTGTGAAGTCAGCTGCAAGAAGAGGATTTTTTACCACATTTGATCATCGCAGTGTAAACATTAAAGACAAATTTACAGGAAAAACTATGATGAACGGACATGTTAACCATGGGTTGTATGTGCTTGATATGCGTGTTGTAATATCAATAGACACCGTTCAGATAAATTTGGTATCATCATCAGAAACTGTGCAAGTTTATCATGAAAGATTCGGTCACCAACAAAAACAACAATTGAAAAGCGTTCTGAAACGGATGAATATGAACGTGGACAGTGAAGAAGAGTTCTGCGATGGATCTGCACTGGAGAAAATACATCAGTTGCCATTCAAAAACAGAGTGAATCGACCTTCAGTAACCGGAGAAAAAATCCATGCTGACGTGAATGAACCCATTTCCATTGAATGTGTAGGAAAAGCTCGCTATTACGTTTGTTCTAAAGATGACTTCAGTAAATTTCGACGAATTTTCTTTTTAAAACAGAAAAGTGAAGTATGTAAGGTATTAGAACAGTTCCTAAATAAAGCTGAAACAAATGGACTTGTCGTGAAATAATTTAGGTGCGAAGGAGGAAAAGAGTTTGACAACAAGAAAGTTTCCAAACTGCCTGCAATAGAGGCATAGAACACTGTATCTCTACTCCGTACACGCCAATTAGAAATGGTGTAGCAGAGCGAGAGAATCGAACAACTGTCGAGTGTGCACGTTCTATGTTGAATCCAAGCAAACTGCCAAAGGAACTCTAGCAGAAGCTTGTAACACCGCAGCTTATATATAAAACCATACAGGAAAATCATTCGTAGAAAACAAATCCCTATGTGAATTGTGGTATGGTCGACCATTAGGAAGCCTCAGACATCTAAAAATCTTTGGAACAGAATGCTACATGCATATTAACAAGAGATTTCGCTCGAAGTTTGACGATAAGGCCGTTCTTGGTCATATGGTTGGCTATGTGAATGATAGAGATGGGTATAGAGTATGGATACCGACTCAGAGGAAAGTTGTCTTGAGTCATGATGTGAAATTCAAACCTGAAGTTGTATGCAGGCTTCGAAACAATGAAAAAGAAGATACACTACCGTGCAGTTCCGGATGAAGTACTGTTGAAGATGACACCGAAGAGGAAGGAAATAATTCTGAAGAGAAACGGAAGAGCAACCGTGAAACTAAGAAACCATCATGGATGACTAGTGAAGACTAAGTATACATGGTAGCTCCACATACAGAATTCGAGAATCCGAAATCATATTTTGAAGTGATGCAGTCAAATCAGTGGTTAAAATCTATTCACGAAGAATTGGTTTAATAAAGTTAGCGAAGAATCCAGAATACCATCTAAACTCAAAGCACATTGAAGTTTGTCACTTTTATGTAAGAGAACTTTTTTTGAATGGAGATCTTGGACTAGAACACATCGACAGCAGAAACCAATCAGCTGATCTTTTGACCAAGCCTCTGGAGAGAGTTCGATTCGAGGTGCTACGAAGGAGGGTTAGTTTACAGAAGACCATGTCATAAGATGTTAAACAGTTAAATTTGTATTTTTTTTCTTTGGAGGAAGTGTTAATTGTAAAATAAAAACAATCAGCTGTTTATTGTATTTTTATAATAATTGTCCTAGAATGTTTACCTTTGGTGTGTAATAACAGAATAAAATAAGTTTATTCCAGTGAATGCATTTCTTTGATCACATTATTTAATTAGTAAAATCCCTTCATAATTAACAAAAACCTTTTATAAAAGCACATTTTTTGTTAATTCAATAACATGCTGTTCATGAAAAAGTTATGTTTTAAAGTCTGTAAACGAAAAGATAATATCTGTATGTTTAATAATCCGTAAAAATAAATTGATAACACTGCCACTGTTAATTTTCAGAAATGTGTCACAAAAATAATATTGAAAGAAAAGTAATGTGTTTGTTTTCAGTTGTCAAAACAATAATAGTTTTACCAATGAATGAAGTAATAATTAAGTATTAATAGTTTACCAGTAATCTAGTTTAATAACGTATTTTCTTGAAAAAATGAGGTTGGTTAATTTTGCTACGGATTATGCTGTTATTCGACCGAATAATAATCAATCTTAATAACGGATTCGTGTCCAAAAATGGAATCATATTATGGTTTAAAAAATAAAAAACTATAAACGCAAGTAAGATAATAATCATTAAATATATCGTTAAAGAGTGATACGTTTTCTATTATAGTTTACTTAGTATCTTTATTTATTTCTGTACATCAGGATTATGACACCTCTTGTGCAGATTTAACAATATAAGATTGGTCTTGTTTTCTAGTATTACTGACGCCTCTATATATTTTTGGTTGGATATAACCTCTTAATATTAGTTTAATTCAACGTTCAACTTATTCCAATACGTTAATATGAGGAATGTTAGAAGGCAGTCAGAATTACGGAATCACGTGGAAGTTATTAATTTAAACCTTTAAGCTATAATAAATCAATAGCTTTTCTTTAAGCTATAATAAATCAATTGACGACATCAAGGACTCTAGGAAAACCAAAATGTTACATAAAACTTATTTTAATTAGTAATATTTTAACATTGGCCATAACAATTTTCAAATCCAAAAGTTAGAATGTGTATCAGTATTTAAAATCAGTATCAGTATACTGGGATGTGTATGTGTATCTCAGTATTTAAAATTCTCATTTTTAAATATACCTAATGCTTAAAAACAAGGGAACTAGTAAAGTAACAGTCAATTGATGAAGTATTAATATGTGTCTGATCTTAACTGGCAAAGCTCGGACCCCCGGATCTAGTATCACATGGATACAACAGTCTAGGCTGTAACTGATGAACGAAAGCTTCTAAGACACTAGCTCCAATGACTTATTTCATTTGTTGTGATTATAGCTTGGCATTTGCGTTAAGACTAATGCCGAAACGAAACCTTGCTGACTTTAGTTCTCCGCACAGGTCACAATGCATATGTAGACAGGCATTTGAGCAAGGTGTGTCCTTGATATATATCTAGTGTGTCCTTGAGTTGGTGTTTTAATAAAAAAAAGCCTATATCAGCGTTTGTGCAATAAATATAACGTATTGTATTGGATTTACTGTCGATGAAGTTGGGATAAGTAGGTTCAACTTGCCTTAATGCATTGAAATGAGTTGTACCGTAACAGTAGCTCTTGAGAAAGTTATTAACTTTAATTAGATTTTTATAAATATCCATCATGGGTACTATAACCTGCACTCGCTTTTTCAGATTCAGTAAATATCTGTGATTTTTACTCCCAGTAGTGCGCAGCCATTTAAATATATTTAGATGGTTTAATAAGACTGTAGTCAACCAATGTAACAGGTAATTTGTACAGTGGAACATATAGACGCGATAGAAATTCGTTGAACAATTTATGGTCGCTCCTTAGTTACATAATATTTGTTTATTCACCTGGGGTCTTTATCTAGTAAAAAATAAGAACATTTAAATACTGATCTTGCGTATTTGTTTGTATTCTATTACTTGTTAGATTTTCATTTTACTGCAAAATAATAAAATCCATCTTACATTTAAGACCATTGAAGGGCTTTATATCATAAAAATATAGACATGCATTTGTATTGAAATATATTATTGTAATCTTTTGGTTGATACATAAGTGGCATTCGTATACCACTGGCGAATGGTAAGTGATTTTGAAAAAAACACCCCGCGCCTAAAAAATACCATTACGGACTTTCAAATGCGAATGGGCTTAGGTTGTGCCAACATATTAGCACATGCTAAGGAATCTATAGATTAGTTTTTCTGTGATATTAGCTTAAAGCCATATTTTAGCTTGCTACCAGAATGTGTTCTGATTCAGACCCGATGTGACACTAACTCTACTCTAGAACCCAGATCCGAGGGGAGAGTTGTGGATTTGCCCACCAGTGCGAGACACTGTCGCAAGAGTTCCGGCTGTTGGGTTTGAGGAACATAGACCAAGTTGGGTCTAACTGCCTCCAACTGCAAACTAGAAAATGCGCACGTAGAGCGCTATGGTCCATATCACGAATACTTCATCAGGTTTAACATGTTCCAACTGTGTAACTACATTAGTCTAAGATCAGTAATGCTCGATTATAAAATTTAGTTAGTACAAATTTTAGTAGTAGCATAATTTATTGTATATAAGTCCTTCCTTTGTATTCAGTATATAACTTCCTTATTTAAGTTTAAATGTATACATTACGTAGATGTAGTTTAAAATGTGGGGTTGAATACCCTTTAGAGGATAAATTATAATTTTTAAATACCTTTTTACTTCAAAAGTTTTAAGTTATGATTACATATTAGTAAAAGTTTGTATATTACCAACGATGGTTCGAAATGAACCTTCAAATAGTACGACAAGAATGAAAATAAAAATTGATGAACGTATTATTTAAATGTACAAATAGCTATTTTTTCATGTTTGATGGGGTTTTACATGTTAAGTAACAGTATACCCATATGAAATTTCATAGAATACATTTACAACAAATTGCACATATGAGCTTTTTTTCTAAGAAGATTCAAGCCCATAGAAAAGTGAATAAATAGAAAATACAAGATATATGCGTTGTTGAAATGTATTATTTAAGATAAAACAAATAAACTTAACGCATATCACAGGATACGTACAGAAATGCCAAAATTTAATTTGTTAACTCCTATATCTCATGATAAAATGGCAACTCTGCACACTGCATCAGATAATCTTTTACAACATATTCGGTTGTTCAGAAGTAACGGGCTCTAGTTAATCCTCGGCTTAATACTATCCAAACAAATATTTAATAATTAATGTATTTAATCCAAATAATTTGATGAATTAGTTTAACATTTACAAAATTTGACAACAACTGTTTTGGACAAACCCAATCAAGAAAAGCTAAAACGTTAATCAGTAGGTTTCAGTCAGGATGACAGAAATCATTTTTGACTGCATTGTATCGGTTTATTACTCGTATTAATTTCTTCTTTAATATTTAACGATGTGATATTTTCAAATAATACAACCTTCACTTTTTTAAATTTTCATTTTTAAATATAGATTTTAAAAATAATTTTAAGAAGATTTCAATAGGCAGCTTCAGCCAAATGCATTCACTGCGGCGAGCTGTGTTCACCACCAATTACACTTGTTTGTGTCGGGCCGAGTCTCATGGCTCACTGCCTCCGGCATAATAATCGTCCACTAATCTAGGAATGGAGTTTATTTTATTGCCCAAGGTCGACTGTAGGTCGATAACTAGTAATATCAATTTAGATCAATATTTTCGAATAAACCTTTGATTTGTGTTCGTTTGATTACATCGTAAGAGTGAAGGAGGACTGAAGGGGGAGATTATAATAGCATAATCATAACAACATTTATTTGGAGATACACGAGGAAAAATCAAAACTGTTCGATGTTTTTTTTTGTTTTTGTTAGTAAAAGATCCCCCTTACATCTGAATTGACTGTCAGTATATTATTAACATAAATAAAAACTGCATTGAATATTAGTTAAAACAGTAATGTATTTTCAAGATACAACTTAATGACTGAATCAAAACTAAACAACAAACAATAACATAAATGATGATATGATAATAATAATAAATAAAACATATGACACTTGTGACTTTACTGTCACCCTTCCTTCACAAATCAAGGCGGTTCGGCGCAATCATGGTTCGCTGACTGCGTCTTAACAGGTGAAGTGTTTGTAAGAGGAGTGTAATCATTTTATGTTTTTTTTTATTTGATACAGCCAAGGATTTATCTTTCCTAAGGAACCATGTGTTTCTTCTATATTCTCGTCCATAAGGTGTTTGAATTACGTAAGAACGAGGTTCCGGAACTACATGTACTATTTTTGCTGGTAACCAATATTTTAGTTTTAACCTGAATAACACGTTTTCTCCAACTCTGAATTCCTCGGGCTCTTTCTTCCTTCTGTCAAAAAACAATTTCTTTCTTCTTTTAATCTTATCTAGTCTGTTTGACACATTTTTTATGACAGTTAGGATGAGGTGCTGGTTGGTTGATGGAATTAGAGTCTTGGTTCTCCTACTCATTAGTCGTTGAACTGGCGATCCAAGATTGCCTCTTGGTGTATTGCGATGGTGGAGAAGCGCAAGATAAATGTCAGATTGTTCCTCTGGACACTTAATGATTAGTTTCTTTCCTTGTTGGACATATCTTTCCGCCAAACAATTCGATCTGGGAAAGTGAGGAGATGAAATTCTGTGATGGAATTTCCCATCAGATGCAAAATGGCTAAAGTCAGTAGAGGCAAACAAGGCCCTCCTTCAGTTCTCAGTTTATCTGGAATACCATGAGCTGCATAGTATTTCTTTAGTTCCGTTACAACAATGCCACGGCTTTTTTTCTTAGTTGTTCACATTCAAAATAGCTGGAGTAACTATCTGTCACTACTAAAAAATCATTTCCTTCATATTCAAAAACATCAGCTCCGATGTACTCCCATGGCCTCTTAGGTACTTCTTCTTGTAGAGTAACACCTTGAGGTTTATCTCGCTGATAATTGTTGCACACATTGCATCTTGATATGTATGATTACTCGGAAGGGTCTTGTAAGATTTACACATTTTAGCAAAATGTCCTTTGGCTAAACATTTGTTACATGTTTGATTGAAAGCAGGACATTTACCCCGAGCATGGCGAGAACCACATCTTGTACAGTGAAAACTGAGTTGTCGGGAAGTAGACTGTCCCGACTAACTACGTTTATCGACCTAGACTTATCAGAGGAGATTTCAAAAAACTGTTTTTTGGCTTGTTCGTGCGTTCTACACACTTTAATTGCAGTGTCTAGAGTGAGCTTATCAGCAGAAAGTAGTTTTTCTCTTAAAATACCATCCGATACACCAATTACTATTCTATCTCTAATCAAACTGTTGTTTAACTGTTCGAAGTTGCAGGTATTAGCTTGGTTTACTAATTTTGTACAAAAATCCTCAAAAGACTGATGCATTTCATATGTGATTTTGGTAAACAAAAATTGTTCAAATACTTCGTTAGTTTTACCAACAAAAAACTCATCAAAGCTTTTAATAACTTCATCTAGCTCAACGTATTCATCATCCTTAAACTCAAAACTGTTATATATATCTAAAACATCGGTGCCTAAACCCGACATAAACGATGCCACTTGTACTGCATTTGATTTACCTTCAAGGCCAGAAGCAGTTTTGAACTAATTCCACTGTTGCTTTCATTATCTCCAAGAAGGTGCCATCTGGGTACTTGAGACAACAAGACTCTTTGGTGGTTTTACATTGTTATCTCTGTCTTCTGAATTGTTGATATGAACAGACCACAGAATACGTGGTATTAGCGAATTTCCCCTATAGGGAAGAAGCTATTACCGTAGTCGGCATGGTAAGACCTAAGCTCGGGACCATGATAACTTTTCGTTTTGAGGTCCCCAGACCCCAAAAACACCATTCGTTCGAAATATATATATATATATAGTGTGTGTGTGTGTGTGTGTGTGTGTGTGTGTGTGTGTGTGTGTGTGTGTGTGTGTGTGTGTGTGTGTGTGTGTGTGTGTGTGTGTGTGTGTGTGTGAGTGTGAGTGTGTGTATGACTGTGAGTGCGATAACTCTCGTAAAAAAGGTCCGATTTTGATGAAATTTTGTATAAAAGTGTAAAGCAACATTTATGACTTTAATTTCGAAAACCAGCCATATCGCTCTACCTTAAGGGGTATTTTGCGTGGGGTTTTCTACCCCAAAAATGTTTTTTTTTTAATTTTTTACATATATTTTGTAAATAGTCAAATTTTAGTTTTTACCAGTGGATTCAGCTTTAAGAAACACACAATTTGGTATTTTGATCATTCCTCTACGTCAATCGGTTACCGAGATATTGTAAGTGCTAAACACAGTACGTTGTCTAATGTTATTCTTATGGAGAATAAGAAAAAAATTATATCTCGCTTTTTTATGAACATATACTGACGAAACTTGGTATACGGCTTTATCTGGTTGTGGTCTATTGATATTTGCTCAAAAAAAATTTGTTGCTAAAGGTTCCCGTAGCAGCAAACCTGCGTACTCAGCCCCCATGTTATTCTTATGGAGAAAAATTAAAATGTCTTACTTAATTATGAACATAAATAAGTAAAACCTCTTGTATGACTTCACCTAGTGTAGTTGTATTGATATTTGCCTAAATACCCATTTTTTCATTCCTTGTTATAGCAAACCTTTGTACTCATCCCCCATATTATTCTTATTGAGATTAATCAAAATGGGATGTATCGCTTATTTTATGAATGTATATAGATGAAACTAGGTATGTGGCTTCACCTAGTTGAGTTATATTGATATTTGTATCGAAACCATTTGTTTATGTTCCTTGATTCAGCAAACCTATGTACTCATCCCCAATGTTATTCTTATGGAGGATAATTAAAATTGTATATATCGCTTATTTGTAAATATATTTTTATGAAACTTGGTATGCGGCTTTATGTGGTATTAAGTCATATATTATACATTGGAAATTCGCTGAGTATGCTGGTTTGCTGCGACGGGGGTATTACTTTTACATTTCTTGTGTTTGGGTTTCGTCACCATGTCAGTATATTATTAACATAAATCAAAACTACATTGGGTTTCTGTTAAAACTGTTATGTATTCTCAAGATGACTTAATGATGTGTTGCTTAGTGACTGAATCAAAACTAAGCAACAAACATTAACATAAATCATATGATGATAATGATAATAAATAAAACATGTGACACGTGAATTTACTGTCATTGACCTGGTCTGATCTATCGTCCTATAAACAGTTATTATACGTTTTAGGTTATTTGGTACTTATTACAATATAATTTTAGTTTTAGAGCTCTTCTGCGTATTTATAATTTTTTTGGCAAAAATAGTTTGATAGCCTTGCAAATTTAATGACATAATATAATTTGACAGTTTGACAGAATAATAAAATTAGCCTAGTAACCGTGTGTATAAAAAAATCACCCTATTAAAAAATTCTATAGTTTTTATTTTATTTCTTTTTTATATTTAACGAAAAATCACACACAGCTGATTTCCGCTGTAAGGCGACAAATGTGCCTCCGAACTGAACGGTGTTGCCAGGTTACTGTAATGTCGGCCATTTGTTACACATCACCGGCCCGTGAGTCCTCCGGGAGTATTAGACGGGAAAAAGCAAAAGTCGTTTAATAAAGAATTAACCAGTAAATTCACATTTATATGGCAAATGTTTTAAACGTGTTAGTAAATGTACTAAACATCAAATCTTAATATCAAACTTCTTTATGAATTTGGCATTGATAAATGGTTAGGTGGAACGAATGATATTGTGGATAAGATGCACATTTTCAACCATCTCATAAGGTTGTAGTTTTTTATTTCTCTTTTATTTCCTCATAAATGTGGGTTTAAATAAAATTGGACTATAGACACGTGCCGGTTGGAATTATTTTACTAGACGACATGCGCAATTCGACTATTACATATACGAAGAACTTAAATCATTTGCATCAACTCACTGTCCAACTTCTCACTAACGTCTGCAACTCATCGATTGAAAAGTACAAATTTAAATTTTTATAACCCAGTTTCACAGTAAATGATCTTACGGCAGCTAAACTACGCTTTTACAAGTTATATTTAACAACGCACTAAGTACACTTCAGCTAGTTTGTACAAGATTAGATGAGACTCTAGAAAGTTTTTCTTTCAATGTTATTGCAGCTTAAACAACATAATGAATAAGTAAACTCAAACCGAGCTGAAATTACGAACCCCAACGGAATACACCCCAACGCTAAAAAATACCATTTGGTTTTTGAGAATTAACAGAACAAGTATACATTTTATGTTGTTTATTAACAAGACCTATTATAAATATTAACTATATCACGTCAAACAATTTTATTAAATTGAAATTGAAAATTCTTTATTGCTCATTTTACATCACACCAATAATACAGTAAGTTTTAAGTGATGCAAATAATAATAAAGGTACTATGAGTTTAATAATAGTAATACTGTGCAGTATAATTACTGCACAAACTTAGCATTAGAGCAATAAAGCCCTGAGGTCATGAAACCTGTGTGTTTGTGTTTACATTTAAACTAAACACAAAGACTCGTAGTGAGAATGTCCAGCCAGTCACCGATACTACTATATACTCTTACACAGTACAGTTCATAAAATAAATCATACATTTCATAGAAAATAATACCATAACGAAAAACATAATCTGCCTTTCTAGAAACTATTAATTT
The DNA here is from genome assembly GCA_963675035.1 of Allygus modestus. Taxonomy (NCBI): domain Eukaryota; kingdom Metazoa; phylum Arthropoda; class Insecta; order Hemiptera; family Cicadellidae; genus Allygus; species Allygus modestus. Next base: position 84,296,773 of record OY776115.1, read on the forward strand.
TTACCAATGTAAGTAATTAAATGAACATAAATATTAATATTATTTTTTATAGATTACAACTACTTCTTATAAACATATTATAAAAATGGTTCTTCTTGTTTTACTAAGAACATGTAAAAAAATAAGGAATTCGAAAAATAAGTAATTTAAACTGATAAGCTTTCTCACTAAGATTGATAACACAACTAAAACAATCTCGCTATTAGTTATAAGCCACGCAACAACTTAATGACTTGATTGTTTGTTCAAATGGAGGAATTGCCCGTTGTGTCCAAGATGAGTTATGAATAAGTCGGGCTGCAAGAATGCGATATCGAACATTGGTTAGCAATATTAGAATTCCAAAATCTGAACAATGTTGCAAAACAGCTTTAACATTAAATCTTAAATGTTTGAATTATACTAAAACGTTGCGCCGCCGTGTTAAAACAGTAAGTACTACACTTACTCAAAATTCAAAAGTAAAATTAGACAAAGTGACAAATTAGACAAAATTAGACATGCGCACTACAGGTTGCATGACACATGCACTATACAGTAATCTACAAATGTTGTTAACAATATCATATATTTTTTAACTAATTATTGAGGAAACTAATTATGTTTTATACATAACAGTAAAATGTTTGACGACAAATAAATTTAAATAATAAAAGCTATTACTAAATAATAGTTACACGCTTGGAATTAAACTATTTGTTATATTTTACAGTGCGGAGATTTTACATCTTAATTTAAAGTACTTTGTAAGACTATTACACTTAAAGTTTTTTGTATGTGATAGTATTATTTTCTACAAATCTTGAAGTTAACGTTTACACCCTTAAAAATACATGGACATCCCAAAATCTTATTTATTTTTTCTTTTACAAACTCCAAGGACTTTACTTCTTCACCGCAAATTAAGAAGGAGCCCTAGCAGCCAGATTTTACTTAATTAGATGTAGTATGTCTATGTTCCAAAATATTAACATGTGATTGTGCCGAAAACGTTTGATCATTAGTCACACAAATCGTACGAAACTTAGTATAGTAAAGATATTTTGAAACCACAATATCATATTCAATATTATTAAAAATTTCTAGGCTTCCTGTTCTTTCTGTTCTAAACCGTCCTCTTCAATCCAGTTGCTGCCTTTCACACAATGGCAATCGGTACTTTAATTTGTCCACAGGCGTGACGTATTACATTGCCTTTTACAGAGTATCATATTGCATTTGAAAATAACTCAAGCAGAATTATTGTTAAGTTTAATTCAGTTACATAATTTTTACTATTATATATTCGCTATAAATGTACTTTTTGAATGTTTATTATCATTATTTAAGAAATCTAAAGGTCTATATTTGATTATCATTTGAATATCTGCTAATTTGAATTCGCAATAAAAATAAACTGAAGCTGGGAGTCAGAGTTGGTACCATAATGCATATCCAGAATGTAATTTATATTACAAACTAAACTACCGGAACACAAAGGTTCTATAGGTAAGGAAGAAATTCTTTAAATTAAGGTTTAGAATGAAGTTTAATGAGTATGCGACATTTACATTTTTATTAATTAGTTTTCACTATCGGTTTTTTTATTTATAAATTATATGAAAATAATACCTTTTCGTTTGAATTTGAACCACATATTTATACTTTAGAAATTCATCAATGAAAATACCGGAAGGCAGATAGTTTTAATTGCTATCGAATGTTCTAATTATAAATTCCATAGTTGATTCGTTAAAATATTATCATGGTTAACTTTTGAAAGTAAAATTATTCTAGATGTCCCACCTCTGTGAAAGAGCCTCACTCAACCTTTTTCCTGCCCCATCCCTTGGGACGAACTCGATGTTTTAAGAAGCTGCTCGCAGGACCTAAAGATGACCTATATCTGATTTTTTGTCTTGTGGTTTAAGGCAAACATGAGTATAATTTGTGCTAAAGGTAATGTACAGCAGGAATACCTTTTTTCGCATTTGTTGACTTGTTTGTTTAAGCAACATTAATCTCGATATTTTACTCATAAAACATAAAACTAGAAAAAAGGTCTCACCATTAAGACACGCCCCCAGCATAAGTGATCATATATAAAAACAGTACCCTGAATCATACGTAACCATTCATGTAAATTTAAATTGACAAATCCATGGATTTCAATCATCTTTGAAATAAACAAATACTAAGCCTGTAAGTGGCAATACTGTTGACGCAAACCAGGTTGAGGTACGGTGGGAGGAGGGGGTAAGGCTATTTGCCATTCCGCGCTGGGTTGCCGACGGCTGGGTAAACAATGCAGTTGGCCCTCACTGCAGACTTCCGTGACCGGGAACCAGAGCGATGTTACCTCTTGACAATATTTGTGACAACTGGGTCTGTCCACTTTAATGTAAACAGAAAAAGTGTACTAATGTCGTTCTGGATAAGAAAAAAAGACAAATTACAATTGCGTATTGTCATGGTTGTAATAGACAAATCATTTTAAATATGAATTAAAAACACCAAACAAAATAAAAGCGCTTTTACTAAATAGATTTTTACTAAGAGGATATATTTACAATTCTCTGAGTCAATGTTTGCTTCTAAGAATCCAAATTTAGTAGTTAAGTTCTCTGGACGACTCAGTGAAGCAGCGAAATAAACATCAATATTGTCACCCTTCGAAATAATAATCTTTGGCCCAGAGAACATAAATACAGATTTTTCCCGGCTCGTTTTTTATGCTGAAAAAATATATAATATGGATTTATGAAAATAGCAGTTAAGGAATATGTGCTAGATGGATTTAACTGATTTAAGTTCAATAAATAGGTTAAATTTAAAATAATAATTTATTGTATCAAGGTTTTCCCATAAAATAATAACTATGGACAATCGAAGACTACTCCTTCCAACAAAATTACTACAAGCACTTGGAACATATAAATGTGTACCTAAAATTTTAATATTTTTACTAACAGTTTTAAAACGTAAAATTTTAATTAAATCTAACGTATTAATTATACATTACGATTTCATGTTAAATAAAGTGTTAAACTTAAACTATGTTAATTTTTAATTTTTTTGCATCTTAGTACTTTAAAAAAAACTGCTAATATGCTTACGTTACTCAAACCAAAAACACCTTAATTTACTTCTCGGGAAACTCAGGATTCCATAAAATCAACCTATCCTATAAAATCCATGAAATTCTTAAAATATTTCCATTGTAATTTTTAACAATACTTGGATAATCCTAAACAAAACGTACGACCTAAAAAACATACTTAATAGGGTTCTCCTTTTGAACATAATGACATTATTGACACAAAATACCCCCGTAGCAGCAAACCTGCGTACTCAGCGAATTTCCAATGGAGATATAAATGTCTTAATACTATATAAAGCCACTGACCAAGTTTCATACAAATATATTCATAAACAAGTGGTATATCCAATTTTAATTATTCTCCATAAGAATAACATTGGGGCTGAGTACGCAGGTTTGCTGCAACAAGGAACCAAAAAATGGACTTTTATGCTAATATCAATATAACTCAACTAGGTGAAGTCATATACCAGTTTTTATTAATTTATGTTCATAATTAAGGGAGACATAGCATTTAATTATCCCCCATAAGGATAACATGGGGGTTGAGCACACAGGTTTGCTGCTACGAGAGCCTTTTGCAAAAAATTGTTTTTTTGAGCAAATATCAATAGACCACAACCAGATGAAGCCTTATACCAAGTTTCTTGAGTATACATTCATAAATAAGCGAGATATAAAATTTTTCCTTTCCTCCATAAGAATAACATTAGACAACGTACTGTGTTTAGCACTTTCAATATCTCGGTAACCAATTAACGTAGAAGAATGATCAAAATACCAAATTGTGTATTTTGTTAAGCTGAATACAATGGTGGAAACCAATTTTTGATTTTTTTTTCAAAAATTATATATAAAAAATTTAAAAAACCCATTTTTGGGGTACAAAACCCCCCCAAAATACCCCTTCGGATGGAGCGATATGGCTGGTTTTCGAACTTAAAGTCATAAATGTTGCTTTACAGGTTTATACAAAATTTCATCAAGATCGGATCATTTTTACGAGAGTTATTGTGCTCACGGACACACATATATATATATGTATATATATATATATATATATATATATATATATCTACAGTTTCGAACGAATGGTGTTTTAGGAGTCTAGGGACCTCAAAACGAAAAGTTATCATGGTCCCGGGCCTAGGTCTTACCATGCCGACTACGGTAATAGCTTCTTCCCTATAGGGGAAATTCGCTAAAATCTAGTATAGACATACCTGCATAACCATTTTTAAAGTCCTTAATAGTTATTGTTATTTCATTAAAATTTTAAAATGTGTTTTTTCAGTTTCTCTTACATGGAACAATCTTGGGATTGACAGACTTTAAAATTGTATTAAAACTTGACATAACTTATGAAAACAGTTTACCAAAGAATAACTAATGTTGCAAAATAACAAGCAATAACCGCATTTCAGCTATGGGGTTGGGTGCTTTTGAAAGTTTGAATTGCTTAACGTTTGCTTATCCCTTAAAGTTTGGATATTGGTTCCCTGCGGCTTTAAGATATTTAGCATTCTCTTTGTGTTTGAAAAATCCCTGGTTATTTGGGTTGGATTTAATAACTGATTATTTATATCTGACTATATATCGTTTTGAATGTCAAATGTTGCAAAGAAGTTTTGAATAATGTATTTTTAGATTGAAACCACTCAGTATATCAGTTACTGAGCTAATCGGTTTTAAAATACTGGACTAAATATTTTATTGATTTAACTGACTAATAATATTTTTATTCAAAAACTCACCAATATCCTTTGGTCGTAGCCTTAATGTGTCATTGTTTTGATAATATGTGACACCGGTTTCGGGTCAGTCACAACCCATCTTCAGTCACACTTATCTTCTTTAAAATTGTAGCCCACTTGCGCGGTTGCGACTGATGATGGGTTCTTACTGACCCGAAACTGGTCTCACATATTATCAAATCATTGACACCGTAAGGCTATGACCAAAGGATTTTGGAGAGTTTTAGAATAATATTATATTTTTCAAGGCTTCAGCAAAATAAAATAATAGTAGTTGTGATGTCTACTGTATCACTGGTACATCACAGCTGAAATAGTTTTTATAGTAATGTTGAAGCAGATCCTTATTTATTTTTGTAGGCCTCCACTTCCTCCAGACCTTAAAAACTACTGGAGGCAAAGAGGGACTATTCAGATGTAACGTGACTTAAAATAATTCAGACTTAAAATGTATGGGTTTGAATACGGTTATTTTCAGTTAAACTTTGGTTTTACTAAAGCCAAGATTAACCAGTTGTTTGTGTAACCCACATCACTCTAGACTTGTGCCATTAAAAAACCTTATGAATACTTATTTAACAACGAATATAATTTACATTATGCTACGGTTTGAACTAGTTCCATTACAAGTGGAAATTTTATATTTAATTTAATAGAATATATATTATCATATTTTACTTTAGAATATGCAAGGAAGAAAAGTGTAAAAAATGGCCGATTTGATGGGAACTTGGAAACACCGTCCAGTTTGGAGATGAGTTTTTCGAAATTTAGCAAATACTTCTTTAAATCTTAGTTTAAATGTCAATGCTGTTTTACGGTTCTAAATATATCATGCAGAAGTAAAAATACATGTGTTTATTATGACTATTTTTCTAATCGTTATTATGTGATGCCCTTCGATAGCACAATTCCTTGTTACAGCTTACGTAGTTTTTTGTTTGTTTATTTAATTAACCACTAAATTCTGTTAGTAAGATCTAATAGGAACATACGAGGTGTACTTCTGTATTACATCTTCCAGCTCCCAATTCATCTTCTATCTTCCAACATCCAGTTTACACTTTATAAATAACTTAGTTACATGAAATAATTAAACTAAGAAAATTTATAATTCCAATGTATACGTGTTCCTTTACGCAGTTTGACTTTCCTTCAATAATCGGACATACAATCTTATACAATATCATGATAGATTATCAAACAATGTAAATCCAACACACACATCTACCTTAAATAAATATACGACGGGTTTGGGTGTCTTAACTGCAACTGTGGACACTAACACAGAATTTACGACGCAAACGTAACGTAATTAATCCAGATTGCACAAAGTTTGGCAACAAATTGCACAATTTTGGTGTGGCTTAGGCTAAGATCGTGTAATTTGTCAGGTCAATTCGCAAAAGACTTTACGTCTGTTATGGCACAAGAAGTATATTTGGTTTAAAAGCGAATAGTTCAAACTCCTTTGTCTCTGAAAAAATCTTTCCTGATATTGGTGTGGTATGGTGTAAAACTGTTTATTGATATTATGTATATTTAAGTAATCGGAATATTATTATAGTATTTGAATTATTGTTTTATATTAGAAATAGAAACATACTAAAAATAGAAATCTTCCATGACAAATATGTACAAAATTTTGGCTGGGCTTGTCCATGGACTTTTCTTTGTATGTAGAATAATTAAGACGTTATTTTGGAGTCAATCAGGCCAAAACCGACAAAGTAAATTTTGTTTCTGTAATGTAAAACATGTAGTTTTTTAATCACTCCCTACTTTAAAATTTTCTAAAAAACTCCATCCTAAAAATTTGTAAACTTACTCTTATAGAATTTGTTAACCTGATAAAAAAGGTTTGTCATTTAAAACTAAAGGAATCATGATTACCTATGTGAATTTATTTTCAAAAATTATATCTGAAAGTAATTTTTTCTTTAAAGTAGGACTACTTTGCAAAAGGTAAATAATGTACTTTAAATAGCTTTTTTAAGGTATTGAGACACTTAAAGATTTAATAATTCTCGTACGAGTTAATTTAAACCACTGCGCAAAGCGATTTTCAAACCAATAAACATAGGTTTATTAAACAAAACGCGGTGCAGTTGTATTTTGAAACGTCTGTTAAATATTGTTAACTTATTTTTAAGAGAAAAATTTATTATTAGTTCGTAGCTGAACATTTTAAGATATTGCGTGCAGATAGGGAAACCTAGTTAAATTATTTAAATACTAGATGATTTCCGCGGCTTCGCTCGCGAAAAATTCAAACACATTACAGATATTAACCTGGCAAGCACTGTCAAATCTTTGTTTATGTTTTATCATATGACTTTCTTAGCAGTCACTGAAAATCATTTTAACGTACATCTGGTAACATTATAAAAATGATATCCTCCTATAAGATTTGCATTGGATATTTTGAGCCCGTGGGGTGGGGCCCTAATGTTGGATGTAGACATTATCAGGCCTATTTGTTAATGGGGCATGTAAGCTATGTTCCTGCAAAATTCTAGCTTAATTGGTCCAGTAGTTTTTGCGTGATGGAATTCCATACATACATCCAAAAATATATCCAAACTTTCACATTTATAATATTATTAGGATATATATAACATTATAAATTAACGGTTTGTTTTGAAGATACGTATACATGTTTTTCAGGCATTCTTATTAGCTTTCGCTTCCAGGTAACCTTTTTTTAATGAATATATATAATGCTACAACACCATTACGATGATCTTACCTATTAAATATATCCTAATATTATATTTTACTCATTGAACGATAATGTTTTGTAGTATGAGTTCTTTGGGTAGGCTGAATGTACGTACGCTTGCATGTTGTCATCATATGTTGGAAATTAACTAAACAGGATATTAAATCAAATTAATTAAACCATAGATGTAACATAGTTGGCGTTACATCTATGTTGAGGCTTTCTCTAGAGTTTTACAGGAAGAAAAAGCATACAATGTCTTGTAAAAATAAGTTATTATTGTTATAATAAAATACTCATTGCTGTTAATCATAGGTTATTTCGAGATCGTTAATAGATCCGAGTTAGTTGTAATTGTCAGTGAAAGGCAATGGGGAACGTGAACTAATACATTTTATGTAAACTAAGGTTATATTTATCAATAATTTACATCTTTAAATTATTATTACATATTTAATATCGTATTAAAAATTTCCTTAAAAAGGAATGATAATTGTCTGCATACGGTATAGCAGACAAGTCTACAGATAAATTCTATAACTTTTAACTATGATGATTAGTATTGGGAAAGGAGGGTAATATTTACCCTCTTAATAGATAGCTATTTTTTATTATTTATGCCTATCGTAATTTTTCAAAAATAAAGGAAGAAAATGACTATCCACTTTTCTCCACCCGCTTGGAAACGAATAACATTTTATTGTGATCATGACTTAGTTTTGACCATTGTAAAATTACGTCATATTTTGACAAAAAGAATAAATTGAGTTATGAATAAACTATATTTAAATCTTCAAAATCAAATTGATTTTGGAAGGAATTGGGTTTTTATTACTCGTAAACACAGAGGGTTCAAAATTGTAAGATTAAATGGGCTCTATATTTTATTATCAATGCAATTCCCATATTATTCTATATGAGTATACTTTTATCGTGAGATTTAAAACCATTAACCTATTAAATGGAAATATTTTAGTCCTTAGATGTAAGCAACATTCAAAATGTGTGTATACAACTGCAAAAAAATTTGACGTTGAATTAATAACAGGAAAAACATCTTGTTACATCACGTGCGTATTGCTCTCTTTAAAACGAGTTCTGAAGTCGTTTATATTTCTCTTGCTATTGCCATGTAGTTCATGAAGACTTAAGGATATTTGTTATAATAACCAATTTAAATTAAGTGTTTTGTTGTTTTAATAAGGTTATATGTTAATTCAATAATCGGTTTTATTTTTCTATTCAGATTTTTGTTTGTGCATAGTGAAACTTTTGACTCTTTCTCGCACACAGGACTTAGCCTTGCGAAGAATACATTTCCACCTGTTTACTGTATATTTGATGCATGTAAAGTTATTACCAATGGAAATAAATTATCAGTATCGGTATCTGTATCTGCTATGAATCATACCGAGTATTATATGGAATAGAGTAAGCTAAATTAATTTTGTACGAATAAAAACAATTGATTAGGAAGAGCTTCAAAACGAGATATATTTGCACTTCAAACTATTATATTGAAGTTAAAAGTAGAAGCTTTTGCATTTATTTACTAACATTTTCCCCTGAAATAATTTATTCCATCAACGAATTGCAGCCGAACACGCCAGGACCATTAACTTCTATTACTCTATTTCCATTTCGAATCCATTATTACCAGTACTAGTCCAATAGAAAAACATTTCTATCAATAAGTTCTGTCACCATAAGTTCTGTCGTCTTAATATGTAAAACGTCTGTTACATTTGCAGTAACTCAAAGTCATCGCCCTCAAAGTGACTATGATGTGTTATTTCGTTCAGAATCTTCTGGCGTGATTGTCCATTAAAAGACCAAGCTGTGGGAAGGAAAAGAGTTTTTTTTATAAAAGATAAAGTTAGTTTCTTGGGTGGCTTTAAATTCAGGTTATTTAAAATAGTTTCCTTTATTTGTTCACAAGACAAAACTAATTTATAGAACTTGCATGTTCCTGGATATATTACTTTACACACTTAAAACCAAAAGTAAATGTTATATTGCAATTTTTTAAGTTTATGAAGTTACTTGTCTCCAAATATTGCTGCAGGGATCATTGGTCGGCTAGAATAACACACAATGAGGAACAATAAGCCTTTTAAAGCAAGTCCTATAAAAGTTAGTCTTTAGTTTTTTTTTTTAGTCTTTGAACAATATTAATAATTAATTCATATTTTGTATGTTTAGCCTCAATAAAGTTATGGTAAAAAGTTAAAGTTATGTATTAGAATAAAACATAAATTTAGATGTGTTACATAACGACAAATAAATAACTTACACCATAATAACGCTTGAGACTATATTTAGTAAATATATAAACAACTATCAACAAAATGCACCATCGTCGATTTGACAACAATGCAAGAAAGTAAAACAAAATTATGTACAATAATTGTGCGTTTTTAATCCTAGATATTGGCAAAGAATATATTTAAGGAAATTTGTGTCATTTATAACTTTAAGCACAATTTAGCCTCTCCCATGGTATTTCCCTCTTCTCTGTCTCAGAGGTGTGGCAGGAAATCTTATCTTCCCCTTTTCGTCAGGCCCTGAAGCCTTTGTTATGATTACCGCTGCGTTCTCATTTGCTTCGCAATTTTTGGCTTAGTTAAGAGTCTGCATGAAGAAATTTCAAATATGTGTGTTGGCTCGTAGATATAAGAAGACATAAATACGAGTAGATTAGTTATATATTATTTAGTTTAGTAACACAAGAATATTTTAAAAGCTTCGCAGATATGTTGTTGGCGTCTTAATTTGCATTATATTTTATATAAATTGGTCAAGAAATATAATGTCCTAGTTTTTAAGCAATTTCATAATTTTCTGTCTATTAATACCTGTTTTGTGATTTAAATGATTGAGTGTAGTAGAGGAGAAATACGGGTTTAACCCCAGAATCGGCGCTTTTTTCCCATGTTATTCTTATGGGGATCAGTTTTTGAGCCGACGCCCGATCCTACCCTACACAAATTTTCTTTTTGGCCCCTGCCTTATTTTCCCCCATTTAAAATTTGCATTAATTTTAATACATCCTTTGCAGAAATCCACGAGTTCAAAAATAACTCCACACTAAATAAACAACACATGTAAACAACTTAGAAGTTATTGTATAGTAGTGGGTAAAGGAGAAAGAGGCATCACTTCCGGCGCTTTTTCCCCATGTTATTCTTATGGGGAGCCGTTTTTGAGCCGACGCCAGCTCCCGCCTATAGAGCTCCCGCGCGTTGGCCAATACTAATGTCCAACCCTTGCCTATATTAAATATATTGTCCCCATCCCCATCCCTCCTCTATATTTTTAAAAATTAATTTTCAAATTCTAAAAAACTATCTTTGGTGTTTACTGTCCGATTTGTCTGCAATTTGGATATGTTATTGTCCTAGGCAAGTGTTTTAATAAATTTCACTTACATTTCCCAAATTCACTATTACGGTTGAATTGCCAACTATTTACTGACCTTTGCACCCTAATTTCCGTTTTGACTCTTGCCATATTTTGACCCTAAAATTCATTTTAAGACATCCTTTGCAGAAATCCACGAGTTCTGGCTACTTGGAAACCCGAGCCATTTGACATATAATAAATCACCCCTCCTCCTAATTACCTTCTCTACCAAATACATGTCTTTATATTTAGTCTTTAACAATTCTTCTGTATAAAATCCTCCTTTGATTATATTGCCATTCTCATCTTTCAAAATATAAGTCACAGGCTTTGTTTTCTTAACTTCTGCTATTGTAAAAAGCTCTCCCGTCCAGTTAGGGGTATATCCTTTACTAAATACATGTTTATATTTAGATATCCTTACACTATCCCCCACCTTATATTTTGGCTTTTTAACTTGTACTTTAGATGCTAACCTTTCGTGTACGTCTTTAGAGTTCTTAGCACTTACACGGTTAGGCTTCATGCCTATGGATCTATGTACTTTATTATTATATATCCTTATTAACTTTGGAAGTAAATCCAACCACTTGTAACTCCCTTGTGCACTAAACTCTCTATACAACCAATTCTTTAAAGTTCTCTGGAACCTTTCCACAATAGCCGCCTTAGTTGTAGAGTAAGTGTGGTAGTGATTAATATTTAGAATTTTCATTAGTTTGGTAAAATGTTCATTAAAAAATTCTTTTCCGTTATCAGATTGAATATTTTTAACTCCCTTTGGGAGAATAGTTTTTATAGCTTCTGTGACTACTAATCCAGTTTTATTCTTTAGTGGAGCAGCATAAGCTTTTTTAGAAAATGTGTCTATTAAAGTTAAAATATATTTATTCCCAGAATTCTCTCTAGCATAATTCCGCATATCTATTAAATCTATTTGAACAGTTTCGTTTATACCCAACACCTTAAAAGACCTTCTAACAAAGTTCTTTCTCGCGGGCTTATGCAATTCGTAAGCAATTTTTTCCATTTTTTATTCTTTATTTTTAATGTTAACGTATCTGCCAGTCTCTGTCGTTTCAAAAACACCTCCATTGCTACCAACTAACATACCATCACTCATTCTTTGATATACATAGTTTTTTGGCAAATATGCCCCTCCATCTAAAGTCTTAAATCCGCTTAAAGATGTAGGGTCTGCAACCAACAATTTAGGATTGTACATCATCAAATCGATTTCATTATTGTCTTGCATAAATTTATTAGTTTTATTGTTAAACCTTAATGCGTGTGATTTTAAACAAATATCAAATTTAATATTGTCTTGTCTAAAAGTTTTATTATTATCGTCATACCTCAAAACCTGCGACATTAAACAAACATCACTCCTATCTTTGCCTTCAGGTATATTCTTTATTAATTTGTCCTCTGCATCCCACACATCGCCATCTAATGTTAATACATTATAATATTTATCCCCCTGTTTTATTATGCTTTTCTCACCCTTTGTTAATATTTGCTTAACAACAGCCACATCATTTGGCAACGTTCCAGGTAAAATGTTTGTTAATTGCTTATTTTTACCATCAAATTTAAGACCGTCTAAAGTCACAGTCTGATGTTTTGTAACACAATCGTTCTCATCAACAGCGGGTTTAACACGAACTAGCCTTTTATTATTAAAATCCCAAAAGTTTAGATCCATTTTTGGTACTTGAGAGACGTTTACAACATCATCGCTTTCTTTACCAGCCAACAAATTACTAATCTTTCGCTTTTTGGCATTCCAAACATTTCCCTCCGATTCCAAAAATTCATAATTATTATTGTCTTGTACAAAGACACCATCTTTTCTTATTAAAGTTTGCTCTAATGTGGGCACATCGGTTGAGCTTTCACCTCGTTTAACATTAGTAATTTTGCGTTTATTAGCGTTCCAATTATTATTCTTGGATTCTAAAAACTTATATTTAGTATTACCTTGTACAAAAGCATCACCTTTCCTGGTTAACGTCTGCCCCAAAGTCGATACATCGTCAGTAAACTCCCCACCTTTAACATTACTAATTTTATAATTTAAAGCATTCCAACAATCATCTTTTAGATTTAAAGTAGTTTCTTTAAAACTTCTAGCTTCTGGTTTACTATACGGGTTATATACGCGATAAAATTTATCTATCATATTTTTATTTAATAAACAATTCCACTTTCCCTCAATTCTTCTATGATAGAATCTATCTCATTATCCACTCCAGAATTTCCCGCCAATCGGCTTAACCAAAGCAGTCTTAACCTATCTACAAGCTCATTAGGATCGTCCCAATAAACATAGTCTATTTTATTACCAGTTACCTGCCTTAAACCTTCACCAACAGTCTTAAACAGGGGTTTAATTATATTAAGATATTTAGTGTGTTTATTACTTGACATCGCCGCACCCGGTTTATAACCCTTTAAATGTGCATTTGTAGCTTCCAAAATCTCTTTATAATTTTGCAAATCAGCCTGACTATAGTTTACGGGTTCTTTTAAAGTTAACAATTCCCACAATCCCTTTGTCCCTTTATAAATTTTTTCTCCAACTGTAACATCATCATTGGCAATTTGAACTTCCTGATTCCCAATAAAAAATTTATTTCCTTCTCGCCTAATACCATATGTGGTATCTGTCATACTACTTCTACTAAGGTAATTTCCTAAATAGTCTGATGCTAAAAGACCAAAATCTAATTTGTGTGGTGTTATTTGTGTTATTCTTGGTATTCTAGACGGGGTCTTTTCTAAAATCATTGGGAGAACTGGCCTCTCTGTTTTTGTGGCTAAATTTTTTAATTCTTGCAAAGGCTCTATTAAAGGTTGGAATGTTTGGAACCTCTCTTCAGCCTCTAGAAATTTACCACGTTTTAACGCCCTATATTTTTCTCTTATTTGTTTTGCAGACTCTACCAATTCTTGTTGAATATTTGTTTTCATTTTATTTACATTTTATTTATCTCATTTGACAAAGGATTATACTCAAACACCTTATCGTGTATTATTAGGCAATATGCAGATGTGTTTGAAGGGACGTTTTCTGCAGTTTCAATTTCTAATTTAATATCTACAACCCCCTCTTTGATTGATTCATTCTGCCTAGAACAATCTATTACAATTAGAGGATATTTATTTATAAAGTCAGCTCTGTTAAACATAGGATCGGGGACGGTGTTGTAGTAACTCTCCCTAAACCTCACAAACATCTCATAAGCTTTAGAAGCATCTCCATTTTCAAAGTCGAGATTTAAATCACTATAAGGATAATATTCAGAGTTTAAAAACACTTTGATATTTTTCAATTTACAGTGATCAAATTCATCAGTTCTTTTTCGTGCACTGTTGTCCCTACCTGTTTGGAAACCAAATATAACATACCTGGGCTTCTCCAAACTCGATGACGTCTTAACTGACCATGTGTGTCTCTTGGTTTCGGGGTATGATGGGAGTTCGTGTAGCTCCAAACTTCTAAATGCAATTTGCAAATTTTTATTTTGCAATAACATCTTTTGTAATTGAAGCTTCTCCCCATCAGATGGTACCACGTGCGGCATCACCCACTGAATCGATTTAAGTGTAATTTTAGGAATAGGATCGACACCAGTTGGAGCATTAGATGTTGTTAATATACAATTTAAGTCGTTTTTGGATCTTTTCAACACCAATTCTTGTTTAACATTTACTAAAACCTTATTAAAATCCTCAAACACACCCATTAACAGCTCTAACGGGACACAAGTACTAAACTTGCCGCTTTTATGGAACTCCTTTAAATTTTCATCAGAATCAAATGCTGCATTTGACAATTTAGTTGTTTTATTGTAAGAGCACAATATTTTCATAAGACTGGAAATTCCCGGATTTCTTACAATATCTATTTCTTTACCAGCAACTTCGTATCTAATTTCGTCAAATAAGAATGCAAATGCATTATTTATAAAATGTCCTTTATCATGATTCTCTATTTCTCCTTTAATATACAAATAACTCCTACATGGGAGTGTTAGTAAATCTTGATTATTTATGCATATTCGAATTTCATCGGAATTATTTATTGCTAAAGTGTTGTGTGGAACATAGGAGTGATTTGTAATTTTAACCAGGCTATCATCGTATTGGAATTTTCCTGCAACGTCTAGAAAATCTTCCATTTTTATTAATAGAAAATTTTAACTTCAACCCAATTGATCGCAGAAACCTGGCATTTTGCACACTCAGCCCGTTCTTGTAAATTCTCATATCTTTTTTATATGACAAGTAATTGTAGTTTCTTCTTTATTAAAGTCAATTGGCTTGTCGTGTTGATCTGCAAATGTAATGCTAACAACATCTAAACTTCTCTTATTTACAGGGAAGTATATAATATTTCTGGGGACCTCAATAATCTTGTAGCCCGGAGGAGCTTCTGGGTAAAAACTGTGTATGGTGTGTGATTTGTCACCATTTAAATAAGACCCATTCGCAATATTACATTTTACTCTAATCACATTTACATTATTTATGTTGATTTTATTTACGGATTTAAACGCAATATCTGGAGTAGAAAATCCTTTAAATCCCAATAATTCAGACCCTAAACACGGTTTTGTAAAATCAAACACATGGCCAGAATGTAATGTGGCTTTCATAGTTTTATTATCGGCTATAAGTACAAAATCTGGGAGTTGCTTTTGAATTTCCTTCGCAAGCTCAAACACTTCGTATGTACCTTCAGCAATTTCAATTACATTTGGAGCTTTGTGATCATAATAATACACATCCTCACCCTCGTCTATAGTTAATTTTGTGTCTTTAAGTTTATTTAATTTTGGAACTAGGCCTTTGTAAAATATAAGTTTGACTTTTGTATTAATTAATGCTACTTTATTTTGTATAATAACTTCAACTTTACCATCTAATGCCCGGTTTAATTCGTCAATTGTAACCTCCCCTTTTGGAGTTGTAATTTTGTGCATTTTGTAATATGTCAAAGTATTTAGAGGTTTTTTAACATTAAATATAGAATTATAACTTTGAAAATCTACCAGTCCAATTACATAATCACCATTTAATTCTATAGGAGGAAAGAACACCGACTTCAACTCTGGCTCTGTGCCTGTGAATGTTATAGTAAATGAATCCATTTTTATAAACTAAAATTTTTCAGAAATGATAAACATAAAATTCCACAAATGGAACTGTTTAAATCTTGTATTTGGTCAGTTGTATAGTAAATTTTAGATGGTACAAAATATTCAATTACCTCTTTTGGAGGCTGTATTCCGAAAGGGTCAAAATATATTACAACATCTTTATTTTTACGATATGCTGTCCAATGTGTGCCCCTGTCACTGTCTAAATTAATAATTCCACATTCTCTTACTTTTGGGGTCTGTTTTCTTAGCTCGTTTTTTAGGTACACTCCTCGAAAGTGAGGCACGTCTCTTGCTGCCTCTAACAGCTGAAAGTTGTCCATCTTTTTTATTAAATTTTAATCCCATTCCCATTTTTGCCTTAGCCTTCATCAAATTTGTCACTGCATAAGCTGCTGCTTTTTCGGCCAGACTGGCGTCCTTTGCCGAAACCCTAGTCCAAGCCTGGTCCGCTAATCTCATATCTGCCTTGTTCCGGGCGGCTGTATCAGGATTATTCATGTAGAATATGTCGTGCTCTTTACAATAAGAGTCTAGCTTATTTTTTGGAGGTACATTTCTGGCTAAATTTTCACGTATATTAGTTCCTGGACCACAATATGAATACGACGGGATGTGGAGTGGGAAAGGAAGGTTGTTTATAAGGGTATTTAACAAGCCACGGCCTCTATATGGCTTTAAGAATAATCCCTTACCCTTCTTACACTTTCTCTTTGCCATTTTTATTATATAAAAAATTATTCAACAAAGAATCAACACAATAAAGAAAATACACCATTATATAAAAAATGTCATTTATTCAACAAAAGAACAAATTTAAAATTGCACATAAAGAAAATACACCAAAGAAGTTGGGCCTATTTCCTAATAATATTCGCTGTCTTATAATAGGGCCCAGTGGTTCGGGGAAGACTGTTGTAATTTATAACTTAATTGTAAAAAAACAAGGATTAAAGTTTACAAATTTATATATAATATCCAAATCTTTAGAACAAGAAAAATATAAAAAAATAATTGAAATATTCCGTCTGTGTGATGAAGTTAAATTACACACATATTCAAACTGTGAAATCACACCAAATGATGTAGAATCACACTCAATAGTTGTATTTGACGACATAAATAGTCCAAATATCACACAATTTTTCTCAATGGGCAGACACAAAAATATTAACAGTTTTTACTTGTGTCAATCTTACAGTAAAGTAAACAAACATTTACGTGACAATGTTAATTTCCTAATATTATTTAAACAAGACGATTTAAATTTAAAACATGTGTATAACAATCATGTGGGAAATGATTTTTCATTTAACCAATTTAGAAATCTCTGCCATCAGTGCTGGGACAGGTCTAAATATGGCTTTATTGTAATAGACAAGGAAAGGCCAAAGAATAATGGTAAATACAGATTTATGTTTGACCAATTTTATAGTGACCAAGGGCAAGGGTGTTGATGCCATCTAGAATAAACCTCTTGTCGTCATCAAAAGAGAGTACCTTTTTGTTCATCGTTAATGTTTGCAGATGGTGGTTTGTGGATTTAATTCTTGTAACATTCTCGTAGTAATCTTCTCCGGTTGCAAGACAGTGTAAGTAATGTTGGTGTCTTAAGAGATGTTTAACTGTAGCGCCGTCAGCTCCTTTTGCCTTCTTAACCTCTAGCTCATTTTGCTTTTCTTTTTCGTATAACCACTGTAGAGGAATGAAAGAGTATAATTTTGGCCTTAAACCACAATATTCATACATAATTTGACCATTTAATTCATCTTTAAACTTGCCCGTAACTTTTTTGTTTTTATCAGAGTATAAGAAATGGTCTTTACTGTATGCAGAGGTGTCAAAACGGTCCAAGTCGCTTTGTATTTCCTTGTAAAAGTCCTCTGTTACTATAGAATAAAGAAGGCTGTCCGTGTCTGTCATTAAGAACTTTTTATTCTTAAATTTTGACATATAATTATAGTGGAAATCATACATGATTACTTTGCTGATATCCAAAATGGTCATTCCTAAATATATTGGTTTATCAAACTTTACAATTAATTTATTTAAATGCACAGCATGCAAGTTGTTATCGAACATTTTGCTGCAGTCAAATCTTGGCTTTGTAACATACTTTGTTAACTTAGACTCGTCTACAAGATGTATATCACGAAACTTGCGTTGGTTCATAATTGTTCGACCAAAGAGACTGTTATTTAACAGTTTGTAAAAGTCTTTTTCAAAATCATGTTCAGCTTTTTGTCGCTTTTCAATATTAAAATTAATATAGGGTGCAAGCCAATTTGATTGTCTGAATTTTAAGATTCTGTGGTATTTTGTAACTACCAAACCCAGTTCTTCGTATTTTTTTAGTGCCTTATAATGTAGAATATATTTGGTTTTGTCATTTAAGTTTGGTATTAATTTTCCATTCATTTTTTCTGGTGCGAGCGGGTAGTCATTATGCAAGTCGTGTAAACTTTTATCGTATTTTAAATCAACTTCCAAAATAAATCCAAAGTTTTCATTTTTATTGGATTTATAATCTTTCTCATTTGTCCATCTAAAGCCATCAATGGGCAACGACTCGCACATTGCTGTAGAGTATAGCGAGTTGCAGTCTAAGTATACAAGATAGGTGCTTTCTTGATTTGGGTCATAATGTTCGCCCATGTACTTATTGTTGGCTTTAGCGTAGCGCGTGGAAATCATGCTTACACCGCCTCTAATGGCATGTTCTATAAACAAATGCATGTCAATGTCACTAAATAACTGTAATTTTATGCCGGTCATTCTAAGACACGCCTCCCATGTTAGTCCAGGCAGTGAGTACATGTGGACAGGGTCGAGTTTATAATCCTTTAAACTCAAGTCCCTAAATGTCTCAAACACATCAGCCAATAACAACACATCTGTTTTAAGGTATAAATCGTGATATTCTTTTAAATTCTTTATATTAAAATGATTCCATACGTTTTTAGCATGTTCATATTGCGCAGGAGATATACATTCTTTAGTTAGGCTGCTGTAAAATGCCTCTATGGGTGGTAGGGTCTCTAAAAACTTTTCTGGTCCTGTCATGTATTCGTATGGAAATTCGCCCTTGCGTTGTAGTAGTGGATTGTCTATAAATCTAAATGTATTTAAATTGGAAGCTAATTTGCTTAAGGGAAGAGACAGAAAGTTGTAGGAATCCAAAAATACCAAATCATCAACAGAGAACGATATATATTTTTCCATGTCCTTGGCTATGCAATTCAATTTGCGATTGAGTTTTCCCAAGTGTTGCATTATTAAATGACCATCATAGTTTTTAAGGTTGTGGAAGAATATTGGAATTTTCTTGGTTACTTTATAGTTTAAATTGCAAGCGTTGTGGGAGGGTCCTCGGAATTTGCCTGTTAGATGGCAATGGTCGCGCACTTTATCACCCAGTAACAGCTGTTGGCATATGTGGCAGTATTTAGAGTTTTTGAAGGATGCCTCTTGCTCTGGAGTCATTACAAGGGGAACATATACTTCCATCTGACTTTTAATAAAGTCATAGGTTTTAAATAACTTTTCAAAAAATACATCCATTACATTTTCACCGCTGTACAACTCTTCGTAAATAATTTTAGAGTCTCTCACCACAACATAAGCAAATCCAGAAGGAGTGTGTTTGCCGCAGTTTATAAAACATTCGAAATCTGCATAAATCACAAAGGGAGCTTTAAGTTGATATTTGTAATTCGTAAATTGTAGTGTATCTTTTTCAGACATTTGTACTCTTTGAGCATCAAAGGGTTTACAATATGTTATGTGACGTTCCAATATATCTTTGGTGCCAAAATGTTGCAAACAGAACTTGCAAAAATATTTCTTATGGTCATCTTTTGTAGAATTAAACATTAACTTATCAAAATCACGAATTAAACAGTAATGTGATTTCCGACCTTGTTGTAAAAGCAGCAAGTTGACGTGCGTGTTACTATTTAGTTTAGTTATTCTCAGTGGATATATTGTTTTTCCTTCAATTCCATGTACGTTAACACTTATGTTGTTTTGTTTTTCAAATTTATCAATGTCGGATATTTTTACTGGATATTTTATGTTTGACATATTTAACTGGCCTATGTGGGGTTCGTAGTAAAATACTCGATTTGCATTTTCTTTACGATTCCTTGGATTCAGGCTTGCTAAAACACTCCACACGAAACATTTATTATCACTATTTTTAATATTTAAAACGGCGTGTTTTGATTTTATATTTTCTGGTGTGGGGATGTATGATTTGGGAGTTAGGGGTTTATACTTATAAACATGCAGCTGCCAGTATTTAGTATGGTCATATATCCATCCACTGCCTTGGGCTTGATACTTGTGTAAAGATGTGTCGATTTTTAAAAGTGAATTTTCAATTTGTGTCTTTAATTGTGCTTTCTCAATTGATAAATTAGTTAAACTTCGAAAATCAGCAATACATTCTTTGTCAATGATTAAATCACCATTATTGTCCACTGTGTGTTTGATAAATTTCACTCTCCTAATAAGAATCCATTTGATAGGTAAAGGACAAGATTGAAGTGTGTCTAATATATCCGCGGACTCGCCGTAAAACTTAAACACATTATAGGGCCGCTTGTCACATCGTAGGTGGTGGCGTTTCTTGTCACGGGTGATGACTCTCTTACACACATTACAAGTATAGTGGTTCTCTAGCATATGCATTTTAAAATGATTGTTATTATCAAATATTTGATGGCATTTTTTACAAATTTTAGGAATAACTTTGTGAACAAGTCGATAATGGCGTAATAAATTGCTTCTGTTGGAGTAAGACATAAAACAGACTGCACAGGTCAACATTTTGTGTTGAAATGACTGTAGAGATGTCATGCTCTGCTTTTTATAAACAAAAATTACCATTTTAAAAATTTAAATACGATCAAAATTCAAAATATGAAGATTTAAAAAAAAAACACAAATTCAAAATTTTTATAAAAACTAAGCCCTTTATCAAAAAATCTGAGAAACTACTTTTTAGATAATTGTATAAAGTGCCTACAAACCTCCAGAGTAAAAAAATCATATTTTAGACGAAATTATTTTAATCACTAAATTTTTCTAAGTCCAGAGTAAAAAAAGCATATTTTAGCCGAAATTATTTTAATCACTAAATTTTTCTAAGTCCAGAGTAAAAAAACATATTTTAGCCGAAATTATTTTAATCACTAAATTTTTCTAAGTCCAGAGTAAAAAAAGCATATTTTAGCCGAAATTATTTTAATCACTAAATTTTTCTAAGTCCAGAGTAAAAAAAACATATTTTAGCCGAAATTATTTTAATCACTAAATTTTTCTAAGTCCAGAGTAAAAAAACATATTTTCACCGAAATTATTCTAACCACTAAATTTTTCTAAGTCCAGAGTAAAAAAATCATATTTTAGCCGAAATTATTCTAACCACTGAATTTTAAGTTAAAATCTGCAACAGGTCTTGTTGATGCTGGGGCTGTAGGATATGAAGTGAGGACCCTGGCCTGCAACAGCTCTTTATATAGCCGACAATTCACACAATTTGTAAAATTACGCATCGGTTACTATGCATCGGTCGCTGTGTCCTTGGTGCCATTCTTGCAGAATCTCCTTCAAGGTTGATTGTCGCGCTAGTGGCGATAACCGAGTGCACTTCTAAGTTGTTTACATGTGTTGTTTATTTAGTGTGGAGTTATTTTTGAACTCGTGGATTTCTGCAAAGGATGTATTAAAATGAATTTTAAATAGTTTGGATTAAAACACAAATTTCAGTTGGCGGCAGTATTTTTCAAAATTTTTTAATTTGACCGTTATGGTGAATTTGGGAAATGTAAGTGTAATTTATTAAAACACTTGCCTAGGACAATAACATATCCAAATTGCAGACAAATCGGACCATAAACACCAAAGATAGTTTTTTAGCCTGAATTTGAAAATTAATTTTTAAAAATATAGAGGAGGGATGGGGATGGGGACAATATATTTAATATAGGCAAGGGTATATTTAATATAGGCCAGCGGGCGGGAGCTCTATAGGCGGGAGCTGGTGTCGGTCCAAAAACTGATCCCCATAAGAATAACATGGGGAAAAAGCGCCGGAAGTGATGCCTCTTTGCCATTTCACCACTACTACACAATAACTTCTAAGTTGTTTACATGTGTTGTTTATTTAGTGTGGAGTTATTTTTGAACTCGTGGATTTCTGCAAAGGATGTATTAAAATTAATGCAAATTTTAAATGGGGGAAAATAAGGCAAGGGCCAAAAAGAAAATTTGTGTAGGGTAGGATCGGGCGTTGGCGCAAAAACTGATCCCCATAAGAATAACATGGGAAAAAAGCGCCGAATAGTATGCCTCCCCGGTAATTCACCACTACTGAGTGTACTTCTGAGCTCAAGTATATGATAGTTCCGTATGTATGTTGGACATGATGGTAAACTACTCAATCAAAAACCTCATGCAAGCCGGTAAATTATTGACCAATTAACGTTTATCCTGCGCAAAAAAAGGATAATTAGAGGAATTATTGTTCAACTAAGTGTTGTAATACAAAATTACATTCCAGTAAATATAATTTAAAAAATAGTGCAACTACAGGCCAGTGCCAGTGTGTAAAAAGACAAATACTGTTCACGTACTTCGCTACGTTATAGAACTATAGTTGGTGCAGTATTGCTTATTGCTGGGGTGACGTCTTTATAGTGGTAGAATATAAAACCATAATATCACTGTGAGTGTTAATATAATAAAAATATTGTTTAGAAAACTGGGTCATGCTTTGCTTAAAATTAATTTTTGTGATAGCGAGTTTATTTAATTAAAAAGTGATGTAAAATGTCCGCCATAATTCCTTAGATAGCATAAACGGGGATATATTAGAATTGCGGCTCTTTGGTTGCCCTTTAAAACCTGAACAAATAAAACGAAAAAACTCACCATTGCAATTTTTATGATAAATATGGGTTTAAATTGTTAGCTGAATGCATGTGCATGCACTAAACAATATTTAAACTACATACTTTTAGTTGGGAGGCTTCTTGGGTTTTAGAACTGTTCATGACGACAGTAAAGAAGGGACACTAAAATAATACACTGACTAAAAAACAATATAAAGATAAGAATAGTATATTACCATTACAAAGGGCGGCTCCTGGTGTTAGAGTCGCTAAGCAGACCCGCGGGATGGCTCGGAACTTGTAGTGATAATCTTAGAAGGTTTAAAAAATATATATAGTAGACTAGTGCCTTGAAGGGGTTAGCTCCAAATAGTCTGCTTCGTCTGATTTATTTTACTCTTTACATGCTGAGGAAAAGAGAACCTAGGTACATATGTCAGTTTGTAGACAAAGTAGACGTTTTTAAATTTCAATGCTTTTCTTAAGGGGAATGTTTTACGTTCTTCTCGTTTGCTGGTAACTTTTTAGAAAAACTGCTATTTTTCCGGAGTCCTTGAGGTTAAGACCTTTAATTTGAACCCTCTCCCGTCAACCTGCCATTTGCCAAACTCCCCCTGTTTTTCTTACAGGGTTATATATAAAGATAATGAACCAACAAAAGAGAAGGAAATATTTCTGATTGACCAAAATCTCAAATGAGTAAGACAAGTGCTCTTTGGCCAAACAAAATTACACAATTAGATATTATTTAGCTGCCATAAATAAAAAACCTACCAAAAACACTTAAACACTGAGATATGAACGCTGATCCCGATTGACAAACAGAAAATAATATAAACAAAACTTAGTAAATTTTATGTTAAAAATAACGTAAAAATCAAATGTCTGATATACTCAGTCATTATTTCAACGAAAGTAGTCTTTTACATCTAGAACAGAGAAAACGAAACATTTCATCGTTCCTAGCCTTTCGCCTATCATACAACATATAATAAATTAGAGAAAATTAGAGAATACATGATTAATGCATCTTTACAAATGGAACATTACTTTAAACATTTAAGCAAGTATTCTTTTAGAATCATCTACAGAAAGGTTCAAGACATTTTTATAACGGAACATTCGTATGCACTTAGATTGTTTAGACAAGCAATTTTATCTTGTACTTAAAACTTCAAGGCTTCCCTGTGTACTTTAGAGCTGCAAGATAGTTATGAAATTAATGCATTTTGGAAAATGGATGATATTTAATTTATACAGAATCTTAATGTTCCTGCTCAGCGTGGTTGACATCAGTATAAGCGATGTTTCCCCAGACATTTTTGTTGTATGTCATGTAATATCACAGCGCCCCCTCTTGGTACACCACAACACTGCGGGGACACACTTCAACACACATAAGTGGATTACAGCAATTAGTGAACGGACTTAGGGGCACACGACACAAACGATGTATACAGATAACTTTATAATTACACACACACACACACACACACACACACACACACACACACACACACACACACACACACACACACACACACACATATATATATATATATATATATATTTGAGTAAATACTTAAGACATGAGCAATCCTCGGAAAGGACGGATTCCCAACTAACTACGATGAAAAAGAGGCACTATTTAAATTGCTATTTAAATACCAAACTTTAGAACTTGTTGGTAAAATGTTAATACAATTTGGACATGCATCATATTGTAATTTAATAAAAATATATAATTGCCAGATAAACTGAGTAATAGAATTTTAAATATTGGTTCAAGAGGTTATTTTAAAAAAAACTGTAAAACAGTTACCTAAACTTACATTTTCAAACAATTACATTATTTTGTATTCTCAAATTTAAGTAAGCTATTGATAATAATACTAATATAAACGTTTAGAAAAAGTAGCATACAATTGCAAAATACCCCCGTAGCAGCAAACCTGCATACTCAGCGAATTTCCAATGCATATATATATATATATATATATATGTACAGTAGAGTCTCGATTATCCGACCTTCGGTTATCCAACCTTCCGTGTTATCCGACCATCCCCGTGCACGATCAAACGATCAAATTCCTCGCGCCTAGATAAAAAACAAAGAATTTTTAAAATTGTTTTTATTATTTTTGATGTTATTCGGCTGTCCCTGTGTACAATCTAACAATTTATTTCCACAAACCTAGAAAAAAAATCAAAATTTTATAAATTGTTTTTATTATTTTCTGTGTTATCCGACCTTCCCACTTATCCGACCTTGCCACGGCCGGTTTAGGTCGGATAATCGAGACTCTACTGTATCTTAATATCACGTAAAGCCAAATTTATTCATAAATAAACGATTTATGACATTTTAATTATCCTCCATAAGAATAACATGGTGACTGAGGATGAAGGTTTGCTGAACCAAGGAACTCACAAAATGGTGTTTTATACAAATATCAATATAACTCAAGTAAGTAAAGCCACATACAAAATTGTATTAATTTATGTTCATAATTAAGGGAGAAAACACGTTTCTTATTCTCCATAAGAATAACATGGGGCTGAGTACGCAGGTTTGCTGCTATGGCCAACAAAATTTGTTTAGTGCAAATATCAATAGACCACAACCATATGAAGCAATATACTAAGTTTCATCAGGATAAGTTGATAAATAAGCGAGATATACAATTTTTCTTATCCTCCACAAGAATAACATTGGACAACGTGTACTGTGTTTAGCACTTTCAATATCTCTGTAACCCCTTGACATAGAGCAATCATCAAAAAACCAAATTGTGCATCTTTTTAAGCTGATTCCAATGTAAAAAAACTAAAATTTGACTTTTTCAAAAAAGTATACGTAAAAAACTCAAAAAACCATTTTTGGGGTACAAAACCCACCCAAAATACCCCTGTGGATGGAGCGACCTGGCTGGTTTTCGAACTTAAGTCATTAATGCTGCTTTACACGTTTATACCAAATTTCGTCAAAATTGGATTATTTTTACGAGAGTTATCATGCTCACGGACACACACACACACACACACACACACACACACACACACACACACACACACACACATATATATATATATATATATATATATTCAGTTTTGAACGAATGGTGTTTTTGGCATCTGGGGACTTCAAAACGAAAAGTTATCATGGTCCCGGGCATAGGTCTTACCATGCCGACTTGGCTAATAGCTTCTTCCCTATAGGGGAAATTCGCTAAAAAGTCAAGAACACCTTTTTTATTAGCTTTAATTTTCTATCAAACTACACCAAGTTCAGAAAGATCGAATTACAGATAGCTGAGAAATCACGATTTTTAGTTGTACAGGCCAGGCGCACCCTGACAGCTTGTCCTCATTGCCTGCGACCTGCGACAATCAGCTGATTAACCTGTACACCTGGCTCCATTGTTCGTAAACCTATGTTTTGCTATTTTGGCGACACTTTCAATTACTTTCAAAACAAAATCTTTGATTACAATTATCAACAAAAAATAGCTAAGAATAGCTAATTTATAAATAGCAAAGAATAGCATTTTTTAGTTGTACGGGTCCGACTAAATTGCTGCTACTTTCTCATTTAGGGGGCTGTTGTAATGTTCCTTATGGTTATTACTGCAAAATCAAACTTAATAATAAGTTTAATTAAGTATAAACATAATTTGTTTCAAAATTTACTTTAAATAATTTCTTTATTAGCATGGTACGTGTTGTTACAACTAAACAGGATAAATAAAATAGTCTTACAACACTATAAAGTATATTTACACTTATCCATACAAGACGGTAAAATCAAAGGATGGTACAAACAGGCGATCGATTTCAAACAGTTACACCGGTCATCATCAGGCTCAATCATATTAATCAAATTACTTTAATCATATTAATTATTAATTAGTTAAAAAGTAAGATAAATCATACACTTAATACAAATGATGAAATGAGGTTTGTTTACCTGTAAGTAATGGGCTTATACCCTGCGTTACAACTAACAGTGGTTTTACTTTAAAGTGCCTAAAACTAAATAAAATTATACTAAATATTTTGGAACATAAAAGGAAGTAGAAAATCCACAATCTCTAAAGCTAAAGTAATGTCCTTATGTAATAACGTACAGTATGGTATTTTTAGAATGCTTAAAACTAAAGATAACTATCCTAAATACAGTATTTACAATCATCAAATTAGGACACAAACAACTATAATCCCTAAAGCATGTGCTCAAAGTGTCCACCATTCATGTCTAGACATCTATCAAGCCGATTTCTCATAGAAACTCTCACCCGTTCAAACACCCTTGGTTTTTGTCAAATCACATTACATCCATTCACTATTCTTTCCTGTAATTCTTGAATATTTTCAACAGTGGTTTGGTATACCACTTTTGATTTTAAATAACCCCAAAGAAAAAAGTCGAGTGGGTTAAGGTCTGGGGACCTGACAGGCCATGCAACAGGTCCCCCACAAGCACTCCATCTATTTCCAAAAGTCACATTTAAATTATGCCTAACATCTAAAGTAAAATGTGGTGGAGCACCATCCGGTATAAACCACATGGTAGTTATCTCATAGTGTCATACCGTCAAGTAGTTCCGGCAACATATTTCTCAAAAAGTCCAAATACGATGCCCCGTTCAATCTATTTGTCAAAAACACAGGTCCTAACAAAACATCCCCAATAATCCCTAACCAAACATTAGCAGAAAACCGTACTTGATGTTTTCTTTGAGAAATTTGATGAGGATTCACATCAGTCCAAAAGTGATTATTGTGGTAATTAAAAATACTTTCTCTCGAAAAATCAGCCTCGTCCGTGAATAAAATGTTAGAAAGAAAAAGAGGGATGAGTGCTATTTTTCTTTAGAACCATTGGCAAAGTTCGATCCTCGGTTGGAAGTCCCTTGAAGAAAGTCTTTGAACCCTTTGAATGTGATAAGGATACAAAAGTTGGCATTTTAAAATGCGCCAGACTGAGGTTTTTGAGACTCCCTCTTCACGTGACAACCTTCTTATACTAGTGCTGGGGTCTGCTTCAACTGCATTTAGTATCCTTTCTTCAGTTTGCACCGTTGTTACAGTAACTGAACGCCCAGACTTCTCTGCATTTCTTTAATCACCTCGCTCCCTTTGTGTCCTGTGAACTCGTTCAAATGTTCTTGTGTTTGGAAGTCTTCGGTTAGGGAATCTCTGTGCATAAAATCTTTGGCCAACAACGAGTTTCTATAAACTAAATAGTCAACTCTTCTTTTAAGTAAACAGGCATTTTCAGTAATTAATATACACATTTTGATAAAATACAGTCTATCACTGTCACAATAAAACTTGGTTCAACAAAGAACTTAATCACTGACTTTGTTTTGAAAGTAATTGAAAGTGTCGCCAAAATAGCAAAACATAGGTTTACCAACAATGGAGCCAGGTATGCAGGTTAATCAGCTGATTGTCGCAGGTCGCAGGCAATGAGGACAAGCTGTCAGGGTGCGCCTGGCCTGTACAACTAAAAATCGTGATTTCTCAGTTATTTGTTATTCGATCTTTCTGAACTTGGTGTCGTTTGATATAAAATTACAGGTACTAAAAAAAGTGTTCTTGACTTTTTTTAATCAGCTGTTATTTAGTAATTTTAGGTATAAACATTAAAACGGTCGCCATTTTGAAAAGGAAAAATAAATTTTAATAATTATTTCTGCACAATTATATTATTACTACTTTAAACACTATACCAAGTTTCATAAAGATATCTTTAATAGTTTTTAAGATATAAACAATATAACTTTTTAATGAACAAATAAAAAATGGCGGATATCTCGGTAACAAGGCGTTTTAGGAAAAAATGTTATTCTTTATTTCTTTTTTATTTTGAACCATATAACCCATTTCCAAAGTTTTTGTACTTACTTATGGGACACCCTGTATAGTACTGATTTGTTCTAATTGTTGCTAAGCAATTCAAACATTTAAAATATAAGAATTGATCTTGTTGCTAAGTAATTTAAAATTCAAATTGAACGTATTTGTGGAGAAGATTAATGTTGCAGATCCTATTGGTATACCGTGAGTTAGTTATTATATTACTATAGTATATCTTTATTGTAGTCACCACATTTTTCTGTTTCTCTATTTATGCAAGTAAATTGTTAACCTCTTCATTTGCTGACTAACTATTACCATATTTTATTCAATAATGTGCACTCGATACCACAGTTAGAACCCTATAGGATGAAAAAGTGCATGTAATGATTATTTATTTTTACTTCTCAAACCTTAAATGTGTTTTACACTTTTTTAATTATTTTTATGTGTTTAATGTTGTTACATTCCCACTTCTTTATCACTGACTGTTTGTTTCAGATTCTTGTAATTTGTTTAACTAATGTTTAACCAACTATAAAAACAATGTATAATAGAGAAAATCTAAATTTAAATTTGTATAAATTAACGATTGCCCTCTTTTAAAACTAAAAATTATACTTTGATCTCTTTCTCTTTGGTAAATCACAAATATAAATTCCCCGTCGCAGCAAACCTGCGTACTCAGCGAATTTCCAATGCATGCATATGTTTATCACTACCACATAAAGCCACTTACCAGGTTTCATAAAAATACATAAATAAATAAGTGATCTATAGCATTTTATTTATTCTCTATAAGAATAACATTAAGGCAGAGTACGCGGGTTTGCTGCAACAAGGAAGACAAAATATGAGTTTTTATGCAATTATGAATATAACTCAACGAGGTGAAGCTACATACTAAGATTTATTAATTTATGTTCATAATTAAGGGAGATGTAAAACTTTACTTATTCTCCATAAGAATAACATTAGGACTGAGTATGCAGGTTTGCTGCTCCTGGGATAATCAAAAAATCAATTGTTCGTGCAAATATCAATATACCAGTACTATGTGAAGCCACAGACCAACTTTCATCAATATATATTCATAAATAATCAAGATATTACATTTTATTTATTCTCCATGAGGATAACATTGGACAACGTACTGTGTTTAGCACATTGAATATCTCTGCATCGGTTGGACGTAGAATCACAATTTACACACCAAAATGATTGTTTTGTAGAGCTGAATCGATTTGTAAAAGCAAATGTGAAGTTTCCATTAAAATGAACTGAGGAAAATCCTAATACCTTTTTCCCATAAGATTAACATGGGAGATTTTATGAGCAGGTTTTATGGATTTTCTCCGCAACCACTTAACCTAGGTTAATAATCCAAAATACAATATTATTTGTTTTTTTAAGCTCTATTAAATGCTCAAAACCAAAATTAAGTGTTTTAAAAATTTTAGGGTGAAAAGTGCAAAAAACTGATTTTTTAAAAATGTAAAACCCCCATAAACCCCCCTTCCCATGGTCCGATTTTTCTGGTTTTTGAACTTAAAGTCATGAATGTCACTTTACACATCTGAGCCAAATTTCATCGAAATCGGACGTTTTTACTCAAGTTATCGTGTTAACGGACACATATATAGATATATATATATATATTAATAATCAAATGAAACATTTTTCAACTGAGTACCCTTAAGGAATTTCTTTATTTTTATTTTTATTTTTAAGACTACATGTTTCGGGACAAATATATATATTTGATTATTATTATATTAGTAGCCCTAACAAATGAATGCAATATAAATATATATATATATATATATATATATATATATATATATATATAGAGAGAGAGAGAGAGAGAGAGAGATATAGAGATATATATATACATATATAAATTTGAACGAATAGTGTTTTTTACATCTGGGGACCTCAAAACAAAAAGTTATGGTCTCAGGCTTAAGTCTTACCATATACCTACGGTAATAGCTTCTTCTCTATAGGGGAAATTCGCTAAAACAAACTTGTTACCAAAGAATTTTAGATATTCAATTCACTGATCTAGTTGTGGTTCACATCAGGGTTAACAATTATATTTACTCTTTTAAGATGGATTATGTAACAAATACATAAATTGAGATATACAACTTGAGAATACAATTACATTTTTATGAAAAACTAGCTGCCATCATTCCCGGTTTCACCCGGGAATACAACAGTTATGAGTGCTGCATTCTTTGGTTAGCCCGTGGAACTATACTACGAATCAAGATCAGCTGTTAGTATTTTCATCAGCTTAAACAAAAATGAATATCCATAAGGAATACATGGGAACTTTGATCTCCCGTGGGGCAAAGCCCTATAGGATTTTCAAAACGAAAATAGGCCTATGTGTATTTTTTATAAAAGGAAATTCCTGTAAATTTTCATGCCAATCGGTTCAGTAGTTTTTGAGTGATTGAGGAACAAAAAGCAGACAGACAGACACACACCCATCCCATTTTTATATATTAGTAAGGATAAACATCCATGTGTATGATTTCAAATCATATGATTGTCAAGAAATCAAAATACTGAACAATAATTGACGACGGAACGAATGTATAAAATCAGTTAGAAAAAGTATGAGAGCACCAATCTTTGGCCAAAAAGTATTCAATAATTTTGAAATTAAAATTGAATGCACCTGCTCTTATACTTTTTTTTACTTATAAAATACAGCGCTCAAGTAAACCATTCAATGTCGTGTAAAAACTGTAACCACATTTTGGCTGATGAAGGTATAAGGAGAAATTACAGGGTATAAGTGGT
Source organism: Allygus modestus (assembly GCA_963675035.1). NCBI lineage: Eukaryota > Metazoa > Arthropoda > Insecta > Hemiptera > Cicadellidae > Allygus > Allygus modestus. Next base: position 84,328,467 of record OY776115.1, read on the forward strand.
TTTTCTTTTGTACTCTTGTTCTTCTATGGTGCTTAGATATCCTATACACATATTCTTCTGGAAGACAACTCGTTGACCAATCTTCTTTGAGATTGCTCTTCCTTCTTCCTCATTCCGATTATTACTTTTGTGTCTTATCTACGACATTGGCATTTTTGATGACTTTGATAGAATCAGTCCAAACTCTGGTCTTGTTATTATCGTAAGCATCATCAATTAATAGCCAATGTCAAATTGCAGCTGGGTCTAGTGTTAGCCTGAACCAGTATATTGGGTAAAATTCTTTGCATTTTAAGTGAACTATTATATTTATTTGCATAGCTTGTTTATTGATACGTTCTTTATTTGTGTGATTTGCACTGATTAACTCACACGTTGAAATACAATGTGTTAGCCTATATTACACACGTAATAAGTTAATTTTACTTTAATATAGGATTGTTACTAATGTTGATCTTAACTTTGTAAGTTATCGATGATTGAAAATTGTAATTTATATATTGATGTGTGTATGTACTGTATTTTAGGATACGATCTGTTCTGGCTTTGTCTATATGCTTCATGATCATGACAGTACGATTTTTATTTGTTATCAAACCTCTAAACTTGATCGGGCTTGGTTTACTCAGTCTCATATCGTTCATTCTCCCTTGCTCCCTCTCAGACTGTTGGTTCTACAATGGTTCTGCACAATCAGAAAGTCATTTCTACTTAAGATGGGGGTTTATCAGTCCACCACTGTCCAGAATAATTTTAAATTTATTGCTAATTTTTAACATCGACTAAACAACCTCATGTTGCATACAAGTCAATAAAGATGATTAAGTATAACTTTACTATTAAACCTTCCTCTCATACGAGACTGTAAATAACATATAAGAAAAAACATAAGGCATAATTAATTTTGTATTCTATTATAAGACGGTCATCATACTCATAGAGAGAGAACATTATATCCTTATTCAAAACTGTTGGGATGCAAATTCTTAGAATGACCCGATGAAAACTTTGAATCTGCTTTTATGTGAATTGTAAGCAGGAATAATATGTGCTATCGAAGCTAGTTATGGGCTGAACACGGATGTATTTTCATCTTTGACACACACGGCTTGCACAGAACTAACAGCCACCCTAACACCCCTCTGACCTCTGCTTAGCCCTGCTTACATTACATGAGTGTCCTGGCACTGTCTTATTAGTTCGTGGCATGGCAATGTCTTATTAGTTCGTGACCTGGCACTGTCTTATTAGTTCATGGCATGGAGTAGTTAAATCTGTGATTTTTGTTAATTTTTAAATATTTGATACAGGTGCCTGAACATTTAAAATGATAGAAAACAAGTTTTTGGTAAACACACACACCACACACTCACACACAGTAAGGATAAATAAAAAAGAAGCACTATACATAGACAGTGCTTAATAAAGTACGATTTGGTTATAGGGTACATCGTGACTATAACCACGTTTTTAGAAAGTATATTCAAAAGACATCATACCAGCTCTTGGAACTCGAAGGGTTAATCATCGGGACTAAAACCACCTTTAAAAAGGTTTCATAAAAAATGTTAAAGGATTCACAATCTATACTTTTGAAAAATTGTACAATCTTTAAATTAAACAATTGGAGCCACCCAAGAAGGTTGCAATCACAACTTTTTTAATGCAGAAACAACTATTTTCATGGGCTTAGTTAAGTTTGAAATTAATATTCCTATTTAAACAATTTTATTTATTATCAATGTTTCCAACAGCCTCTGTACAGTAGTTCTATTTTACTAGTAGTGTCGTTTTCAAACGGACCACCAGCATTGTATTTGGAAACTTAAACATTAGGTAAGTGAACAATTTTATTGTGTCATTAGTTTTAAATTTGTTTAAGATCAAAACTCACTAGAAAATAAAATTGAATTTGTATGTGAAAAGAAAAAATTAATTGGAAGTATATGAAATAATATCTTTCTTTAGCATGTAAAATAACCTACTTACATTGCCAATAACTTTGATGGCCCAGATTTTATACGGTATTATTTACTTTAGTGTCAATAAAAATTATATGTTGGTAGTTTGTGGGAGTTAAGACTAAAATAAAATTCCAAACAAAACCCTAATTAATTGATTTGTGATAAAAATCCAAAATTTAACAAATAAATGTGCATGTTGTGTTTTGGATATCCTCATGTCATACCTATCAAACAAATTTGTTGGGGAAGTGCCATAAATTTGTATATAAAATAACAAAACGTAAACAGATGAAAAGAGTTTTGATATTAAATAAGCAAAATATAGTTTTGAAGGAAGAAAATTCCATTTTAAAATCAAGTTTTTACAATGAAGTTAAATCACTACATTACTATATAGTTAATTCATGACTCATTTTTGTGCACTTTTAAGGCAAACCTGAATGAGTGACTGTGGTATAGTAGAAAGGTCCTAAGACGAATAGATGTTTTAAATAGTTTTCATACGAACACAAACTCAAACAATACGCAATGAACATGCAATAATTTGTTATGGATTTTTTATAGGAGGCCTTGATGTTTGATAGTTGCGGCAAATTTAAAGAAAATCAAACCTACAAACCGTATTCTGTGTAGGGATTAATGAGCCAATGAACTGTCTGCAGATCACGTCTCAGTAATCAGCTACGTGAATAAAGTAACTCCCAGATTAACATTGCAACAATGAAAGCCTTAGGGTCAAACCCTAATAGGAGTTTGTATTTCACAAACCCTATAAAGGCACAACAGGAAATAAGTTGTTGCTAGTAATAAATTATTTTTGAAATTGTAATTCTGGGAGGTGAGCACACTGATGCAGAATAGAAGATCCTTTCAAAAGTTACTCATACAGTTTTATATTAGCTTGGATTGTTTCAAAATTTAAACTAAATTAATTGTTGGTTTTTCTTGTTTTTCAGGGTAGAGCCCATCCTCACCTGCCAGCTGGAGCGTCCGACTGACTTGACTCATACTTGCACTGTGACTCACTGACCGACTTGACTCTTAGCTTGTAAGCTAGCTGACGAGTAGTTACTTGGGAAGGGTTAAGGGAAATACTGTATGGTTCGTTCCCTTTAGCACTCCCGAGGCGGGTGCAAAGGTCGAATGACCCTAGGATAGGGTTTATATTTCAGGGCGCAAGAGGCGGATTGCAGTGAGGCCCCTTGACTCCGCCCCCTTGTCCTCGTTGCACGCCAGGTGTATTCCACCTGGGAGGCATAGGGGGCGTGACTAACATTCATGGACCCCTACCAACCCCAAGATAAGAAGAAAGAAAGAAAAGGCAAGAAAGTTGATCAAGACAAGATCCTCTGCTCACTTCCAGCAACCAGTAGAAGCAAACGTCCGACATTTGTCAGAACGGATGCCAGCTTCATGAACAGCCGCCAGCTTCAAGAACAGCCGCCAGCTTCAAGAACAGCCGCCAGCTTCAAAAACGGATGTCATCTTCAGGAACGGACAGTAATGAGGTAAGGATGAAATCATTTTCATTCAAGTAATTTAAGCGCTCATAAATAGTTTTTCTGGTAAGTACGGTAGTAGTTTATACATTGGCTGGTTGGAAACTTGTAAAAAAATTAATATAATTGTTTTTTTCAAAAGTGCATTTATTTACATATTTTAATACGACAACAACACAAATAATTCCTTTTCTAGTTCACACATAATAAACAATTAAATGTCCCAGACTGTTTGTTTGGCTGGCAGTCACTGAGTTATAACTTAAACCCTTAAAACGATCAAAATATGTTACAAAATAAGTTAACCCTTTCAGTGCTATGGACCGATATATCGTCTTTTGAATCTGTTATCGACACACTGTTATTGCTTCATAGGCGTTTGTACCGTCAGTCTGCAGTCTGGGTCTGACATGTGGTGAAACCTGGTAGACACAAACTGAACTACCTCGTCAAGCGCCTAGGCTCTAATACCACCTGGTCCGCTACAGCTGCTAGTTTCATCAGTGGCTGTGCGGTCTAACGCGTTACCTTCCCGGCCGGGGGTAACACTTGGATCGAGGGTTTGAATCCCGTCACAGTCGGTGGTTTTTATGTGAAACTCATGGAGAGTTCACCTGTCTGTGGCAGAGTTGAAGGGGAGGGCGGACCTTAAGCAAACGGTGGATGCTCGGGTCCAAGCTGACGGGATGGGTGGATTCTTTGTGAGTTGCATATCTGATCAGGTGTTTTGCTACTTTTTACCTATCCTTTACTGTGTGTGTGTCCAGCGGAAGCACGTTTTTAGTGAATTTCCTTTGGAAAGTGAACTATTAGCATGACCCGCACGGTGAAACTTAAGCCCGGGACCACCATAGAAGTTCCTAACGTGACCCCCTGAACACGTTTCGGGGGGTCGTTCAAAATTATATATATATATATATATATATATATAGAGAGAGAGAGAGAGAGACATATATATATATATATATATATATATATATATATATATATGTGTGTATGCACTCTAGCGGTCGCATTTTTTGTCCGATTTACTTCGAATTTGGTAGGGACCTTCCTTTCTATAATTTGTTGGACAAGTTCGTTGGGCAAAACAATCGGAAAACTCTAAACCCATTTTTTGGGGATTAATCTTTCAAATTTTGAGTTTTTGGGCCCAAAAAGGGTCAGAAAAGCCCCAGATATAAAATTAATGCATGTAAAAAGATGTGAATTAGAAAGGCGAAAGTTTTAAGCCCTCTCTCGTCATTCTAGCATAAATATTTACCGAGTTATTAAGGAAAATGTGTATCGGCTAAACACAGTACGTTGTCTTATGGGGGTTTTACACTAGAAAAGCCTGTTATTCCTTTGTTAGAGTACTTTTATTACCCCCAGCAACCTCACGCCTACTTTCAAGCCTGTCTGGACCTTCTCCTAACCTTTAAATGCGCAAAATTGATTCCCAGCTTTGCAAGTAAATGAAACCAGGATTATCAGAACAGCCAAAAAATCAAAGTTTTCAGATTTCGATAAAAATTGGACAAATGTATGTTTTTACACTGATTTTGTGTTTCAAAAGTTTTTACGTGGAAATTCACTTCCCTCACGTCAGCGTGCTGCGTGCAAACTCGTTATTAATTTTAACTGTTCAGGCGTTCAAGAAAAAATCAACAAAACATCACAGATTCAACTACTTTTTTCAGAAGCTTAGCACTCAAAGAGTTAAATACCCCCGTCGCAGCAAACCTGCATACTCAGCGAATTTCCAATGGAGATATAACTGTCTTAATACTACATAAAGCCACTTACCAAGTTTCATAAAAACATATTCACAAATAAGCAATAAATACAATTTTAATTATTCTCCATAAGAATAACATTGGGGCGGAGTACGTAGGTTTTCTACATCAAGGAACACAAAAAATGGGTGTTTATGCTAATAACAATATAACTCATCTAGGTGAAGTCATATACCAGTTTTTATTCATTTATGTTCATAATTAAAAGACACAAAGCATTTAATTATTATCCATAAGAATAACATGGGGCTGAGTACGCAGGTTTGCTGCTACGGGAGCCTTTAGCAAAAAATCGTTTTTTGAGCAAATATCAATGGACCACAACCAGATGAAGCCGTATACCAAGTTTCGTCAGTATACGTTCATAAATAAGCGAGATATAATTTTTTTAGTTTCCTCCATAAGAATAACATTAGACAACGTACTGTTTTTAGCACTTTCAATATCTCGGTAACCAATTGATGTAGCGGAATGATCAAAATACCAAATTGTGTGTTTTTTTAAGCTGAATCTAATGGTCAAAACTAAAATTTGACTATTTCCAAACTTATATGTAAAAAATTCAAAAAACCCATTTTTGGGGTACAAACCCCCCCCCCAAAATACCTCTTCAGATAAGTCGATCTGTCTGGTTTTCGAACTTAAGGTCATAAATGTTGCTTTACACGTTTATACCAAATTTCATCAAAGTCGGATAATTTTTACGAGAGTTATCGTGCTCACGGACATATATATATATATATATATAATATTATACGGAACTAACAACATTATATTATACAAAACACGATGAAAATAATGCTTGCTAGACTTATTAAACATCCAAACATCTGTTCATAGAAACACACACACAATGGTTTGTCAAAACCTAATACCAGAAAAAATCAACAAAACATCACAGATTCAACAAGCTATTACCCATCTCATGCGTAATATAAAACCACATATTCACAATGAAGTTAAATCACTACATTACTATATAGTTAATTCATGACTCATTTGTGCATTTTTAAGGCAAACCTGAATGAGTGACGAATGTGGTATAGTAGAAAAGTCCTAAGACGACTTACTGTTAGGTAATAGACAACGTTAGATATATTGGATTATAAGAGTTACTTAGGTATATGCCTAGGTATATAGGGGTTTTATTTGTCATTTATTATTCATTACGCTTATTGGGCCTACTGATACAGTTTCGAACGAATGGTGTTTTTGGGGTCTGGGGACCTCAAAACGAAAAGTTATCATGGTCCCGGGCTAGGTCTTACCATGCCAACTACGGTAATAGCTTCTTCCCTATTGGGTAAATTCGCTAAAACATTATTATTAGCTACTTTTATAATACTTAGGTTTATTTTTAGACATATATCAGGACACATACCTATTGCTATATGTATATGTATTTAGAGAAGTTATAAATCATTATTTACTAAAGATAAAATATCACGCCTTAAAACTTTGAATCAAAATTTCATAAAAACTATTTCGCTTACACAAATAAGTTACATTTGTCATTACCCATATACACTTTTGTTTAATAATAGTATTAAAACCTAGTTGTTAATTCATCATCTCAATAAATACAAATCATAGCAAATTTACATTACAAAATACTTGGTGATATGGTGATACTAATTCTGTTACTTATTGAATTAAATGCAAGGCAGTGAAGTAAAAAAATCCAGTAAACAAAGTGAGAAAAACAAACGGCAGGTATTAGTTTTATGGGAAGCGGTGAAAGCTAGTTTTTAATGGCCGTTTTTAACGCGATCCCAACCTTAACTCTCACGCAACGTCAGTTTGCCTTCTCTAAATTTCCCTCTCATTGTTGCGTGTATATTGTTGCTGTTGTTTAGTGTGAGGGGCCATAGAATATAACAAAATAATATTACAAATTTTGTTCTCTTAGCTAATGAAAACGTAGAATAACTTCTCAATTTAAAAAATTGTTAATGTTACATTGTTTACGATGTAAAATACAGTTTTCCACATGTAAGAGTAAACGGCCTCTCAAAATGTTTAGTTTGTGTAAGTAAATATCTCACGGATGTTTCACTTGTCAAGTACTCCAAAATTGTCCATTAATATGATGTACATTTAAAATAGGATAGTTGTTTATCGGTATTTCTTTAATATCTTCAAAGACTTTTTGTATTTGAAATAAACTATACTGGGCATCGGTATACTTGTTCCATCACGTTTGTTAGGAATATTGCCCCAAATTTAACATTGGCTCATTGCTATTCCTATTCATTTGTTAAAATAAAATCACCTATTTACGGACAACTACATGAATAAAGTACTAGAAGCGCTAAGAAAACATGATTCAAAAATAAATGTTTACTTATATTATTTATTTAAGAAACCGGACGTAACTTAACGATATTTCGATTCCTTCCTATTTTTACTTATTCTTAGCGCAAGATAATATTTTATTTGAATGTATTTCTTTCTCAAACTGCATTTTACAAAAAACTGCAAACTACAAAACTGAGTGACTAAAATAAAAATTGGTAGTTAGCTAGCTGTTAGTTTAGCTGGAAACAGCTTTTAAACAGTAGCATATATTTTCACTTATACCTATTGTTATATAAGATTTGTTTAACATTAGGGATGCCTAGTTTAAACTCCATCAGAGTTTGTCTCTAAACTGTGTAGTTAAATACAAATTAGTAGTTGGCTGTTACTTATGCTGGATACAGTTTTTAACCAGCAGTAAATTATACATTTTAAATCTTTTATTGGTTAGTGATGTTTTCTGAACCTTCCTGGTGTTTTATGCTTAATAACAAAGATTGTATTGGAATGAACCTACGTTTTTATTATTCTTTAAGCCTTAAGATGGATTATCAAGACACCTTATTGAACCTTTTAATATGTTAACACTACAAATCAGAATTTATGCACATAAACAAATCTGAAATATCAGAAAAAAGAATCTAAATAATAATTATAAAGTATTACCCAATTAGATAGCCTTGCCCACTTAAAATTTCTTTCTTTCAATAAATATAATAATAGTTATTTTAGGTAATTTAAACTATTACATAATAACCAAATTCGTTTGTGAAAATTGTTGTTATCTTAGGGGGTTTTCTTAAAATAAAAGGATATCGAACGCAGCACGCTGACGTGAGGAAAGTGAATTTCCACATTAAAACCTGAAAAAGATCAAATAAAGGGTTTAAATTAACACTGGTTACATTTGTTTTTAAAATTGAAGAATGTTATTTTTTGGCTGTTCTAATGCTCCTGGTTATATTTAAATTCACTAAAAGGATGCAAATGTTGTACATTATAAAGTTAGAAGGAGGTATAGTCAGGATAACAAGTTGGTATAGGGGTGTTGGGGGTGAAAAAACGATATTAAGATATGAAAAACAGCCTTTTCTAGTGTAAAATCCCCATAAGACAACGTACTGTATTTTGACAATTAACATTTTATTTAATAACTCGGTAAGTACTAGTGCTAGAATGAAGATGGAGGGCTTAAAATCTTTGGCTTTTTACGTACAATAAGTTAATATGCAATAATAGTACATTCGGGGCTTTTCGACCCTTTTTGGGCCCAAAAACCCAAAATTTGAAAACTTAAAATCCCAAAAAAAAGGGTTAGAGCTTTCCGATTGTTTTGCCCAACAAACTTGTCCAACTGAATATAAAGAGGAATGTCTCTACCAAATTTGAAGAAAAAAGGACAACAATTGCGACCGCTAGAGTGCAAACATATATATATATATATATACAATTTTTTAGAGACCCCTCAAAACGTGTTCAGGGGGTCACGTTAGGAACTTTCATGGTGGTCCCGGGCTTAAGTCTCACCGTGCGGGTCATGCTAATAGTTCACTTTTCCATAGGAAATTCATTAAAAAAGGACACAAATAAATTGCTTACAATAAACTGCAATTGAATATTCGCCAAACAAAAAGGAAACAGGCCGCGTATTGTACCCGAGTAATCGGCCAAGTGTGACTTGAACAGCGTCGTTCCAGCGGTTGGGTGGACAAATACCCTTTCAATCTTTTCACTGCAGTGTTTATGATTCCAATATAGATTGAAAAGTAAAATGACATGACTCGTATCTCAATAAAAGAATTACAAAATCATTGTAAAATAAACATATTTATTTATTTTTTTATTTTTTGTTATGTCTCAGACCACCAATATTTTTAATTTAAATTTGTATAGATATATATTTAATACCAACAAAACTTGAATGCACTTTTCTCACCTTGAATGGTGTTTTCTCAACATTAAAAAGTTTGTAGTCCTTGCATTTAATTTTGTTTAACAATCTACAATAATAATAATGATCATTTTCCTTAAACATTATAAGTATGCAAATGCCCCAATTTAGACAATATTCAAAACAATGAAGCTTGTCTCTTTCTAAATAACTGAACCTAGGAGTTTTTTTACCTTCAAATGAAAATATATCGTTGATAATATTATTACGTTATATTCAGGCCCAGCTCCTTATATCTCCTTAATATCTCCTTTTAAAAGGCATGTCTAGATGATTGAAATTGACATGGATTAAAATATCCTTGGACTCGAACTAGAACTCTCGAGTTCTATAATCATGATGATTACAGTCGTAGCCATTTAAACAGCTTATCAACGGCGCATTTCAGCACGTTTCCCCATAACCCTTTGGTCACTTCTCATTCTGTGGAACACACGCCGGAAGTAGCCGTGACGTGAGCGAGTCTCTAGAGAGGAGAGAAACGGAGTGGAGGGGTTGACTATGACGATAAGGTTAGAGGTCATGATGAAGAGGGTGACACTTGGATTACAATCCTGAGAATAAATACTACTCAGACATTATCCTTATCAGTATCGGTGACTCCCTTATGGGGAACCAAAATTATTAAAACTTTATGGTAAAAGTATAGACTAACCAAATCGATTTCGGAGATTATATATTAAAAAATAAAATAAGTAATTTGTTCACGCTTTGGATGCGTGTGTAAAATAAATAATTACATTTTTTGCATGGATAGTGATTTAACACAGTATCGTATTAATCATATCACTCATTATCATTAATCACTGCCTAAATGTCAGGATAAATTAAATGAAATAAAAAAACGTTATTAATGAGGCGAAGCTAGAATCATCCAGTCTTCTTTACCGCTTGACCTCTGACAAATAAAGTAATAATTTAAATCCTAATAATAAACCTTATTAATTTTATTATTAATATTTAACAAAAAATGCTTTACAACAGCCAGAAACATAGTTATAATATACTGAAAAAATAAAGAGTAGAAATAATAGACAGACATTGATTTAGAGTAAAAATGATAATCAGAACGCATATTTCTACAAACATACGTTTCTTCTATTCACGTTCATTTATACTATGAACATCGTTGCCAATGTGTTAGCGGTTATACTGATCCCATCGGTTCTCCAGTAACTCGTCGCCGAATAAGACGCTGCAGATACCAAGAGACTTGTCAGATTAATTTTGAATTGTTTTTATTTTCAAAATACAATCAAATGAATTAGTAGCAAAATTCCAACCGACCCAGCTGAGACAAACAAACGGATGTTATTAGTTTCATGGGAAGCGGCGTAAGTTAGTTTGTATAATGACCGTTTTTAACGCGATCCCGGCCTTAACTCTCACGCAACGTCATTCACCTTTTTTAACCTCTGCTCTGAGTTCGCTGTTGCAAGCATGGTGTAGGATTGTTAAACGGCCGAGATAGAACAAACTCGTTTTACATAAACTATAACTTAAGACTGTTACGCTCTAAGGTAGTATGAACTGACAGTCTGTCAATCGATGGAATATTTATACGTCGTCTAATAGAACAATGCTTTTGCTACACATTTTTATTTTGTAAATTTATTTACCTTGTATGCCTCATACCCGTCTGAAGTATACTCGCTATGAAATTTTATTTGAATGGGATAAATTCAGAATACCGATAGCCTTGAGTATAACAATGGTGAGGTCGAATTGTCTCTGTTGAATGTTTTTCATCTTATTATAAGATGTTGTTATATTTTAATTTATATGGGGTATTTTTATCCTTATAGTGTATACTGACATTGTTTTTAGATGATAAACTACATTTATGGCTTAAAGTAAAAATTACATATATTTTAAAGCAATCTTCTTAATTACTATGATGCATGTAACAGAAGAGTAAAAACCTACAAACAGATAAAGTAAATTTATAAATTAAATTACGATAAAAGGATCTTAACCAACCATAAATGTAGAATATCTAGACATCTCTAATCAAGTAGATTATTCCGTGTCTCTAAAATAGTGCCAGAACCAATATTCGTCCCCAATATAATGCAGCATTATATTGTGAGACAGACGCTTGGAAATGCTACAGGTAATGGAACTTCATTATTCATTGAAAGAGAAAATAATGCAACAGCTTTGTTTCCTTTTATGGAAAAGCGCACAATGTCTTCATCTCATTTTCTGTGCATGTGTTCTGTCGTATTATCGCTTCAAATATCTTACACTTTATTTTAATTTAAATTTTAAATTTACTTTAAATTTAATTAAATCTGTTATGATTATTTTATAAAAAAATAATACCTGTTGCTTGAAACCGAGCAATATTTCGTTTTTATGAGCATGGATTTTATAATAAAAATGCTAAATTGGTTTCTAAATATATTTTCATACATTAATGTCCAAATGAATACTTCATCTTAGCTCTTCTACTTTGCTGTGATAAACTCTGAGATCTAAAGTTTGCCAACATTGATTTGAAAATGTTTTGGTTTTAGATCATGAAAGTTTTGGTTATAATCGGTTGGATTAACAAACTTTTAAACAGTATCACATAACTTGGTTTTAGTGTACATTTCGTGTAGACCCTATACATGAGAATGGGAGAGTTTCTTGTCATCCAGGACGTGAATAATTCTGATACTCAAATCGTTGCACCGCCTTGACCGATAATTTTAAAGAATTTAAGGTGGTTTCGAATAAATTATTAAGATTGTTTCCCTTTAATTAAAGCATACATTGTGTCTATCCATTTACAATAAACCTTTTTAGCGAATTTCCTCTATAGGGAAGAAGCTATTACCGTAGGTCTCATGGTAAGACTTAAGCCCGAGACCATGATAACTTTTCATTTTGAGGTCCCCAGATGCCAAAAACACCATTCGTTCAAATTTTTATATATGTATATATATATATATATATATATATATGTACATATATATATATATATGTGTGTGTGTGTGTCCGTAAGCACGATAACTCTCGTAAAAAAGGTCCGATCTTAATGAAATTTGGTACAAATGTGCAAAGTACCATTTATTTGAACGAGTTCGAAAACCAGATGAATCGCACCATCCGAAGGGGGGTTTTTGGGGGGTTTTGTACCCCAAAAATGAGGTTTTTGGGGTTTTCACATTTAATTTTAATTTAAATCAAATTTTAATTTATACCTTTGAATTCAGCTTAAAAAAACAAACAATTTGGTATTTTGATCATTGCTCTACGTCAATTGGTTACCGAGATATTGAAAGTGCTAAACACAGTACGTTGTCTAATGTTATTCTTATGAAAAAAAGGAAAATTGTATATCTCGCTTATTTATGAACATAAACTGGCGAAATTTGGTATATGGCTTTATCTGGTTATGGTTTATTGTTGTTTGCACAAAAAAACAATTTTTCGCCTATGGCTCCTGTAGCAGCAAACCTAGGTACTCGGTCCCCATGTTATTCTTATGGAAAATACTTAAAATGTTATATATCGCTTATTTATGAATGTATATGAATGAAACTTGGTATGTGACTTCTCTAAGATGAGTTCTATTGATATTTGCATAAAAACCCATTATTTTGTGTGCCTTGTTGCAGCAAACCTGCGTACTCATCCCCAATGTTATTCTTATGGAGAATAATTAATATTTTAAATATCGCTTGTTTGTGAATACATTTCTTATGAATCCTGTTAAGTGTTATAATGTGTTATGTTATATATTCATTGGAAATTCGCTGAGTATGCAGGTTTGCTGTGACGGGGGTATTTTATTAATAGAGTATGCACAATACTTCCTGACAACAAGTTTGTATGAAGTGCCACATAGTTAATCGTTTTAGGAGCATGTAAAACATCCGGATTCCAAAATATCACCAACAAAAGTGGATATGGCAACGTAAAGATGGCTCAAGTACTGAAACACGGCGTATTCCATTTTTGTATATTGAGTGAGTGACCAAATTGCGTTCTCTTGCCTTAAATACATTCTGTGGTGACTGCTTTGTTGTAACGTCCTTAGTATTTTTTTAAATTTAAAACAATATAAATTAAAACTACATCAATATCTCACTGATGACAAATATTGTAATTTTCAACTGTTAGACTAATTCGTGCATCGAGAATCTTGATATTAGCCATTAGTTCGGTTGAGAACCTTCAATATTTTATCAAAATCGCCTTGGAAGTAAACAACTCCAAGTTGATGCAAATATACTTTATTAACTTATATGGTTAAGTATCTTAACTCATATGTTTTATGAGTAGTTTTCTGAGATGTAGTATTTTATTTCTGAGTTATGGCAAACATGTATGACACCGGTTTGTCTTTTAACACATTTGAAAAATATTGTTTTTTCTATTACTAAATTCTGATACAAACATTAAAGATTTTATGTTATTTACAAAGATGTTGTAGCTTATGAACTCTATGCAATACCAGTTTTCTAACGAAACATGGTTTTCATAGAACAGTATTAACTGCGATTCGTGTTGTCGAGGCCGTTGCTTGCAGGTGCGAGTTATTCTCCAAACTCATCTTGTGGGCGGAGATGAAGTGCTCCAGTACAGACACCTTGCACATCTCATTGTGATAACGGTAATTATGCATAGTACCTTTTAGTGGTGGGATCAGTACACTACCAAGACCTAATCTAAACTAAAAGTATACTACTTTACTAGTTTTTAATAGTAGTTTATAATTTATTTAACTAGTGTAATTTGAAAGTGTTGTACGATGTAGGTGGTAGGAATCACCTAGCTTAGAATAATATGGACAGTAAATTAATTTTTGAAAACAAAATCAAAAGAGAAAATGTGTGACTGGAATATTTAATTTTAAGAAAAAAAAATCCTAAATCGCCTGGTAATATGAAGTGGTTCAGGCTAGGCAAGTTCTGCCAGTCTGGACGTTACTTGGTTGAACAGCTCAGCTACGTTGTGTGGCTTAAATAATCACTCTTATGCGACAAGGGACTAACTTTGAATGCCTCCTTTTATCCCTGTAAAGGATTTGGATAGTGTTGTTCTGTCACATAGATATAGCCGTTAGTCATTCATTTAATTGAAACAGATAACGTTTTACAAGTTTATGATTTTTTTAATTTACTGGTTTGTCTTTAACAAAAAGACGGTAATTTACTTGAAATTACATGAATCATTAAATTGGTTTCAAATTATTTCGTTACGGCCATGGTACCTAAGTTTAAGATTTTATTTTTAATAAAAATTATAAGCATTGCATAAACTATTGTTATATGTACTATAATAGATTCAAGTATTTTAGCGTGTTCTATCGTAAATTTAGTAGGGGGGTCCAAGGAAGTGGGTTTTCAAGGAGAAATGTAATATTAAAACTGGTGTTTTTTGAATAGCTAAGAAAATTCAAAAATTAATAATTATCAAAAATTAAAACTAAAAACAAACTGTCGTAAACATAAACAAATTAGCTAGATTATGATGATAAAGGTGTTAAACTGACGTAACCACTGTTGAGCCTAAGAATATTTGTCAAACTCTTCTGCAAGACAAATGAGACAAGGGGTCTCCGTTATAATAGACTTAATTATTCATCAGCCAAAATGTGCAAGCTTTGTTTCTTTTAAAGATTAATCGTTTGGGTGTAATTTATAGTTTTTTGTTTTTTTCCCCCACTTAGAGTTTATATATTGTTATTCAATAACGAAAGTAGTAACATAACGGTATAACTTAATTTATTATCAAATAAATATTGTTATTTTATTTAAAATATAAATTCAAGTATATTCAACTTATAATTTAATGTGGTGAAAAACTAATTGGAGCCCAATACTTTTTCATTGCACACCTCCAAGTTCCTGAAGGTTTATCTGTTCCTTCATTTTGTCATGTACAAAGTAACGTAACAAAATTAAAAATGAACTAATAACTAATCAGTTGGTATAATTTTTGATGTTGTTAGATTTTTGTAATTTAATCGGGTATGAAATGTAAAGATAAGTATTGATTGTTTTTTCCTGTAAAAAGGTTCATCGGAAAGTTTGGAGGCTAAACTAATTGTAATTAAAATAAATGTCTGTTTATTGGCTATAAATAACAATGTGAGCTAACATCGTAATACATTGTTGTGTTATGGGAAAAACTGATAGAAACGCGAGTGCTCACGTCACCCTCTTAATCACAAAGACTTTGAAATCCTAAAACTATCACAAACAAAATTTATTCTAGATCAAAATATATGTCATACAATATCTGATGATTTTCATTATATATTTTGTTGAGATATATAATATGTCCATAGGAAATTCATTAATTCAAAGAATATCGATTAGTGAATAATCTATGACAGCGAGTTCGAGTTGTGAGTGAAATATTGGTGACTTTTAATATATTTAATTCATATGATTGTTTCCGGAATTATTAATTGAACACATACAACGATATGTTGGTGGTCGAGTCTACGTATTATAAACAGTGTTTATAACATAACTTGTAACCGTAATTGGTATGTTCGTGTAAACAAGCCCACTACTCCGTCATATTACTCTGTCGCATTAGTCCAATTATATATTTAACCAACCACTGTAAAAGGATTCTAACTGAACCACAATGATGCGAATGGCTGTTTATGTATTGCATTGTTTAATTGTTACAGTAATATTAAGCGTTTCGGTACTCGGGAAACGAATTTCTGTAACAAAATAACGTGATTTAGTAAAAATATCTTCAATAACTCAAATAAATTGATTTGAGACCTTAATTGTTGTTACGGTCATATTATTTCTTGACTATACAACTAGTAATATACCATACTACTAGTAACAGTAAACGTGGTTTCTGTGGGTTTTGTGGTATTTGTTTTACATAATAAACGCTTAAGTTTTGCACATATGTTACGTTATGCAAAATAACATAAATGACACAGAAACAACATATTATTTCACTGATATTACTGTAGCGTAAGCCTCCTTCACAATTATAAATCAGCTAATTCACCGTTTAAACATAAATAATAACTGTTGAGAATATATCTCATAAATTGATTAAGAGATAACATTGTCTAAGAAACTATAAATAAAATGTATTCAATTAATTTTCTTTACATGTAATTTACTCTGAAAGGCCTGACATTTTATTTTATTCTTCAAGGTCATAAATCCATATTGAAGTAGTCCTGCGTAGTGGTCAAGGTGACGGAATCAATGACAGCGGCCCTGTCATGGTTGTAATCATCGTCCAGGTGTATAAACTTTATCAGATGTACTGCTCGTACAACAAAGGCTTATTCCTTGCTTTGCTGGATTCGTTTCATGTACAGATATGTAGTCTATAAGAGAAAAGTAAGGAAAAAAGGAATCGCCAATCTATTTCAGTAAAAAAATAATGTTTAAGAGATTATAAATACAATGTATGATTTGATTTAATTGCATGTAATTGATTCTAAAAGTCTGATAATTTATTTTATTCTTAATGGTCATAAAGCTATACCTAAGTAGTCCTGCTTAGTGGTCAAAGTGCGGTGACGGAATCAATGGCAGTGGCTCTGTCATGGTTGTAATCATCGTTCAAGCATATAAACTTTATCAGATGTACTGCTTCTATAGGAATAGCTAATTCCTTGCTTTGCTGGATTCGTTCCATAAACAGATATTATATGTAGTCCATGCGGAAGGTAAAAGAAATGAGAAAAGGAATCACTAATCTGTTTTAGTAAAATTATTAAAGGTGGGATAGAAAGTTTAATAAATATCCGTTGTTCGATATAGTTAAACAATAAATGCAGTCTCATTTTAATGTACACTAATTCAGTTATACTTAATCAAATTCATCTGTTGTACTGCAACTTAGCTCAAAATAAATTACTATATAAAATAAGTTTATTAGGTAAAGATAAAATAACCATAAAATTCAATAATAGAACTCGTCAAAAAAATAGTTTGCTTTGCCTAATCGAGTCGTTATTTTAACAGAAATACTATCAGAGATATAACACGAATTATATCATGTATACTGACAATAAAATATACACTACATCGAAATAATATAATAGACAACAAAACTTAAAACTGGGTACTTGCCTATTTCAACAAACTCTCGACCAATGGTAGTTTTCCAAAGTTAAAAGTTGTGTAGTTTAAGTAATATTGACGGCAACCGAGCGAAGAGCTTTCCAAAATGACAAAATCTTGGGCACCGCAGAGGCTTACGCCGAGTCTTATCATCAACGTTTAGTTAAAGTAACTTTTAACAAGCCAAGTTGCATCAGAGAGTCGGTCATGTCCTCAAGGCTTTGAATCCGAGCATCCTTAGTCTTTGGATTTGTTCGCTTTATGAAAAATATAACAACAATTTATTTGATCTCGTCCAAGCGATAACTTTATAAATTTAGAAACTGTGTTTGCCGAACTTTTAACTAGTTTGGACCTAAATTAACCGTTAATGAAAGAATGTACATATTAGTCAGTGGTAATGTCCATGTGTGGTTGTGAAGATTATAAATCTATGTGGCATTCCAATAAGATTTCCTTTAATAAAGAATTTCGAGTAAAAAAGTTAAAATTATAAAAAAATTAAATATTGCTGTTTAGCTATAGGTAACGAAAGAAAATACTAGCTCCTGAGTTTCTAAAACTTAATATATTTTGAGGACTAGATTATATAGTCCTAATAATGTTAAACAGAGAAGGTACTATTTGATCAAAACAAGCAGGACTATACATAGATGAAGATTAATATAAACAACCAAGTTATGAAGTACGCTCTAGACCCGTATTACAAGTTTAATAGGTCGTGAGCTCGCCACAGCTTAGTGTCTGAAGTAATTAGTCATTACAATCGTTCAATTACCCTTTGTCTCCTAAACTCCAACAAACTCAGTGCTGGTTTAGGTAGGAGGCTGAATTGACTACTCTCATAGTTTTTACAGTATCAGTTCCTTGCTATATGTACATTTTTACGCGTAACGTACTTGAGAGATGTGCTTCAGCTAAATTGTCATTTTCTTTGTTAACCTTAGTAGAATAGTGCTATTTCCATTTTTATAATAATTTTAATACTAGTATAAAGTAAATCATCATCTTCACAAACTTAGCAGTGTTCCTATTCAAGAGAAAACGTTTTTTACTCATTTTATAAGATTACTGTACATACTTATTAAGCTGACTTTGTAATTAGTTACAAGCAAGCAAATGAATAACATGATGCATAAAACCTTCTGACATGGTTCGCTGTTAATAAAGTGTACACCCGAACGAAAATATAAATTAAGCATAAGATTTTTTGTCTCCTTTATTGGAATATAATAATATTCCTGAAAAGTATTATTCTACAATACACTATAATCTCCCAATAAAATGTTTTTGATGTAACTGATGTAATACTTCGCTATTATATGATGCTTGAATGTCTCAAAACAAATAGTTTAACCAATAAAACCTAATGAAAAGCCCTCAAAGAATAAGTGGCTGAGTAAACTACTAAAACTAATCAACGACGAGACATTGTGATAGTGGCTTAGCCATCTTAGAAATAATTGTGGGATTTTCACTTTAGACAACTTTTCCAAACGAAGGAAGCCTGAATAAAAATGATGAATACCTGAAATCCATCTCATAATCCTCGCTTCATCCTTTTACGGGAGTTTTGACGGGAATAGTTCAACGTCATCTGACCAATATACATATAAACGACTCAAAATGTACATATAAATCCAACACAAATTTTTACATTCGTCAAGGTGATTTATAAAAACAACACCAAAATAAAACATAGTTGGATACCATCTTCGAAATAAATAAAACATGTATCCCGAAAGTTGCACACTTGTTGTATTTTCCAACAGGTTATGGTAAATATTTGCCTATAGATTTCCTGCTTGAATTAGAAAACAACTTCAGAAAATACAGGCGTGAAGGAAGCACAACAATGCCGTTAGATATTTAGAAGATATACGTCAGAGGTAAGAACAAATATCCTTTAAATAGAAAATAAACTACTGTACGGAGAAAAATTGAAAATCTGCTACCAAACAAAGAGTTGAGGAGAAGTTATCTACTCAGGTCTGTGAAGTTGGCCTACCCAAATCAGCTTACCCAGTTTATTTGATATCTATCGTTAGTTCTTCGTTAGTTCCTGTTAGTTCTCATAAAAATATCGTTAGTTCATCAATATTAACCCTGTTAACGCCTTAAATCTATGGGTAGGCCAACTTCACACTATGAAAAGTAGCTTACCCACAATTAAACTACATAATCCCTATTTCATTATGTCTATCGTTAGTTCTTCGTTAGTTCCTGTTAGTTCCCTCTAAAATACCGTTAGTTCAATGATATGAATGGTTTTACAGCCAAATATTAAAAATGGGTAAGCTAACATTCCAATGTATGTAGTAGCCTACCCATGACGACATAAAATTATTAATATTTGTTCATGTCTATCGTTAGTTCTTTGTTAGTTCTTGTTAGTTCCCACAAATCTATCTATAGTTCAAACAAAGGAACCATTTCACGGCCAAAACTAAAAATGGGCATGCCAACTTCACACCATGAAAAGTAGCTTACCCACAATTAAAATACATAATTCCTGTTTCTTCATGTCTATCGTTAGTTCTTTGTTAATTCACGTTAGTTCTCATAAAAATATCGTTAGTTCATCAATATTAACCGTGTTAAAGCCTTAAATCAATGGGTAGGCCAACTTCACACTATGAAAAGTAGCTTACCCACAATTAAACTACATAATCCCTATTTCTTTATGTCTATCGTTAGTTCTTCGTTAGTTCCTGTTAGTTCCCTCATTAATACCGATAGTTCAATAATAATAATGGTTTTACAGAATAAAATTAAACCTTGGTTAGCTAACGTTCCAATGTATGTAGTAGCCTACCCACGTTGACATAAGATCATTTAAATATTTTAATGTCTGTCGTTATTCCTTCGTTAGTTCCTGTTATTTTCCTCATAAATACCTTTAGTTCAATAATAACAATAATAATATTTCACAGCCGAAATTTCAACATGGGTAGGCTACTACATACATTGGAATGTTAGCTAACCAACATTTCATTTTTGGATGTAAACCCATTATTATTATTGAACTAACAGTATTTATGAGGGAACTAACAGTAAATAACAAAGAACTAACAGAGAACTAACGAGAGACATGAACAATCTTCAATAAACTTTCGTCATCATGGGTAGGCTACTACATAAATTGTATGTTAGCTAACCATTATTAAATTTTTGTCTGTAAAACCATTAATATTATTGAACCTACGGTATTTATTATGGAACTAACAGGAACTAATGAAGAGCTAATGATAGACACAAAGAAATATGTATTATGTAGTTTAATTGTGGGTAAGCTACTTTTCATAGTGTGAAGTTGGCCTACCCATTAATTTAAGGCTTTAACACGGTTAATATTGATGAACTGACGATATTTTTATGAGAACTAACAGGAACTAACGAAGAACTAACGATAGACATAAAGAAATATGAATTATGGAGTTGAACTGTGGGTAAGCTACTTTTCATAGTGTGAAGTTGGCCTACCCATTAATTTAAGGCTTTAACACGGTTAATATTGATGAACTAACGATATTTTTATGAGAACTAACAGGAACTAACAAAGAACTAACGATAGACATAAAGAAATATGAATTATGTAGTTTAATTGTGGGTAAGCTACTTTTCATAGTGTGAAGTTGGCCTACCCATTGATTTCAGGCTTTAACACGGTTAATATTGATGAACTAACGATATTTTTATGAGAACTAACGGGAACTAACGAAGAACTAACGATAGACATGAAGAAATAGGAATTATGTATTTTAATTGTGGGTAAGCTACTTTTCATGGTGTGAAGTTGGCATGCCCATTTTTAGTTTTGGCCGTGAAATGGTTCCTTTGTTTGAACTATAGATAGATTTGTGGGAACTAACAAGAACTAACAAAGAACTAACGATAGACATGAACAAATATTAATAATTTTATGTCGTCATGGGTAGGCTACTACATACATTGGAATGTTAGCTTACCCATTTTTAATATTTGGCTGTAAAACCATTCATATTATTGAACTAACGGTATTTATGAGGGAACTAACAGGAACTAACGAAGAACTAACTATAGACATAATGAAATAGGGATTATGTAGTTTAATTGTGGGTAAGCTACTTTTCATAGTGTGAAGTTGGCCTACCCATAGATTTAAGGCGTTAACAGGGTTAATATTGATGAACTAACGATATTTTTATGAGAACTAACAGGAACTAACGAAGAACTAACGATAGATATCAAATAAACTGGGTAAGCTGATTTGGGTAGGCCAACTTCACAGACCTTATCTACTCCACTGTTCGTACGCTGTTTATTGACGGAGCTAACAAAGAAACTATCAATGAATCTTACTAGTGTAAAACAATCAGCTGTGATAACATCTTGTAATATAAAAAACAAATCAAACCACTTTTTCAAATTTCATAGAAGGAATGGTTGTGTTAGTGGTACATTTTCCCCAACATCCTTTTTCACCAGCTGAACACCAAAGCATCCTTGAAGAGTACAACGCCATTATATTTGTTGGAATATTTCGGTTTTTTATTCAATAATAATAAAATGATTATTTTTTCCAAACTGTGTGATTCGGAGATCATATGTATTTTTATTGATTTTTTTGTTTTATATCACATTGACTCTGGTTTATATTTATGATATAACTGAATTGGACAAAGTTTTAATCCACGCAGTCATTAACCAATTATTAGTCGAATGTAAACTTGGTGTGACACTTTGACTGTCCATTAGCTTATAATTTATGAAATGAAACAAATGAGATTGCCTGATAAGCGTGGTGTGTGATTTTATAAGCTCTCATATTAGGTTTGCTATGGAAAATATAAAATAGTATTAATTTACTATCGTATTTACTCAGTTATTTACTCAGTATGTAATTCGGTATAGCCTTTATTACATTATTTAATGACAAAGTCGTGCTTGATTCCAATATACATTTTCGATTATCATAACTGCACAAATTATTTCATGAATGTAGTTATGAATGAATGAGTTATGAATTAATTCCAGGAAAACCAATTTATTTTTTAATTTGCATGCCAATAATTTGTATAACAGTATGTGTGAATGTGGCTTTACTCATTACTGTGGTTACATATAATAATTTGTAAATAAACAGGAAGGGTTAGACATTTTAAAATGTAATGGAATCAATGAACCGTTTGATAGTTGAAATCTTTATCAAATTAGGCAATTACAACATTTCACTTTTCACATCTCCCTACTTAATATTTTGTTTAAAATTTGGTTTTAGTTTTACTAATAAATTAATTAGATGGTCATATGTAACAGAAACCAAGCTTTTAAAGCAAATGGTATCGTTTTTGCACTGATTCCATAACAAATAATCACCATATCAATACGGTACTGATGGTACAAATTTTTATTTTAAGTGTATCTTTATTCCTTTATATCTGCTAAAATAAAGGAGGTACAATTAATAGGCCAATAAATGCATTTTTAAACTTAATTCCGGATAACAAATAAATGTCAATAATACTTGACCTTTTGACCATTTACAGTAAAATACGTTCAAAAATTTAAAAGAGACTGATGGGCTAATAAATATGAATTTATTGAAAATTAAAATTGCTTAATTGAAGGGGATGAAACACTTAATTACTGCAGTGGGTTATTATTAGGTCCAAAGTAAATGGCTGCACCAATCTGATGGGGGAGAACAGTCCTCGCTTTAAATCAACTCCCGGCCAACACATAAAGGGAAATATTTATAACTGACTTTTAAACACTATTGATCCCTTGTTGGCTTTGAAAATCTTGGATTTGAAGCCTATCAAATGCTTTCTTACCAACAAGCATATTTATGTTTTCTTCAGAACAAATACTGTCTTTCTACGGCAAATTCGTTTTAATAATCGACCAATGATTTGGTTATACAAAACCAATGTTTTGGTTAACAAAACTGGGTAGAGCGTTTGTTATACTTAAACAAATTACAAGGAATGAAAAATGTATAATCTATTAAACTTTATAAACATACCATGATCCATTTGCTTAACATCTCTGTAGATTATATATTAAGTATAATAAATGTTTTTATTATTGCAACAAGATTATGGAAATCACTATCAAATCATTTTCATAACATAAATAGTCGTGCTTGATTTGGGGCGTCGTTGAAGTAGTTTTTCTTGGTTCATAGGCTAAATTATTAGATTATTTGTTTAATGTATTTAACTATAAATATTATTAGGATCGAAATTGCGTATACATTAAAATTACATCGTATATAGTATTTAATCTTAAAACTAAGCCTAATCAATATTCACTATAACTCTATTTTTTATAAAACTTCCAGTATTTATATAACTTTTAGTTTAAAGATATGTTATGTAATTTGGTCCAACTATTTTATTCATAAATAGATGCTAAGCAGTTGAGAAGACTTGAAAATCCTAACTTTGTCTCATAAAATGAAGCGTTTCTGTTGTTTTTATATAAATGAATTTCCAATAATTATGGATCCTTGTGACAATGTTACCCAAATAATCACATACGTTGGTTAAAAGCTATTTTTTGCAGGTTTGGAGGGGTTCATATTTTGATATTTCAATCAACACGATGTGCCACTCTGTGGTTTGGTATAAAAACGCAGGGTTACACTTTAGCAAAAAGGACGAGTATTTATTTACTTTCTTTACCTGATTTGGAACCCTTATTCCTACTTTTAGGGGAATTAGAAGCCAAATGACATCGTAAAAATAGTACAAACCTAATTTAGACATTGATACTAATAATATTTTGTTTTAAAATCATCATAACTTCTAAACAGCATAACTTCTACAATACGTATCTTATTTATCTTTAAATAACCAGCCTTATTGAAACACATACAAATTGTCCGGTTTTTGTCTTATGACCTCATTAAATATAATTCTCAAATAATTTACTTCAAAGAATACTATTTATTTTCCTTACAATATAATCCCATATCTCAGGCAACCTACGTACTTACAAAATTTACATTAAAATTCTAAATTCTTACTTTCCAAACCTTGTTAAGACAGTTATTTTACCGAAGATATACAACAGATAAATACCGGAACAATTGAAAATAAATACATGTTTTTAGAAGTACGTTGCTAATTTTGTAGAGGAAATATTAAGTTTAAAAGATATTTTTCTGGGTCTCTACATTGAAATAAAGAATTTTAAGTGGAGAATAATCATAACATATTGTGAAAGATTACCATGCACAAGTTATATAGAATTAAAACAATTGTTTAAAACCACTAAATTAAAATTTGTCTTCCTTCAATTACGAGAATTAAAGACTTAAACTAAAACCAAAAAGTCTCCTCATCAACTTATAATAAATCCAACTTTCCTGTTGAGGGATCAGAACTTTAAATCATCCATTTGTCTCAGTTTGAAACGTCTGAGTCGGCTAAAGTTTTGTTAACTTTGAAGTAATACTATTCAAATTTCCGTCTTTGATTAGTTTATTCACAATATTCACAAGAACCTTGCCTTCGTTTACAACTTTAACACCTTAGGGGAAAGTACTATAACCAGTTAAATAATAATCATAAGAGAGTATAATAGTCAAAACTATGAACGTTTTAAAATGTTATGATTTATAATTTTACAATACAAAAATGATTAATAAATTTAAATGTTAGGTTATAGTTTATACTTGTTCATATTATGCTAAACACAGCTCACAAAAAATTACTAATTTTATAGGAATATGCAGTTTGCAAATTTAATCAAACCCTACCTTTATGGAGTCTGTAGAATTATTTACATCACATAAGATAATTTAGTTTTTAATTATGAATAAAATTACCTAAATTATTCCCGTCTCAAATTGTTGTAAGAATAAATACCACGTAGATTTTTATTGGAAATAAAAGTGAATTAACACAATTCAAATGTATCATTATATAATCTGAAAAGTTATTTTTAAATTGGATTTTGAAATTGGATCAAGTTGAATCAATAATTAAGTATGAAATTTGTAATATTACTGTTTATAATAGTGAAAAAATGCACCAAAAAATATTGATAATATTTGGTAAAGTGAGGAGCAAATTTTGTAGAAATCATTACTAAATTCCATTACATAAATAACAAACTAAAATAAGAATCAATCTTACCAAGGTTGTTATAAATTTAAAAACCTGATAAATACAATCATTTTCCATCACCCAATTGTTATTATTTATAATAGCTTTTCCCAGCTTTGTTTGTTCTCTGATTTGAGTTTTGTAGTCAAATCAAATAACACAGCTGATCAAACTCCAACATTTTAAAATGTGTTTTAAGTTGGCAATTTAATTTAATTTACAGCCTTGGGAGGGGTTGTGTTTAAAAACTAAAAGTTTTCTTCAATTCTCTCACCTAGACCTGTCATTAAAGCATAGGTTCACGGGTGTCTTATGTTTTTTCTCAAAAGTTCCTGTGACAATTTGGCTTTGATTATTCAATCATTATCATTCTCCATCGTCAAAATTCATAATCACAACATAATTACACTATCAAGTTCAAGGCATTTATTGTACAGATGAATACAATGCTTTAACAGGCACTACATAACGCCTACTGAAAGTGTTGCTATTCAATGTGCCCAGCTATCTGTCGGTTTCGCTTGGCTCTGCATGCCTGAGGACAAACGCTCTCGTGTAGTATATCTATCCATTATGTGACACAGTTGAGGAGAGTTATGGCTATGACGGAATGTTCACCAGGGAATTTAGTTACGTTCCTGTACGTAGAAGTAGAGTCAGATTGTCTCGTTTTGAATCGAATTCCGAGGTATTTCTAGCTTTGAAGTACCAGTATTCAATTTAAATACTGTTCGAATGTTTTATTGTTTATAGTGTTTAGTTTAAGATTAAATGCTTCATCAGTTCTTATACAATATACTATAGAGATATATTTTAATTTGCATAGCGAAATTATTATTTCCTCCATAATTTATTCCTAGAGATCGGACTTGACTAGGTATTCAGACTGACCGGGGAGTCTTAGATAACAAACCGTAGGCACAAGCAGACATCAATGTGAAAAGGAAGATGGTTCATTGGGTAGACAAAAGACCTTTCTACCATCATCGTGACAACTTCTTTTCGATGTACCCAATGTTGACCTATAAACAAACGTTTACAGCTCCGAGAGCCACCTAGGGAGATTCTGTGATTCTGTGATTAAGTACTGATCATAAGAAATAACCTTTTGTAAAACCTTTACTGCAGAAGTAAATAATATTCAACGACTAGAATATTCACTCTGAGTGTGATTTGTTCTGCCAAAAATTGCTGCTTAAGCCATTTATTCGCATGAAAAACAAATTGTAAGTGTTGTTATTTGAGTTAGCACAGTTGAGTTTGTTGAGCAACAAAATAATATTATTTATGAATGTTGTAAGTATTAAATTTAAACCCGTTCCTGCACTAATATTTTAATCAACAGACGATACATGTCTAGACTATTTTATACCATGTACAAAAGAGGTAAAAAAGGGTTTATTTGTAACTGACTTGTATGTTCAACAATTGGTAAGTAAAGTTTAATGCACTCATTTTTGTTCTGTTCTTATGGCAGTATAATGTAAATTAATTTACCCTTTTTCACTTATTTCCAACAAATATACTTTACCGAACTGAACTTAAATAGCACAACTGGCGAGTTATTTAAAATTCAATCTTCTTAATGTCAGATTAAACTTAAAATCATCCAATCATCTAAGCTGACTTTTTAAGCGTGAAATTTGTTTACGTTTTGCTTCCGGGATGGAATTTCATTTAACCTGACTTCTTTGGTCCGGTAAATTTAAACACTGCTAGTGCCAGTGTTATACCTATCTCCTTAGCATCTTAGTGAAATATAATTAAATATCTCATATGTAATTTATACACGATATACCGCATAAATAATTTTAACAAATATAATGTTTATTTTATAGTTCGTATAATTAATTATTTATATATTACTAAGGACAAATGTTACAATAAATGCCAAATTAGGTAGTAAGCTCTTTATATTCCTATTTTAACTGAAATTGGTACTATGCACACAGATCGCATAAAATGTGGGTTAGTAATAATCGTTATAATTATTCCAATTTTATCTCTGATAAATTATAATAACACATTCAAAACTATTTAAACATTGAAGTATTTACTTTTATAACATGTAAAATTACATTTTAAAATATAATGTTAGATGTTCATATTAAAGTCTCCTACTTGATAAAGATGATTAGCTAATGGTGAAACAAATCAAGCTTGCAGCAAGCTAAGTAATGACCGACGTCGAGGGATTTGGCGGGAAATTGGATGGCGGCAACAGACTGATCGGAAGAGAAATCTCTGAACACCTGAGAACAGTAGGTAGATATTTATAACATAATGCTGGAAGTTCTTCAGAAATTTTAAGTATTTATTATTTAGTTATTTTTAGTATGGCGATAACAAATCTTAAATTTAATATATTTTTGCTTCTAAGTTGTAAAGTCAGCCAAATCGTTGTCTTATCATACCCCAAGTGCAGTTGAACAAAAATTAAATAACCGTTTGCAGCATAATCTGTTAGACATTATTCAAAACATTGGTACTGTCCAAAAATAATAAAAACGACTCATGGCATTTTAAATTAAAAGTTGCTGAGCTCAGTATTGAATAGATACACCAAGAAAAAATGAAGAGGAAAAGAAAAACGGGGAACTAATGCTGTATTAGGCCCTAAAAAATAAAATTAAATAGGAATTAATTTAATGGGAAATGTATTGGTCTGCGAAATGCAGCAATTAATAATTACTAGAGGAATTAAAAAACACATAATAAGCACGACCGTTATGAAGATGGCAACTGAGATGGAACGACAAAGTACTTGAGGACTAACATTAGCAAAAGATGGCATGCTCCTGGCTGGCAACTGAGGTTGGTAGAGAGTTTGAAGGTTTGTACAAACGGAGATGTAACGACCAAGTGATTTGTAATAAATAGAATTGAGTACTGTGGTTTGTAGAACAAAGGATTTAAGTGTAGAGGAACCTATTTTGCCTATCATAACTTAATAATTTAGGAGAGGAACTTAGTAATAATTACTTATTTCGGAAAACCTTATCTAAAAAGAACTTTGGCCAAACGCTACTAAATAGACAAAATATATTTAATGTAAGCGAAGTTTGAAGACATATTACGTTTAAAGTTTAATGTTTGTATTTTACAAGACAAGGCCTCGAAAGAGTATCTATTCTCGCTAGCTCTGTCTTGTACTAGTATTATCAAAATCAATAACAGTTCAAATACGATACTATTAATAATAGTTAAGTTTTCAGGGCAAAACGTTTTAGTGATTTTCACCACTGAAAAGCAATGGTTACTAAGGGTTGGGACGCATGTTTAAAATATTCACATAAACACGATCCTTTTGAATATGTTAAATTGTTTTGCTGTAAATTAATATACCAATTAATTATTGTAATGCTTAACATAACAGTAAGAAAAACAATTAGTAGCTTATAACTAATCATTTGTTAATTGCGGGCATCTAGGAACGGTTCAAGGGGTCTCGACTCAAACTTCGAGGTGTCCATAAAGATTTGACAGGTATGGACGATTCCCTTTCCCTAAAAATCCTTTGAAGTGTACCTTGAACAAAATTGCTGCTGACGTTGAAATTAAACAATGAGAGTATGGTTTTAGTAATAACTAATAGTTAATATTATCTAGTAGGTAAATAAACATCTCATAAAACTATGCAGCGAATTAATCATTCAACGCTTTGAAGCTCAATAGCATTTTACATTATTTATAGTTTATATAGTTTATATCTATTCACGACCCAAAGACAATTTAAGTAACAGCCGTGAGTTTATTACTTTTCTATCATTCGTATAATTCACCCAATTTAAATTACTCTTACCAATTTATGTTGGAGCGTTTTACACTGTATATTAAAAATATTTAAAATCCCATTGATTATATTTTAATTTAGTAACTTCTATAAGTCAAAGTTTTAAATTCCGGCGGTTCAAAGTTATTGTAGCGAAAAAGAGTTGCGCCCCATGAGACCCAAGTTTACTCGAATTCATAGATTTTTTTCCGGAATATATTGCAACTTTTCTTGATTATTTCACCATAAATTAATTAATTATGACACCATTAATCTATTGTTCGTGACCCTGCAAGGTTCAGTTTCTAGCACCTACATGATTCCAGTTAAACTGTTAAAAAAGTCTACAGTTTTTCAACGGTAGGACTATTTTTAGAATATTCTGAAAATTGTATGAGTTCTCAATTTTTTAGTTTTTACGTGTTAACATTGATCAAACTATAACATAGAATTCTCATATTGTTTATTTAAATAAAATAATTTCACGATCTTTTAAATATACTAACCGGTGTTGTAGAAGAACGCACTTTATGTATTTTCAACCTTTTTTCTAGATACAGGTTAGTTATTTAAGGTAATTGCACCTTAATTGAAGATATATTAAAACCTCAAAATATGGATGTCAGAAATATTAAATGATACAATTATAGGGATCACCATAAACCACTTTTCATTGATTTTAAATTCTAAACAATAATCAATTTGCGAATCTTGCCATCTACATAATTAAATATACATTAAACATTGTAAAAATGTATTCCATGATTACAATACTTGCATAAAAACAATGCTATTATTAATTTTTTCCGTTTATTTTAAACACCATACAGTAAAATCTTTAAATATTTATAGCTTCTTGGAATAGAATAACGTTAGTTCATTTGTTTAAAAAAAACTTAAAAACACATTTTATTCTTGGCTACTAAAGAATCCCTTCTAGAGTTTAAAAAATTTGTTAACACAAAGTATATTGATTTTATTACATTGGAGTTTTGTTAAATTCTAAAGTGTACTGGTAACGGTTCTGAATTTGGGACCTGACGTTTTGTTTTATTTGTATTACGAATTTCTGTTTTGTAGATATTGTTGTTTGACTTTGATGTAGCTGTAATCTATACAATTTTCAATGATGTATACATTCTTGTGGCAAATGAAGATGATAATTTATTATGTAAGAGAATTTAACAATTGTATTTTGAATACTCTTAAAGAGTGGATCTTCAAATATACTTCAAACTGTACAAACTATATACCAAATAAAATTCATATTGTGAATATCTAAACATTTTCTTTAGAATGTATTATAAGTAATACAAAACATATTAGTATTACGTTTTCAAATCATAATTTATAGTTTCGAAAACATAAATTTTACCATACTAAATGAAAGAAAGATGAATGATGAATGATGAAAGAAAGAACATCAATTTTAAATATGGAGAACATTTTCGAAAGAATACACGGAATGCCGTTACCTATCCAGTGTAAATTGTGCTAAATAACCAGACATTTGAAAGAGGGATATTATAGAAGTGACACACTAATGGACGTAGCATTGTTCAGCGGTTGGAACAAATTATCGAAATGGAACAATGCAATAAATTCATACTATGTGGCTTCATTGCCATTGGAGTTTAACACTGACCATTAACTTTACGCTTCTAGCTGTAATTTGAAATTACTTACAGTAAAAAAGGAAAACACTACGTTACCGTTGTAATCTACTTATATTCCTATTTCAATATATTAAATATAGTATTAAATATATATATTCAGTATACATAGTACATTAACTACAAACATTAGCTAATAAAAATAGTTATGGAGAAATGTGTAAAGTGATAGCGTTGATGATTATGATTAATAACTATTAAATGCACAGTAATACTATTATTAAGCAACTAGAAAGCTTCGTCTACCTTCTCCCCGTCCCATTAACACGACTTACCAAGCTACACTATCACACTTTACCCAAAGCACATTGATTACACAGTACACATTTTGATATATTAGTTAATTTAAGAATAATTAAACTGCCATAAATAATTAAACTTTCGGGATTATAACAATTTACTACTAAAAGTAATATGCATTTATATCATATCATGGAGAGTATAAATGGGTCAATGATGTAATGTAACCCATTGCTTAGTCTAAACGTTTATTTGTTTTTTATGTTTTACACAATTGCCAACTATTTCTTGTTTCCTGCTATATTTAAACCAATAGAGTAAACAATACTGCTATTAGTATGCAAAACACTCAAACTTATTCAAGAGAGTGCTCCATATTGATATCAGAATAGGAATTCTTATTTATAATGGGTTAAGTCCAACCGTAGAGTATGGCAGGACGTCAGCTTTGGCTAATGAACAATTTGGTAAGATACCTTTTAAGATCCCTTCGGTGAATGTTAACTTGGCATGGCCCCTTTAGTTGTACTGATCTTAACTATTTAATAGGAAATCTCCGATCGGGAAGAAGGGGTGCAGGTTATTGCGTCTAAGGTAGAGCTAACTCCGACACACTGAAGAGGGAAGTTTACAATTAAAACCCTCCTTGATTGCTCTCATGTTTTTGAATTTTGTTAAATGGTTACAGTACCCGTAGTTAATCAATTTTTTGCTGTATTCTAGTCTATGTCTTATATTACAAGACCAGCTGAGTATACAAAAATATAATTTAAAGAATTTAATTATTTCTTGAACAACTGAGCGTGTCTTAATTTTGTTTGGACTAACAATTTTAGAAAATATTAATCTTATTTTATTATATTCATTAAGATTGGACACTGTTGCTTCAAGCATACTAATATTAAAATATTAACTCATACCTATGTATTTGCCAAAAAATAGGAAGCGATGTTATAGCTGCGTTCCAGTGTTTCGGTAAATAAAATCTTTGGCTTGATATTAAGAGTTTTTCATTTTGATGATAAAAATGCTGAGTTTTACATTGTCATGAAAGATTCTGAAATTCCTTACATACATTACTAATTACATTACAGTTGGTTACTAAATATTCTGATCAGTTTGTTAATTTTTATATTCCATTCGTAATAATTATAATAATTCACTCAAAACTATTTAGACTTTCCGCTTACCATACTCTAAAGCCATTCAGTAAATTCAATTCTAATTATTTTAAAATTCAGCAAGGCAGATGACGGATCAAAGCTTGTAAATCACTCAGTTGTTTCAGCTGTTCCTTGAAGCATCTAATTTGAATACAAGTTTTGCCTCCGTAGAAGTACTAGATATAAACTTTGCTCCTAATTAGTTTTTCTGTTGAATTTATATGATTTTCAAGTTCAAAAGAGAACAATATTACAATCATTTTTGTGGCAAGGCATAATAGTCAATTTGAATCATCCAATTTGAAAAACTATTTTCTATGAAATAACAAACAAATATGTTTCTCTACTTTGTATCATGAAAAAAACATACAAAAAGTAAAATTTACATTAACTGTCAGAAATTACTTTATGACTAACGGCTAGAATAACCAGTTTCTAATAATAATCTAGGTAAATTTGTAGCTATCAAAGGTTAATATTTGTTTGTAGTAATATGACATAGTTTGTTATTTTATGGCTTGCTATAAAAAATAGGTTTTTAAGTTATCTAATTATATAATCACCAGTATTTTTTTTTTTTTTGTACGATGTCCGGATCAAAATTTCTCAGTAACCAGAAGTGCCCCAATTACAAGATTTGAAACATAAATAGTTTTTAGGTCGTAGGGGTGCAGGAATATATTTAAAAGTTCATTATCTAAGGCCCCGTAGGGTAAAATATTAATTAAAATTCGAAATTTCGTCATTAAGAATAACAAGAAACATATGTTTTTTCATGCCACATTCGTTAGTTAGTTGTGATAAACAAATACTTCTATATATATTTACGAATATATTTTCCGTTTTAAGGAATCAGCTGATTTGTGTAATGAAAAGTTCACAGCTGTAATTTACATCAACCATATGGTTTTTAGTTCTTTACTGCCCAGTATATTATAATTTCAAATGTTACTATATGTTTGTAAATGATATTGTAATAATAAAGCGTATTTAAAAACAACCGGCTTCAATTAGTTGGTTGATATAAGTAAACAGCAGACTATTTATGACAGTTTAAGATTGAAACTGCTGGTTAAAACAATTGTAAATAAATGTTACACAAGAGGTAGTTTTAGTAGTTTATAGAAGAGTTGCAACTCAATAACTGTAGTCTATTTATCCTCAAGGAATTAAAATCAAACACGATATTTGTTTTTAAAATTTTTGACTATAAATTGGCGATATAATAAATTACTATTTACTGTTTACGTGTGACTTTTCACATATACCTATTTAACAGCAAAAACAATAGGACAAAGAATTATTTACTCAATCATTCCGTAACAAACCAATAATTTAGTTATTTGATTAAACACATGCTTAGTTATTTGATTAAGTAATCCTTGGTAGATAGGCAAACACTGAACTCTAACTAAATATTGGAGTTAACATAAGTATCAAGGAACCTGAGCGTGCTGGCCGCCCGTTTCTCGTGAAGGTAATCATAATTATTTATAAATTAATTTCCAATAAATAAAACTATATAGTAATTATTAGTTTGTAATTATCATATTAATAAAAGATTTACAATAATGTAACCTAGCGCAATCTAACTATCGTTATAAGAACATGCCTTGCAATGTTTTTGAATTCGGTTTTATGATGTAGTGTGATCTTGATGAATACAAATTTAGGTAATATATACATGCTTTGTGCGATGTACATGTTTTGTTTTACATATTCTATGTGATGACCTGCCATGTCATCCTGTAGCGTAAATTTCTATATGAATTGTATGGTCAGCTGATTGAAATATAAACAAATCACTTTTATTTAAATGTCAAATCAATGATATGTGAATTTATGTATCTACTATCTTAAGGATAATGATCTAAAATGTATATAATTTCAATTCTAAATAGTAACGACAAGTAGTTTTTACGAAAAAAGTAAGTGACCGTGATGAATAATTCTTGATAACTATTTTGGGTTAGTAATTTCTTAATTTTACGTGTTTCACTCTATAACTGGTGATATTTTTCAAAGAGTATCCTGTTATTTCGTTATTGATAAAAATTTAAAATACTTTTTTGTAGTCTTTCTTCGTTTGGACGATGCCATAATTTCCAAAAATGCTTTAAGTATAAGTAAAGAGGTCAAAAGTTGTTTCAAAAACTAATGGTACTTAACCGTTAAAGGTTATGGTAAGACTATTGTAAAAGTTAAGTTAATTGCATGTCCTATTCGGAATAATTTGGACGAAGACACCGAGTTCATTACATCTACACATGTATTTATAAAACTGCAGTGCATAGTTGGGGATGCATCTGAGGCGATGAGTATTTCCAAACACTACTATCTCAAGCTCAACCAATATAAACTATTCTGCAAAATCGAAGGTTCCTTTGGTTAGACTAACCCATTTTAAAACTTTAATTATGATCTTATATTTTAGAATGGATATAATTATAGTTACGATATGTTATTTTCTAGATATGGCTTGTCATTTTAAAATTATAAAGATCCTCGCTTCCAAACTCGATTGTGAAGCCAATATAAATCCACCTTTAAAACTCCTTAGATTATTGCGACACCCGTGATTATTTTTCGGAACTAGATAAATGATTTAATCGTTGTTCATTTAGTACTAATTTTGGATAGAGATAATAATTTAATTTTCAACGGGTGTTACACTATTATCATAAATATTCACCAGTTGTAGGGAATATTTACTGACCGGTGTAATACCAGTATAAACACAATGCTAAACTTAGGACTCCGATCTATTACTACAACGCAGCATGGCGAGTTACAGTACAAGGATAGGTGGAATTACGGTTTACAGCAGCTCATACACACACAATTAATGTTAATGCATTAAATTAATTAAATGTATTATAGGTAATAATTTTGCAATTATTCTAAATTAACAATAAATCCATCTTTATAACTAAAAAATACCTACCAGTGTAATATTTTCAATAATAAATACAATAATTAATAACTGTATAACCATTTAAATGCAAATATCAATTGAAAACTAAAATTGATGTAGAAAGCCACTTGTAAAACATTTCGACAGCAATCGAATAAATCAAGTCTGAAGGAGGTTAAGTAATGACCACCATTGAGGGATTTGGCGGGAATTGGATGGCGGGAACAGACTGATAGAGTCAGAAATCTCTTTGCACCTGAGCAAAGTTTATTTTACTTTATGTTTACAAACTTCAATTTTGATGTTAAACCGATTAGTTTATTGCATAACAACGAGGATATTTTTGATCGAGAAACAAAAATATATATACAACTAGCTTTAAATCTACTCGTCGTACGTTTTCAACATTTCCATACCAAAACATTTTGCTAAAACAATTAAATAAATGGCGCGAGATTTTTACTGTAAAAAGATTTGCAGAAAAAAGGCGCCAGTCAATTTAAACGGTTGAAACGGTACTGCTTGAGTACGGAAAATTACTTATAATGTGTTTGGTAATATCTCTACAGTTACATAATTTGCATATACAACTACCTTTATAGGCAATATACATTTATACACTGTTACTGTTCCTTTTGAACAATAGCACTTCAGAAACAGTTACAAAGCCACTTACATTGCAGCTGCCATAATATTACAGTTCCATAGAAAATGAACCATCATATTATAATGCATTATTTTTACTAATAATATATAAACATTACAAATTATAATATAGTAATAAATATTATTATATTTGCCGTTATAATAATTGTGGACAATAATAGATAATTATTATTTAATGTGCTAACACTAACTTAAATAAAACTATAGTTTTTACCATTGCAAGGTTGCATTAAACAACTTTTACTGTTGTTAACGTTAATTTATAAATTTAATTCCTTTTTGTGTTTACTTTATTAAAATTTCTGCGTTTACATTAAGTACCCAGAAAACGTTCTGATCTCAACTGTTATGTTAACTGATAACTGCCCTACGATAACTAAAGGTCACATTCAAAATTTAAGGCACTAGCATGTGTGAACGTTTCCGTGTTTCAGAATGAAAACAAAACTTTAAAACTCTTTCTGAAAAATATTTAAGGTTCATTTAAATTATGTTTTTTATTAATGTTTTACTCCAAAATATAAGAGTAGTTGTAATGAGCTTTCGTACGTATGGAATTCATTGAAATGAATAATTATTTTAAAATATTTAATTTTGTTACAAATTACATAGCTCCTACAGGAGTTTCATTGCTGGTGGGTATATTTGCTTCATTGTAGGTTATGAATGAAAACTGTACAGTTAAAATATAAAAACATGATTTTTTTCATTCCAGTGACCCTGAAGGAACAAAGTTTCAAGAGAATTCAGGTCAAAGTTTTTGTCAGGAAAAGATTTGTGCCCCGTGAGGCCGGGCGCTCTTGAATTTATTACATTTGTTACTGTACATTTTAGCTACTCGTGACTTATCAGCATACACTTCTTTATGTATTTCACTCGAGTTCAAAAATTATATTTTTTCTTTATCGTTTCAGTATTGAAATAAATAGATAAACTATATTGTAAGACAACTTAAAACTAACTGAGTTACGGGTTTGAAGAACGTTTGAACTACTAAGTCTTTTATTTTTAGTTGAATTAAACTGGGAACTCACATTTTAAAACTTTTTATTAAATATGAGGTCAATCAATTTATCGCAATAAAAATAACAGTGTGTTAATAATTTTAATTAAATTATACATTTATTTAGACAATTATATTTATGGTTATGTCAAATGTAAGGGAACTGAAAATGAAGGTTACAGTGTCAGTTTATCTTTGAAAATGTATATATGTATTTGGACTCTTACAAAGCTATAGGCTACTAAATAAAACCAATAAATACAATATCAATCTACTGAGCGATAGCTAAATTCGCTCATTCAACGTACCATGTTTCGTTTCGTTAAACAACTATATTTGCTTTAACAGTTTTTTTATTGGTCCGCCTCAGTTCCTGCACCTATCGTAGTAATAAAATAGGGTATACAATAATGGGTGAAATATGAAATACAATTAAACAAACTAGAGTATTTTTATTTTTATTGAATTTTAAAACTGCAGGTGAATACGGTATGTCTTTAATCTATTGACAAATAGCCTATGTTTGTTAACATATTTGAGAATAATTTAAGAATGGCCATACATCATTCCACTGCCCATGCTAGGATAAGCGCGCCTGTAGGCCACAAGTAAACTTGGTGTGCTGTCAACGGGCGCTGTCTGAGTGAAGATTATGGAAGTGAGGACAACTGGGACTGCGCATCACGGCTTGTCCAGGATATCTTCAACACAAAGACAGTTCAGTTCACGGGACGCAGGCAAAGCCTTTGGCCACAATAGGGGTGAGCCCTGATAAGGTAGGCCTATCCTGACGCAGCCAGGTTGGAGGCTGGAAGGATAAGAGTAGGATAGGCCACACAACAGACAGGCCACAACTGTTCAAAACATACGTTCTGCCTCTCCCTAAAAAGGAGTAATTTATTTCAGGTGCCTAACTTTATTGTGACAATGTAACACACACATGGCAAATACTATCCACGTATATTTGATTCCATTTAAATCCTTTTCCAGAAGTTAACTAACTGATAATTAGATTATTGCAACATATCCCCATTATATACGGGCTCGCCAGAGCTTTTCCCTCGGCCCGCGGGCCCCCTGCACCGCGGGCCTTGCGGGCCCGGCAGTTACGCCACTGATTTCTTGCATTTCCTCCCGTCAATTGGAATCAGTGGTTAAGGCTGTAGAACGATCATAGTATTATAATACGTCACAGCAAACCTGCATACTCAGTGAATTTCTAATAATATATATGTCTTAATTAGACATAAGCATTCACAAATAAGCGATATTTAAAATATTAAGTATTCCCCATAAGAATAACATTGGAGATGAGTACGCAGGTTTGCTGAAAAAAGGACCACAAAAAGTGTGTTTTATGCAAATATAAACTCATCTTGGTGAAGTTACGTACCAAGTTTCATCCATATACATTCATAAATAAGCGATATATAACATTTTAATTATTCTCCATATGAATAACATGGGGACCGAGTACCTAGTTTGCTGCTATGGGAACCATAGGCGAAAACATGTTATTTTGTGCAAACAACAATAACACTCAACCAGATGAAGCCATATACCAAGTTTCATCAGTTTATGTTAATAAATAAGCGAGATATAAGACTAATTTGTTTCTCCATAAGAGTAACATTAGACAACGTCCTGTGTTTAGCACTTTCAATATCTCAGTAACCAATTAACGTAGAGCAATAGTCAAAATACCGAATTTTTTGTTTTCTAGGCTGAATTCAATGGTGGAAATTAAAATTTGATTTAAATGAAAATGACATGTGAAAACCCTCAAAAACCCATTTTATGGGTACAAAACACCCAAAACACCTTTCTATAGTGCGATTCGTCTGGTTTTCGAACTCGTTCAAATAAATAGTACTTTACACATCTGTACCAAATTTCATTAAGATCGGACCTTTTTTACGAGAGATATCTTGCTTACGGACACATAAATAAATAAATATATATATATATATATATATATTTATATATATATATATATATATATACATTTAAGAAATTAACACCATTTTGTTGCAATATTTCGAGGTATTCCCTTTATCAAGCACAAAAAATGAATGACAAACAAAAACAACAGATCATATGTTATTTACACATTTGGTTAAGATCAGATGATGTGGAATAAAACTATTTTTATACTGTATATAAGGAACCATAAATTATCAAATTAGCGAATGTTGAGTCCATGTGGTTGTTTCGTTCTTAAGACTAACTGGTGAGCCAATTCGACTGTTCTAAAATTCATGTCATTTAATTAGTGAATTTCCTTTGGAAAGTGAACTATTAGCATGACCCGCACGGTGAAACTTAAGCCCGGGACCACCATAGAAGTTCCTAACGTGACCCCCTGAACACGTTTTGGGGGGTCGTTCAAAATGTTTTATATATATATATATGTGTGTGTTTGCACTCTAGCGGTCGCATTTTTTGTCCGATTTACTTCAAATTTGGTAGGACCGTTCCTTTCTGTAATCTGTTGGACAAGTTCGTTGGGAACCTCTTTTTTGGAGATCAATCTTTCAAATTTCGAGTTTTTGGGCCCAAAAAGGGTCAGAAAAGCCCCATATGTAAAATTAATGTATGTGAAAAGATGGGAATTAGTGAGGCGAAAGTTGTAAGCCTTCTCTCGTCATTCTAGCATAAATATTTACCAAGTTATTAAAGAAAATGTGTTTTGACTAAACACAGTACGTTGTCTTACGGGGGTTTTACACTAGAAAAGCCTGTTATTCCTTTGTTAGAGTACTTTTATCATCCCCAGCAACTCACGCCTACTTTCAAGCCTGTCTGGATCTTCTCCTAACATTATAATGCACAAAATGTTATTCCCAGCTTTGCAGGTAAATGAAACCAGGAGCATCAGAACAGCCAAAAAATCAATGTTTTCAGATTTCAATAAAAATTGGAATAAATGTTTGTTTTTACACTGATTTTGAGTTTTAAAAGTTTTTATGTGGAAATTCACTTCCCTCACGTCAGCGTGCTGCGTGCAAACTCGTTCTTTGTTTTCAATCCTTTGGATTTTGTGAATAGCTTTAAGATGGAAACAATCTTCAAACTCAGCATTATGTTGAACAGCGTGTAAGGCCACCGGCTTGTGTTTGTCTTTATGGTTGACAGAAAACCGATGTCCTGTCATCCGAACACTCATATATATATATATACATACAGGGTGAGTTTTAATTCCCTTCCCCCCTATTTTTTTATACGGTATAAGTTAGAAGGTTTAACCTCCGCACATCTATGTTATACCTAAATGTCCTGTTTTTCATGGGTTCATTGACTCTCCACCTCCAATGGGGGGCAGCCCACGAGAAGTAAGTCGAGATTCTTAAATGTAAGCATAGCTTGGTATGTACATCAAATTAAAGGTATATGTTAGTAGAATACAATGCCGCAAACCGGACCTCAAAAGGTTCATCCTATGGAAAATTACAGGGTTTTAAAGTTTACAAAATAGTAATGTGCTATCTGCGTTTTATCGGGCTACTGTTTTAAAATTTTATTTCAAAACTATTTTTCTATTGCTGTTTGTTAGGAGTTCTTAAAAAAAAACTTTATTTTCTTGTGTTTAATTATTATAAGGTATCACTGGAAGTCAAAGATCTAGGAGTTAACTAAAAGATTTATCAAGAAGACGGTCATGTGATGTGTAGTTTAACATCGCCTTGTAACTGTTTTATTTAATGAATTGTTGTCTTACAAAGGTTTTGGACCCATTTCTTTTTATTTCAACAGCGATTCCGGTTGTAATATTGTAGGATTCCGATACTAGTAGGTTGTTACTTATCCTTTATTTCAATAGATGTTCAAACTGATTGCCTGTAACTTCCTGACAGTAGTATAGTCTGTTAACAAATTCACTCCTCACACGAGTTAGGATTTCTGGTGTTACTTTCCTGCAGGCCTCAGTAATTATATTACGAAGATCTTCCACACACGCGACTGGTGTACAATAAATTTTATATAGTTTTGAGAGAAATAGTTTTGAAATGAACTTTTAAAACAGTTGCGTAATAAAACGCGGATAATAGCACATTACTATTTTGTAAACTTTAAAATCCTGTAGTTTTCCATAGCATGAACCTTTTGAGGTCCAGTTTGCGGCATTGTATTCTACTAACAAAGACCTTTAATTTGACGTACATATCAACCTATGCTTACATTTAAGAATCTCGACTCACTCCTCGGGGACCGTCCCCCATTGGAGGTGGATAGTCAATGAACCCATGGGAAACAAGATATTTAGGTCTAACATAGATGTGAGGAGTTTAAACTTTCAAACTTATACCTAACAAAGAAATAGGGGGGAAGGGAATTAAAATCACCATGTATATTTATATATATATGTATATATATATTTGTATATAAATATATACTTATGTGTCCGTAAGCACGATATCTCTCGTATAAAAGTTATATATACAGTTTTTAACGAATGGTGTTTTTGGCATCTGGGGATCTCAAAATGAAAAGTTATCACGGTCCTGGGCCTAGGTCTTACCATGGCGACTACGATAATAGCTTCTTCCTTATAAGGGAAATTCGCTAAAATAACTTTAATTATTATATTTTAATATTATGTTTTATTTTTATATTTACAACTATGCGAGTGCTAAGAAAACAAGTTCTTATTATATGTTTGAGATATGAAATTCAAAATGAGATTGCAAATCAGAAATAAGACAACTGAAATTGCGGTATGTATTTGAGCCTCAGTACTTGTGTTAGTAAACGACGTAATACATCGAACCATCAAGCAATACAACTCTCGTACACCTGTAGACGGATCACGCCAGTTTGATGTGACAATAGACGATAGAACCGTCACATTACCGTCACACACCTTGTTAATGATCTGACATTTGTGCCGTTGGAGACGCCAACGCCACTTATCTTACATCTTATGTAGATTACAAAATTTAAATAAATCGTTGTTTATTTTGATTATCGGAGGGCCATGTAAATTAAATAATAAAAGTAACTTACATTAAAAAGCACCATTATAAACACAACTGCTATTGCAGTTGTAAGGAAACTCCTCTCAAATTTCAGTTATTCTTTCTGCTATAAACTCTTACACGCTTGTTAGTGAATTTCCTTTGGAAAGTGAACTATTAGCATGACCCGCACGGTGAAACTTAAGCCCGGGACCACCATAGAAGTTCCTAACGTGACCCCCTGAACACGTTTTGGGGGGTCGTTCAAAATTTTATATATATGTGTGTGTGTTTGCACATATATATATATATATGTTTTTGCACTCTAGCGGTAGCAATTTTTTCCGATTTACTTCAAATTTGGTAGGGACGTTCCTTTCTGTAATCAGTTGGACAAGTTCGTTGGGCAAAACAATTGGAAAACTCTAAACCCCTTTGTTGGGATTAATTTTTCAAATTTCGTGTTTTTGGGCCGAAAAAGGGTCATAAAAGCTCCAGATGTAAAATAAGTGGATGTAAAAAGATGGGAATTAGAGAGGCGAAAGTTTTAAGCCCTCTCTCGTCATTCTAGCATAACTATTTACCGAGTTATTAAAGAAAGTGTGTATCGACCAAACACAGTACGTTTTCTTAAGGCGTTTGACATTAGAAAAGCCTGTTATTCATTTGTTGGTGTACTTTTACCATCCCCAACAACCTCACGCATACTTTAATGCCTGACTGGACCTTGTCCTAACCTTATAATGCGCAAAATTGTATTCCCAGCATTGCAGGTAAATAGAACCAGGAGCATCAGAACAGCCAAAAAATCTATATTTTCAGATCTGAATAAAAATTGGAATAAATGAATGTTTTTAACTGATTTTGAGTTTTTATAGTTTTTTATGTGGAAATTCACTTCCCTCACGTCAGCGTGCTGCGTGCGAACTTGTTATCCCATTTATTATGACATGTAATTTAATTCATAACATTCGAGGTAATTATGTGTTTCCACGGATATGTGTTACGAACGCACATTCAAACACATAAATAGTCATAAAGCCGTTATAAGTTAGATGAGAAATATGAATTCTTCTAATTTTGGGTAAACCTCTAACTTTTTTGTTTGGTTTTTCATATTAAGTGTTTCAACTGTGATCGAAGCTCCATGATTTCCAACATTATGTACCTCCAGTGCTTCCAAGATTAAGTGTTGAATTTATATGTTCTGCATTCAGTTGGCGGCATTTAGTTATTCCGTTGCCAAGCTGTGACACATTAGTAGATTGTTTGCCGAATTAATTACTCAACGTAACTTGTCATAATTAACGTGAACATATTCGCCACGTAAATGCTTTACACATAGACATAACTTGAAGTAAAACATTCGATTTAAATTTAACATAACCCTCATTCCAGATATAATTGGACTCTTTGTATAAACAAATCTGCCAGATTTTTCTGTTTAACCATTTAAAAATCAATATGTTCAACTTCCTTTAATTCAAACGAGTAAAATTTAGCCTCATTTAAAAAAATCAATAGCTTTTTAAGGATTGAGAAAAGTTTAGAATAACTTTAAATATTACTTTAAGTTTATGAGAAGACGATATTTCTTAAAAAATATCTAATATCGGATTATCTTTTACAATTTCAGCCACGAGAAGGGGTGCTTTTGAAAGTTTGCATTGTTTAACATACTCGATATTGGTTCCCTGCGGCTTTTAGAATATTTAGCGTATCCTTTGTGTTTGAAAGTAACCTACATGCTATCTGGGCTGAACCCAATTGTTTTATCGATATTTCTCTCCTTTTGAAAGTTAAACCTTACAAACAAATTAATAATGTTTCTTTTACATTTAAATCTCTAAAGCACAGTACAACAGTGATCGATCAAAATTAAATTAATTTTAATACATTGACCTCAAACGTTGATATTTTAATTTTCACAGACTAATCTCTGGCAGACTTCATATAGTAAATTAAATCCAAAATTGACTTAATGGTATATTTTTTACATCTATACATTCAGGCCTCTATTAACTCCATATCTTAATTTCCCTGCCCTATTATAAAAACGTTTTAAATGCTTGAGTCCCAAGAAGAAACCTTATTAAACAGGACTAGCCTAATTACACCCAATAATGATTTAGTCTGTACAAGCTTCTTTTGGGCTGTAATTCAGCTGTAGTTTTTTATAAAATCCAATATTCACATTTTTTAACCAATATTATTATTATACGTGAAAAATAACAATCGTAAAAAATATACATAACAGAAAGATAATTTTGATCATGCTTTCCGTATTCCGGCTTACAATTATTTTACTGCAGGTGTAAATTGTACATCTACTTAAAAATAAGGGTGTCAATTTAGTTCATCTTCACCGGAGGTCTTACAAGGTAGGAAATTGTAACAAACATTACGGTAACCTGGCAACATTGTCCAGACGCATTGTTTGGAGACGCATGCTTGAACTAACATCTCTTTGAATCTTTGCTTTATTTATCTATCAAGCTGCAGTTTTACTTTTGAGATAAACAATACCAAACAGGAATAAAAGGTGTATTT
Organism: Allygus modestus; assembly: GCA_963675035.1. Lineage (NCBI taxonomy): Eukaryota > Metazoa > Arthropoda > Insecta > Hemiptera > Cicadellidae > Allygus > Allygus modestus. The sequence continues at coordinate 84,373,043 of OY776115.1, forward strand.
TTTGTCGTAGTTATTATTTCAAAAGTTAATGTACAATAACATCATATCACAATAACACTCAATTCCACGGTTAAATTTCGTCAACTTTAAAAATTAAAGAACTACTTTAGTTACGTATTTGCGTAAGTGATTAATGGGGAAGAAATTAGTTCAAATTAATTTACCTCCTTATAACTATTTTTATAGAGCCAACGCCTGTTTGAAAAAGAAACGAGTTCGCACGCAGCACGCTGACGTGAGGGAAGTGAATTTCCACATAAAAACTTTTAAAACTCAAAATCAGTGTAAAAACATACATTTGTCCAATTTTTATTGAAATCTGAAAACATTGATTTTTGGTAGTTCTGATACTCCTGGTTTCATTTACTTGCAAAGCTGGGAATACAATTTTGCGCAATATAAGGTTAGGAGAAGGTCCAGACAGGCTTGAAAGTAGGCGTGATGTTGCTGGGGATGATAAAAGTACTCTAACAAAGGAATAACAGGCTTTTCTAGTGTAAAACCCCCATAAGACAATGTACTGTGCTTAGTCGATACACATTTTCTTTAATAACTCGGTAAACATTTATGCTAGAATAGCGAGAGAGGGCTTAAAACTTTCGCCTCTCTAATTCCCATCTTTTTACATGCATTGATTTTACACCTGGGGCTTTTCTGACCCTTTTTGGGCCCAAAAACTCGAAATTTGAAAGATTAATCCCCAAAAAAAGGGGTTTATAGTTTTCCGATTGTTTTGCCCAACGAACTTGTCCAACTGATTACGGAAAGGAACGTCCCTACCAAATTTGAAGTAAATCGGGCAACAAATGCGACCACTAGAGTGCAAACACACACACATATATATATATATATATATATATATATATATATATATATATTATATGTCTAAATATATATATATATATAAAGACATATATATATATATATATATATACAATTTTGAACGACCCCCCAAAACGTGTTCAGGGGGTCACGTTAGGAACTTCTATGGTGGTCCCGGGCTTAAGTTTCACCGTGCGGGTCATGCTAGTTCACTATAGTTCACTATATAGTTCACTATAGTTCACTATAGTTCACTTTCCAAAGGAAATTTACTAATAACAGCTGCTGATGTACGAATGAATTTGAGAAAAAGAAGTGCATTAGAGATTTTACCGATCCAAATACATAAATGTTACAGTATTTCCTTTATAGGGATGTCGGAAACGGATGCTAGCGAATTCCCTCTACAGATAAGAAACTAATACCGTATTACCGATGCATGGTGAGGCATAGATCTGAGACGACAACTTTTCGTTTTGAGGCCCCCAGATGATAAAAAATACCCCCGTAGCAGCAAACCTGCATACTCAGCGAATTTCCAATGCATATTAACACGTTCGCTGCGCATGTTCCCCTAGAAGGACATCCTTGCATATTTTCGCACGCTCGTGTGCGTATATGGGGACATGCCTCTTTTTAAACTAAACCAGTCAGTCTGAGCTGAGCACCTGGTCGATTCACATGATATGTTGTGAGCGTATAGGAGGGGTCCCGTAGTGTTGCCGGGCGGCGTCAGTTTCCAGAATTTGCGTCTGTCTCCAATGACCTTGGCTACGCGCGCCGCACGGCCGGAAACGGTTTCGCGCTCTTTATTGTAACTAAACCAGTTAGTGTAAGCCCATCACTTGTTCGAGGCAGGTGATTTACTGTCTGTGTGTAGTGCGGGTCACGTTGTGTTGTCGGGCGGCGTTACTTTTCGTATCGGCCGCGTATTTTGTGAGTTTTTTGGCGCATTGTTCTGATTATTTCGAGTAGTGTTCCTGTGGTGTTACATATGCTTGGGAAGGTATGTAAATATTGTATATAAGTTATAGTGATAAGAATATTTATACTAGGTACGTTTTTACCAAATAATAACATTGTGACTGTCATTTCATGTGATTGTAACTATGTATGTACAAGCAACGGGTGCTACGGTCCTGAAATCGACCGGAACTTAATGACGTCATTAACGGCTAAACTAAAGTTCTGGAATGCTTTTAAACCACATGATCGGTATTCTATTCATCAAAGGAAAGTAAATCAACAATAACAATTTTTCAGCATCCACAAAAAATTCAAAATTTGTCGTGCGCAGCGAACGTGTTAATTTATCTTAATACCACATAAAGCCACATACGAAGTTTCATCAATATACATTCATAAATAAACGATTTATAACATTTTAATTATTCTCCATAAGAATAACATGGCGACTGAGTATGCAGGTTTGCTGAAATAAGGAACACAAAAAATGGGCTTTTATACAAATCAATATAACTCAACTAGGTAAAGCCACATACCAAGTTCTATTAATTTATGTTCATAATTAAAGGAGATAAAACGTTAATTATTCTCCATAAGAATAACATGGGGCTGAGTATGCAGGTTTGCTGCTACGTGAACTATCGGCCAAAAAATAGGTTTTTGTGCAAATATCAATAGACCAGAATAAAATGAAGCAATATACCAAGTTTCGTCAGGATAAGTTGTTAAATAAGCGAGATATACATTTTTCTTATCCTCCATAAGAATAACATTGGACAACGTACTGTGTTTAGCACTTTCAATATCTCAGTAACAAATTGACGTAGAGCAATGACTAAAACATCAAATTGTGCGTCTTTTTAAGCTGATTGCAATGAGAAAAAATAAAATTGTATTTTTTCAAAAATTGTATGTAAAAAACTCAAAAAACCCATTTTTGGGGTATAAACCCCCCCCCCCAAAATACCCCTTCGGATAGCTCGATCCGTCTGGTTTTCAAACTTAAAGTCATAAATGCTGCTTTACACGTTTATACCAAATTTCATCAAAATCGAACCTTTTTTACGAGAGTTATCGCACCCACGGACACATATATATATATATATATATATATAAATATATATATATATATATATATATATAGTTTCGAACGAATGGTGTTTTTGGGGTCTGGGGACCTCAAAACGAAAAGTTATCATGGTCCCGGGCCTAGGTCTTACCATGCCGACTACGGTAATAGCTTCTTCCCTATACGGGAAATTCGCTAAAACCATTCTAAAACATCTACATATATGTATCCGTTAGCACAAGTCCGATCTAGACGTCATTTGGTACATATGTGTAAAATAGCATTTATTTGAAAGATTTAAAAACCCAAACAGATACACCAACCGAAGGGAGGTTTTGGGGGTGTTTAGTACTTGTTTTGTACTTTTTTAAATGGGTTTTTAAACTTTTTATATATATTATTTTGTAAAAAAATAACTATAATTCGTAACATTTCAATCAGCTTAAACAACGACTTAGTAATTTAAATCATTGCTCTTCGTCAGTTGAAATACATTTCGTTTTCCATTGTTATTCCTATGAAAATAAGTAAAGTTGTGTATATATTGCGTAAGTATGAACATAAATTGATAAAACTTGGTATGTGGCTTCATCTGCTTGTAATATATAAAAATCCATGTAAATTACCCCTATAGCAGCAAACATGCATATACACAGACCTATGTAAGCAAGTAGGTAAAAAATTGCATGCTGCCTAATGTTATACTATGGAGGATAAACCGAATTTTATATTTTACTTATTTATGAATATTAATGGAGGGCTCTTAGTATTTGGCTTCATTTGGTATTTGGTTGATGTATATTAATATTTGCATAAAACCGTCAAATTTGGTATTTCCTGTTTCAGGAAACTTGCATCAAATACAAGCGTATAAAATGAAGGGGAAATATATATGACTTGATGCGAGCTAGACCTATTTATGATAAACTAAAATTATACTATAGACGACACCGTAATATGTTAAACTTTGACCTAAGAAATGTCAAAGATAATTATTATTTGAGAAATTTTGAAAATTGTACTGGAAACCCTAAGGCTTAATGGGAGTAAGTAATTTAATAGGAGAAAGAAAAGATAGATCTGCAGTGTGTGAGTTAATGGTTGATGATGGAAAGATAGTTAATAAACAAAGGATTGCCTCCGAATTTAACAGTTTCTTTCTAGGTGTTGCAGAAAAACTAAGAAGTACGATTGACTATAATTCAGTTCTGATAAATGCTAATTATGACTACTTTTTCCCTATAGAAATTTCACAGAGATCAATGTTCTTGAGACCAACAGATTTAGATGAAGTGGTCAAGCTAATTGAAGAACTAAGAAACAGCAAATCTCCTGGTCCAGATAACATAAGTGGTTATTTATTGAAGAAAATATCTATCCATATTGCACCGATCCTAACTGATTTTTACAATAGAAGCATCGAAGAAGGTATTTTCCCGCAAATCCTAAAAAAAACAATCGTCATTCCGATATTCAACTCAAGGCAATAAAATGTAAACTAACTATTACAGACCAATTTCATTTTTGTCATTTTTGCTAAAATGGTATAAAAAATAATTAAATACAAACACAGCAAACCTGCGTACTCAGCGAATTTCCAATGCATGCATTTATTTCTCACTACCACATAAAGCCACTTATCAAGTTTTAAAAAAATACATAAATAAATAAGTGATCTATAGCATTGTATTTATTCTCCATAAGAATAAAATTGGGCTGAGTACGCAGGTTTGCTGCAAAAAGGAACACAAAATCTTTTTTTTATGCAATTATCACTATAACTCAACCAGGTGAAGCTACATACTAAGTTTTATTAATTTATGTTCATAATTAAGGGAGATATCAAAACTTTACTTATTCTCTATAAGAATAACATTATAGGGCTGAGTATGCAGGTTTTCTGCTACTGGGATAATCAACAAAAAATCAATTTTTTGTGCAAATATCAATATACCAGTACTACGTGGAACCACTTACCAAGTTTCATCAATTTACATTCATAAATAATCGAGATATCAAATTGTATTTATTCTCCATAAGGATAACATTGGACAACGTACTGTGTTTAGCACATTGAATATCTCTGCAACGGTTGGATGTAGAATCACAATTTGAACACCAAAATGATTTTTTTGTAGAGCTGAATTGATTGGTAAAAGCAAATGTGAAGTTTACATTAAAATGAACTGAGGAAAAGGCAAAAACCTTTTTCCATAAGATTAACATGGGAGATTTTATTAGCAGGTTTTTTCTTATTTTCTCCGCAACCACTTAACCTAGGTCAATAATTTAAAATACTACATTTTTTTAAGCTCTATAAAATGCTCAAAACCAAAATTGAGTGTTTTAATAATTTTAGGGTGAAAAGTGCAAAAAACTAATTTTTTGAAAATTTAAAACCCCCATAAACCCCCCTTCCCATGGTCCGATTTTTCTGTTTTTCGAACTTAAAGTCACTTTACACATTTGAGTCAACTTTAATCGAAATCGGACATTTTTTACTCAAGTTATCGTGTTAACGGGCACATATATATATATATATATATATATATATATATATATATATATATATATATTATTTATTTATTTATATATAGGTATATATATATATATATATATAAATTTGAACGAATATTGTTTTTGGCATCTGGGGACCTCAAAAACAAAACGTTATCATGGTCTCGGGCTTAAGTCTTGCCATGAGACCCACGGTAATAGCTTCTTCCTTATAGGGGAAATTCGCTAAAATAGACTAATCAATTTCTATAGAACTACAAATTTTTTCAGCAAAAATCAATATGGTTTTAGGCAAGGACTGAGCACAGAAGATGCTTTAATTGATTTGATGGACAAAATATATAACACTATAAATGGTGAAAATAAGTGTACTGCGTTATTTATTGACATAACTAAAGCATTCGACATTGTTGACCTCGACATACTCCTAAATAAGTTGTGGTTGTCAGGGGTGCGAGCACATGCTTATAACTGGTTTGCCAGTTACCTAAAATATAGAGAACAATACGTTAAAATAGATGGTGCAGTTAGTGAAAGTAACAACATTACATACGGTGCGCCTCAAGGCTCAGTTCTTGGGCCAGTCTTATTCTTGGTCTATATAAATGAGTTGTGTAAAGGCCGGTTACATGGACAAGCGAGTGTATTTGCTGATGACACAGCACTGGTGTATGCACACACAAATTTGCAGGAACTTTTTAATTATATACAGGAAGATCTAAAGTTGTTGCGTTACTGGTTTGATAAAAACTTCATGATACTGAGTGAGAAGACAAAATACATTTTATTTGATGGAAAAAATAAACAAAATTTTGAACATCCACTTTGTTATCATGATTTACAATGCAGCAATTTCGCAAACTGCAAGTGTTTAAAGTTAGAGCCAGTACCTCATATAAAATACTTAGGATTAATAATAGACTCTAATCTTTCTTGGAAGGGTCAATAAATAAAGTTAAAACAGAGTTAATCAGAAGTGTGAGGATTTTTATCTGTTACGCCATGGTTGTCCTGAAAGATTTCTTATAAACATATATCATTCTCTAGTTGGATCTAGACTGAACTATGGTCTGGCATGCTGGGGAGGTACTTATGTCAGCACACTGTATCCTATTATTATCTTTCAAAAGTCCTTCCTCAGGATTATAACCAATTCCCGTTTTACAGATCATTCTTGGCCGTTGTTCACTGAGTTAAAGATTTTACCAATTCGTAATTTGTATATTTATAAAGTTTTAAAATATTTTTCACCAGAAGTTCAAAGCATAATCTTGAACATGTTATTCCATATGGCTTAAGGCAAAATTATGTTTGTTCCTAAAGCAAAAAAAATACAAATATTTCAGCAGTTTTATTCATGGAATGCACCAAGAATCTTCAACCTGGTTTCAAATGCAATTGGGAATAAAAGGTCTCTGAGTATGTTTTTGAAAAACCTAAAATCATTTCTTTTACCTGTATCACATTGTGAACATTTTTTTATGGTAATTTCTTAGTTTTTACATGTTTTTTTATTGTATATACTGTCAATATTAATAAACTGTCTTTATATAGACTAAATTTAGTATTATTTTCATTTAAGTAATACAGCTGAAGCAGAAATTACTTCGTCTTGTTTAATTCCGTATAACTGTGGTCATTATGATTAATTTATATCAATATTTATAGGTATAGTTTATCTGCCTCCAGTGTGAAGTTTTCTATTTATCGTCTCTGTATTCTTAATCAGTATCATCTTAGTTTATTAATTTATTTTGAGTAAGGCACGGCTGAATCTCCAAGTCTCTATGTGAATTAATATGTTATAACAGTGACGGCTATCCCAACCAGGCATTGCCTTGGGGATATGTCTCACTTATTTCATAACTGGTAATGTCTCCAGTATTGTTCTAGTGTATAAGTTATGTTTTTTAGCTTAATGAACTTAGTGTTGTGGTACTGTATACTGCTATACTGTTGTAATTGCGTGTATGTGTTTATGTTATGAAATAAAACTATTTTCTATTCAACTCTGTCTTATGGATAAATACAATTTTATATTTTAATTATTTATCAATATATGTTAAGTATTGGTAAAATGCTTCATGTGGGGTATACATGTACATTGAAAATTAATTTAGTACTCAGGTTTGCTGCTGAAGGTATTACTATAGTACTATAGTATAATAGTATATGTAATGTCAAAAAATAAATTATATCGGTTCAAATATAAATGCGTAAGATTCGAAGCGAATTTACTGAACATCTGCGGAAGTTGGTGAACATCTATTTGGTTTATGGACAAAATAATAGTAAAACTACATCCATTAAAATATTAAACCTAACGCAAAACACTCGTATTTGTTTTTAAATAACGACAATGAACTAACGAATGTAATCTTCGCTAAGTTTATTAACATTATTTCTCTAATCATTAGATTAACTACAGTGAGAAAACACAACATTGAAAGGTTGCATTTACACTTTATGAATAACTAAGTTAGGAAAATTATATAATTGGAATATGTTGATTGTCCAATTAACTCACCCAATTCACACTCCCTTCCTGTTATTATAGAAAATATTAATTTAAGTTTTTAAATTATTTGGAGACATTATTCTAAGAGTTCAAATGAAAATCTGTATAAAAATCAATATACGGAGAATTCTGGTTTCTTAACAGTAACTAAGGTCATAAACACAAAATGTATGGATAAATGTACTCATTAATTCAAAATGTACAAAGTTAGGATACAAATGGCAGAACTTAGATGTGGCTGAGGCCAGATCCTGTAATTTGTCAGGTCAATTTGCAGAATACTTTACGACCGTTATGCCACAAGAAATAAATTTGATTTAAACAATAACACTTATTCAAATCTATTTGTTTTTAAAATCAAATCTTTCCTGAAATTAAAGTTGTAAACGCGTTAAGCTGGCTATAATTTTGTTTAAATATTTTGAGTGTTATTGTAGCTAATATTTCAACTAGTTTTTAATATAAAAATGAAAGAGTATAAATGGAAGATCTAACTAACTCATGGCTTGTTTAGCTTTACTTGCTCTATGGTCCTTCCATCAATGTTCAATGGAACTTGGCATTGATGTTTTTTAATATTTACGGCGTTTTTTTAATTAAAATTCTTACGAGCCACTGAGTTCTTGATCATTTTAGATTTTGAGCAACCTGTTAATTTTTAACGGGCTAATATTACGAAATATAGATTGCTACCATGAAAAATATTATTTTTATAATACATAATAAGTCTTTAAATTACCGTAATTTACAAGAAACCCGTTAAAAACATTGAAAATTCAATATATTTGCTTATCCGCAAGACATACACATTATAATTAGTATTTATTATTCATTGAAAACAAACATACTGTTGCTGTCAATAAACCAGGGAAATCAGTTGTGCAACATACGCTGTCAACGTATTATGGCGGGAAATTGGATGGCGGGAAACACAATTGATCAGCTGATTGATAGCTTTATATTCCAGTCCCGTGGTGTTGTGATTGGTCGAGTTACTGTGACGTGTGTTAGTTTCTCGCAATCATCGGAGTAATGTTGTACCATAGTGTTCCAGTTCATTGTGAGGGACACGACAGGTAGCACGGTCACCCGGACTTCTGTCGATTATAGCCGATTCTCTCTTCTATTGCCGATTGAAAGTTTGAGGTCAGCCGAGAAACATATGTTTTCTGTAAACACGTGTGGGTAGCGGCATTATATCAATTTAAAATATAAAAACCAAGTATTTTCCTATTTCGTTCTTACAGGAGGTTTTAAGAAACAACAATAAACATGTTTACTCCCTTACGCATTACTTTACATGGAATAAAACTATAAATAATACAAAATATTTTAAAAACCCGCCTGTCCTAAATTTGTAAAAGGTTAGGGCCTAGTTTCTAAAATCAGACCAAAAAGCGAACTTTTATATTTATAATCCAATTCAACTGTGATTTGGTCGTGTTACTGTCCTAGGATAGTGCATTTAACACCACCTAACATACCGAAATTCAGCAATATTGTCAGCCCAAAAATTATTTAAAATTGTTTGTATTTACTTCTGTATTTATAGTCTGAATTGATTAATTCTTGGATATGTTATAGCCCTCGACTATTAAATGTCCAATTACCATCTACTATTGTCAAATTTAATTCTTTGCAAAATGTATAATCATTAAACCTTTATACTCTTTAGTGTTTATTCCAATTTAGTTGATTTTCGGATATGTTGGTATTAAATATTGGAAATTGTTAACATTTAGTTGCACTACATCACAGATATTAGAAAGAAAGGAATCCAGACTCTTTATTCCATGTTATTCAAAATTTACAAGGTTGCAAGTGGCTCGTCGGTAGGTGGTTAAATGTGTAAATTAAATTTTCCACTAGGCATTTTCTAACTTTACAATACTATGTTTATTACTTTACTATGTTTGCCGCCAGTATCGGTGTAACTGTAAGACAATTAAGAAGGGTTATATGACAATCACCCAACTGAAACATTCAGAAAATTTGTCTAACAAAAGGTTATTCAGCTCTTTTATTTATTAAAATATGATCATTGGGATTCTAATTCGTATTACAAATTAGGGTGTTTTAATTCAGGTTTATTTTTTTGGTTGTACAATAATCTGCGTTCACTTGATGCTGATATGTACGAAAAAGGAATTTTAAAAGAGATGTAACAGCTCATTACTGCATATATTATTTTGTCTAAAGCAAATTCATGCTCTTTCACATTTATTCTATAATTAGGCACGTTAAGAGATATAATATTCTTATTTCACCTTAACTTATCCGAGACAACTTCACACACAATGAATTAGGAAACAACTTTTTGATTACCATATTACGTATTGTTATTACTTACGGGATGTAATAAAAGACGACTTACAACACTAAGAATATATTTACACTAATACTGATTCACCATTATACTAATAGGATACAAGCAGGGACGCTATTTTGATTCTGTCAGTTCTCTCATTGGCCTGATGATGACCAGTGTGACTGGTCGAAATCGATAGCCTTGTACCATCTTTATATATGTATGTGAATCACTATAAGTGTAAATTCTCAAGTGTTGTAAGACGTCTTTTATTACATCTCGTAAATGAATTAGTCAAAAAGATTTCAATTCAAAATCAACTAAAATTTGTACATGTGCGTTTTTTAAATCCTTAAAAATTGGAATATCAATATTAATGCAATAATGTGAAAACTGATAGTCATTATCGATAAGACTAACTCTAAAATGTCCAACAATAATGTAAGACAATAATAATATATATATTAATAATATTATTATTATGTGTTAAGTAATATGTAATAGAATATTTAATTTTCAAAATAAATTTAAATTCATATAGACTATTTAAACGTAAAAGTGTATTATATATTTTATATTTTTGCAATATCACGTTTTCTACAATTCATCGTATACTTGCGCTCAGTGCGGCGATGTGCCTTACTGCAGAGATCATATCTTTATAATTTCCTACGGATCTTCAGAAATTGTGTTCGTGATTTATCAGACTCTCAGTACTACACCAATGAACACGGTAAAATATGTCTCTAATGTATATTTAAATTTGATTTCAGACATACGTTTAGCCTAAAATAACTGTAAAAGGTAGTTCTAAAACAAACATTTATATCAGCTTAATCATTTATGATATATTAAAGGTCATTATAAAATAAAATGTGCAACATTTGTAGGGTAAGCATAGAACATTCCAAAGAAGTTTATAAGAGGTTTTATGGATTAATAATAAGAAAACATAGTTTCTGCAAACATGGACCTAAAATGCTTTGTTGTCTGACGGTCAGTCTTTTACATGATTTATATATTTTATACATTTATAATTTATACATTATTTATACATTTCACAATCGTCTGGAGATATTCATTTGAAAAATTCCCGTTTAAAACAAATTCAGCTGTCAATATGACGTATTTACCTTTCTCCGGTTCAAAAAGTGAGCAATTTTTAATGTTCAGAGTCAAATATCTTTGAAATGGCAGATATAAAAAATATCCAGACACGATGAAATGCAAAAATGAATGTGGTAAATTAAATGTGGTATAAATATATTTTAAGACATTTAGGATATACATGTTGATTTAATACGTGATATACTCGTGATATATAGCTGTAAACTACCGAAACAATCTGGAATTCGTTGGATTAGATCAGGTTTCTATAATACTAAAGAACACTCTGCCGTCCACAGTAACGATTCATTTCACAGTTTGTCAATATATTTATTTCAGTATATTTATTTAACGAGTTTACAATATACACAATAGTACACAATAGTTACTGTGGAAACGCATTATTCATTAAATTTCTAAAGAATACCATTATTTCTCATTAAATATTTTACAGAAATAAAGTAACTATTATTACCATTGGGATCGAAAGAACATTACGGAACTAAAGCTTGTTTGTCGGTTGTGGTTTCATCCTCAAAATGCACGGCACTTTGACCGCCTATTTGAGCCAAAAGCAACAGTCAGCAAAACAGACACTCCCTTCTCTTTTTCACTGCCTGTATTCGTCGTCAACACTTTTTTCCAATTACATTAAAAGACGGTGTTTATTAATTTATAAAACATTTCCTTTCTCTTTGACCAAACTACACTATCTACTACAATACTACTGTTACATGAACTACATTTACGTTCTAATAATGTAACCAGAGTAATCTTAACTAATTCTTTTTGAGTTTTCAGTATTTGTTAACACATATTTGGATTTTTTAAGATAATTTATATTACACTAGCTTATGTTATTTTCTTAGTTGATATCATATAACTTACTTGTATTGTTGAAATTTAAGCGCGGTAAATATTAAATTCCATGTCAAGTAAAGGTGAACGAATACGCAGTAAGGAGTCCGGGATTCTGATATTGAATACCAGTTATCGAATAAGCTCAGATAACGTAAAAGGTGTTTTCAAACACAAAGAGAATGCTTAATATTCTGAAAGTATCGGGAAACAAATAGCATAGAAAAATTAATGCTGCTACGAAGTAGTTTCAAGGCTAGGCAAAATAAGTTTTGTTATGCTACAAAAGATTGTGTATGTGACATAATTTGTTGTATCATTTGACATTAGACTGTTAGCAGTGATCTGAGTATTGCTTGAGTTAAATAATTTTGAGTTAATAGTAGTATCAAATGGGAAAAAGGGGTTTGAACTTTGGCCCTAAAAGCCGGGATGAATTTTTAGAAGATAGACGAAATTGCCAAAGTGACTTATTTTTCTCGTGCCTGACTGAATCTCGTTCCACACAAAGTAACATAAGCGAATAAAATGTAAACAAGCCTTTTCAATTAATTAATTAGGACTACAGGAAAATCAAATGGATTTTTGGCGAATTTCCCCTATAGGGAAGAATCTATCACCGTAGGAGTCATGGTAAGACCATGATAACTTTTCGTTTTGAGGCCCCCATATGCCAAAAACACCATTCGTTCACATTCATATATATGTCTGTGTGTGTGTGTGTGTGTGTGTGTGTGTGTGTGTGTGTGTGTGTGTGTGTGTGTGTGTGTGTGTGTGTGTGTGTGTGTGTGTGTGTGTGTGTGTGTGTGTGTGTGTGTGTGTGTGTGTGTGTGTGTGTGTGTGTGTGTGTGTGTGTGTGTGTGTGTGTGTGTGTGTGTGGTGTGTGTGTGTCCGTAGGCACGATAACTTTAGTAAAAATGGTCCGATCTTGATGAAATTTGGTACAAACGTGTAAGGCAGGATCTATTTTCATGAGTTCGAGAACCAGACAGGTCGCTTTATTTTAAAGGGGGTTATGGAGGGGTTTTCGTACCCCAAAAATTGTTTTTTTTAACTTTTTACATGTAATTCTTTTTGAACCCAAACTTTTGTTTAGACCATTAAATTTAGCTTAAAAAACAAACAATTTGGTATTTTGATCATCGCTCTACGTCAATTGGTTACCGAGATATTAAAAGTGCTAAAGAAAGTACGTTGTCCAATGTTACTCTTATGGAGAACTAGCTGATGTACCCGTTCTTCGCACAGGGGTTTTCTATACCCGTTCAATAGTCAATGCAATTTTCATTTTAGTTAGCTTGAAACAGCTTTTCTTGCTTCTGCTCTTTACGCTGTCAAATGGAAGTGTCCTCAGCTGTTCGCATTACAGTTTCTGAATGTTTACTTTCTTCTGAAATGTAAACATTGAAACCTAGGACGTTCACGGGGCGTAACCCGAGGGGATTTTAAGGAAGTGAATACGCCTATGTTTTGCATGGGTTCAAGATCTACCTTTGTGTAAACTTTCAGCCCAGTCGGTTAAGCATATTTTGCTTTTGCCCGGAACATCAGACTGACAGACAGACAGACAGGAACCACCTCTTCTTTATAATATTATAGATAAGTAAATTTTATATCTCGCTTATTAATGAACAAATATTAATGAAACTTGGTATGTGGTTTCATCTGGTTGTGGTCTATTCTTATTTGTACAAAAAACAATTTTTACCGATACTTCCTGTTGCAGCAAACCTGCGTACTCAGCCCCCATGTTATTCTTATGGAGAATAAGTCAGATCTTATGTCTCCCTTAATTATGACATAAGTTGATAAAATTTGGTATGTAGTTTCACCTCTTGTTGAGTTATACTGATAATTGCATAAAAACCTATTTTCTGTGCTCCTTGATGCAGCAAACTTGCTTACTCAGCCCTCAAGTTATTCTTATGGGGAATGATTCAAATGTTATATATCGCTTATTCATGAATGCATATTGATAAAACTTGGTATGTGGCTTCACATAGTTGAATTGTATTGATGTTTGCATCATAATTGTGTCAGCAAACCTACATACTCATCTCCAATGTTATTCTTATGTAGAATAATTAAAATATCGCTTATTTGTTAATATATTTTTATGAAACTTGGTAAGCGGCTTTATATAGTAGTAAGACAAAAATTTGCATCAGAAATTCACTGAGTACGCAGGTTTGCTGCGACGGGGGTATTTTATTTTATGTCCAATCACGTAACTTGACAAAACACATTATTAAAAATATTTCAACGGAAACTCTGAAATCAATCAAATGTTTGACTAGTTCATTTATATTATAGCTAAACAAATTTCAAGCAACCCTTTGGATCATTCGGCTGCACTCTCTATAGCTATGTCATAAATACCAGTAATATAGTTTATAAGAATATTTTGCTATAAAATAGGAAGTATGAATTTTTACATCTTCATTGCAATTACAATTACAATTTTAAAAGATTTTTAAAAGATTACAATTTTGACTCTTAATTTTCTGTGTGAGACCACCTATAATGATTATTTTGTGCAGTTTATTATTTTTTTAAACCACCTTCAAATCAAAAAACAAATTTAAGAATTATTACAATTCTAAGTTTATTTTTTAAGAGATAAGTACCACCAATTTGTTTATGTGTATCTATGTATGTTATGTTTATCCAAACAACTTCGTTTTGTTTATTTGTTTGTTTTTTTACGAAGTTTTCTCAGCCATTCTTATGATGATTTACACTCAAGCAAACATTACAACAATAGTCAAGTATAATTATTGTTAACTACATAACTGGATATTTATAGGTCAATATATTAAAGTATCAGTTAATAGTAATGCACGATAGTTTAATGGAGAAACTGATTGTTAAATATCATCTAAGAAAATTCTTCAATTAAATGTCTATATTATGTTTAATATTTCTATATTAGTTAAGAAAATGCAATATTTATGATAACTTATGTAACTGATTTGCTGTCGAAATGTTTAACAGCCATGGTGACATTTTAAATAAATTTCATATTGGCAAAATATGGAATTAATATTTTGTCGGAGTTTTAACTTCGTTAGTAGTTTTTATTGATTATAGCTTGTCTAAGAGTTCAATACAAGCTCTTGAGGTCAACTTAATTTGTCAAGTTGTTGAAAACCCATAGAGACTATTTTGGAAACCTATACAAATTATTTATTTTATTTTTATTTTTTATATCACTTCCGACATTTATTGGGTTAGTCTATACTTTTACTCTAAGTTTTAATAATTTTGGTTTCCCATACGGGAGTCACCGATACTGATAAGGATAATGTCCGAGTTGTCTTTATTCTCAGGATTGTAATCCAAGTGTCACACTCTTCTTCATGACCTCTAACCTTATCGTCATAGTCAACCCCTCCACTCCATTTCTCTCCTCTCTAGAGACTCGCTCACGTCACGGCTACTTCCGGCGTGTGTTCCACTGAATGAGAAGCGACCAAAGGGCTATGGCGAAACGTGCTGCAATGCGCCGTTGAAACGCTGCTTAAATGGCTACGACTGAAATTATCATGATTATAGAACTCGAGAGTTCTAGTTCTAGTTCAAGGAGTTTTTAATCCATGTCAGTTTTGTTCATCTAGACTTGTCTTTAAAACGGAGATATTTGGCTGGGCTTATATGTGCCTGAATATTAACCGAATATCCGAAATAAAGATATATGCTACAGGGGTTTAACGTATTAATATTATCACCGATATATTTTCATTTTAAGATTAAAAAATCACATACTGGAAGGTTCAGTTTTATTTTGGAAAGAGTCAAGCTTCATTGTTTTGCACGATATTTAATGGAGAAATTGAAAGTTAAATATCATGCAGGAAAATTCTTCAATTAAATTTCTATATTATGTCTAATATTTCTATATTAATTAAGCAAATTCAATTTTTATAACAACTTGTGTAACTGATTTGCTGTCAAAATGTTTAACAGTCATGGTGACGTTTTAAATAAATGTCATATTGGCAAAATATGGAATTAATATTTTGTCAGACTTTTAAGTTCGTTAGTAGTTTTTATTGATTGTATCTTGTCTAAGAGTTCAATACAAGCTCTTGAGGTCAACTTAATTAGTCAAGTTGTTGAAAACCCATAGAGACCATTTTGGAAACCGATAGCGGTGGGCTTTAATCAAAGTTTCGTTGTGTCCGTTTGCCAGCAACCTTGGCTGCAATACCTTTCAACCTGTCTACCAATAACATGTTCCTGTCTCATTTGGATCAATGAAACCATCCACAGCTCTGTGAACATACGCTTGCAGATTTCTGGCTTTATGGAATGTTTGCTTCGCTATCCGATGTCACCTCTAGTGTAATTCTTGTAAATAAAATTCGCCTGATTGCTTACCAAAATACACACTACATTGGCAATAAACCATCTCATCTATTAGTATCTTAAGAGCATAACAAGTGTTAATAAGCATTACAAATAAACATAACAATGTGGTATGAAAAACACACCAAGCTGACGTTAGAGGACCAAATTTCCAGGTCAATACTAAAAACCAAAATGCAATGATAATAGGAACAACTCAACGGTCAGCTATTGCAATAATTATCGTAAAGCTTTTTAAATGCCTGATAAAACAAAGCAGCTGATGGATGGGCCACGATGAGAGTGTTTATGAATCATATGTCTGAATACTCTTAATGAACTACGATAATATTTTAGAGCAGCAATTTCAGTTGGAAAAGGATAGGGGATATTCAAATTACATTCTAAGCCTGGGAGGTTGAATTGGGTCTAGACCGAGATTAGTTTATCTGTCAAGTAAAGTCACAACATCCTCTGCGTGACACTTCCTAAAAGTAATTATTAATCCATGTACACATAAAATTGTTCTGCTCTAAATTTGTTCAAGACTGTATCTACTTTACTTTTGTGTATTCTTGCTCATGTGAATAGTCTTTTAAAACAAAATCAGGGATTGTGTTTACATTTTAGTAGTAGTATTTCATCGAGCATGAAAATGTATACACGTATATAGTTCATGTGTTTCTTGAATACATCGTGAACATTGATATTTGATCAACAAAAGGACTAAGGATTCAAAAATTATTATTTGGAAAGTTTTTTAGTTTAAAGGATACAGATTTTGTTATTGGAATACTAGAGAAACCGTGGTGCTCTGCAGCATCAGTCAATGTTGTACCTTAAGTTTATGTATACCGTGAAGGCTAATTAAGTTTAACAATGCTTGTTTTTATGGTTAAATCTAAAAATACATTTTACTAGCGGTAATTATTTCAAAAGTTATATAAATATTTAGTTAAAATAATTATAATTGCACTGAAAACATTAACCAATTTTAACTATAAATAAAGGTAAAGTTCTCCTTATTCTTGAACTCGTCAGACCTAATGTTTTTACCGCTAGACTTCAGCAGCAGGGGTCTTTGTGTAATTTATCAGCTGTGATTTATATGGCCAGTTTATCTGCTAAACAGTTATTGGAAGATAATCTATTACCATAGTGTGATGGTTGTTTTAAAATAAAATAATAACTATATTGTTCTTATGTATATACACGTAGTTCTTGAACAGTAATATCAGGATTTATACTCCAATGCTGACTGACTGAGTATTCACTCCTAGCCACGCTACATCTTTGAGAAAATCCATACTTTCGTCATAATGTCGTTTGTAAGCTCATCCCATTACACTATACACGATAAAATATATATATATACAAATTTGAACGAATGGTGTTGGCATCTTGAGACCTCAAAACGCAAAGTTATCATCGTCCCCGGCCTATATAGGTCTTAGCGTAAGTACCGGACTGCGGTAATAGCTTATTCCCTTTTGGAGAAATTCGCTAAAAAGGCAAATATTTCATAATAAGTTATGATTTTTTCATTGTGTGAGCTAATGGTAAAGTGTGATGGAACAAATATAACAACAAAACTTATTAAAGCTACCCCGAGTTTTGTTAAAACATTAAAGTCCCTACGATTTACTTTGGCTTTGACACTTTTTTTGATGCCCTGTAAAAGTTTACCCTGTTTTGGGGTTCAATGTAGAACTTTAGGAAATTATTCCAGATTGCTAAACATTTTTAGGTTTTAAATCAATAGCTAAATACAAATTCACTTCTACTCACATACGCACACGTACAACCCCACATCGAGTAATCCCAAAGGGATAAATATGGGAAATTATTTTATCAAGTTTTGAGAGAGAATCCAGACAAATATTAGGTGCTTAAAAGAAAAGACCATTTTGTAGAAAGGTTCATTAAGGAACGTAATGAATTGGATGATCATGCAAATTTTTTTAAGAAATAATCTTTAAACGTCAATCGTTTAGAAATTGTTGGAAGAGCTCTAATTTTAATATAAAACCCTCAAAACATAACATGTTCCTTCTCAAATACACATACCAAGTCTCCTTAGTTCATGAAGCAAATTTTCTCAACATATCATAGTACAGTAATAACTGGATTACATGTATATTCTTAACTATATAAACACCCTCAAATAAATGATTTGTATTATGTGCTGTATTATTCTTTGGTGAACCAAATTAACTGTCTTGGTTAATAAACACTTGTTTTAAGTAATCATCTGATGAAAACAAATCTCCACCATAAGATTAACATGGGAACTTTAAGAGCCACTGGGGTAAAGCCAATTAATGATTTATTAGTTTGGATGGGTAAATGACATAACTAGACATAATTATCTATCAGTTAAAAATAGAATTATAAAATCGGCCCAGCAGAACCGTCTGACGGACTGGACAAAGTTTTGAAATTTTTGTAATATAGATGATACCAGTAAGCGCTAGATTTCATTATTTTGAGTTAATTTGTTTATTTAGTATAACGTTCACATTAAATAACATTTTATTAGGAACAAATTTAATTTAATCTATTTGAGTTAAAGTTTACCCAAGAAGCACCTGGTAACGGCAATAGGCAGAAAAATGTTTTCTGAAAAATGCATTTTATGAAATTTAGAGCGTCATCAGCATGCAATGATCCAATGTCTCCAATGCATCCAATGTATACAATACAGCTTCTACTGAGGTATGTCTGTAAATATAATTTTGATTACAAGTAACTTGGTAAGTAAATACAAATATGTTGATTGCAAATTAAATTGTAGGAAGTTTGAAACAATTTGGGTTTAATTCATTCATTACAAGCCATAAAAGGCCATCGAATTTTGGAAATATCTGCCATAGTTTAAAAAAGGTTGGTGTAGTTTTTGAGTTGCACGATATCAGTGATTTCTACAAATGTTTCGTTGGGAAGCAATCCTTGAAAGCAATCTTACTAACTCTTTAGAAGTAATTTAGCCACTTTCTCACTTCTCTGAGGTTAAATCACCATTATCTGTGGACAGAGAAAGCTTCATTCAACTCAAATACCTAGGACATACACATTGATAATATTAGGGACCTTAAACACAATGATAAACAGAACTTTTTTCTTCCTTTAAAAAAATATAAGGATAAGTTTAAGAATTATTTTCCTATTTCCATAAAAAAAAACTCCTCATACTGTGAAATGTTGTAGAATGCTATATTACTTATTACAAAGCCAATTAATTGTGAATACAAGTGTAGTACTTTTCTCTTCAATATGATCATAATTAAAGGAAGTTATCTCATATTTCGTTGATAAAATTTATAAAAGCAAAATTGTTTAAAATGAACTTCAATTTAAATTTGTTTTAACATTAATAATATAATGTAGTTAACAGTTATAAACAGTATGCAGTGGTTTTTAATCCTATAGTTAAGTTTCACTTATAATCAAAACAAATAGTCTTAAATATATTTTGTTGTA
Organism: Allygus modestus; assembly: GCA_963675035.1. Lineage (NCBI taxonomy): Eukaryota > Metazoa > Arthropoda > Insecta > Hemiptera > Cicadellidae > Allygus > Allygus modestus. The sequence continues at coordinate 84,393,035 of OY776115.1, forward strand.
CATATCATTTTTTTTAATTCAGTTAATTACGCCTACAAATAAATCAAATATTCTAAAAACAAACTGATGACAAATGGTTTAAACTTCCCTTCTAGAAGATTTTAACTTAAATAGTATAAAGTATTTTATACCTAGTATATTAGACTTCATTAAATATTGAAATCTACAAAAATCTATTGTTAATTTTGCAATAAATAGTCAACAGTTTTACAGAAAGACGTTTTGGGGCATCTTTACTTTTTATACAGCTATACTACATTTAAAATCAAATTACATAACTTTTAAAGGGTTTAATAGGTAACACATTTGACCTTATAACATAAAACCATAAGGCATATCTTTTGAATCTTTGCTAATTTCACAAAAGATCTTTATGATTTACATTGAAAGAACACATTCATTGTATATCTATAACAGTTTAAGGAGGTTTCCCGCTAATAAAAGGTCTTGACGAATTAATGGCAAATGTATATAACGTTTACTTATAAATTAAAACAACGACAACCCCTGACGCTCAATATCGGACACATATATTTACAGAAGTGTAATCAGAGTCCAAAATAATATTTTAAAACAAGTATGGTATAGGTATAAATAAAACATTATAACGGCAAGACACAAGTTTGCCAGCCTCCCTTGTAGCCTCCAGGGTGTGGCAATGTAAACCTTGTTCCGGCCGTTGGTTCGGTTTGATTGTGAGCCAACAACGAGCTAAACGGCCTTTATCCGGAGCTTTACGAGACGGATTTGTTCAAAAGCGTCACACTGACTTAGAAGTATTCCGAATCCTCCGTAAGCAAATTAGTTTTGAGTGTCAACGTGAACTCTGAAAAAGGCGGATAACACTTGAAGGGATGTTTTACAAAATATAGGTAAAAACTAATTTAGTTTAAAACGTATTTCGAAAATTACTTTACCGCAACTGCGAGGGTGATCTCGCTAAAAGGTACAAAGAAAAAATTAAGGATATTAAAAAAGAGATTACGGAAAGAGATGTATTCACCAACCAAAGCAGTTATGGCACAGTAATTCACTTATAAAGAGTTGCTTACTTGATGTTTACTTATGGAATGAAGAGTGGTTAAAAGGTTCACCCTTTTAAACCAACAAAAATTTGTTCTTGAAATTAAATACTTTTTCACCACCGATCTAATTTTAATCTTTGAAAAATAGGTAAACGAGTAAATCGAATAACCGTATCTTAAAGTTTATGTGGTTTATATATTTAAATTGCACTTCTATTAGTATGTAAAGGCAATTAATTAATATAATACGATTTAGAAGTAATTGTTGAGTAAGGAATTGAATAATTGTGTGAGTGACTATGGGGTAGGTGAGGGAGCGTGTAAGTGATTATATAAGATAAAACAACAAATAGTATTTAACAACAAAATGGTCAAAAAAGTAGGCAACAATATGTACTGTATCAGGAAGTTCTTCAAAAAACTTATTTAACTTCCATATTCGCGTGAGTGTGTGAGTAAGTACGTTTGTGAAAGGGCGAAGGAGTGTGTGAATGAAAGTCGGAAACGCTATATTCGCTAAACAGATACAGGATAACAAAATAAATTACAAACTGCCTTCCACTCTACTTCTCTTACCAACACCACCATCTGAGCAAATGCTTGATAAAATCATTGACACAAGTACTATCCCCAACACCAGCTCTAGTGTGCATATCAATTCATTTTATTTTGGGGAATCGTGCAGTTTTATGGACATTCAAACATACACCAATTGAAATAGTTTAAATTTTAATTTGTTAAATAGATTTTTAAAACATAACTCAGTATAATACGATGCAGATTCTCGGAATGCATTTGATATTTTGTTGCAGTTCAATTTGACATTACAGTTCAATGAATCCCATACTATAATGTTGATTATTAATCACAAAACTGCCGATGTATTATACTCAGTTATGCGTGAAAAATACATCTAATTTGGTTGTGTTACATCCTTTATGCATTCCATTAGCAGTCGACTCTGCAGACTAATATAATGAAGTAATTGTATGGTGATCATACTCGCTCGACCTATTATAATGGCAGTAGTAGTCGGTAGATCCGACACAGCTGTTTAAATTGTCCGAGTGCATTTAATTGTTGAGGTTCATTCATTATAGCCATTCTAAAAATATATTATGAATTCAAAAATAACTTAATTCAATTTTAAATTTACTTCCATTCGTTTAAATAAATATATATTTAAATAAATTGTGTTCAAACATTAATCGATGTACACCATATTGCAATATACTAAACAACTTTTTGATTAGCAGTTCTCTCATTGGCCTGATGATGACCGGTGTGACTGGTCGAAATCGATAGCCTTGTACCATCTTTTATATATGTTTACCATCTGTATGTGAATCAGTAGAAGTGTAAATATATTCTTAAGTGTTTTAAGACGTCTTTTATTATATCCCATCTGCAATATACTGAAAATCAAAATTTAAATTTACAAAATTAGTTTCTATAAAGGCTGGTTTGAACTGAAACATAACCGAGTAATTTTATAGAGGAATTTACTATTTCGATATATTTTAAAAGGTAAAATTTACTGAGGGAGTCTTGGGACTTTTGGTGATAGGGATTCGGAGTGGTGAGTGAAATGTGTTAAAGTAAAAGAGCTGCACTGATTGTCTTTATACACGTCATCCAGCACAATTATGTAAACTTTACAATTTCTGATATGAAAATAACTCGTTCAGCAGCTTAGGCCTGTCCCTCACGACACTCGAATAATGCCCGAATACTCGGCCGTACATTCTCCTGAAGGTTCACTGAACATTCGACACTGCTTACAACAATGTAATTCAATGTAAAAACGAACTTAAAACAGCATTAATCGTAGGTCAACATGGCTATATTTATATCTATCAGTCTTTTGATTATTTTTACAAATTTTGTTTACCTTAAGCGGCGTTCAACGTATTACTTCGCATAAATGAAGAACTGTGAACGTACTCTTACGAATAGTATGACTCTTTGTTAATAGTTTCAAAATGGCGCCGATTGAAAAATGGATTGTAACATTTTATCATAAAACTAGCAGACTTGTTGCGACTTTGCCGGCGTTAACTATTACACTTGTGTGTGCTGCATTTGTTGGTTAGCCCGTGTAACTTCTACGAATCAAAATCAGTTTGAATTTCAATGTCTATAAGAAATACATGGTAACTTTGAAGCCCCTTAGGTCAAATCCCTATAGTTTAATCGGTATGAAAACACTTTAACTTTCCTGTTCTATACCTAAAGAATCTATGTACCAAATGTCACCACTCTAGCATGCCAGGAAGTTGGAGCATTAGTGATGAGTGAGGGTTTTGCCTTTGATAGGTATATAAGAAGATGCGGAAATGAATATGAATGAAACTACACTTGATTAGAAAACCTATTTTTTGAACGACCCTTCGAACAAAAAACGAATGAGCTATTATGTTTACTGTAATGGGGTGTATATAAAAATGTCTTACATCACTTAGAAATATATTTATACTTATATTGAATCCATACACAATAAGGTAAATATACATAAAAGGTGGTCAAAAAAGCAAATACTAATCACACATAAAGCTTTTGTTTTTCACCAAATAATAAGATGGTTTGCTATCATGAGATTTTCCACGTGAAAGCGACCAAAATTGTTCCAAAGCCACCCCACTCAAACATCATATCTGGGGCTCTCTCTTCCTAACTTAACTGCGGACGCCTTCATGATGCTGGCCTCATGTTGTATCATCGCAGTTACACCTGTATCAACGTTGTTACTACCACAAACCCATTTTCTCTTTAACTGGTTTCTTTGTTTTACTCCATCCATACCTTCCCCCTCGCTGAAAATTGAGCTTTAATTGTGTTGTCAAATGGCTATATCAGTCTCTTTGTGACAATTACAAAAGCTTTACTTCAACGTTCGTTCAACATAGAAACTTAAAAATTGTTAAAATATGTGTCGTATTAGCGAAATAAGTGTGTGCAATTTTGTTTCTTTAAGTTTAGCCTTTTCAAGTTTTACCCGAGTAATTGGATTGCATACGGGTGCTTGCAATATCAGACCTGGAATCATGCTAGCGATGGTTCTTCATGGTTTAAACTATCAAATTATCATTAATAATCGCCCAAAAGCTTATTTACTTTTGTAACGGTTCCATATAAAACCTGCTGAGTAAAAGCTAAGAGATAAATGAGACACTAAAACTCAGAGGTTAGAAGTGGCTTAGGCTAAGATGATGTCGTTTGTCAGGTAGTCACAAGATCCGTTTTATAAAACTAGAATCATTTGACCTTTAAAAAAATAACTACCAAAGTAACACGTAAGAGTAAATTCTTTATTTTTTTGCCTTAGATTTACCAAGGGGTGACTCTAATTTAAATCAGAAAAAAGGTTAAATAAATATTTGATATAATTAAAAATAAATGTATTTAATTGATAAATAAATTACTTAAAACTAATTTCGACCGTTATTTTATTCGCTCCCTGTCGACAAAATGGAAATTACTTCATCCTACGCATGAAGTCCCGTTATAATCTATCACATCACGAAATCACAATAACAATTATCGCCGTTACCAACTGATGTATAATGAATAATTTTATATTGCCATTTGTATTTTTTTAATACATTTAAATACATTGGATTAATGTTAAGTAGGTAGACTCAAGGGTCAACCTTAATTTTGATAGTTGTTAGGCCTCCCTTTAGCTGACCTGAAATATCCCGGGACATACGGGTGGCATAGATTTTTAGGGACCTGGAGAGCTCTGAACCACTTTAATCAGAATTCCGTTAAAGTGCTATTGTTCCTATTATTCCGATTTTGAGGAATAACGATTGACCATACATAAAAACTTTAAATAAATAAATAAATTTCGGAGACATCGTTATGCGTGCTTACCAAAGTCAATAAATTTCTTATGATTTGAGTGGATAAATTAAAAAAATTAATAAAAACATTTCCAAGTCATACTAATACTCCGGTAGCAGCAAACCTGCGTACTCAGTGAATTTCCAATGCATATATATGTATCTTAATATCACATAAAGCCACATACCAACTTTCATCAATATACATTCATAAATAAAGGATTTATGACATTTTAATTATTCATCAAAAGTATAACATGATGGCTGAGTATGAAAGTTTGCTTAAACATGGAACACAAAAAATTGTTTTTAATAAAAATATAAATATAACTCAACTAGGTAAAGCAACGTACCATGTTTTATTAAAGTATGTTCATAATTAACGGAGATAACCTTTTATTTATTCTCCATAAGAATAACATAGGTATTTATTCTCCATAGTACGCAGGTTCTACGGAAACTATCAACCAATTAATAATTTTTTGTGCAAATATCAACAGACCACAACGATATGAAGTTACCAAGTTTTGTCAGGCTAAGTTGATAAATAAGCGAGATATACAATTTTTCTTATTCTCCATAAGAATAACATTGGACAACGTACTGTTTTTAGCACGTTTAATATCTCTGTAACCAAATTATGTAGAACAATGATCAAAACACCAAATTTTTTTGTTTTTTTAGCTAAATTCAATGGTGAAAAGTAAAATTTGATTTACTAAAATATGATATGTTAAAAACTCAAAAACCCATTTTTGGGGTTCAAAACCCCCGAAATACCCCTTAGAATGGAGCGATCTGGCTGTTTTTCGAACTTAAAGTCATAAATATTTCTTTACATGTTTGTGTAAAATTTCATCAAAATCGGACCATTTTTACGAGAGTTATCGCACCCACGGACACACATATATTTATATATATATATATACACACACAGTTTTGAACGAATGGTGTTTTTGGCATCTGGGGACCTGAAAACGAAAAGTTATCATGGTCCCGGGCCTAGGCCTTACCATGCCGACTACGGTAATAGCTTCTTTCCTATAGGGGAAATTCACTAAAACTAGATTATCAAATTTATATATAAATACCCCCGTCGCAGCAAACCTGCGGACTCAGCGAATTTCCAATGCATAATATTTGTCTGAATTCCACATAAAGCCGCAAACCAAGTTTCATAAAAATATATTCCCATATAAGCGATTTTAATTATTCTCCATAAGAATAACATTGGTAATGAGTATGTAGGTTTGCTGAAACAAGGAACAGAAACAATTGTTTTTTATGCAAATATAAATAGAATTTATCTAGGCGAAGCCACATACTAAGTTTCATCGATCTTCAATCATAAATAAGCGATATATGACATTCTAGTTATTCTCCATAAGAATAACATGGGGGCTGAGGAAGCAGGTTTGCTGCAACAAGGAACTAAAAAAAAGGTTTTTATGCAAAAATCAATATAACTCAACAAGGTGAAGCCACATACCAAGTTTTATTAATTTATGCTCATTATTAAGGGAGTCAGTACATTTTACTTATTCTCCATAAGAATAACATGGGGCTGAGTACGCAGGTTTGCTGCTACGGGAATAATCAACAAAAAATCAATTTTTTGTGCAAATATCAATATACCAGTACTACTTGAAGCCACATACCAAGTTTCATCAACATACATTAATAAATAATCGAGATATTAAATTTTATTTATTCTCCATAAGGATAACATTGGACAACGTACTGTGTTTAGCACTTCGAATATCTCTGCAACGGTTGGGCGTAGAATCACAATTTAAACACCAAAATGATTGTTTTGTGGAACTGAACAGATTGGTAAAAGCAAATGTGAAGTTTACATTAAAATAAACTGAGGAAAAGCCAAAAACCTTTTTCCCATAAGATTAACATGGGAGATTTTATGAGCAGGTTTTTTTGGATTTTCTCCGCAACCACTTAACCTAGGTTAATAATTAAAAATACTAAATTATTTGTTTTTTTAAGCTCTGTAACTTGGTCAAAACCAAAATTAAGTTTTTTAAAAATTTTAGGGTAAAAAATGCAAAAAACTGATTTTTGGAAAATTTAAAACCCCCATAAACCCCCCTTCCCATCCGATTTTTCTGGTTTTCGAACTTAAAGTCATGAATGCCATTTTACACATTTGAGCCGAATTTCATCAAAATCGGACGTTTTTTACTCAAGTTATCATGTTAACGGACACACATATATATATATATATATATATATATATATATATATATATATATATATATATATATAGATATATATACATATATAAATATTTTAACGAATGGTGTTTTGGCATCTGGGGACCTCAAAACAAAAAGTTATCATGGTCTCGGGCTTAAGTCTTACCATGAGACCTACGGTAATAGCTTCTTCCCTATTGGGGAAATTCGCTAAAACTAATAAAATTCTACCTATTACTGAAAAGTTATACAAATAATCAAGCAATCTGCCCACAGCTCTGATAACGCTATATTTACTATAGTATATTCATGACCATATTTAGTGAACCAATATTACCTTTTAGGGACTGAATAAATATCAGATAAGTAAATCAACATGCATAGTTGCTACCATTTTTTACAGTACCATAATTTATTTTAGTTGATTTATTATTCAACTTAGTAAAAGTTTCAGGTGTTTATAAATCGTAATGTTTACTTTGCCCATCAGCATGTGAAAAAGTGTTCTTAATAATTAATAATAATCTATGAAAACATTTTGATAATGTTATCAAGAGTGTATTTTTACAGAAAACCTTTGATAAGAGGTTGATCAAATCGTAAAATATTTCTCCTCCAGTCGAATATTTCCTGTTCGCCCACCTCCCGTCAACATCTTGGATGGCGACCGTTGCTTGGAGTGGTCCCCGGACCTGATTTATTGGATTGCCTTTGTACAGCTTCTCTACCTTAACTGTACGGCAGCACTTAGCTCTCTTTGATAGAATTGGTATTTGAATATGTATATCTGTATACCTGAGTTGAAATATTATGATTATAATATTAACTTGATGTATTTATTTATATTACAACTTTTGATTAAAAGTGGTTTCTCAAATTCATCCCCACAATGTATTATCCTGGAGCATTTGTTACGAATGTTAAGAAATATATAAAAAATATACAAACGAGTTTATCTGTAGTATAATATTTATTAATATATTATTTACTAGCTGGCCCGACAGACGTTATCCTGTCCTAATGTCATTGAATTAGTTTTATGTCAAATACTCGTTCATTTTCAAGATGAGCTCGTTCGCTTCTCTCACTCGCCTATTTTTATATGATGCTTACTTCGGCATTGAAAAAAGAGTTTGAGTTGCCATTTCAGTAGATTTTTTATTTCCGTAATGAATGTTTGTGCCTTTCTAGTATGTTTAGATATAATCCTTGTTAACAGCTGTTGGTGCAAGTAACTGAACTTTAATCAAATCGATGGGAACTTTTAAGGCCAGTAGGATAGAGCCCTTAGGACGGATTAAAATTTGTTTATATAAAAAACCTTGTCCTAACATTAACGAACACAATAAAAAATAATTATTCAATTTGGTACACTCTTTTCCAAGTTATGGCGTGACCAAGGGAAATAGGGATTCATTTTTAGCGAATTCCCCTATAGGGAAGAAGCTATTACCGTAGGTCTCATGGTAAGACTTAAGCCCGAGACCATGATAACTTTTTGTTTTGAGGTCCCCAGATGCCAAAAACACTATTCGTTCAAATTTATATATAAAACGTCCGATTTCGATGAAATTTGGCTCAAATTTATATAGTGATATTCGTGACTTTAAGTTCGAAAACCAGAAAAATCGGACTATGGGAAAAGTGGTTTATGGGGTTTTAAAAATTTTCAAAAATCAGTTTTTTGCACTTTTCACCCCAAAATTTTTAAAACCCACAATTTTTGTTTTGACCATTTTATAGAGCTTAAAAAACCAAATAATATAGTATTTTTAATCATTAACCTAGGTTAAGTGGTTGCGGAAAAAATCCAAAAAACGTGTTTATAAAATCTCCATGTTAATCTTATCGGAAAATGGTTTTTAGCTTTTCCTCAATTAATTTTACAGTAAACTTCACATTTGCTTTTACCAATCAGTTTATCTCTACAAAAAAATCATTTTGGTGTGTAAATTGTGATTCTACGTCCAACCGTTGCCGAGATATTCAAAGTGCTAAATACAGAACGTTGTCCAATATTATCCTTATGGAGAATATTTAAAATTTGATATCTTGATTATTTATGAACGTTTATTGATGAAACTTAGTATGTGGCTTCACCTAGTACTGGTATATTGATATTTGCACAAAAAATTGATTTTTTGTTGATTATCCCCTTAGCAGCAAACCTGCATACTCATCAGCTAATGTTATTCTTATCGATAATACGTAAAGTTTGATATCTCCCTTAATTATGAACATAAATTATCAAAACTTGGTATGTAGCTTCACCTGGTTGAGTTATATTGATAATTGCAAAAAAACACATTTTTATCTTCCTTTTTGCAGCAAACCTACGTACTTATCCTCAATGTTATTTTTATGGAGAATAATTAAAATTGTATATGTAGCTTATTTGTGAATATATTTTTATGAAACTTGGTTTGCGGCTTTATGTGGTATTAAGACATATATTATGCATTGGAAATTCGCTGAGTACGTAGGTTTTCTGTGACGGGGGTATTATATATTAAGATTTCTATTCATTTATCACTGTTAAATACTGTAAATTAAAATTAAAGACGATTTATTTATGTTTACAGATATGTTTTAAGAATATTTTGTAACCCCAATTTTTTCCCTTCATGCATCATGCTTTAAACATTGTCAGACAGATTCCCCAGCTTTCAAAAAAACTATTTACATCTCATTTGATTATTTTTAAATCAATTTATCAATAAATAAATAAGGAGTTTATGAAAATCTGCTAAAGGAAGATAGAATAAACTTTGCAATGTTATTGAATTCCTGATGTGCAGATAGTGGAGAGCTTTAAATTCATTTCGCGTTGTGGCGTAATAAATCAGGTTGTAATAATGTAAGTTGCAGAGTTGGATGTTTAAACTTGCATTCTTAACTTGCGTCCTTAAAGATTCCATCTTACTTCTTCCTTGGAGTAAATGTAAATGATTCATTTACTCCATTACTGGCCGCAACAAAGAATCATTAAACAACATATCCTCCATGATATGCTACCAAAGCGATCCACATCCATGCATATCATATACGAGCCATACCACGTCAATCTTTATCAAAATGTTCGTAAATTATATGAAATAACATTTAGCCATTACCGTCGTTCGGTTTATAGTGGTTGTTTATTATTCACAAGATAAAGTAGTTGTTTTTTTATATTTATTTGAAATTAAGTTCAACATTAGATCATCAATGCATATTAACAGATTCATTAATTAATATAATTTCAAAATAGTTATTAAAACTGATGGTTTTTACTACAAGGTAAATCTTATCATACTGAATAACTAATAATTAATTAAATCGAAATGAATACATTACTTACCTTAAGGCGGTCCCACACTTCTCGCGAACAGGCCTGAACATTTGGCTAAACATTCTCCAGAACATTCAGCCGAACATTCTACCGAACGTTCACTTTCGCCCTGTTTGAAGCTCCCACACTTCTCGCGAACATTCGGAAATGTTCGGGCGAACATTCCCTCGAAAATATTATTAAATAGATTTTACCAGCTGTTGGCGCATTGTCCGTCGTGTCTGGTCGTGTCCAACGAGCATTTATTGTCGTGACAAAATATACGACTCTACTCTAATTTTGCTGTTGTTGCATCTACAGTGATGATAATTAATTATAAAAGATGTAAAATTTAGTCGTGTAGAAGAAACCATTGAAAATATGAAAAGCCTGTTTTTTACAAAGTAAAAAATAAGCTAAATATATTATTTCGCACAGCTGATTAAAATTCCTGCTCAACTACATCTGTTTAAGTACTTACCGGATTAATTAAACCTATTGCCCATAAGAGTAACATTGTAACTTTAAGGGCGACAGGGGCGGAGCCCTAAAGGGATTGCCAAGATGGGACGTTAAAACGGAACAGACGAGTCCTCAGACAGTCGCCACCTTTATTTTATACATGTATAAGATTGGATAATTAATAATTACAAAAACTGTTAACAAACATGGAAAATTGTTTTATAACTTGACATAAACATTTAAATATTAAGTATATTAACTGTCAAGTTTTTACAATTACCTTTCAATAAGGAATATACTGAGCAATAATATTAGTAAAGAGATAACTCAAAAACTTCTCTTTTCGGGTAAAATTTCACCGTGGGAATGACAGATTGGTTGTGCACCTGCAACCACGTCGCCGATGCGATACGTTTGTAATTCTTGAAAGCTTCTTATCTCTTGTTAAATAATTGAGGTAAATTAAATCGATTCCGATGACGTTTATTCAACTGAGATAGTGAGATGACACATTCATATTAATTTGGTAAAACAGATACGTTTGGGTGTTGTGACCAGAGTAGTGTGGGTTTGCGGGTTTTGCGCCGGAAGTGACGTCATCCGGTCACGTGACCGGAAGTGCTGAGTCATGAAAGATGTTATCTGGGGCTGAGCCAGTGACGTAGGCGGTTTTGTGACGAAATGAGTAAAAGTTCAAAGTTCAAGGTCACGGGGAGGTAATTTTAAAAAAGTACTACCTCGCACGCGTAAAATCCGATTGTGATTCGATAGTTTTAATTCGATAAAATATCGAATGAAAATTATCGAATGAAGCAATCGAATGATACGAGTGCGAGGTAGAACAATTACAAATATTACTTTATTTTATTTACAATAATTCATATTACAAATATTACTTTATTTACAATAATTCATGTTTACAATAGTTCCCCGTTGTTGGTTGTCATCGATGTTGTTGATCCGGACGAGTTGCGGCCATCACTTTGTTTTCTGAAGAAAGACGGTATATACTTCGATTCCTGCGCAGAGTCCATGTTGTTTTTTGATGCGTAAAGTTCCAAAGATAAATCGTAACCGGACGCAATGAGAAGTCTTAACTCTTCATTAAAAACCTCGAGGTCTTGGAAAGTCGCCAGATGAATAGAGTCATAATGAATACACCTAATTTTAATGGACATTTTAATACAATGTTTTACGTTTGTGAAGAGCACTCGATGTTCACCAGTCGAGAGCCGGAGGTGTACTGACTATTCGCTAGCTAGCGTTCTGGTATCAAACAAAATGGTGGGGCGGAGAAGATGGCGGACAGCAGATGGCAGGCGGCAGGTGGCAGCTGGTTGCTACTACATTCGCCGCCACAGTAATGCAATCCTTCGGCGTAATTCTTGTAGTTTATCTTGTCGGTTCATTTGATACGTTTTACATCTACATATGCAATAGCTGAAACACTTGCACTTACGACAAGCTTTCCCGTCAACTTGATCGCCTGGTATTTTAAAACATTGTAACTCGCAACAATATGTCTTCAAATTGTTATCGAAAAATAAATTTTTCATAGGTGACACCGACATGTTAGCTGCAGCGTGTGTTAGACAAGACTGAGACTAACTTCACTGCTCCCTCTCTTTTATACCTCTTCATAAGTTAACCCTGAATGAAAGTTCAAGGTCATCCATTTGAATTTTAAAAAAAGCAACACAGCAGTATATAAAATAATATACTGCTGTGTTGCTGTTTTTTTTTTTTTTTATTTTATTTTTTTTTTTTTTTTATTTTCTTTATTAAACAAACATTTTACAATACAATAAACTTAAGTTTAACATTGATAACTAGAAATACAAACAATAAAATACAAACAGAGACATTATGTACAAGGATGCGTGATGTGCAGAGTGAGTTCCGTCGAGTTGTTGCCGCTTACACCGTGTGATACCAAATACAACGTCCCCGGTTGAATATCTCGCAAATCTTCATTTTGTAGCAGTTGAACAAATCGTTTTGGAAGAAATACTTGAAACTTCGGCTCATCTCCTGGAGAGAAAGGTCCTTCGCTCAATGAAACTAGAATTGCTTCTCCATGTGTGGTTTCCACTTTCTTGATGTTATGAATAATGTAGTGTTTTTGTTCTTTTAGTTCTGAACACTTTTTAGTTAGCAGAAGGTCGGATTTTGAATGAGTGTTGAATTGATCAACCAGTGTTTGTAGAAACTGTTGTGATGTCATCTTCGTCAGTGGTGTCTTCTGTGATGTTGTCTCTTCGGAGTCTCGAATAATACTCGTGCTGGAGCGGTGCTGTCTCCTCGTATTTATAGGCCCCGCTACCCCCACCACATTTCTGTTCTCCGCTACCCCCACCACATTCCTGCGTTTGTTTCAAGTAAGCAGCCAAACGATACGCGTTGTACAATGCACAGTTTGTTGGGCCGTGTTTAAGATCTTTTGCAGCGACACAAATATTACCGAGATTAATGTTAAAGTCCTTACTGATAGTTATATCGAAAACATCACCGTGCGTGTACTTTTGTATCCAGTTCTTTTTTTCTAATCCTCTTGTGTATATATGTGAATATTGTTTGCAAAAGTTAAACATAATACTGTGCAGATTACTGTAGCTTATAAATCCTTCATACCAATGTATGTGATGAAAGTAGTTTGTTATCCATTTGTTTGTACTTTTTGCTTTGGTGTTAAGTTTGTTAAAAGAAAAAGGAGCATCAAACGTGAATGGGTAGGCTACAAATGTAAGCAAGTCTAAAATTACTAATTCCTTGATAATAAACCTATCATCATTATTTCGAAATGCTTGAAATTCTATTACACAAGGCTTTACACTCACTTCTTCATCCCCTCCGCTCATCATGGCACCTAGCGATCAACTAAACTGTTTTCCACACCACGGTAGGTTAAATACCAGGCCGTACAGTTGCAGGCGCGTTGGTGTATATTTAACGTGGGCACCGTCCCCAATAGGCCTACCCCACGTGTGTTCTTCTTTACTAAGTCAAACTTTAGTCTTTTTTAACTTCTTCTTCTTGTGTTTCGTTTTCTTCTTCTTCTTGTTTCTCCGTTTCTTCTTCCTGTGTTGTTTCTTCTGTAGCTTCTGTAGCGATTTCTACAAGTGGTTCAAAATCCTTTAACTTTCTCCACATGCAAACTTCATGAGGTATTCTATTAAAAATAGATGTATCCACAGGTCCGTACACGATGGTGCTATCAGGTTGTTTTTCCAAGGTATCGACCAAATATTCTTTAATAATAGCGCTTGCAAATACCAACTGTCTCATGTACCTTGTAATAGGTTCTGTTGCGTAGTTTAAAACGTAGAATTCTTCATGTGACAGTAGAATCTTATTTTCATGTTGAGTCAAGTCTCTAATTCGCACTTGTAGTTGTCCACGATGTTTAACAATATCGATTTCATTGTCACAATCCAAAAGTCGAATATGTGTTTTCCTTCCACACAAACTGTTAGTTAAATAACATTCTATTAAATGTACATGTTTCAAAAATGACTCCCAAGCATTTTGCGAAAATAAAACCTTTTTTGTTCCATGGTGTAGTATTACTGTAGGGGAATAATCCAATGACTTCATCAATCCAACTGATACACTTTTACTGATGCATGCTGAGATGGGGTAAAAGATTCGCAAAAAAACTTCAGTTAAAATGTGAGGAGGAATATTTTCTTCAACTTTCTTCTTCCTCTTTGGTACTACCTTTGATGGGTCTGCATTACTTTCCTCCTCTCTATCTCTTTTACCAAACTTTAAAAATGCAGTTATTTCCTTGATGATTTTTTCTTCACTAGTATTATCACGTTCCAATAACGGTGCTACCTCTGCATCACCTTGTACAACAGATGGAGAACTCATTTTGTAGAAGATGTTGCCCATGCGATGATAGACGATCAACTGAAGACCTGCATTGTTGCTCCGCTATTTATAGGTTAGCGACAGTGGCGGTGCCGGTGGTGGTACAACGTTTTACAATACCGTCTTTACGATACCAGTCAACGGTGTGTATGTAACAATTTTATCGTGCAAAATTAAACAATACGCAGATGTATTTGCAGGTACGTTTTCTTGAAATTCCATTTCTATTTTTATATCAACACTAGACGATTTTACAGATTCGTTTTGTTTGGAGCAATCAATTACAACAATCGGAGATTTCGATTCAAACTGTACGGGAGATAGTAGAGGTGTGTTTGTTTTGCCGTAATATGAATTTTGGAACCTAGCGTACATATCGTATAAAACACTGTACCTTTTTTTATCAAAAGAGATATTAAAGTTGTCGTAGGGAAAGAATTGTGAATTCAGGAACACTTTACAGTTTGTTAATTTACAATGGTCAAATTCACCAGCATTTTCAGTTAATATACTTTTTTTCTTTGTTTGTAATCCAAAGATTACATATCTCGCTTTTTCCAAATGAGTAGAAGTTTTTACAGTCCATGTATGCCGTTGTGTTGAAGGTAAAACGGGGTATTCATGAAACTCCCAGCTTCTGAATGGCATTACAATGTCTCGATCTGATTTTAACTTTCTTAATAATGTAATCCTGTGTTCATCATTTAGTCGCACATGTGGTACTCTCCAAACAATCTTGTCTAATGTTAGTTTCCAGTCTAAATTGGCTTCAGTTGTTCCAGCAGATGCTTTAATAATATCATTATCGTTTGATGACCTTAATAAAACTAGTTCTTGTTTTACATTTATTATTATTCTTCTGTAATCTTCAGCAAATCCTAAAAGTAATCTTAAAGGTACGTAAAAATCAAAGTTTCCCGAAGCGTCAGGAGTAATTATACTTTTGTCTGGTGCAACCCATCCTGCAACAGCTAACAGATTCTTCTCATTTGGTGTTAAAGACGCTAATCCTTTTAAGGTACTGGAAATTCCAACCTTTTTTGTTGAATCGACTGTAACTCCTGAAATTTCATATCTAATCTCGTCAAACAAAAATGCCATAGGATTATTTATGAACGGAACAGTGGTTCCAACAGTACCGTCAGCTTTTGTTACTTTTCCTTCAATATATAAATAACTTTCGCATGGAAGAGTATAAATGTCTTGTTGTTGTATAGGAATCCTAATTTCATCGTTATTGTTTAATTTGGACGAAGCGTAAGGGTTGTGCGTGTGATATTCCTTTTCCCATAAGGTCTCGTCGAATGTTGGGCCCTGCGCTATATCCAGTATATCCATTGTTAATGACCTTTAATCCAATTTCTTCTAGAAAACGAATGTTGTCACTTGTTAATCCTTCTACAGCTGATGAGCTACTGACCTCTTTGCTGGTTGGCTCTCTCTTTTTAAATGATAACCCCATTATCTAAGCGGATGATTTTATATGTATTCTTACAGTAATAGCTTCTCCTCGAAAGTCAATAAGGTTTCCGTCTTGATCCACTATGTTCAGCACGATGTCTGAAATGAAACTGGTGTTTAACGGTAGGTACACAAGGTTTTGAGGCTTTTCTACTATCTTGAAACCCGGTGCGACTGATGGGTAGAATGTGTGTAATATATGCCGATTTTCTCCATCTCTGTAGGATCCTTGTATAATGTTACATGTAATGTCTATGCTGTTTACTTTGATGATCGTCACAGTTCTATTCCCAGAATGAGTTGTATTAGGTTCTAATACCTTTGTTTCCTTAGAAAACCCTAATAAACTACCAATTGAACGTTCTTGGCCAAAATCAATATAATACTTAGAAGTAATTTCGGCTTTCATTGTATTGTTATTGCCTTTTATCGTTATATTTTCTTTTCCCATATGTTTTTGTATAACTTCATTTATATTATCAATTTCATAAGCTCCTGTTGGTAAACTGAATTCTTCCAAAGCTGAATATTTTCCTTTATTATCTTTTGTCTTGTAATAATGTATTTTGTTATTAATTCCTTCACTAACGTTTGGAATAGAGTTATATGTTGTTAAATCCAATAATGCGGCTTCCCATAGTCTTCCTTTTTGCAAACGTAGCGCTGGAAACAGAATACTGCGCAAAGTACATGAGTTACCGGTTAATGACACTGTATACGAAGACATCTTAAAGTTGACTAACACTTTTAGCTAAAAAGTCTAAACATAAATGACCGCAAATGGATGTATCATCAGGTTGTTTTCTTGTATAATTGTAAAAAACATTTTCTGCCGCACGAAAGTATTGTTGAAGTTCTTTCGGTGGTGGAAGGTTTCCAAAACTGTCGAAATAATAAATCGTTTCACCAAGTTTCTTGTAACACACCCAATGAGTGCCTAATCCTTCACTATTATCCAAATTTACTATACCAGTCTCATTTTTCCACATTTTAACCGGTAATTCATCTTTCATAAATACTCCTCTAAAAAATGGGATTTTCAAACAAGAAGCATATGTAATCAGTTCTTCATTGGTTAATTCTTTGTTTTTAATTATTAATTGCTCTTTCTTATTTAATACACACGATACGGTCTTAGGTATAGTCCTCCTCCCTTTTTTATCATTGACCATATTGTTGGTTTCTTTTTACCTTTACCACTAGTAGATCGACGTTTTCTTCTGATATTACCTCCTTGTTTCTTAGCGGGTCTTTTCCCACGCCTTCTTCTCTTTCCTCCTCCTCCAAACGTAGTTTTTGCTTTCATTGCTGCTGTTACTGCTAAAGACGCTGCTTTTTCACCAATACTCGCGTCACTAGATTTTACTCTTTGCCAAGCTTTCTCAGAAAGTGCTCTATCTGCTATTGATCTATTTTTTGTATCACCAAATTTGGAATACGCTATATCGTGCTGTTTACAAGCCTGATCAAGCTTATTTATTCCAGGATCTCCTCTAGCAAGCCGTTTCTCTAATTTGGTTCCAGGACCACAATATTGATATCCTCCAGGTAAATGTAATTCCACAGGTAATAAATCAATCGCCTTGTTAACTATAGCTCCAACCGGTTTACTTAATAGAGAAAATGCTGTTGATGCTATTCCCCTTCCTCTCTGTAATCTCTCTCGATTATGACTGATGCGTTTAGCCCTCGGCATGACTATTTATAGCCAAACTTACAATCAGTAGGTGCACTCTATAAATGTTTTACAATGAATGTAATATTAGTCTTGGCTTCTTGTATTATATATACTGTTTAAAATCCATTTATTATATAGAAATGGATTAATTAATTAAATGTAGATGCTTTATCCCTTATCATGGGTATTTAAATTCTTTTTTCTCTTATATAATCTTCATCGTTTTCTGTTGGTTCATTAATCACATTCACTTTATCCCCCTTTCCTAATGTCTTGACTTTAGAAGGCTCAGACGGTTTATCTAATTGATTAGGTTTTTCTGGATTGTGTATCTTTTTCCAGTCTAAATAATTGTGGCTGTCAACATCTGAAGCTACAGCTCTTCCTGAAGCCCGATGGATATAATTAAATAAAGCTGCACCAAACCTTTCCATATGTTTTTCATATTCTGTAGTCCATTTCTTGTGTACTATATCAAATATTTTCTTATTTACAGCGTCTCCATCCTGCTCACAATCACCTACATTTGACAATTTTAATTTTTTTACATCATAGCTTGTATCAGTTTCATTCTTTTTGTAAATCGTTAACAATTTTAAAGTCGCTAAATTTACTGCTTCACCATCATAAATGGGATGTTTTATATTGCTTAACCTTTTACCGGAAAATCCCCAATGGTCTTCGTGTACAATCGGGGTTCTTTTATCCATGTATTGTACCGTAACCGCATCAGAAGACAAAAGCGGATCACCAACATTTTGAATTACTTTTCCTTCAAAATTATAATTACCATCAGGTGTTAACGGAAACCCAGCTCTTTTTTCACTATATCCAGATTTTACTCCAAACTCGGAATACCGTCCAAACTTGTCCACACTCATGATGTAACTGAATCGCTATCGTTTAGGTTCTTACTATATATATATATATATATATACGTCTACTGAACAATTATTTCTCGTTTTCGCAGTTCATCAACCAAAGCTACCCATTCGTTTTCTAAACCAGTGTGCCCGGCTTCCATAGCTTCATGTAATAACCTCATTCGATCAACTAACTTATTTATATCGTTGTAATATATTATATTGGTTTTATACAAATTTTTTAATAATCCCCTTCCAGATGTAGTAGGATCAGTTGTTTTTCTTTTTTTATGCAAAACATTTAATTCAGCAGAAGATAAAGCTCTTCTTTTAATTGGAGCTTTATTTGATTTCGAGGGGAAAAGACTAGATATAATGTTTGTGTATTTTATTGACCTGTTTCTATGAATAGGTAGTTCTTTGGAATATTTTTTTCTATGTGCATTTGTATACTCTAGTATATTTTTAAACAATTGTAAATCCTTTTTAGTAAATTTACCAGGATTATTTTTAAAGATGAGTTCAAACAAACCTGTTGTGCCTTTATATTTCTTATCACCAATAACTATATCATCATTTTCGTTTATATCTAACTTTCTATCTCCAATCATTAATCCTTTATCCTCTATTCTAGCTCCATATGTATGATAATTTCGATTAGCATGTGTGCCATGTAACATTTTTAATGTATATTTTCTTCCAAGTGTTCCTTTAAACATAATATCTGTGCCTAATTTGCTTAAGTTGGATGGGTTGATATCCTCTTCTTCTGCTCTTGTATCTTCCGCACTTGTATCTTCTGTACTTGTATCTCCTGCAATGTTCTTTTCCCTTAAATCTCCTATATCTCCGCTTTCTTCATACTCGTCGCTTTCTTCAGATGTTTGTAACTGGTCAGAACTTTCATCATTCTGAAATTCTTCTTCATATTTGGAAATTGGTAGCATTTTGTCTCCTTCGAAGCGAAATGAAGGTCTTTCCATATTTTGTGCTAATCGCTTTAAAGGTTCAGTAACAGGTTTGAATGTTGTTTCTAAAAATTGCTCTCTTTCATTTATACCTGATTTTAAAGCTCGGTTTTTTTGTCTAATAGAATCACTAAGTGATTTTATTTCCTTTAATAGCTTTTCCTGGTTAACCATCTTCACACCTTGACGACTTGTACAGTAATACCGCTAATCAGTGTATTAAAACGAATTTATCAAAACCTATTCTATAACGACCATCTTTTATAGCTTGATCTTTCATAATAACCAAAAATCCATACTTTTCCGCCCATGCTTTTCCGCAAAGCTCTTTAAACTTTTCAAATGGCATATCCGCATTCACATGATCGTTATATATATGTTTTAGGTTAGTATCATCTTGTTTGAATACAATTAGAATATTTGCATTATCTCTGATAAGTTGTTTTGGGATTTTGCTATAAGTTTGTCCTATATATATGCTGTCGATGTTATTATGTCTTCCCATGGCAAAGTAGTTTCTAATAGTATCCTGATTTTCACAAGATACATCGTCAAATATAAATACAGAATACGGTTTCGCTTCGTTTGGTTGCATAATGCTATCACTAGCGTTAAATTTGTAAAAATTAACATCAGACACATCAGATAGGATTTTATCCAGCAATTGATACTTTGGTTGATGTAGAGACTTTGAAAAAATATATAGGTTACTAAACCTTAATCCCTGCGGATTAGTGATCAAATTAAAGACAACATTGGTCTTTCCACAGTTTGAGGGGCCACTTACTATACATCGAACAGTGTTTGTAAGTAAACTACCGTGTTTACCATTGTTGATTTTAACGTTATCCACAGTTAAATCATCTATGTTATTAATATTGAATCGATCTTTATGGTGAATAATCTCCATCCTGCTCAAAGGTTAACGATGAAATGAGTTGCTTGTATTAAACCAAGTCCTTTATAGGTATCCATGAATCCTCAGTTTTGTTAAACCCTAACCACCGCACTTTAACTGCGTCCTTTTTTCTTTGTAACACTTTTTCAACAAGATATACATCACCTACTGTTGACTTTAACATTTCATGTCCATAAAATGCACCTTGCAACAAATCTCCTTTGTTATCTTTTAGGATATACGTTTCAGGTACAGTCGGTTGCACTTTATACACTGTAAAAACTTCATTCGTCCAATTGGGAAGGTATTTTTTGGTAAACACTCCCTTATATTTACTAATCCGTACTTTATCACTTACATTAAATTTTCTTGGCTGCATTTTTTCTACTTTAGGCTTTGTATTTTTCTTTATGCGTTTTAATACATCTTTTGCATTTCTTATATTTACTTTGTTAGGTTTCATACCAATAGTTCTATGAAACCTGTTGTTATAATCATTTATTAATTGTGGTAAAACATCATACCATACGTAAGAACCTCTTTTTGAAAATTGTTTATACAGTGCTCCTTTTAAGGTTCTATTAAATCTTTCTACAATAGCAGCTTTTTTCTCTGAATTTGTAGAATAATGATTTATTTTATATTTATTCATTAACTGTGCAAAGTTTGTATTAAAGTATTCTGTTCCATCATCAGTTTGTAAATGTTTAATTTTGTTTTTATCTCTTTTTATGGCTATTTCCATGGCTTCTGTTACGCTTTTACCAGTCTTGTCCTTTAGAGGCAAAGCGTCTGCAACTTTTGTAAAACAATTAATAATTGTGAGTATATATTTAAATCCTTTGTTTATTCTGCTATGCGGTCGCATTTCAATTAAATCCGCTTGATATAGATCATTTATCCCTTTTATAACAGTATTTCTTCTTGGAAACTTTATTCTTGCAGGTTTGTGTAGTTCATTAATAATCTTCTCCTTCAGGTCTGACATGATGGTTTCACGAAGGCAGCTGATATGGTATTAAATATTCTTTTGTATAAATCTGCTTATATATATATATATATACATATAGTTCAAGGTCATTCAAAACTTGTGTAAAAAAAGGGGAAACACAGCTTAACATTGCTGTGTTTCCCCTTTTTTTACGGAAAGGAAAAGGATAGAGGATCTAGGACGATGAAAGGGTTATTAGTCAATAGGGTTGAGGGAATAGTGACCGAATGGTAAAGTGTGGATGTTGTCTGGAAGGGTTTGTCTTTTGTCGTCATTACAGGATAGCGCCTTTTTAACTTCAGTCACGCTGTACAGCTGATGGTTAAAACTTCTGATGGTGTTGAATTTAGCTGTAATGATGTTATCCTCAAATAAGCATTGCTTGTAGTGTTCAAAATGCACTTTCTTCTTTAAATATAAACTCTTTACACCTTTAGCTTTCTTAATATAGCTATTCTTCTTTTCTTCTTCTTCTTTTTCATTATAGAGTTTCAAAGAATATAGTTTAGACATCAGTGCAACAATCTCTTCAAGCAGAACACCATTAGCCTCATCCTTGAATTTGCCTAGTACTTTTTTGTGTCTGTCATTGTCGTAGTTTGGATGATCTTTTGGATAATCGGAGAAATCAAAGTCGTTCTTGTAAATAAATGTACGTAAATCTTTATACATGTCCAATGTTACTATGCGATATATAAAAGCGTCAGTGTCCATATATGTAATAGATATATTTTCTCTTCCGTAGAACGCCACCATTTTGTTGTAGTGAAAATCGTACATGTGTGTTTTTGAGATGTCCAAGATTGACATGCCTATATACAAAGGACGATCCATCTTCACACTCGTCTTCTTCATGGACACTGCTACAAGTTTTTCATTAATAATTATAGATGTTCTAAAATTTGGCTGCTGTACTAGTTTCTGTAATTTTTTTGCGTCGGTAACAAGTTTAACATTTTTGTGTCTTCTTTTGTTTTCCAATGTTTTTCCAAATATCGCATTATTCATTAATTTAAAGAAATCTTTTTGAAAGTCTGATGTAGCTGCTGCTCTTCTGATGGTATTTGAATCAATGTAGGGTTTCAACCAGCATGATTGAGAAAATTCCAAAACTCTATTAATTTTTGTTAGACGTAGTCCTAATTCGATAGCTTGTTGAACCACCCAAAAGTGAGCCACGTAGCGTTGTTTATTATTTAATGTCATCATTAATTTGGGGTGTTTTCCAATTGGTGAAATTTCTGTTTTAGCAAGAAGTGGAAGGTCATAATGAAGATCATGTAAATTTTCTGGGTATTCAAAATCGCAATCCAAAATATATCCAGTGTCACCATGTTTCGGAATTTGTAAAATATCGCCAATAGAGTCGGGATTAATCCATTTAAAGTTATCAAAAGGAAGTGGGTTTGACATTGCCCATCCGTACAGGTTATTTGCATCGAAATATCCTAAATAGGTTGACGGTTTGGTTTCATCGTAATCGGGTAGGTATTTGTTGTTGGCTTTGACATGTCTGGTAACACTTTGGGTCAATCCGCCTCTTACTCCAGCTTCAACCATTAAAACCATGTCAATGTCTGTTAAAAGTTGGAGTTTGCATTTTGTTTCTTTTAACATGGCTTGCCAAGCTAATCCTGGTGAAGTATACGAATGTAGAGGGTCCAAACCGTATGCAGCAAAACAGGTGTTTCGGAATTCTTCCATTACATCACAAAGAAGAGTTACATCTAGTTTGACATAAAAGTCCGAGTAATCTCCTAAGGTCTTCATATCTAACTCGTTCCATACTCGACGTGCGTGTTGATAGTCCTCAAGTGATATTTCCGAATCATTAAGTTTGTTTTTGAAGTGTTCTGGTGAAGGTAGTGATGTTTCATCAAATCTATGCAGTCCATCGATGTAATCATAGGGGAAGACTCCTTTTCGAAGAACCAAATCCATTTTACTATTGGGTACAATTTTGCTTGTTTCTATCAAATCTGTTCTTCTTAGATTTTCAGATAATTTCATGAGGCTTGAAGGCATAAATCTAAATGAATCAACAAACCTTAATTTAATTTTACCCACCTTTTTTGAAAAGCTTATAAATTTTTCCATTGTAGTAGCCAAAACGTCTATTGCTCCATTATCTCTTCCTAGTTCGGGGATTATGAAGTGCGAATCATAACCACTCAGATTGTGCAGAACTACGGGGATAAAATATGGTAGTTTGTAGTTCAAGTTGCAAGCGTTACAGGCTGCACCTCTGTACGCTCCCGTAAGATGATCGTGGTCACGAACTTTAACGTTATCCAGTGTAAAGGTGTTATTACACAAATAACACGTTGTTGTTGAATCATAATGTTGAAGTTCTTCTTCTTCCATAGGTGACATGGGTACCTTTGTTCCATACAGTTCTTCTACCTTTGCAGCTATGTCATACAAATCATCGACAAAGTATTTGGCTGCTTCTTCACCGCGATAAATCTTTGGAGAAGATGATAGTCCATATTTTTGAAGATGGTCTTCAGTCAACGTGGATTTAATTAGTATGCAATAACTGTTTGGTGAATGAAGTTGGTATTTGCTTCTTCTTGTAACGTCCTCTTCTTGTTGTTCAATCGGATGTAAAGAAGACTCGAAATCAGCGTAAACAACAACAGGTACACGGTATTGTTGTATTACTTTGTCAAATTTTATCTGCGCTCTGCTAGGATGCGGCAATTTAATTCTTACTTCATAGTTTCCATTACATAACCGCTGGTGTTCTACTAACCAATCAGACCCTCCCCTTCTTAGTTCTTTGTTCACGTGACAAAAACATCTTTTGCAAATTGTCATCTTTCTTTTATGCTTAGATAATTGATTAGAAACAAGACTTTCAAATTTTTTGATATACACAAAGTGTGAAATATCACCTTTAGTAATTAATAACAAATCGGTATGATCTCTGCGCTCATTTGGTGTTATACGCAAGGGGTACAAATTGTTTGTCGAATCCAATCCGAAGAGGTTGACAGAAGCTGAAGGATTTTGTTTTTCAAATTTTGAAACGTCTGTTATAGCAACAGGGTAAGTCATCCCTTGGAAATTATATCTATGTTGTACTTCTTCATAATAGTGACTTGGTCTTTCCGGATGAATTGTTACATATTTGGCCAACATAGCATATTTAAAACACTCAGTATCTTGATTTTGTACGTTGACGCAGGATAAGGTATTTCTAATCTTTGTTGGTAGAGGAATGTAGCTACTTCCTCGAATTCCATAGCCGTGTTTGTGTACTCTTAAGTCTAGCCCTGTGATGCTTAACAAATTCCATCCAGAGCCTCTTCCTTCATGTTCTTGTATTTTAGTCATTAGCTCTTCAAAACATTCAGATACGATTGAATCAATATCTGACGAAAACATAATAGTTCGGTTTTTTGTTAAAAACCCTCTCGGTGAAGTTTCATTTTGAATGTTTGTAAATAAAGCATCCATTAATAGTCCAAATTTAATAAAATTTAATCTTTTTAATTCATTTTGCAAAGTGTTGCTTACCAATCCTTTTGCGTTATTTAAAAACTCTTTGAGTTGTAATTTTGCATTGTCAATTTTGAAGTGGGTTACTACATTACCCGGAAGTGCTCGGGCATGTAGTTCTACATTTACTGCTGTTGATGCTGAAGGACGGTGAAGTGTAGACAGAGCATGCGTAGAAGTCGATGCAGCTGATGATGTTGAAGGATGATGAAGTGTAGACAGAACAGGCGTAAAAGTCGATGCAGATGATGATGATGATGTTGATGGTGCATATTGAATAACACTAGGTCTGGAATTTTGGTGTTGAGCTAACATTTGATCTATTTCTTTCAATTCTTCTTCTTCATATTCTTCATTTTGGTTTTTGTTATGTTTCAGTTCTTTATGTATCATTAAAATAAATTCATCCTTAAATGAAGACTTGCAAATATCGCAGCGATGCATAATGTAGGTGCGATCTCCACAAGGGTCTAGGCAATAATGAACAACACTGCAAATACCCCTCTATTTATACCCTAGCAAAAGTAATGGGGGTACGTATTACGTTAAGTTTACTATTTTTTTTTTGCATTTTATATTTACTATTGTAGCTGGAGGCTACAAATTTCTGTATTTAGGTCAAGGTCATTGAACAAATTTGCCAAAACGGGGAATAGATCAGTAAATGATTTCATATTAAACCATAAACTGATCTATTCCCCGCTCTGTATTTAACTAAGACAATTTTCTCCAACAGAAACATTTGATAAATTTTAAACTCGGATGTGAAGTTGGATTGTACACATTGCATCTTGATCAACTAAAAATTTCATAAAACAATAGGGATCTTCAGTTGTAGATTCATCTTTAACATATTCAATAGTCAACATTGCCGAACGAAGATCTTGTGGAATTACGTCGACTTTTATGAGTCGCCTTTCGAGTTCGAACCGTTTTGTTATTATGAGGGGAAAGCTGTAGCAAACGGAGTTTCCTGGTGGGTTCATTATGCCTATATGATAAATATACACTGTTGCATCGTCTTTAAATAGACGTTCCCCCACCATTAAATGTATAAGTTACCCCACTTTTTTAATCATGTAAATGGGTCAAGGTCATACAACGATATTACCAAAACGGGGAATAGAGCAGTAAGTGATTCTCACTATAACCACAAACTGATCTATTCCCCGCTTTGTATTTAAAGTAAACTATTTGAAGACAACAAAAACTTATTCAGATTCTTCCGATGATGATGATGAGCTCGTATCACTAAATAAGCGACGACGAACACAAAAGTTCCCTGTGACTGGATCTAGAACTACATCATCGATATTAATACTGCTTGGAGGGGTTTCACTATCAACAAGGTCCATTTCCTCCAAGCAAAGCAACTGATGATGAAATTCCGGTTCATTATTATCGACATCGTCGTCGTCAGTCAACAGCTCCAACAGCTCCATCTCTCCAAGATATGGTTCACTGCTAGCATACTCACTCAGTAGTTCAAGATCACTAAATAGTTCAAGATCACTAAATAGTTCACCTTCCATCTCTGAATCGTCTTCGTCTTCATCTTCGTTTAAATTTAATGGAATATTTTTAATCAATTCTAGTATAGTCTTCTTAGAAGGGAAAATGTTATCTCTGGGCGACATGATTCCAAGTAGCAGACTGATTTACCACTAATACTAAACCACCTTTTATACATGATTTCGGTGGTGGTGGGGGTAAGTGTTGAAAGTGCAAGTGGTAGGGAAAAGTGATAGGGAAGAGGTATTATTGTAACACAAATGATTAAGTCCTGTAAGTGGGTCAAGGTCACCTTATCCTATTACCAGAACGGGGAATAGAGCAGTAAGAGATTCTTATTCAAACCTCAAACTGATCTATTCCCCGTTCTGTATTTCCCCCCCCCCTTTGGCGTTTTATTTAGTTTATGAGGTTGTGTAATAAAGGCACAGTGTGTAGCCTTCTTGTAATAATTGGTCAATTTTTTTCTTCAAAGGGATTGGTTTTACATCTATTTTTACTTCTTCTGTTCCACGAATACCCAATCCTTTGACCTGAACATAATGGTACTCCGTTAACAGTTGGTAAACACGCTGGATAAAAGTATCCGCTTTAGCAGTAGAGTCAATATAGTGGAGGTATACCATGGTAGGTGCTCTCTTGACGCAATTCAGAACCAAAGTGATAATTGTCTCTGTAACATCTGGCTTATATACCCATCGTTTTTTTTTTTTTTTTTGCTTTAATTACAGGTTTGGAACAATATAAAATGTTATATTAATGTTCCATCCATTATTGACTAACCTTACCATATTACCAAAGATTTTATATAACTTTCTACTGTAGTTTATTTCAAATGCTTCATTTTCACTACTATAAACTTCACCTGTTGGTCTCCACATGCACAATTGACAACTAACCTCTATATCAAGATACCGTAGCAGTAATCTCCTTACAGCAAGCAACTGATCAATGTTTTCGACCCGTCTGCTAACTATTATAGTTGCTGCAGAGATAGAAGTAGTGGATGCATTCATTTTCAGCAGAGTACTAATTTTTACCAGCGATGGAGAACCTCCTTTATACTTAGTTTAGGTAGTGGTGGGGGTTAGGAAAAGATATTGTTGTTGTGAGAAATAAGAAGATCTTTCATTATTTTTTATCAAACGAATATTTTCTAAGTCCCAAGGTCATTTACACCAGTTGCCAAAACGGGGAATAGAGCAATAAGAGGTTCTCACTTTGACCTCAAACTGATCTATTCCCCGCTTTGTATTTCAAAGGACTTTAGTTTTTTAAGATAGTTACTCGTCCTGATCTTCATCCATGAGGAAGATTTGTTTGTAAGCTGAAGGTTCTTCAGCGAAGAAATGTTGGTCCGCTAACTCATCCTCTTTAAGAAAAACAGCTTCAAAAGGTGGAGGGTTGTGTAAATCTTCTTTGTGAATTAAGGACGGTTCTTGAAGCTGCGACTGAAGGTTTGAAATGTATTTTATTGACTTTTGTATAGTGGTTAATTTAGAATCATACGGATTGGAGGATGGTAATATGCGTCTTAATACTTTATAACAATCAGCGATCCTTGTTCTCATTTTTCTAGAACTAGCATTGTTTCTCTCGGTTTTGAGAGATCTCGAGTTTAAGTTTGGCGAAGTATTACTAGTCTCTGGAAAAATGTTGGATAGAATCATAGCCTGGACAAGTATCGATGGGGCAGCAGAAGATGAAACAGTACAAGAAGAGGCGTCAGAAGTTGGTTTTCTGATGTGCTCCATGGTGTCTGAGGTGGGCGAATACAAGCAGCAGACTAATTTTACCATCGATAAGGTGTCTCTTTTATACCCAATGGAAGTGGTGGGAGTGCAAGTTTTAGGGAGGGGATGTTTTTGTAAGAAATATATATTTCAATATTTTTTTTTTTTTTTTTTTACCAAACAAAATTTTCTAAGTCCCAAGGTCATCTGAACAAATTGCCAAAACGGGGAATAGAGCAGTAAGTGGTTCTCACTTGGACCTCAAACTGATCTATTCCCCGCTCTGTATTTCTTAAAGTAAACAATAAATCTTCACACTATTGAGCAGCCTTTGCTCTTTGAAGCTCAAGTTCTAAGTCTGCAACCAGGCGAAAGTCTGCATCGTGCTCCTCCCATTGTTCAGGAGAACGCGGTTGTCCACACCACTTTGTAAAGGCGTACCTCATTGCCTCATTATACTCCTCCAGGATAACATGATAGGGTCTTGGTTGCTGCGTTGTAGACCGCATCGATGATGTAGTTTGTTGCGGTTGTGACTGGGCATCATTCTCCGCAACCTTATCAATCTTAGAAACCTCGGTAATTTCAGCAGCCTCAGCAATCGCGTACAACTCCTCTTCGCTAATTTCCTTTCCCCATGTGTTGCTGTTGACGCTCATGATGATACAACTAATAATTATATTCCGAATCGCTTGCTTAAATACCCGCTTACCCCCTCCCTTCTTCACTGTTGAATAATATCTTTAGTATAATATTTCTCCTTTTTCCTTTTACGTTTATCTTTGTCTTAGTGTAAAATATCAAAGTCCGTTATCTAGGTCAAGGTCGTTGTAACATTGTAAAAAAAAAAAGTGTGGACAACCTATTTACACTCTGCAGCATATGCTACAATTTGTAAATAGGTTGTCCACACTTTTTTTTTTTAATTTGGAAAAACTTTATTTAATTTGGAAAGAATGTTTTTTTCTTTTTTTTTTTTTTTTTTTTTTTTTTTTTTTTTTTTTTTTTACAATTTATTCCACACAGTGGTTCCTGAATCGGCTCGGATTAGATAGTGCTTTTTTGTAGGGTTTTTGGGATGACGCATGCCTTTAGGTAATCTTAAAATGTAAAGGCGGTCTTCACATTTTAACATGACCTTCAGGAATCCCATTATTTTTACAAAGACGTATTGTTTGTTTTTAGCTAGCCTATTAATCCGAGTCTTAGCCGGTTTCACTGTTGGATGTGGTGAAGAAGGAGAAGCGGTATTTTTTAAATGAAGATTGCACAGTTCTTCATTTAAAGTACACTGTTTTGCACAGCGTTCGCCTTTCTTTGCACCTTTTTTGAAGATATAATTACATAGTTGTGCAGGACGTATGCACCTTCTATGCAATGACTTTAATTGATTAAATTTCTCTGAAGGAGATTGAATATTTGTGCAAATTACTGAAGGTCTGGTTGAACTAGTGGAAGGTGAAATTTCAATTGGGGGTCTTGTAGATATTTTAGAGCTTGATCTCGAGGTGGAGCTTGATCTTGAGGTGGATGATGAGGAGCTCGAAGAAGACCTTGATCTCGAGGTAGATGATGAGGAGGAGGAGCTCGACGAAAACCTTGATCTCGAGGATGATGGTGAAGGAGAAGTTGGTCGATCCATAATGGGTGGTGAAGTTGTCTTCTCAGGGATGATAAGAGACATTAAAAGAGCCTGACGAAGAATTGAACCAGCAGCCGAAGTCAAGGGTGATGCAGAAGTCGAGGGTGATGCAGAAGTCGAGGGTGATGCAGAAGTCGAGGGTGATGTAGAAGTAGAGGGTGATGCAGAAGTCGGTAGTGATATCGGGTGTGACTCCATAGTTCTGAGTTGAGCAAGCACAAGCAGCAGAATGATCTTACCAGTAATGGGAAGCCTCTTTTATACCCAATATAAGTGGAAGGAGAAAGGGGAAAGGGGAAGGGGGATAGGCTATGGTTTAAAATATTAATTTTCCTATATGTAACCAGACAGAGGTTTTATAAGTCCTGTCAGTGGGTCAAGGTCATCTGAACTTGTTGCCAAAGCGGGGAATAGAGCACAAATTGGTGCTCTATTCCCCGCTCTGTATTAGGGGACAGGGAATTACAAGCAATGATTTTAATAACAAAAAATAAAGAAAAAAAAACCCCAAAAAAAAGGAAAATCACAACAGTTTCTCAGGCTAAGAAAGGTAATGTCAACCGGTTTACATGGCCGTATTGACAAGTCCGGTAGAGCACAAATTGGTGCTTTATTCCCCGCTCTGTATTAGGGGACAGGGAATTACAAGCAATGATTTTAATAACAAAAAATAAAGAAAAAAACCTTCCAAAAAAAAAGGAAAATCACAACAGTTTCTCAGGCTAAGAAAGGTAATGTCAACCGGTTTACATGGCCGTATTGACAAGTCCGGTTTTCAGGGCCGAAACTTATTGTCAGGGGGTTAGGAAAGGGATGAGAAACAAATTACATTACTTTGAAACAAACTGGTCAGTTAGAGTTAACGTTAATTTTACAAAGAACAATCAGTATCACTGAAACCCGGACGGACGTAGATCACGAACGGGCGTCAGGATACTGCGGTCAGTTTAACAAGGTCACAACAGCAACACTGAAACCCGGACGGACGTAGATCAACGAACGGGCGTCAGGCTACTGCGAACCAATGTTTTGACCAAGGTAGTTTACAAAGACCGGCATTTAAATTACTTTGATAACAAACCCCACGGATATAAAGACTTTACCCAAGGATAAGGATCTGTAAGAAAGGTACATATTTCATCATTAAATATTTACAAAGACCGGCATTTAAATTACTTTGATAACAAACCCCACGGATATAAAGACTTTACCCAGGGATAAGGATCTGTAAGAAAGGTACATATTTCATCATTAAATAAAACACTCAAAACCAACACCAACATTCATTAAACTAACTACATTAATTAGCAGCAATCTACAAGCAATAATCTAACAAACAAACTACCATGCTTAACAAACTACCATGCACATGCAAAGGCGCGGATCTCTTAATTGCGCGTCGGGCCCAACGCACACTTAAAAGACCTACGCTGCAGCAGAATGCAACCCGGACGGACGTAGATCACGAACGGGCGGCAGCCTACTGCGAAGAGACTGCGGACTGCTCCCGCTTATAAAGGCGGCGGTCAGTGGTGGGAGGTGACTCCGCCCCGTGACGTCGGGGGGGGGGGGCTGGGGGGGGGGGCCATGACCCAAATGGGGGGGGGACATGACCCAAATGGGGGGGGGGACATGACCCAAATGGGGGGGGGGACATGACCCAAATGAGGGGGGGGGGGCATGATCCAAATGAGGGGGGGGGGGGTGTCATGAAGGGAAGGGGAACCGGTTCTTAGCTTTCTACCCGTATATGGAAGTGTCAAGGTTACACTTGGCAAGCCGCCAAAAACCTAATCAACGAGATAAACCGTCTGACCCTTCAAAAGTCAAGACATTAGGACTCATTCCAGCTTTGTCTCTCGAACTAAAACTACGTGCCGATCAGCAGCGCTACGATGACTTCCCCTGTGAACCTTGAGAAACTGCGACGTCTGAAGGAATCCCTGAAGGAGACGGTTGAGAGAAGAAGTGGTTTTAAGAGACCAACTTCTTTCAAGACCACAATAAGAAGAAATTTTAAGAACCATCCGCTCTACTTCAACCAACATCCGTCATCTGAGCATCGACCTTCGACTTCGACTACAAGTCAGCCTCGACCTTCAACTCCACCTCTCACCGTGGATGAGGTGATGGAGCGGACGAGGGTGTTGAAGGAAGAAGAATTAGTCACTCCTCTAAACTTCAAATCACTTAAATTTAGAAAACTAAAAACAAATATCAAATACAAGTTTGTGGCAAGGCTCAGCGGAAACAGCTATATTTTACAACATGAAGATTTTCACTTCAAGGTCCAACTGCCTCATTCCCTGCCGCAACCGCCTAGAATCCCATCCAAAAAGGAACTGTTTTTCGTCAGACAAGAGGGCAAGGCGCATTGGTTAATTAAATAAATTGTCACAGCCCTTGTCCATTTCCTCCACCTCGACTAACCGCAACTCCTTCAGGACTCTTCATGGCATCAAAAACGGTCCTTTTCAGGACCACCCTAAGCATTTCAAGTTAGGGACTTGGCCTGTACATAGGCAGGAGACTGTTAGTCTTATGTTTGTGTGCAGCCCACTTTGTAAAAATTTCGAAGTCCCAAGGTCCTTGACCTTGACCATGACCATGACCCAAGGGGGGGGGGGTATAAAGTTTGTGCAAAGTATGTCATGTGGGTACTCAAATTACGCGGATTGATCGGACGAACAAGTTGGTGCAAACAGAATTCAGATCCGACAAAGGGTATAGAAGCAACAGCGAAAAAACTACTATTTTCAAGGATAAACCTAAATAACTTCTTTATTTACGGTTTAAAGTATATTAAGTGGGTACTCAAATTACGCGGATTGATCAGACGAACAAGTTGGTGCAAACAGAATTCAGATCCGACAACGGGTATAGCAGCAACAGCGAAAAAACACCTATTTTCAAGGACAAACCTAAATAACTTCTTTGTTTTTGGTTCAAAGTATAACATGTGGATACTTCAATTACGCGGCTTGCCAAGACAAACAAGAAGGTGCAATTTAAATTTAAATCTAACCAACAGTATAGCATCTGTAGCGTAAAAACGATGGTTTGAAGGACAAGGTAACGTTGTGGTGGGGGTTAGGTGCCTATCATACATGATAACGCTCCATCATTATTCTTCCAGCTCTTGACGGATGAACATCTACCTAGAGGGTCTGAAAAATGTCGCAGTTTTACAGGAACATGAGGAAGGTGACCTTCAGTAGTCCCCTTGACACTACTTTCTACTTCCCTGACAATGAAGACAGAAGGTCTACACTTTTAGTGGACAATGAGCGGTTTCGTCGAAGAATAATCGAGGTTGAAACACTTTTAGCTAGTTGTTTGCTTCGCAAAAAGAACCATATGAATACATGCACCGGTTTAGATCATAGTAGCTGTTATACTTATACAGAGTTGAAGCGCAAACATTATTGAAGTTTTTAGTTACGGAGCTAAGGTCTTGACAGTCTAAGAGCTAAACCCTAACTAACACATGTAAACTAGTTATTGTGCGATGTAAAACTCGGTGGGGGGACTGGTGTAGTGGGGGACTGGTGTAGTGGGGGGACTACCATCTGCCGCACACTTGCCACCTGCCGCCTGCCGCCTGCCACCAGCCATCTGCTTCGTTCTACTACACTTTTACCCCCACCATTTTGTTTGATACCAGAACGCTAGCTAGCGAATAGTCAGTACACCTCCGGCTCTCGACCGGTGAACATCGAGCTCTCCGAGACGCTCTTCACAAAATAACAATATCATTTCACTCAAGGTCTGATAGATGTTTCTATTTCATTGCCGTCACGTATTATTTCCTCCTGACAGCAATGAAATGCAAACACCTAACAGAACAGATAGGTGTCAAAAACACAATATGGACTCTGCGCAGGGATCGAAGTATCTACCGTCTTTCTTCAGAAAACAAAGTGATGGCCGCAACTCGTCCGGATCAACAACATCGATGACAACCAACAACGGGGAACTATTGTAAACATGAATTATTGTAAATAAAGTAATATTTGTAATATGAATTATTGTAAATAAAATAAAGTAATATTTGTAATTGTTCTACCTCGCACTCGTATCATTCGATTGCTTCATTCGATAATTTTCATTCGATATTTTATCGAATTAAAACTATCGAATCACAATCGGATTTTACGCGTGCGAGGTAGTACTTTTTTAAAATTACCTCCCCGTGACCTTGAACTTTGAACTTTTACTCATTTCGTCACAAAACCGCCTACGTCACTGGCTCAGCCCCAGATAACATCTTTCATGACTCAGCACTTCCGGTCACGTGACCGGATGACGTCACTTCCGGCGCAAAACCCGCAAACCCACACTACTGACCAGAGATAACTAAAAGTGACCACAACAAATGTTTTTCCCCCCGAGTAGTGTATTGTCCCCCCGTCACCACTGTGACCAGCATTGATTATGGGGTGTGGAAGGAAATCAACTACTATTTAAATAAAGAATATGTAGGGACAATAATTAAGGGTTCTGTATTGCAGGATTTATTTATATCTCTTCTATAAATAATTGTAAATAACTCTAATAATAATAATAAATAATTAATTTAATTTGAACATTATTGAGGACGGCATCAATCTGCTGCCACGAAAACGTAAGTGCTTTTTATGAACTGATGATTCGAAATTACTCACTGCCACGACACACTGACGCATAGTGCAGCTGAGTTGAAGAAGGGACGCAATCCCTGAGTCCAGCAGAATCCGTTGACACGTCGACAGTATACTAATAAATATCAAACCCCTACGCCTTAAAACAAAACTTCAATTTACACAAATAACAGTAAAATAACTTATTAACGGCTATAATTATTTAACTGACGTACGCATAGTATGTCAGATTATTCATAATCAATGACCACTTAAGTGGTATTCAATACTTACTTGAAAGCAGAAAAAATAAATAAGGTACGCATACAAATAAATATGCATGTTTTATAGTAGTATCTCAATAGAACAAGATCGTTTACTATCAATGATGCAATGATGCATGTTCGCGAACAGTGTGGGAGCCTCCCTAATATTCGTCGGAATGTTCGGCTGAACATTCGCCCGAATGTTCACTGAACATTCGGTCCCGTATCCAAAGTTCGCGCAGCTCCCACACTTCTCGGGAATACTCCGAACATTCCGAGTTCGGCCGAATGTTCGGGAGTGTTCGCGAGAAGTGTGGGACCGCCTTTAGCTTAGTTACCTTTCCATCTAAAACCGACATAACCATACCATTTTTGTTTTCAGGAGTTTATTGTTTTTAAATAAATCAATGAATAAACCACCTCAACAATGGAAGCCTGCTTGACAATTTAAATAGCTGTTGTAGCGTTCGTTGTCCTAAACTCGGCCGAGCGAGCTTGATCAGCGCACAATCACTACTGCAATACTATCTGCCTGCAGAGTCGATTGTCATTATTCGGCATAGAGGATAGACTGAATCATTGTTTCCACACATGACTAAGTACTGTATATTGTTCGGAAATGGGTAATTATTATACTTATGTTGCAGTACTCATTGAACTAAAAATATTCGAGTTAATTTTAAACCTAATCTACCACATTATTAACATACGTCATTTCTAATAATCCGCATCGCATCATACTTTTTCGCCGTGATTGATTAGCTATTTGCCAAATTAGTTTTATTATTAGGTGTTTAAATATTCAAGAAACCGCATTATAAGTATGATATTCATGTTATTTCTAATGGTATGCATGTTTGATACTCAAGAGGTAATATTGTTAATAGTGATTTCATTAGTAGTATCAACAACTTTTCAAAAAGATTGAGTAAAAGTGAGTCAGTGACAAATGTATTTGGAGTTCTCATATAGAGTTTTAGTTATTTGAATGTTGCTTTGACAACTTAGTTCTGCCATTTTTGTCTCCATTCCGCCAAAATAGTCTATCAATTTTCTACCAATACGTTTTAATATTCCGAATTTTAGCTTGTAATACATTGTATAATTTATTATTTAAATTTTACTACATATTTTATTTTTATGTTACGATTTGTTGCCATTGTTCTCTCCCTCAGACTAGACAGTTCCAACACAAAATTAATTGATTAATTAAATTGATTGGTTAAGCCGATCTGTTCTCAGTCTATTCAACAACTAATTTGACTTGAACTATAAGATGTAGACCTTAATGCCACCAGAGATAAGTGTGACTGTATGTCTGTTATTGAGACACCCTTGTGTGAATGGTGCAGTAATCTGCTTCTTGTAGTCCCTCGTTCAATGTTCAGTATAATCTTCTTACATGTTTGTGAATCAAGGTAAAAACATAAAGTTACGTTCATTTACTTTTACATTAGGATGTAAAAAACTTGTTCAGAAGTGTTTTGCACCCATGTTTATCAATTTTAACCCTAATACAGTAATAACATTAAGGAATATTGTACTAAGTTGTGTTGTGAACTACAACAACTCAACTTCAAACTATTGCAGTTCTGAGACGGCATTTAAATTTACTGATAAGTTACTTTTGAACACTGATCTAACTTATTGGAATTGTAACATCATAAATATTGCAAGAAATTTATCAAACTAAACGATACAGGATCCGAAGCCCCGACAACGATAACACACAAACTTAGAAAAGAAGATTAACGTTATAAAACCAGCTGTTAGGACAAGCGTACGACTAAGTCAGATCCATAGTATACTCCCGTTTGAAGTTTACATTTGTCGTATAAACTAATCGGTTACTGGTTATAAAGCGGGAATCCGAATATAGATTATATACATTGCAATATAGTAAACTTTGATTTTTTTCTCCACTCGGATATTAAACTTTCAACAGGTCTGTAAAGGTGCGTTTTAGCTTTGTACTTGTTAATTATTCGCTGGACAATAATTGAACAACGATTGTCCGCATTTCAAAACGATTTAACAAACGAGGTCTTCTGGGTTTGTGACATTCCATTTGTAATGCAATTAATTACGCAGCTTTGACATATTCTTTTAGAACACTTTTTTTATTACATTGAAAAATTCACATAAGCTTTTGTTGACTGAGTGGCAGTTTAAATTGAAATTGACTGCTGTGAGATCACAAGGTATCGGTGAACTTTTGCGTTGTTAGTTTATTTTGTTTTATCTTTCCCATTGATACATGTCCTATTAAATAAAACTGTTAGTTTAAATTGCCTACATTCTGCGAAATGAATGTAAATCATTGTATTTTATAAATACATTATCATTGTACTGAATCGCAATAGTGTTATGAAAAGCGAATCACAAAATTGATAGACAGGTCCACTGAGCGATGGACAAATGTGACATGAATAAAAAACAAACTAATCCAGTGTCCAGTACTACCTGACTACAATTTTAGGTGCCAAAATGTATAGTATTGCCTTACCACAGTTCCTAGTTTTATTTGGTTAGTCCTAACGTTGTCAGTAAGTCGCGTGATAAATTACAGTCACCACAGAGGTGAGAAGTATTATAGTGTTTGTTAAACAGAATAAAATCAACTACGCCTCACAATATTACTAAATATATTTCACTTATACTGTACTTACATACAATACATAATGGATGGCACAAGGCTTAAGGAGAGAGTGAAACGGAGAAGAGAGAGAAAGAGAAAAGAGAGGAGAGAAAGAGAGAGAGAGAGAGGGGGAGAGAGAGAGAGAGAGAGAGACATTTGACATTTCTTTATTTCTCCTGCTGTGATTTAGACCGCAATGGTCCAATCTTCCTTCACAACAGGCACAAAAATACACAAACAAAATACAATGAGTTGTGGTTACATAATAGTTACATTGCAATAGAATTTCCGTATAATATTACAAATACAAATTTAGATTAAAGAGAACAAAACACTCTAAGTAAAACTATAAATATAAATAAACACAATATCATATGTAAAATAAAAGGTATCAACAATGTGAAAATACATAAAAATGTGTATATTTCTTAAAAGAATACTGCATCTATAAATCTAACCACATTTATGAACATCAACATTTAATAATCATATCTAATTAACAATTTAACCTTAATTTTTTTAGCAAATATTTTCCACTGTTACTATTTTTAACCTCATTATCTAAAGAGTTCAATAATCTTATTGATTGTGTATGAAAGGAATTCGTGTAAATAACTGATCTGTGTATAGGAAATTGCAAAATATTTTCACCAAAACGTGTCGCTCTTAAATGAACATTTCTCATAAATCTATATTTCTCAAACAGGTATGACGGTTCTTGCCGTTTCAGAGTCTTATATGATAAAGTCAGAATATTATATTCAAGACTTCTTTAATTTTTAACACACCTAACCGTTTGTAATATAGAGTTACATGTTCATGTAATCGTAATTTAAAGATATACCTAACACAAGCATTCTGAGCTCTTTGAAGTTTACTAAACAGTGTATTATTGATATCACAAAAACCTGCACTGGCGCAATCAAACATAGGAAACACTAAGGTAAATATTAACATTTTCCTAAATTTTTCAGGAGGATTGAAACACAAACCTTTAAACTGATATATTGGTACACTTTTTTATGAATATAATTAACCTGATCTAACCATGATAAATTGTTCATAATTCTTAAATCAAGATTCTTGAAAGAAGTCTCATATTCTAAGTTTCAGTTATCAATTATCGCTTTAGGTACATTTTCAGCGAGAGAGAGAGAGAGAGAGAGAGAGAGAGAGAGAGAGAGAGAGAGAATATATCGACACTTACCGTCTTAAGTAAATTATAAGTGTAAATATATTTGTCCTGCAACCGCGACTAAAATGTTTATTTACGATCGAAAAACTATTGTAAAATAGCTGTTTTCTGTTTAGCGAGCGAAAAGGTATTTTTTTGTTCCTTACTTTCACGCTCGCTAAAGGCATAAACAGTTGATTGTTTGTTTGCTTTGGGCCAAGTTATATGTTGCTGACTCGATATTTATATTGTTGCGTCGGCATCTTAAGAAATATTAAGACATAACCTTAGTCTCGTGAATCTAGCCAAAATGGGTGAAATTGAAGTTTTATGTTGTGTAGTATCCAAAATTGAGGTTGTAGGAAAACATGTGTATGTAATTCGAGTGTAAAGTGTGTTTTTGCTCTTAGTACAACAATAACTATTGTAGTGTTGTAGACGTAGTTTAGTTTATCGTGTTTAATTTTAACAACACATATCATGCTACTCAAGAAATTATTGTTTGCTAAACTAAATTGGAATGAGTAATTTAAATTACTTGATATTACATGTATAAGAAAGGAATTGATAAGTTAATCAAGTAATGTAAGATACGTTTTAATAAGTTGATTTTAGAAGTTTCATTTTTGTTATACTTAATAACATTTGTAAGGACTTTAAAAACAGAATAAACAATTAATTAAAAGGTAGAATAATGTAGATGAAGCGATTTCAATTTAAGGTGGATAAGCGAAGAGAATTCTCACCATTAGAGTACTGCAGTTACACACTCCTGCAATGCAAAACAAATAACGATGAAAAGCATCCCGGCTACATTAGCTGGATGAAAATAAAATAATTGTCAATCTGTGTGATATGACGGATTTGTTTTTCTCTTGAATATAGCCCATTTACATTAAACAATCTCTATTTATTTACAAACAATATTTATTATTACAAATGAATTCCCATTTGCATTTGATATGAAATAGAGAGGATTCTCTTGTTCACTTCTATTTATTATTTCAGGATTTTTATATTTATTGAAGATCAACCGGATCATTTTGTTTAGTTTAGTTTTGTTTTGTTTTGTTTTGTTTATATTAAGGGATATTCACAACATGTTTCCATCCTTTATAAAACATGATAAATCCTGTTAAATAATCATTAATTTTAGTGTTATGAGAAAATATAACGGATATCACTGTACGGCGTAAAACGTCGAGAAATTTGATTGTCTTTAATCAGTGATGGCAAATGCCTACAAGAATTTTTTAAATAACATCTGACAAATTACTGAAATATTCAAGATGCAGTTATTAAATTAATTTTTAAATGGCTACTTTCAACAAATTATCAACATTCATATGTTTGGTAACAACCTTTTCCATTTTTAAAGAAATCTAGACAGTTTCAAAACATTTTCCACAAAATCAGTAACTTTTTATGAATAACACGTGCACATTAGCAATTTCAGAAATGATTCGCTTTTGGTGGCTAATTTTGTCAATTAATGTTTGAAACACATAGTTTACCCCAAACAAAAATTAAATAAACCCAATTAACAACTTAAATAAAATCCTGTAATGTATTATTTTAAAAAGTAATAAACTACTATAGTCGAAGTGGTAGGACCCAAAAAGGTATAATTTTCTTGCCGGCCTGAAACTAATACAGCTGAATTAGATGTCCCAAAGAATGACAAAAATGTGAATTATAAACTTGAAAACTGGAGTTTAACAAGATGGCGGCCATTTAAAGATGGCGAATTTACGTTTTTAATAAATTAGTCATATCTCGGTTATTATTTATCAAAATTTACCAACTCTTTTTTTGTTGTGTAGATAATTTTATTCCTCAAATAAAGTGTTCTGACAATATTATCTGTGTATGGCTTGGTTTTCTATTTATTTAATAAAATATGTAAGAATTACAGGGCATTAATTTCTTTAAACCAGTATATCTCCTAAACTGTACATTTTATTTGAAATACACTAATAACATAAAATATAGAATATATTATAGGCTTTACAAGGATATATAACATAATGGGGTGTAAACTAAATATGCAAATATAAGAGGTGCAGAACTGCTGGATGGCAGCGCTCGGTGCGATGTGGTGACGCGGGCCGGCCTCAGCATAGTCCATGGCGTTAAGCCGATATTATTTCACATCTGGCTATTGGTACCAAATATGGTTCGATGTTTCTTCATCTAATTAACTTTTAAAATCCGCTGGGAGACACTCTCTCAGAGCTGCCTAACCCCCTGAGTTAACCTCATCAATATGGCGGACTGGAAACTATACGGGGTTTGCTTTAAACGTTTGTAACTCCTTTACCTGTTGCTTGATTTGGACATTTAAGGTGTCAGTTTAAAGAACATAACCTATTTAACATTCACCGTTAATATCAAGATCGTTAAGTATTTTTTAGTTTGATTGATCAAGTTTAATTCTACAAAATTCAGATTTCTTCCGAATCACTCTGCAACAATATGCTATTACTGTACTGTAGTCAGCACCGTAAGACTTGGAGCCGTGACCATAATAACTTTACATTCAAACCAACCTAGCTACAATAAATATAATTTTTTTGAACTTGTATCTGTAAATTTTGCATATGACCCTTCTGTAAATGTACAGTTTTTTTAGATCAAGGCCGTTTACACTGAATCTTTTAAGTAACCCTTCTATTTTAAATAAATTTAGTATGTACATGTGAGACAGTATTTACTGTCGAGTTTGAAAACCAGAGAAACTGGTTCAAGGGAAGAGGGTTTTACTGTGTTTTAAAGATTAAAATATCCTTTAAATTTTACGGATTGACATTAAACCAATTTTATTATAATAAATCAAAATCTTTGACTTCCGTTTCCGAGTTATTGAAATTGCTAAGCACAGTACGGGTGAATAATGTTATTTTTATGGAGGATATATAACATGTTATATATTTTATGTATCTAAATAAATTTTGATGTAACATGGTATTTTTGATGAAGTTGCGGTTTATTAATAGTTGCAAAACTTATAATTTATAATCTCCATTCCAGTAAATCTACAAACTCAGCCCTTATGTTTACCCAAGGAGAATGAAAAAGTTGTTGCATCTAGCTTATTTATGAATAATGTTAATGGCCTTTGGCAAGACTTTTGTTGTGGTAGTGAGGTAACATATTTATTATAACCAAATATAAAAAAAAATTAAAGGCAAAATAAATTGCTCTTTTGAGCTAAATTAGTTAGTAAAATCATATCTTACGTCTTCATTAAACACTTGTTGTAAAAACGCTTTATACCTATTCCCCATAAGATTAACATGAAGAATATTTTGAATAGGTTTCCTAGATTTTCTCCTTACCATAATAAAATAATTGCAAATACCAAATTGTTTAGTTTTTAATGCTCTGTTTTAAAGCAAAAATTGTGTGCATTAAAAACTTGTACATGAAAAATCTAAAATTGTAATTTTTAATCTAATTAAAACACCATAAAACTCTCTTCCCTTGATTCAATTTCTCTGGTCTTCGAACTCAAGACAGTAAATACTGACTCACATGTTCATTCTAAAT
Organism: Allygus modestus; assembly: GCA_963675035.1. Lineage (NCBI taxonomy): Eukaryota > Metazoa > Arthropoda > Insecta > Hemiptera > Cicadellidae > Allygus > Allygus modestus. The sequence goes on from OY776115.1 coordinate 84,435,256, forward strand.
TTATTCAAAATCGAGCGGTTACTTAAAAGTTTCAGTATAAACGGTCTCGTATCTAAAAAGAAACTGTACATTTACAAAAGGGCCATATACAAAATTATACATATACAAGTTCTAACAAAATGTATATTTACTTTAGCTAGGTTGGTTTGAACGTAAAGTTATTTTATCGATGGATTTTAGCCTCCGAATTACTGTATAATACTTAAAAGTGATTTATATACCTGCATTTAAGTAATCCAATTTGTTGTTTCATGCAACCGGTTTCATCTCTGTGGAGTCATCATCAGGCCGTTGGTACAACGATAAAACAATCTCTTCATTTGAATGTCGTCATGACGTTCATCACACAAACGAAAACATATACGGACATCGAACGGACAACGGACACGGACATTTAAGAAACCCTAAACACAAAAGGTGGGCACCATTCACCATTAATTAGATAAAGAAACAACTAGCAAAATTTGGTACCGATAGCCAGATGTGAAATATTATCTAGACTTCACTTCCGCCTGGTACGCGACGCACCCCCGTTTTGTGTTAAGTGTTTTTTAAATGTCCGTGTCCGTTGTCCGTTCGATGTCCGTATGTGTTTTTGTTTGCGTGATGAACGTCATGACGACCTCCAAATGAAGAGAATGTTTTATCGTTGTACCAACGGCCTGATGATGACTCCACGGAGTTAAAACCGGTTGCATGAAGCAAAAAATTGGATTACTTAAATGCAGGTATATAAACCACTTTTAAATAAAGTTATTAAGGTCACGGGTCCAGGTCTTACCGACTACAGGAATAGCGTATTTTTTGCAGAGTAATTCGAAAGAAATCTGAATTTGTAGAATTAACGCTTGAACAAACAGACTACAAAAGACTTAACGATCTTGATATTGACGGTGAATGTTAAATAGGTTATGTTCTTTAAAATGACACCTTAATTGTCAAAATACAGCAACTGGTAAAACAGTTACAAACGTTTAAAGCAAACCCTGTATAGTTTCCAGTCCGCCATATTGATGAGGTCAACTCAGGGGGTTAGGCAGCTCTGAGAGAGTGTCTCCCAGCGGATTTTAAAAGTTAATTAGATGAAGAAACATCGGACCATATTTGGTACCAATAGCCAGATGTGAAATAATATCGGCTTAACGCCATAGACTATGCTGAGGCCGGCCCGCGTCACCACATCGCACCGAGCGCTGCCATCCAGCAGTTCTGCACCTCTTATATTTGCATAAGTAGTTTACACCCCCTTATGTTATATATCACTGGAAAGCTTATAATATATTCTATCTTTTATGTTATTAGTGTATTTCAAATAAAATGTACAGTTTAGGAGATATACTGGTTTAAAGCAATTAATGCCCTGTAATTCTTACATATTTTATTAAATAAATAGAAAACAAAGCCATACACAGAAAATATTGTCTGAATACTTTATTTGAGGAATAAAATTATCTACACAACAAAAAAAGATCAGCAAATTTGGATAAATAATAACCGAGATATGACTAATTTATTAAAAACGTAAATTCGCCATCTTGTTAAACTCCAGTTTTCAAGTTTATAATTCACATTTTTGTCATCCTTTGGGACATCTAATTCAGCTGTATTAGTTTCAGGCCGGCAAGAAAATTATACCTTTTAGGGTCCTATCACTTCGACTACTATGTGTGGCACTAAATAATTAAACTGAGTTTATCTCACTTATCTTCATTGTTTCAACTTTAATGTTTAAATAATATATTGTCTTGATTTAAGTCGTCCGTCTCTTTATGAAATTTGTATAAAGCCATCTGATTTTACTTTGCATAAAGCCATCTGTTATTTTACTAATCAATTAAATATAATTTGGTCAAATCACTTCTACAAGAGAAGTAATGTCATGACATTTTTAACTGATTCTTATACAATAGAGAAAGCAGAGGAGACGAGTGACGTCATCCTGGAGCTAAGTTTCTCTCTGATGAGACTGTCGGTCTCTCTGTTTTCCTCCCTGAGACTGACTGGCAATCTAAAAAGAATAGAGTTCAAGTTATTATCTATGAAGTTAAATGGTTCCGGACTTTTGAAAAACCCGGAAGTCTGTCACCCATCATCACCAAATTTGTCGAAAACTTTAATTTCTCATAAATCGTGTCCTAAGGTCAAAGATAGATTAAAAGGTCAAATAAATATACACTTCTATGGTTTTAAGTTTATCAATTTTCTAATTTGAAAATCCTTATATAATAATAGTATAGTCAATGATAATAGCGTGTAGTGGCGACGTGTAACCACCTACTCAAAGCAAACTGCTGAACGTAGAGCGGCCAGGTTGGTGTCAATAGATTTCCCTTAGCCCAAGGATGATGAAAAAATACGATATGATAAATTTATTAAGTTATAAGTTTGCAATTGGCAAAAAACACTGTTTTTTGGCCTTTTCGACATCCCCATGTATAAGGATCATAAGGACCTATTCAGAGCAAACTACTGAACGTAGAGAGGCCAGGTTGGCGTCAAAAGATTTCCTTTAGGCCCAGGATGATGAAAAAATACGATATTCTACATTTATTTAGAAATAAGTTTTTAAATGAACCATGTGTTCCCTGCTTTGCATCCAAATTCAATACAACAGCTGAGTACAGTTAAGGTTTGTTTAGTTCTTAAATTAATAAAGTGTGTTAAACTTTAATATTTTGTATTTCCGAATTATTTTATTTACTTTAGTTAAATCTGCAAATAAAATGCAAAATCGAGATAATTTTCAAGTGAGAGAGAGAGAGGGAAAACGTCTAGAATTCCATCGTTGCTATGCAACCAGACCAAATCTAGGAACCCTATTGGTCAGAGATTTTAAAATATCGAAAAGTACTGTACCTCGAGACAGTCGCAATTTTCGTCTCCGCTTGTTTAAGACCGCTACCGCTATTTTGAAAACCCGCTCTTTGTTAGTCTCAATCCCTAAAGTATGTCATAAAATTGTAAACTCTTTAAACTTTATTAATTTACATTCTCAAATAAACTCTTAATTTATTTAATCAATTTAAAGTGTTCTTATCCCAGTGTTTTGCAGACTTTATAGTGTTTTCTCCGAGACCTTGTGCGCGATCAAGAAATCGCCTTCAAGCCGCGCCACCACGAATGGACTTTATTATTGGCCACCAAGGAACTGTTAATGCGATTTGCGATACCTCAAGATTCGCGGGTGCAAGATCCCAATACAGATAGTGAACTTCCCGCTGTTAAAATTACCGAAGAGCCCGGGGTCCATGTAGGACGCCACACCAACGCCGCGCCGCACTCTCATGGCGGCTTCTTGGACATTCCTCTAATTATCGGGTGAGTGATCCCTTTAAACTGTTATTTGTTAATTCAGTGCAACATATGAACTGTTAATTTTTCAGGACCTTCATTCATTGCTTATTTATTCATTAATTGCAATTCTTGAGTCCTTTATATCACAGGCCGCGCTTTTAACAAAATGGCGGCCACGCCCTTTTGTAGGGAAATTTATTAAAAAATAATAAATTCCCACTGCACCCAACAAGGTTGTTTTTGTAATCAAAGCAGACAACTATTCCTACCTACTTTTAGGTTTTTGGATTGAAATTTACAAGCAGTAGGGCCTAAGGAACACAAATTCCACGCTGAATGGGAATAGAGTTTATAATACTGTATTAAAGTGTCAGCAAAGTTCGATTCAGATTTATTTATTCGATATTTACTATTTATATTTCAGTTTTTCCTTTTACTCTTGCGTCGAATTTGGGTTTTATCACTGTTAATGGAATTAGAAGTAGATTATTTTCCTTTGATAAATCCTGGGTCTCAGAAAATATGACAGCAGGGCGGCAATCTAGCGGTTCACTGCTGGAATTGTAGTTTTATAGGTGGTTTTTAAAAGTTTTGTGTAAAACTGAATCAAAAGCTTTTTTGAAACATCGATGGTAGCACCATTATACCCCCTAAATTAGTATAGTGATTTGTGTATGAGTATATAAAAAACATGACTAAGACACAAATATGGTTAAAAATAGAAGGTAGAAATGCGAAGGTAATATTAACCACATATGTTTTGTGAAGGTTAAGACGATTGGTATAATCCAGTAAACTATATTTCAGTTATAAATTTCAAATTTAAAATTCCGATTCAGTTTATTTTCGATTCCGATTTTATGTTCTGTATTGGGTAAAATTGGATGAAAATGATAGAAATGTAATGTAATGGATAAGAGACACATGTGACATGTGTCACATGGATAAAACGCATGTGACATAAACCAACTAAAACACTCATTCATATGAATAATATAAGGACTTGGAAGTCCCATGGGGCAGAGAGCCCCGAGGCCTAAATCGAAAATCTAAAGCCAGTTTGCACATCTGCACACCTAGACGTGCAGTTTTAGCGAATTTCCCCTATAGGAAAGAAGCTGTCACCGTAGTCTGCATAGTAAGACCTAGACCCGGGACCATGACAACTTTTCGTTTTGAGGTCCCCAGACCCCAAAAACACCATTAGTTCGAAACTGAATATATATATATATATATATATATATATATATATATATATTAGGGATGAGTCGATACTTTATCGATTCCCGATACCGATACCAATACCAGAAAAATCTATTCTCGATTCTCGATACCGATACCATCGATACCTACGATTTCTCATTACCTATAGTTGTTAAAACTATTGTTAAAAACAGTTACAAATTTATATTATTCTACCATTTAAAATTACTTAGTAGTATTTTTTAGTTAATTATCAAGTTTTGTTAAGCAATTTTACATAACTTAATGTTAATTTCACTAGTATGCTATAGTAATATGGAAAACAAAAACTATTTATCATAAATTCATAATGGGGAAAAACTTGGTTGAAAGATAATGACTCCAAGAAATAATGTTGGTCAGCCGACTGATTTATTGCTTCCAACCGGACCACACCCCTCCCCTCCCATCACTCTTCCTTCCTTATTTCCAAGGTAAGATTTTTTGCCGCCGACCCAAACACTCCACGTGGCTTTTGTAGCGCGGGTACGCGGGTAAATGGCGAGAGTATCGATGGTATTGGTATACATTGAACGAATGAATCTCGATTCCGATACCAATGTCCAAGAATCGGTTGTATCGAGAATCGACTCATCCCTAATGTATATATATGTGTGTGTGTGTGTGTGTGTGTGTGTGTGTGTGTGTGTGTGTGTGTGTGTGTGTGTGTGTGTGTGTGTGTGGGTGCGATAACTCTCGTAAAGATTGATTGTCCGGTTTTGATGAAATTTGGAACAAACATGTAAAACAACATTTATGACTTTAAGTTCGAAAATCAGCCAGATCGCTCTATCTAAATGGGTATTTTGGGGGGTTTTGTACCCCAAAAATGTTTTTTTTTAATTTGTTACGTATAATTTTGGAAATAGTCAAATTTTAGTTTTCACCATTGAATTCAGCTTAAAAAACACACAATTTGGTATTTTGATCATTCTTCTACGTCAATTGGTTACCGAGATATTGAAAGAGCTAAACACAGTACGTTGTCTAATGTTATTGTTATGGAGGAAAATAAAAAATTTATATCTTGCTTATTTATGAACGTATACTGACGAAACTTGGATTCGGCTTCATATGGTTGTGGCCATTGATATCCATTGATATTTGCTCAACAACAAAATTGTTTGCTAAACGCTCCCGTATCAGCAAACCTGCGTTCTTAGCCCCGTATTATTCTTATGGATAATAATTAAATGCGATGTCTCCCTTAATTATGAATAAATGAATAAAAACTGATATATGACTTCACCTAGTTGAGTTATATTGATATTGGCATAAAAACTTATTTTTTGTGTTCCTTGATGCAGCAAACCTGCGTACTCAGCCCCAATGTTATTCTTATGGAGAATAATTAATATGGAGAATAATTAAAATTATATAGGTATATTGTTTATTTGTGAATATATTTTTATGAAACTTGGTAAGTGGCTTTATGTAGTATTAGGACAGTTATATCTCCATTGTAAATTCGCTGAGTATGCAGGTTTGCTGTGACGGGGTATTTGAGTTTTTTACATATAATATTTTAGTAAATCAAATTTTACTTTTCACCATTGAATTCAGCTTAAAAAAACAATTTGGTGTTTTGATCATTGCTCTACGTCAATTCGTTACAGAGATGTTGAAGGTTCTAAACACAGTACGTTGTTCAATGCTATTCTTATGGAGAATAAGAACAATTTTTTATCTCGCTTATTTATCAACTTATCCTAACGAAACTTGCTTTATTGCTTCATGTCGTTGTGATCTATTGATATTTGCACAACACACATTATTTTACCGATTATTCCCGTAGTAGCAAACCCGCGTACTCAGCCCAGGCTATCTCCGTTACTTATAAAAATTCATAAAACTTGGTATGTGGCTTTACCTAGTTAAGTTATATTGATATTTGTATTAAAACCCATTTTTTCCTCGTTTCAGCAAACCTGCATACTCAGGCGCCATGTTATTCTTATGGATAATAAATTAATATGTCATAAATAGTTTATTTATGAATTTATATTGATAAAACTTGGTATGTGGCTGTATGTGGTATTAAGATATATATATATATATATGCATTGGATTCGCTGGGTACGCAGGTTTAATGCCACGGGGGTATTATTGTTTACTAGCTGCCTCGGGAATGCAACAGCTAAGTGTGCTGCATTCTGTGGTTATCCCGTGCTACTACTACGAATCAAGATCAGCTGTTTGTACTTTCATCAGCTCAACCAAAATTTAATCCTATACTCTAATATGAGTAAGGTTTGCTTGCTTGCTTGCTTGCTTGCTTGCATGCTTGCTTGCTTGCGACACGGATCTCAAAAACGGCTCCAACGATTTCCTTCAAATGTTCGAAATAACTAATTTCTGGGATAAAAATAAGTTCTAGACAGGCCTCATCCCTTGGAAAAATCAAATAATGTAAAAAACTAAAATTAACATTGGGCTTATGGAGTTTCAAATCAAAACAAAAGAATTGTAAAAGCTGTTCATAATCAACCAGGGAACTGTCAAAGTAATACTCATGTTGTTTATGATTATTAACACGTGGTTTCCTGAGAGCAGAGATTAAAAGATTTGAGTTAAGATTACATATATAGAGTAGTAAAATAAATCAAAGGGACATTGAGCTATAAATAACAACTGGAGTGACCTTAAAAATGTAGAAAAGAGGCAAATGAATAATACAAATCTGATTATCAGTAGGGGAAGTGGTGAAATATTACTCCGAGTCATCTAAACAAACTGATTGCCTTCCCCCGAGCAAAGCTCGGCCCCCAGGTACTGTCCATAAAGAATGCATGGGAACTTTGAACTACCGTGGGGCGAAGCCCTATAGGATTTTCAAAACGAAAATTGGCCTATGTGTTTATTTTGTAAATAAGGAAAATTCTTGTAAATTTTCATGCCAATCGGTACTGTATCATCACCTGTTTTAGAATGCAACTGAATGCAAATTACTCTCCATGTTATATTTATGGGGAAAATTTGAACTTTGAAGGTGTCCTGCGCCCTTCAACAATACAGTATTGAAAATTGAAAACCACTTTGCACAACTACGAATATGGGCCATTTTGTTTACACCTTAATCATCGAAATTGGTGCAAAAATAACGGTGGGGTTCTGTTTAAAAAATCGGCTTGGCGTATTATAGATATAGGTTGTCAAGCCATTAGATTTATGATTAAAATCGGACGAACAAGAGTATCTGTTGGCCACAGCTAGTGAGTAAACCTTAACCTTCTTAGGAAACATGCTGTCACAATAATATTTCATTAAAGTTATCATATTTTTTAACATTATTTTGCTAATTTTGATAATTATGTTATTGTTAAAGATCAAATTAAAGATATACATGTCAATATAAATAAAATTATAGTTCTAAAAACCGAAAATTACCGAATAAAAATCAAAACTTTTCTAATAATGTTACAAATGGTAATCAAACGTGATCACCTCTCTCAAGAATAATGTTAAATAACGTAAACTTAACACGATGCGTTAACAACTTGATTGAATCAAGTTAGCCATTGATTTAAGTTATTTCAGAAACGATAACAAAGCTAGTAGAGTCCCTCAGTGTTCAGCAACACACATTTTCAACATATTTGATATAAAACTGAGGTGGATTTGTTGCAAGTAGATTTATATTTAGAATCCCTATATCGTTCTTAAAAGAAAAGTTATTTTCTGACACACACAAATTCAGGAAAAATGTATTCGAGCTCCAAATTCCAAGACCTTATTTTTGAACATTGCGCATCCTCATTTTTTACAGGTTGCCGCCACAATAAATTGTAAATAGTTACGCATAATATAATAAACCCTTTGTGGAGGACATGCAAAGCTAATAAATAAAGTAAATTAAAGTAGTACCAAATAAAGTAGTACCAAATAAAGTAGTACCAAATAAAATATAAATGTTGTTATCGTTTTGATGACTTTCCTGTCTAAATCATGACATCTTTGTAACAATCATTGTATAAAATAAACGCAATGCTTTTCAAAGGCCTATATTTATAAATAAACTGCACTGATTAAACATTAAAAACTGTTATTTTTGGCTGATTCATGTAGTGGGTTACAAAGGGAGACGACATATCACCAACTGCAGTCGAATGCAGTGATTGACATCGCTAATTAAATTCCTCCACCCAGGTCTTGACGGCTCTGCTTACAAGGTGCAGAACTATTGGAGGAATTCTGTAATTAGATTATCATTACAAATCACTTTATAAAGTGAAAGATCCTTAAATCAGTATTGAAATAAGTACTAAACTAACGTTGCTGATCAATTGTTTATTTTTCTTTTACAACCTTACAACACAGGATGGCTGACAAGTAACAATCATCCCGTTAACTAGTAAAATATTTTAAATTGACTTACAGAAACCTTTTCAGATATAAGGAGCTAAATCAACGAAGGCCAATTTTACATTTAGAGGGGAGAGAGTGTGGGGCTCAAAATATTAAATACGTACTGCGTTGTGTGATCAGAGTAAGACAAAACTAAGTAATTAGTAGAAACGGAACATTATTATAGATCTATGATTCTTGTCAGCACCTTACGTAGAGTAATAATGTCTCATTTTAATAATGCTACCAATTATTAAAAGAAACTTTAGCGGGCTATAAAAGGCAAATATGTAAATGTACTAATTTTATCTAGATCGAAAAATAATAAAGCAACTATTAACGTGCCCGAAATAAATCAGTAGAGACAGAAAATACTTTAAAATAACTAATGGTAATAAAACTACAACTAGTTATAATTTATCTATATAAATAAAATTAGAGTTTTGTCTGTAAATTGCTTGGAATTATGAAATATTTGCATATTTTCACGTTTTACACCCTAGGGAAGCCAAAACGAGTCTTATCTAAATTTCTGTCTGTCTGTCTATCTGTCTATCTGTCTGTCTGTCTGTCTGTCTGTCTGTGTGTCTGTCTGTCCGTCTGTCTGTCTGTCTGTCTGTATGTCTGTCTGTCTGTCTTTCTGTCTATCTGTCTGTCGGTAACACTCAATGACAGGTTTTTGTTCGCGTTTCACGAGAAAACGGGTGCACTAACTTTGATGAAACTTTGCTTCTTTGTTCTATTCATGCCTGAGAAGGTTTTAGGCCACTTTAAACTGGCATAAGCAATTTTAGTAAAAGAATTGCAGCCGCTCAAAAACGTGATTTCGTGCAGTTTTGTTCATGTTTTGTTCGCTTTTCATAGGGAAACGGCTACACTGATTTCGATGAAACTTTTATTCTATGCTCTATATATGCGTTAGAAGGTTTTAGGCTAATTGGATTTTTTAAATTACCTTAGGACTCCATCCTACGGGGTTTTTAAGATCCTATGTTATTCTTATGGACAAAGCATTTATTCATATTGAACCAGACGATGACTTAAGAATATTTATTCAATAAACAGATTGTGTAGTTCTTATTTAAAACTTTGAGTGAAGATTAGTAATAAATAATATAGGTATACAGTATGGATATGCCCATTGATTTTGAATACAGAATTCAAAATCAATGATATGACTTAAGAATATTTATTCAATAAACAGCTGTTGTAGTTCTTATTTAAAACGTTGTGTGAAGATTGGTAATAAAATCGTAAATATACAGAGTGGATATATTATCTAATTATAGATTTGTCAGACTCATTCACTCACTGACATAGTGATCACTTTATCTGAAAATACAGTGTCTATGAAGATTAAAGTTTGCATGGTGGTTCCCTTTCGCTACAGATGGACAATAATAATACGTTTAAAAAATCCTATAGAGCTCTGCCCAAATTTACTGTTATGGCAATCTTATGAGTATTTACTGGACCTTTTAAGTTGAAATTTGGTAGGGACATAACTAAAACGTCAAAACAAAACGTAAGCCTATTCCCGTATCGACAATGTTTAAGGCCTTCGCCCCCCGAATTACAAAATATAATTGTTTAAGAATATTGCACCTACTACTGGACTGATGGAGCTGACATTCGGTAGGAATATAGCTAATAGCTCAATGCAGACATATAACTACTCCAGATACAAATATAAGGGCTCTTCCCCACTGGCCTTTAATATAAGCGTGTTAATCATCACACACCAACCAATAGACCTGAAATTTGGTACCTTAAAGGACATAAGAAACAACATCGTGACTATAATGGGGAGTCACGGTGTTGTTCTCTGGAGATTTCACACAGACGCTTTGTCATGTGTGAGACATGGGTGGACGAGATTTACGCCTCTCTAAAAATATATTTGACATAGCCGACCACTGAGCGTCAACTTAACAGTACATTTGAAAATGTATTTTGGAGAAGATTAAGGGGATGAGGAGTTTTCTTATGCTCTTTTAAAAGTTGAGAACTGGACATTGAAAACCAAACGTGGTCTCATAAACGTCTGTATTGAAGTCATTTTGTCAACCTATCTGCCACTATATTTCGTTAACTTGTATTAACTGTATGGTAAAAATGTAAAATTTAATTTAAATATTTTAAAATTAATTGGGTTGTTATTTGCTTTAATTTATTTATTATTTCGACATACAACCCGTACGAAGGACGTGTACACAGCTAGTCTAAACTAATATTTAGTTTACTGCAAAGTAAGAGATTATGCTATCTAATAACTATACTTTACCTTTGAATTTTACATAATATTTATTAGTCTTTAGACCGGTTTATATTGGTATAATAGATTTTTATTTTTATTTTACCCTCCCTAATTTAATTAAATATAATTCCGGTTTATATATTTTGTAGATGTAATTTATTATATTCGTTATGATGTTTTAAATCACTATAAAAGGTACTCGTGTGTTTGACGGATTGCAGTAGACCTCTTAGCCCTCTAGTCCTCTTAACCGTCCTAGCTTTAACCGCTCATCGGATTAACCGCCCTCTTTCCAGAGAATAACTGACGTCTGCCGCTGCAGCCGTAGTCCAGATACCGACTGTACCGTAAAAAACGTTCAGGTCAATACAAGTCGATCATATGTTTCCATAGTTAGCTAGTATTGCATCTGTGTACCTATTTTTTGTAGCATTTTTTAAACTATCGTTTGAGTTTTATAATTTGTAGTGTTTAACACAATACCCATGTGTTATTTTGTTTTAACCGCCCTTTTAGCTATCCGAACCAGGGTTCGGCCCCATGGAGGGCGGTTAAGAGGGCGTCTACTGTAATTTGTTTAACGTGGTAAAGATTACTATAGCCTGAAAATGCCATAATAATATATTATTTTACTTAACGACTAAGGTAAGAAGTAGTTTGAAATCATTTAAATTAAAACATTCTTCGGGTTTTCTATAGCTAATAAAAACCAGCATAATTTAAATTAAATTTCACACATTTATAAATGTAATTCAATGGATTCATGTCTTTGTACATTGACAATACACTGTGCTTATAACCTAATATACCACCACAACACTTATACTAAGGAAATTGGTTGTATATTGTGTTATAAATTCATTGCGGTAAAATTGCTTTATTTTCTCATTTGCACACTGATGGTGTTGATTTCTGTAACAATATTTGGATCGGGGTTTTACCAATTATTGGAGTGTAATACCATCCGCACTTCAAATTAGAAGAATAATGTGAAACTAACGACGAGCAATTCGGATGATTAAACTGGTTATAAGGTGTGATAAACTGATGTTCAATAAACTAATCAAAGGTATTATTATATTCTTCTGCTATATTTTTATATTTGAATACTAGCTATTTAAGTGGTTTGACTAATCTCGAAGGCAATCTCTAAATATTCTTAAATTTGTACGATGTTGTTTTCTGGAACATAGTTTGAGCTTTAAAAATAGAAGACTTAAGTTGAATACATTTGAACTTTTAAATACAAGTTTTAAATATGTGCAGTTTTAATTTAATATCTGGTACAATGCTAGTTATTTAAACAAAAATTATTTATAACATTTGAGGACGAATGGATTTAGTACATAATGCATTCCAAATATCTTAGTACAATTCCATTTGACTCAGTATAGCTAACACTACATAACAACAATCATCTGCAAGTGGTTAATTTGTGTGAGATAAAGTAGGGTGTTTTAGTTTTATGACATTCGCCAACAAATGCTGCAAGGCGAGTTTCCAGGTTAGATAACTCCAGTATAGAGTCTGTTTTTTAACATTGCACAGAGTATTATCTAATATTTGTTTGTTATTTGTGTTTTGTAATCTGGCGATTGCTAAAATACAATAAAACCAAGCTTTTCCACATTTTAAAAACACCAATTTGAAAAATTTATCTGAAAATGCTTTACGTTATACCTCTTTAAAGTAATAAAATAGTAGTATAAATATATCAAATATTTAACTTTAAAATATTTCATAATACTTTTGTATTTTGTAACCTTTCATATAATGTACTTAGGTTTACTCATTGCATTGCTTTGTCGTTTCACCTTCACTATTTACGATGGACTTACATCTGTTTAGTATAAGATAACAAAACAAATGTATTGAACAACTAACTACAATTTTATAGCTTAGAAAGAGAAAACGTTAAGTTTTTTAATATAATTTGAATTAGCTACCTTTAAAATCTGTTTAAAATGCATCGGAGTATAAAAAAACTATTAAAAAAGGTTATGAAGTTATTGTTTTTGTAAAGTTATTGATATGATTGTATGGAAGAACGCACACAATGGCGAGAAACATAATACGATCATTAGACACGTTTCTTAAGTTAACACAAAGGCATAGTATAAAGTTTCCCTTGCAATAGTTCATGAAAGTATACAGTCCCCTCCCTCAGAATTTTATTTACAATCTGTATTATTTTCCATATTACAAGTATGAAATGTCAATGATTTTTTTCATAAGGGCATACTTATATCTACAGTAATAATACAGTGATGTATTACCCTTATCTTGAATAACAAGACAAAAAACATAATGTTTTATTGGAATTCGATAAGACATTACAACCAGCATTATGTCAATGACAAAACAATCAACTCATATGTTACGAGACAACCTACATGCCTCTGTTATACAAGAGGCCGTTCCTATTCAACACTGTTCCTTTTGTTAATTTGTATCACATTGCTGTATTCAATTCTAGCACTGATTGTTGTGGACATTTTAATGCAAAACATTCAATTGTATCAGCTAAAATCCTGGTATTGTAGTTTCAACATTTAGGGTCGCCAAGCTTCCTTTGTTTGACAGTTTCATTCTGACTGAAAGTGATGTGTCAAACTTGTTAAATAAGTAATGTTATTATTTCTGACACAAATAGTTATATTTAATATAATTTTTAGGCCTTAATCATCCGTCACCAAGGGCCAATCTAAAGACAGTTGAGGTATCGTAACAGCTAGTCACATGGACAAGCCAATGGTGACCGCTCATTAGATGGTTTTTAGTCGTTCCCGTCTGTCTTGTGAGGTCAGCTTTAATTCTTAGGAACAACTTATACGGCTATTCTCTTGCAATTTAATGTTCTAAAATTAAACCCCCAAACATCTTTAATGGTAGCATATATAAGCGTTCTCAGAACAATGCCGAAGTTCACTCAAAACATATATTTGTACTAGCTGTGTACCCGTCATTCGTACGGGTTGTATGTCTAAATAATAGACGAATTTGATAAGAATAACAAGCGAATTTAGTTTACAATATTTCATTGGTGGACGTAAGGATGGCACAAGGCACTTTCGAAATTAACCTGCTTCTGAACCTCAGGGAAAATCTGTCGATCAGTAGTTCCTGTTATTCATCGATTGAACAGAATGAAGGATGGATGTTTATGAGACCACCTGTTTTCCAATGTTCTGTTCCCAACTTTTAAAAGGACCCTCAATAATTTTCAAATTTACTGTGAATTTGAGACACTCAGTAGTTGGCTACATAAAATATCTATTTTGTGAGGCATAGAAAAAATATCGGGGAGGGGGGGCAAAAATATAAAATCGGGGGGGGGAGAAAAATATGAAATCGGGTGGGGGGGAATATAAAATGTGGGGCATAAAATAAAAATATAAAATCGAAGGCAGGGGCAAAAATAAGATCGGGAGGGGGGAGCGCACAGAGTTCCCCAATACCTCCTACTCTCGCCTATCGAAAAAATAGTTTGAGTTGCCATTCAAGTAGTTTTTTTTTTATTTCCATTATGAGAGTTGCCATTCAAGTAGGGTTTTTATTTCCATAATGATAAACAGCTGTTTACAAATTAAGCCATCATCTGGTTCAATATAAATAAATACTTTGTCCATAAGAATAACATAGCCCCCGTCTTTAAAACCCCGTAGGTCAGAGCCCTAAGGTGATTTCCAAAAATCCAAATAACCTAAAACTTTCTAACGCTCATATAGAACATAGAAAAAAGTTTCATTGAAATCAGTGCACCCGTTTCCCTGTGAAAAAGGAACAAAACGTGCCAAAATCGCACTGAATTACGTTTTTGAGCGGCCGCCATTATTTTTCCAAAAAGCGTCTGCTGGTTTAATGTGGCCTAAAATCTTTTCACGCATGTATAGAACAAATAAAAAAAGTTTCATCAATGTCAGTGCACCCGTTTTCCTGTGAAAAGCGAACAAAAACCTGTCCTTGAGCGTCACCGACAGACAAACAGGCAGACTGACAGAAATTGAGATAAGACGCGTTTCTGCTTTCCTATGGTATAAAACGTAAAAATATGCAAAAATTTCGTAATTCCAAGCAATGTACAGTCAAAACTCTAATTTTATTTATATAGATTGGCATTGTAGTTGTAAATCTGTTAACACTTTATGCCATTCCAGTTTTGTATGCTTGATTCATATAATATAATAGTTACAAAATAGGTGCTAGTTGGGCATGTTAATAATCTAATAAATGTTAATAAATGTGGAATATGGGAAAAATGAATATGACAAAACATGGGACTTAAAATATATGACAAGAAGGTTAAATTACATTTATGTATTGAGGTGCATTGCTCTCTCCCCTCGCCTATCGCGCTGGTCCCGCCTCTTCGTCGCCCGCTAACCTAGCTAATACAATCATGCGCATTGTGTTTACATACATACATATTCCACGAAACCTGAGTGACCACTTGAAACGCTGTATAGGACCGATCAAACATGTTCTCTTCCTCAAAAACGGAGATTGCCGTCGAGAGATAAATTGAATTAGGATTTAAGGCTAAAGCTAGAATTCAAATAGGCTCTTGGTGGAGAATGTTTTGACCGTTAAACATGACAATGTCTCTGGATTCATCATTCATCAGGAAATGATGGGAGGTTTCCATAATAAAGTATAAGAGGCAGTCCTAGACTTTTCTTTTTGTACTAAGGGTTGCTCTAGACATGTATATTGGCAACAATAAAATACCATATGTTTAATATTGATTGCTCAACTTTCCTGTGTTTTATATTGTAATATATTCAGCCATTTAAAGAGGGATCGATAGCCTGATAATTAATCTAAAGTGGGATTACAAATTCTCTATTAAAAGGTATGAAACATAGAATTACTGCAGTGGGTAATTATCAGGGCGACAGTAAATGACTGCGACAGTTTGGCGGGGGGGAGGCGGTCCACTCCCTAAATCAACCCGTGTCAGACACATTACAACAAATATTTAAAACTGACTTTCCAATATTGATGATCTCGGCTTTACAGATAAATAATTTAATGTGTCAAAATTAGAGTATTTGAAAAACTATCCTGGTATCTTCAAAATTTGATTTATTATTTGTAGTTCTTAGGTTTTTACGTGTTTGGACAATCATTTTCAGGGCACCATTTGTTTAGTATTCTATTCTAACTTACTTTCTCCTATCCTAAAAAGTCTTGTTTGAGACAAACTTTGTAGAATTCTTACTATTTAAATCACTGGGGAAGAAGTTAAGTTTTCGTTGTATCTAATAATAATAATTCTTTAATGTGTTGACAATTTGTACACTTTATGAAAGAAAATTGATGAATTTTTGTAACAAAACATTTTCTTTAATCGGTTGTTAAATATATAAAAAGTAAGTACCTTAGAAGAAAGATCCCTTAATATTTTAAAAAATACTGTTACTTTTTTAGTTTTGGGAAAGGCTTTCCTAAAAAAATAGTGGTTATTAAATTAATAGGAACGTCTTTCTTTTAATTGTGTTACTGAGTTTAAGAATTATTTTCTGTTTCAAATCAGTTTATTTTAAGGTTTAAACCATGGGCAAAAACATAACATGTTTAGTTTTCTCTGTAGATTAGGGCTAAGTGAATACGGCTTTGAATAAAAAAGTATAAATAAACTGGAACAAATTGTTGAGAGACGTTTATTATGACCTATTTAACTACTATAGAAAAGAGAAAATCATTTTATTTTAAACTAAGATTAAATAATTGTTTGAAATTTTATATATTCCCATTTAATCATTAGCCCTTCTATAAGTTGTAGGGAAAGTTTGTTACTCAAGACTGTAGTTCTTGTGATCTCCACCCGGGGCGAGACACTGTCGCAGGTTCCAGCTGTTGGGCTTGAGTAACACGACCCAAGTTGTGACAAACTGTCAGAAATAACGTTTGGTGTCCCCTTGAGTACACTAGTTTATAGTACACGTTAGGAGAAGTAATCGGGAATATAAATAGTATTTAATATTAACTTTATTGTGAAGAGGAAATCCAGCAACTGAATCTTGACAAAAAACCTTTACAAGATGAATAAGTGTTTAATGTTTCTTTGTGTTTCATGGAAGACCTAACACATTATAATCCTTTGTTGGTCCAGTGACGTTGTTGCAATGAAAGTCACCATATTTAGCAACATATTTTATCCATTCAAATTTTTTTTAGACGTTTTAATGCCTTAAGTCATATTGGTATTTATTCTATTCGTTTTATTTTATTCTATTCTAGACCCTATCTTACGGCACTTTATATACTAAAAAAAACGAGATCGCTCGCAGCGCACTGACGTGAGGGAAGTGAATTTCCACATTAACATCTTTAAAAAATCTAATAAAGGGTTTTAAATAACACTGGTAACATTTTTTTGGAAAATTGAAAAATGTAATTTTTGTGCTGTTCTGATACTCCTGGTTATACTTAAATTCACTATTAGGAGAGCAATATTGTACATTATAAGGTGAGGAGGAGGTATAGTCAGGATAACAAGTTGGTATAGTGATAATGGGGGTGATAAACAACATCAAGATATGAAAAACAGCCTTTTCCAGTGTAAAATCCCCATAAGACAACGTGTTGTGTTAATACAATTAACATTTTCTTTAATAACTCGGTAAATATTTATGCTAGAATGATGAGAGAGGGCTTAAAACTTTCGCTTTACTAAACTCCATCTTCTTACTTGCATTAATTTTATATTCGGAGCTTTACTGACCCATTTTGGGCACAAAAACTCAAATTTTGTTTACAGAAGGGAAGGTTCCCACCAATTTTAAAGTAAATCGGACAAAAAACGCGACCGCTGGAGTGCGAACACACATATAAATATATATATATATATATATAATATATATATATGTGTGTGTGTGTGTTCTATTCAAGTTAATTAATTATTACATAATTAATATTACATATTAATACAGCTAATATATATATATATATATATATATTATATATATATATATAAAGTTGTTAGCGACCACCCAAAACGTGTTCAGGGGGTCACGTTAGGAACTTCTGTGGTGGTCCCGTGCTTACGTTTCACTGTGCGGGTCATGCTAATAGTTCAATTTTCCATAGGAAATTCACTAATAGTTTAATTACGTACTCCAATCAAACATTAATGAAAACACAGCCTAAAGTAAAATAAATACACCCGTCGCAGCAAACCTGCGTACTCAGCGAATTTCCAATGCATATATATGTGTTTCATTACTACATAGAGCTACTTACCAAGTTTCACAAAAATCCATTTATAAATAAGTGATATATAGCATTTTATTTATTCTCCATAAAAATAACATTAGAGCTGAGTACGCAGGTTTGCTGCAACGAGGAATATAAAATGTGTATTTTTTAAATTATCAATATAACTCAACCAGGTGAAGCTACATACTAAGTTTTATTAATTTAGGTTCATAACTAAGGTAGATATAAAACTTGACTTATTCTCCATACGAATAATATGGGGGCCGAGTATGCAGGTTTGCTGCAAAGGCGATAATCAACAAAAAATCCATTTAGTGTGCAACTATCAATATACAAGCACTACGCGAAGCCACATACCAAGTTTTATCAATATACATTCATAAATAATCGAGATATAAAATTGTATTTATTCTCCATAAGGATAACATTGGACAACGTACTGTGTTTAGCACTTTGAATATCTCTGCAACGGTTGACGTAGAACAACACTTAAAACACAAAATGATTGTTTTGTAGAGCTGAACTGATTGGTATCAGCAAATGTCAAGTTTTCAGTAAAATTATCTGAGGAAAGTCCAAAAACCTTTTTCTCATAAGATTAACATGGGCAATTTGATGGACGCGTTTTTTGACTTTTCTCTACAACCACTAAACCTAGGTTATTGATTCAAAACACCAAATTATTTGTTATTTTAAGCTCTATAAAATGGCTATAACCAAAATTGAGTGTTTTAAAATTTTAGGGGGAAAAATTCAAAAAACTGATGTTTGGAAAATTTAAAACCCCCATAAAACTCCCTTCCCTTAGTCCGATCAATCTGGTTTTCGAACTTAAAGTCATAAATGTTACTCTACACATTTGTGCCAAATTTCATCAAAATCGGGCGTTTATTTCAAAAGTTATATATATATATATATATATATATATATATAAATTTGAACGAATAGTGTTTTTGGCATCTGGGGACCTCAAAACAAAAAGTTGTCATGCTCTCGGGCTTAAGTCTAACCATGCCACCTACGGTAATAGCTTCTTCCCTATAGGGAAATTCGCTAATAAAAACATACAACATATTAAAAGTGATATTTTTGAGTCTTTCTTTACACAATATGGCCTGAAATTCCTAGAATAAACAAGCAATTATTTTTGGAATTCCTTTAAAGGTTTAACAAAAATGAATATAAATCCTTCACAGCCGCAATTGAGTATTTGCCAAACAAAAACGGAAACAGGCTGCGTATTGTACCCGAGTAATCGCCCAAGTGTGACTTGAACAGTGTCGTTCCAGCGGTTGGGTTGACAAATACCCTTTATATCTTTGCACTGCAGTGTTTATTTTTTCCATTTTAGTACGGGAATCGATAAATAGAATAATTCTTCTGAATAAGTAAATTAGATAAGTATTAGATAAGTTGTTGTCTGATAATATTCCACGTGGTCGTCGGCCAAACAAAGCTGGTTTGTATTTAAGAGGTATATAATGAAATTCGGTAATCTATTACGTTCATCAGACTAGGTTACAAATCTGCGTTTTGGTATTAACAAAACAAGGTAAAATAGTAATGGTATACATTTTGTTTAGTACTTTGAACTAACTTTTAGCGATTTGTAACTGTCACCATTGTTCCATAACGAGGCGAGAGCAAATCAAATCGAATCAAATAAAATGAAATAATTCGTTATTATTTACATTAAAGCAGCAATACATATATATGCACACAAAAAAGTCCCACATTGGTCACAAGGACCTGCGTGTAAACGAGTTCTAGTCTGGCTGCATCAGGAAACTGATTACACTTTACATTCACTCATGGGGGCTGAATATGCAGGTTTACTGCTACAGGGACAGTAATCTAAAATATTTTTGGTACAATTATCAATACACCACAATTTTTAGAAGCCACATACCAAGCTTCATCAAAAGTGCCGGGGGACCGAGCCATGCTCGGTGTTTGATTTCGTAGAAGAGGCATTGCATTTTTTTTATTTCAAATACTAGTTCATTTTCAATATGAGCTCGTTCGCTTCGCTCACTTGCCTCCCGGATTAGCTCGTTTGCTTCGCTCCTCACATGCATATATGCATTGCATTTATTATTTTTCAAAAAGCATCAAAGATGGCGGCCATTTCCCAAGATCATCCAACTTTTTTTCGATCACTACACTATTACCTACAATATCCAATTGAGTGATTCTCTGATAAATGAATGACACACAGAAGTATTCTGAGCAATTGTATTATTAGTTTAGGGCACGATCGGTTTTTAAATGAGGGTAAGGATTCATTTCATATATGAGGAAGTAAACAAACAATTATAAATCTTCAGATTTTGTTACACGGTTTTCACATTGTACTTGCAAATTAAAGACATAAAATGGCTAACTTGAAACTAACAGGCTTTGATTGTATAACAATACACTAAACAAGAGTCTCAAGCTTTGAGTTGATTAAAATTAAATTTAATTATTTATATATTATTTTTTGAGCTTTAACAAATTGAAGGAGTTGAAAAGTTTTAATTTAAAATAACAACAATATTTTACAAATTTGTTAAACTTTAAATGTTTAATTTTAATACCGTAATCTAACTGGTATCCTCAACAAATGCAGTAATAATTTTATCTGACATTAGAAACATTTAATCGTTTGCCTTTTCCACCAACTAGACCCATTCCGTAGGAATATTGAGTGGCTACTGACACAACCCTTGAGTTCTTAGCTACCGCACGCGTAGTCATATAAAACTAACCAACCCTACGACCACTTCATGAGTTTTCTTTAATCTCCTCTATGAGATTAATGTGAAAGTGTCATTAAATAGTGACAAAACGTTTCCGATAAATCATTAATTACTAAAAAACCTTAAGCGCCTAAAGAGATGCTGATTTTTTTAAAGTGTTAGAGGTTCAAAACCTCTGCTCGCAGTTTAATTTATCAAAGTTGTTGAATTAAGTAGGTTGTTTGTTAGCGAATTTCCCCTATAGGGAAGAAGCTATTACCGTAGGTCTCATGGTAAGACTTAAGCCCGAGACCATGATAACTTTTCATTTTGAGGTCCCCAGATGCCAAAAACACCATTCGTTCAAATTTTTATATATGTATATATATATATATATATATATATATATGTGTGTGTGTGTGTGAGTGTGTGTGTGTGTGTGTGTGTGTGTGTGTGTGTGTGTGTGTGTCCGTAAGCACGATAACTCTCGTAAAAAAGGTCCGATCTTAATTAAATTTGGTACAAATGTGTAAAGTACCATTTATTTGAACGAGTTCGAAAACCAGATGAATCGAACCATCCGAAGGGGGGTTTTGGGGGGGTTTTGTACCCCAAAAAAGTGTTTGTTTGGGTTTTCACATGTAATTTTAATTAAAATCAAATTTTAATTTATACCATTGAATTCAGCTTAAACAAACAAACAATTTGGTATTTTGATCATTGCTCTACGTCAATTGGTTACCGAGATATTGAAAGTGCTAAACACAGTACGTTGTCTAATGTTATTCTTATGGAGAAAAAGAAAAAATTGTATATCTCGCTTATTTATGAACATAAACTGGCAAAATTTGGTATATGGCTTGATCTGGTTGTGGTTTACTGTTGTTTGCACAAAAAAACTTTTGTTCGCCTATGGTTCCTGTAGCAGCAAACCTAGGTACTAGGTCCCCATGTTATTTTTATGGAAAATACTTAAAATGTTATATATCGCTTATTTATGAATGTATATGGATGAAACTTGGTATGTGACTTCACTAAGATGAGTTCAATTGATATTTGCATAAAAGCCCATTATTTTGTGTGCCTTGTTGCAGCAAACCTGCGTACTCATCCCCAATGTTATTCTTATGGAGAATAATTAATATTTTAAATATCGCTTGTTTGAGATTACATTTCTTATGAATCCTGTTAAGTGTTTTAATGTGTTATGTTATATATTCATTGGAAATTCGCTGAGTATGCAGGTTTGCTGCGACGGGGGTATTTTAAATTTAAATTTGGTGATGTTCAGTTATGTTATTTAAGAAATCAATACCGACAAGTTTCACGATTCTATGCTTCACTTCCCAAAAAGTTATAGAAAATTAGTTCCAGTGATGGAAAATGTGTTCCAGTGATGGAAAATGTCTGGAACAATTTCTTTAATAACTTAAACTCGCCACCAACAATAATGAATTTTAACAAAAGCATACTGGTATTTTATACATTGATAATCTGTATATAAAATATTCATTAATACTGTGAATATAACTGAAGAGAGTTTATTAATAAGCAAACAGAAAAAATAAATTCCCTTAAGATAAAAGGATTTTAAAGAACTGTCAATGTAAATTAAGAAGAATATTTCGTGTCTCTAAAAGAGTGCCAGAAAGAAGAGACATTTATCATATAATGTATAAGAAAGCGGCTTGGAAATGTTACAGGTAATGGAACTTCATTATTCATTGAAAGAGAAAATAATGCAACAGCTTCGTTTCCTTTTATGGATTAGCGCACAATGTCTTCTCGTTGTTCATTCTCTTTATTTAAATCTCCTACGTTTTATTTTCTGTAAAATAAATTTCATTTATTGTGATTATTTTATGTTCAATTAATATAATAATTAAATATTACACGTTATGTACGTTCTTTAACTGTAAGCTTGGTAATACATTATATTTATAAAATATACTTTTGCTTGTAATTCTGATGAAACGCGTAATTTAACATCAGAGTTTTACACAAAACATTGCTCAAATAATGTATTTAAGTCAGACTTATTGCAACTATGTATCTCTTATTCTTCTTTTTTATTTTAAAAGACAAAGCCCTAGTGTGTTTCATTAAAAGTTCTTCTACTCTCCTAAATAATCTGGCGAGTTGAATTTTCATACACTGATTATTTAAGTATAAAATAGGAAAGGTAAATGGTTCTGCTCCCCATCTGACCTTTGGTCTCCACCCCAAAGTTCGTCAGATTTCCAATGTTATTCTTTAACACATTCAATTTATTTGAAGAGATGATATTGATTTATTTGAGAGCTTCACTATCAGCTTATTGTTTAACTATAAAAATCTCTTTATTCGAGAAGAAAACTTCTGAAACATTTTATATTAAGAAATGATATTAACACATTATGCTTCCCTTATATGAACAATCCACATTGTTTCTATTAAGGTTTTTTCATATCAATCGCTACAGTTCAAAACATTAAGCTATATTAAAAGCGTTTTGTGGCAAAGCGGTTAAATTAAACAGTACGCTTTCTTGGAGTTAGGGTTGACTGGACTGCAATCTCTCTTGGAATCCACAGATTGGAAAATTGCATTCAAAAATTTTCAGCAAACTTGTTTGTCCTCAGAAACATTTCAAAATTCAAAAATCAAAACCTCTCAAAAATGGTATATAATAGTCTCATAGTCAGTCTTATAGTCTCACCTCAGGTATTCAGTAATACTCTGGGGTAATACCAGTAAGACAGCAGTAAAAAGACTATGTCTTACAGATAAAGGCTATCAGGCTGATAGCTGGTTTGGATAGGAATGACCACTGTGCAGAGGAGTTCAAAATTCTCAAAATTATGACACTTCCCAGTTTATATATCTTGGAGACAGCGGTGTTCGCCAAGAAATATGGTCTTCCTGAACCAAGAACACATGGGGGAAAGTAGGTTTGCAGTGGCCCATAACCTCAAAATCTGTGAACAACAACCTGAATATGTAGGGAAAAAAATCCTGCAAAAGCTACCCCCTGAATTAAACAGTATAAATAATATCAACAAATTCAAATCAAAATTAGAGGAGTATTTGCTTGGCAGAGCTCTGTATAAGGTGGAGGATATTTTAGATTAGAAATAAATAGAACAAAGGTCTCTATGCAGCAGAACTGTTCGCTGCATAGTGGGCCTACATGACGCATCCCATGCTCGTATCGAGTCAACGGGAAGATGAGCAGCACGTAAGCACGTACGTTACTAACCTAATTATATTTACTTTCACTATAAAATTTTCAATTGCTTTATTAACTCTTTGAAATGCAGTTTACTTTAATATGACTTTGAATCCTACAATAGACTTTTTCACTTATTTTTGTAAGTTATAACAGGAGGTTCAATACAAATTGTTTTGAAGAAGAAGTCAATTTTAATAACTAAATCATCTTTCTTGAATGAATAATAAAGCCCAGTATTTAACTCATATCAAATGTTCAAAACTCGAAAGAAATCTGTCTTAAACATACAAATAAATTATCGAGGTTCGGATGAGTAAGGTTTTTAACTAACGTAAGCACTGTTGAGCCAAAGAATATTTATCAAACTCTTTTGCAAGACAAATGAGACAAGGGGGTCCCCGCGATAATAGACCTTAATTATTCATCAGCTAAAATGTGCAAGCTTTTTGTTTCTTTCGAAGATTGAGCGTCTGTGAATGAATTTTAGTTTTGGCCTTATTTTGATATTTCTGACAAAATATAAATAATATTTAACAAATATGTTACTGTGTTTGTATCTGTTAATCTATCATTTTGATTTTTTATAAAATTAATTATTTTAATTCCTTTAAATATGAATAAGAGTCGTGTCAAACTGCATTTCGTGAACCATATTTTTGCTCAGACATAGGGTTACTGAGAGCAGAAATTCCTAACGATGTACTACTGAGTACGAAACCCCGGAAATAAACAAGCTAGATGTACAAACAAACTACATTGGACCAATCATAATTGTTTGAAAGAACCATCAACACATATACACATTGCTAGAGAAAGAGAACCCCTTTATCATTCAATAATTCACTATAATCGAACAAAAAGTTAACCTCCAGTTGAAAAAAATCCAAAAAACTTATCCAACTAAGTAAATTACATACAAATGAGGTTAATTTCTTTACAGTTAGCTATAAATAAACAATTTCTGATGATTTTGTGAAGAGCTATTGAGTTAATATGTAATGCGGTTTTAAATGGGTAGAAATTTGAATGCTTATGCTTTTGTAATTGTATCGTCCTCTTAATCACACAGTCTTTGAATGTCTATAGTTATGACAACATTTATTTTAAAATTACTCTCCTTTTTTATGCCTACGTTTAGATCGTTGCAAGTTATGAAAAATAGTTTAGATCGTTGCAAGTTATGAAAAATAGTTTAGATCGTTGGAAGATATGAAAAATAGTTTAGATCGTTGCAAGTTATGAAAAATAGTTTAGATCATTGCAAGTTATGACAAATAGTTTAGATCGTTGCAAGTTATGACAAATAGTTTAGATCGTTGCAAGTTATGAAAAATAGTTTAGATCGTTGCAAGTTATGAAAAATAGTTTAGATCGTCGCAAGTTATGACAAATAGTTTAGATCGTTGCAAGTTATGAAAAATAGTTTAGAACATTGCAAGTTATGAAGAATAGTTTAGATCGTTGCAAGTTATGAAAAATAGTTTAGATCGTTGCAAAATATGAAAAATAGTTTCATAAGAAAAACGTACTTTCATAACTTAACAAAAAATTAATATCGTATTATTCAGGAGGCACCAGTTGTAGGCGATTTATTTTTAAAATGTTATCAAATAAATTTATATGCTGGAACGAATGAGTAACTCAAAAAGATACAACGAAGTTGGTCGATTCACTGCATGTGTTATAAACAGAGCTTATAGCATGCAACCGCAATTAGCATTTTCAAATTAACTAACCCACTATATGATACGTTTAACATAATTATAAATTTAACCAACTACGTAATATGATCCTAATTGAACCACAAAGATGCCAATAACTGTTTAGATATTGTGTGTTTCACCGTCACAGTATTCAGTAGCAAACATAATGTGATTTGTTCAAAAATAATGCAAATAACCTACTTAAATATTTATTTGAAATCTTATTCATTATTATGTTAATGTTCAAGTCTTTCTTGGATGATACTGTATATTATAAAACAAAACCATGCAAAGACATTTTGAGATACTGTAAGTTTAAATTACTTAAATAAACCGTCAATCACGTACTAAATTACTTTAAAGTTCAAATATTGAGTGTCAATTGTATATTAAGGAGACACAAGAAAATAAAAGAAAGAACAGAAATACTACTTCTGAAAAATCTTCTACTTTCATTACAAGAATAATTAATAAGAATGTAAAATAAAAGTCACTACTTTCATCAGATTCATAATAGTTTTTGAAAATGTTGCAACTACTATTAAGAATTTGTCATCTTTTAGGTACGTAAGAGGTGTGTTCTCCTTTTAATTATAATTTGTTTACATTCCGCAGCTAGGTAGTAAGTTAAAGGGAAGATGGCTTTTAAGAAAACAAAAGTTCAACCTTCAGGTATTTTAAAACAAAAACAATACAGTGACAAACAAAAACAAAACACAGACATGATGAAATTATGACCATCATGACGGTTACATTTTCTCACCTTCGGCAAAAATACATATCAAACTTTGGGCTGCTGAAGTCATGAGTAGCTAAAATATATAACGAAACAAAAGTAATAAATTTAAGGCAACTCGGCCTCACGGGGCACAAATCTTTTCCTGACAAAACTTTGACCTGAATTCTCTTGAAACTTCCTTCAGAGTAACTGAAATAAAAAGTCACATAGACGTTTTAAAGTGTCCTTATAGCATTTGAAATTAAATATATATATTAGTAAATAACGAAAAAATAATAAATATAAATGTAAGAAAACCCCATACATTTGGTTTATAAAATGTAACAATTAAGTTTTTTCAGAGTAACTGAAATAAAGTCACATAGACATTTCAAAGTGGCCTTATAGCATTTGAAACTAAATATATATCTGTAAATAATTATTTAAAAAATATATAAATTTAAGAAAACCCGATTTGTTCATGATTTTGTTTAAAAAGGTAACAACTTCAACCGTTATAGCTCTTAAACCGTTTAGCTTGAGAACATTGGAAACCTCGGCTATGTTGGATTTATACTCGACTAGCAGTTACCCGCGGGCTTCGCCCCGTTTGAATTTATACGATCAGATGCTTTTCCCTCTACACCAAAGCTCTGGAGTAAATGACTATCATGGTACACTCTGAATATGCAGTGGAAGAGCTCAGATGTGGCAATCAACTCACATGCTGATCCGTAAGTTGATGGTTTCAACATCTCGCGACGGTAGTGTTCAGGGGAGATGTAGTTATCCCCTTTAACATCATGAGTTAAAATTTGGAATTTTGCCCAATTAGTCGAAACATAGTTAACAATTTCCTCTCTTACTTGATCGCTGTAGAAATTATTTCCGTAAACTGAATAGCATATAGAATGAAAGAGGCACGAACCATCTGGAGGCATGTGAATAACTCTAAACTGTGAGTCTGTTTGCCAGAAACAAAAAACTTAATGAAGAAAATACAAAATTTCAAGCTTAAAAATATAGCTTTTTAAGATTTTATCAGTTAATAGCAACAAGTATTGTATTTAGTGAAGACTTGTCAAGCGCAAATCAACATTTAAATTGTCATTGGTTAGCCTGTGATCAGCTGGCCCTTTACAAAAACTGACAGCTGACCCTCTTTCCGGTGATTAGGAGTACACACTTATTCTTGGCGGGGATCCAAAATACAAGTAAACACTGTAGTATTCATGCGATTCACTACAAAACTTTCTCTAAACTGTGATTCATTACAAAACTCGCTCCTCCACTTAAATTCTAAACTTTTCTGGGTCTGGGTGGTAATGCACCCAGAGTTTAATTTAAATTTAAAATTATTCCTCAATTATAAAATGTATTTTTGAATACTTGATAACTAATACAATTATGTAGTTTTATAGTTTTCAAATTCTAACTAAATAAGAAATACAAGTACTGATTTTAATTATATATTTAGCCTAGGCATATTAGGATAGTTAGGTGAAAGTTTAGGTACAGTCCTAATTACATTTATTCTATACTTTTTTTGGTTTGCTGAACACGAATCTAAGGTTTGTCGACAGATATTATGCCCAGAACATTGTTTTTTATGCGTAAATCGCCCAAATTTGGCAAATATTTTTGGTATTTGAGCTAATTCTCTGTACCTAATTATGCGTTTTTTTTCGAAAATACTATCTATTGCAAAATTAAAGTATACAAAATTTAATACAAGTTTCATGCATAGAAACTCTTTCTACGACCAACCGTTACGCTGCTAGAGCGCGCCAAGAAATGACAGATATTTCTTACAGGCGAGGCTTGTGGTCAGCGGAAACACTAGTTTGTTTATTTGTATAAGTGTTTCATTAATAAATAGTCATAAATAGTTAAAATTATAGTAACATTCGTTCCAAGGAAATGTTAGGTAAAACAGTAGTACTTAGCGTCCTTTTTAAACAATTATTTTAAATTCTGGCCATACTTTAGTATTCTCTAGTGGCGGAACGGTTGGTTGTAGAAATAATTATTATGTATGAAGCTTTTAGTAAATTTTGTATCCTTTAATTTTGCTTGGTATGGACTTTTCAAAAAAAAACTCATAATTACCAAGATTTAGCCCAAAAACTTAAATGATTTACTAAATTTGTAACTTTTTTGCAAAATCGACAATGTTTCATGCATAAAATATGTCAGCAAACCTTGGATTCGTGTTCAGCGACCCACAAAACTTAAAGATTAAATGTAATTAGGACTGTACTTAAACTTTCTGCTAACTGCCCTTTTTATTTCTAAGCTGACTAGCCTAATTCTAAAGAACAATTTTTTAAATCAATTAGTGATACAAATTAAGTTGTATATATGTTCTCAAAAGTTACAAGAACAATACAAATAATTAGTTGCACTATTAAAATATAAATTCAAATAAAACTCCAAAGAATAAACAAATTAAAGGCAAAAAGTTTATCACTACTACTTCAAAGGAAGCAAAACTTTAGTCAAATTAGACGCTTCAAAAGATAGCTAAGACAATTGAGGGATTCAAAAGTTTTGATCCTTCTTCTGCCTGGCAAAAAGTAAAATACATTTACAATTACTCATTTCATGAAAATATTAAATATATCTTTTACAGTTCTTAAAGCAAAATTCATGAACATGTTCAAATTGGTAGATCTCAAGTCAAACCTGATTTTAAAATAATAATATACCCCCGTAGCAGCAAACCTGCGTACTCAGCGAATTTCCAATGCATATATATGTATCTTAATACCACATAAAGCCACATACCAAGTTTCATCAATATACATTCATAAACAAACGATTTATGACATTTTAATTATTCTCCATAAGAATAACATGGCGGCTGAGTATGCAGGTTTGCTGAAGCAAGGACCACAAACAATGGGGTTTTATACAAATATCAATATAACTCATGTAGGTAAAGCCACATACCAAATTTCATTAATTTATTTTCATAATGAAGGGAGATAACACGTTACTTATTCTCCATAAGAATAACATGGGGCTGAGTACGCAGGTTTGCTGCTACGGGAGCCTTTGGAAAAAAATTGTTTTTTTGAGCAAATATCAATGGTCCACAACCAGATGAAGCCGTATACCAAGTTTCGTCAGTATACGTTCATAAATAAGCGAGATATACAATTTTTCTTTTCCTCCATAAGAATAACATTAGACAACGTACTGTGTTTAGCACTTTCAATATCTCGGTAACCAATTGACGTAGAGAAATGATCAAAATACCAAATTGTGTGTTTTTTTAAGCTGAATCCAATGGTAAAAACTAAAATTTGACTATTTCGAAAATGATATGTAAAAAATTCGAAAAACCCATTTTTGGGGTACAAAACCCCCCCAAAATACCCCTTTGGATGGAGCGATCTGGCTGGTTTTCGAACTTAAAGTCATAAATGCTGCTTTACAGGTTTATACCAAATTTCATCAAAATCGGATAATTTTTACGAGAGTTATCGTGCTCACGGACACATATATATATATATATATATATATATATATATATATATATATATATATATATATATATACAGTTTCGAACGAATGGTGTTTTTGGGGTCTGGGGACCTCAAAACGAAAAGTTATCATGGTCCCGGGCCTAGGTCTTACCATGCCGACTACGGTAATAGCTTCTTCCCTATAGGGGAAATTCGCTAAAATGGTTTTAAAAAACCATTTATATTTAATCATTTATATTTATTAATATTTATTAATTTATATTTAACCATTAATATTTAGCAGTTCTTATTTAAACAATTTCTACAGCGTACTTTGTGGTGTACGTTTTCCATTACTTTCTGTAAAAGGAATAAACTAATTTTTAAGATTTAACTTTAAGATTTTTTATTAGGTTTTGTTATACAATTTTTTAATCAAATAATCTATTAAATCGTAATGTTCTATATCTTCAATACCTATTTTGAAATCATCTTTCCCTCACGAAACCATTAATGTAAAAATATGTTTTACCCCCTTAAAGGTAGTTTAATAAGTCTAGACTATTTATTTTGGGCTTTTCTACATTGAAGAATAAAGTAAAATATGGTTGGCAAGTTTTTAGGAAAGTGACCAAACCCGGACTCCTCCCCCTAAAGTGGACCACAGCTCTCCAGCCTCTACATTCTCCTGAATTCTAGCGGGATCAAGTGTAAATAGTAGTTTAGGCTTCTACCACTGTGTAGTAGAGCGCTCGCGTCACCCACTTCACTTGTTGATTGGCATTCCGCCATTACGTGTTTTGCCAGTGAAATTAGTTTTTACATCGTAATACTTTTTTTGTTACTCCTAGATTCTGGTAACTAAACCTTCCGACATATAATATTGTTATATATTGTTATATGGGAAGGTGTTAGGCTTATGTTTATTGCTGAATTGTTTCATTTTGACTTTTGGTTATAAATCTATTGGGCTGACAAAATGTAAGCTAAAGTCGCTCAAACCGGGCCCCAACACTTTCCTAAACTGGACCCCTTTAGTTTTCATGCTTAAGCTAGCTTGTAGTTGTACAAACTCTTATTTCTTTGAATTTGATGTGCGTAATGTGGTTGCTGTGTGCCCATGTGGATTGCACTGGGGCCGAAAAGAACGAATACATTTTTGTCATTAAAAGATTTACCCTTTTATGTACTTTTGTAGACTATATTCTTTAATTTGTTAAAAAACTAAACCTGTAACTGTTATATTACAATCATAGTTTAAAACTAATCTCAGATTTTGTACCCTTTCATAAAATTTGTTTACGGAATGTAATAAAAGACGTCTTACAACACTTAAGAATATATTTACACTTACACTGATTCACATACAGACGGTAAACATATATAAAAGATGGTACAAGGCTATCGATTTCGACCAATCAAACCGGTCATCAGGCCAATCCCCGGCCCTATCAGGCAGGGTGACCGGTGTGACTGGTCGAAATCTATAGCCTTATACAATTTTTTATACATGTTTACCATCTGTATTTGAATCAGTTTAAGTTTAAATATATAACATGTTGTAAAACGTCTTTTATTACATCCCATAAGTAATAACAACACGTAGTATGCTAATCAAAAGGTTGTCTAATTTTTTTGTGGTTTTTTAATAATTATTAGGAGGGGTCCGGTTTAGGCAACTATTTTTCAAACAAAAAATGTGTAAGGTTTTGGAAAAATATTTGTTGTATCTATAATTTGTTAATGTACTTTCTGAGAGTTAAATTTAAATTACGCATAACATAGTAATGTAAATCGCTAATGCTTTTAAAACAGATTTTCTTACTAATTTCAATCTTTACAACAACAACAAAATAGGGATCCAGTTTTGGGCACTTTCCTCTAATGAAACTTGTATGTCTGGGGGAAATTTTCAGTAGATATTCAGAAATAAGTAGGTTAGTTATATAAACATAGTTTTATCACAAAAACAGGTTGTACCTACCAAATTATTTTAGTTTTTGATTACAATATCTTAACATCAGGATGTAAAACTAATTAGAGTTTTCATTGCACATCAATGCAGATCTCTAAAAATAATTATTAGGTGCTTGTTGGACAAATTTATCTCTTTAATTAACTAGAAATACTACTCTTTGTTTAAAACTCATTGTTGCTGATGGTGTATTGTTTTGCTTGATTTTACCTTTTTGGCTGCTTATACAGCAGTTCTCTGTTTTAGATTTTTTGTTTTTTTTCCAGCCTTGGCTGGATTGTGCCTCTAATATTTTGTGTATTTTTGTTATGTTCTATGTATTTTTTCTCACCTGAAGACTAAGATTCCAGATCTCGAAACGTTGAGAAACTTTTTTTAATAATCAGTGATGGAAAATATCCGCAATAATCTCTAAACAATATAGAAATACTGGTTAATTCTCAAAATGTAAAAAATCCCATTTCCGTTTTATTTTCAATTCACTTTTCTGTTTCTTTTGTAAAGAAATTCAATCAATATAAACAACATAAGTAAATGATAAAGAATGAACATTAAGAAAAATCCAATAAATCAGCTTATATAAAAACCAAAGTGACTGAATTCGGTGTTTTATTGATGTATCTAAATAATTGTTTAAAGTTTTTTTATCTAATATATTGATGGTCATAATAAAACTTTTAAATGATTTTGGTATAAAAATTTGTATTTATCGAAGAATGCTAACATAACAGGTTTTACTACAAAGTATAATAACAAATAAAACATGAACTGCATCAGGTATTGAGTACCCACTTCCCAGGGTAAAGCCTTTGTTTAGACATTTATGTTCATAAGATTATACATCTAAAATATGCAGGTGAAAAGTATCAACTGTGATTTTAAAATTATTCATAAACCCTGTAAAAGTATTATTTTTAAATTTAAGGTGTTTAAAATGTATAGCTAAATTATAAAAATCTGTACAAATTTAGTTTTAAGTCAGAAGAAAGAAGTTAATATTTTTGTTTTTTGAGAAATAATTTTAATTTCTTAAATTGATCATTAATTTACAATACTGGTATTCTGAATTGATTTTGTAACAACATTAATTGTTTAGATCAACCGTATTCAATCTTATAGCTTTTATCTACAGGTATTTTAACCTTTTAGAAACCCGACATTCCAGTACATGAAAGCAATCAAGGAGAAATTTAATCAAAAACTCCCCTCCTCGGTATATCGAAGTTAGCACTGCCTCAGTTGCAATCTCCTTCGTCCTGTCGACTCAATGTGAAGAATTCCTATAAATAGCTGGGACTGATTCCGCTGTAAGTGCCAATGAACATTCACTAATGTTGCTTGTGTATGATGCATTCCTAGCTTTGTATTATTGTCAGTGATCCTAATATAGACAAACCGTGCAGTTAGGCTAGATCCTTCAGCAATTCATCTTTCCCCCACTTAATCCGAGATTCTAATATATTTGTGTGTGAGTGTGTATCCACATTTTGCTCTAAATACAATTAAAGGCAGTACAAAAAGATTCTTGGCATACAAGTATTATTGCATGTTTCTTCAAATGCAGTTATGAAGGGTAGCCCCAAATTTGTCAAACGAAAACCTTTATCAGGGGACTACTCATTTAAATAACTAACAATACACAAGTGACACCTGGCACTGATCAGCGTCAGTGTTCAGCTCATTGTTAACACAAACTGTGGCACTTGTTACCAGATTAATACACTCAAACATAAAAACCGTTTACATTTGTTAGCCGTCAGCGTTTGCCTACAATATTTAAGAAACTATACCCCTATTTAATTATCAAGTGTTGTTACGCTTTTGCCTTCTTAATAATTGTGATATGTTACAGAATATATTAAGAATGTATTATATTGGAAGAATGTTGTGGCATGGGGGGGAACAAGGCCAACCTTGCCCGCTTCCTCTCTCAATAAATTCTACAACATAACTTTGGGGCCCTTGAAATTGTTGTTTCCGAAGGGCTCAGACATGAAGAGGATGTGAGATCAACTAACCCCGGAACTGACGTCAGTGCTCTAGCTGCGATACATGAAGAGGCCGACACACGCGTTGCACTACATGCTGTCCACTCCGATGCTGACAACATCGTTGTCATGGCAAGGGATTCCGACATCTGTTTGCTGCTGATCAATCACTTTGAGAAAATGACCAGCTCTAAAGTGTGAATTATGAGTGGCACAGCGAAAGAAAGGAAATATCTCCTAGTCCACGAGATCTGCAAATTGATTTTGGTTGGCATACCTGTTTCCTGTCGTATATACTTGTCCCAACCTAGAATGTATTTATGTATCTCAAAAACGATCAACCATTAGCATCAAAGCGGCTGATATAAGGGCGCGGTTGGAATTATATCGCTTGGTCGTTACCATCGTCGTTACCAGCTGGAACGATCCTCACACCGTTCAGATTAGTAACATTACTAGTCTGAAACGTTACCAGATTGATAGAATCCCTCAAAAAAACATTAATTATTGTTTTATTATCTTCTATGCAATGTTTGAACTCTGAAATGGTAATTTTCTCATATTCCTTGTTTTTTTCCGAGTAACAAAGTTTTGGCAGTCATCTTGGAACTTATGCTCTCCAAAATTAAAGTAAGTAAATTTTGAGCGTTGCAATGTGTTTGGCATCCGATACAACCCCTTTGTAGAAGTTTAAATAATTATTTTACGCCAACAAACAAGGGAGATTTACGGCAACAGAGTTTTGACGGCCATCTTGGCCACCATCTTGGAACATATGCCCTCCAAACTTACAGTAAGTCAATTTTGAGAGTTGCAATGTGATTTGGATCCGAAAAAACCCCTAAGCAGACGTTTCAATCATTATTTCAAGCCAACAAATAAGGGATTAATGGGGCAACAGAGTTTTGGCCGCCATCTTGGATACCGCACTTCCGGTCCAAATTTCGCTTTGGCAACCGGCAGATTCGTATTCAGCAGGGCCGAAATACCCTTAAATACTTTGTTTCCCCAATTGTTACATGAAATGCTTCTTGGACTTTATAAAGATGGATTTTCTAATTATTATGGGTCTGTTCTAAAAAGCTCTACTGTAGTGTTTATGTAAATTACTTTGTTAGTGAATTTCCTTTGGAAAGTGAACTATTAGCATGACCCGCACGGTGAAACTTAAGCCCGGGACAACCATAGAAGTTCCTAACGTGACCCCCTGTATACGTTTTGGGGGGTCGTTCAAAATGTTATATATGTATATATATATACATATATATATATATAAAGACATATATATGTGTTTGCACTCTAGTGGTCACATTTTTTGTCCGATTAACTTCAAATTTGGTAGGGACGTTCCTTTCTGAAATCAGTTAGATAAGTTCGTTGGGCAAAAGAATCGTAAAACTCCAAACCCCTTTTTTGGGGGTTAAGCTTCCAAATTTCGAGTTTTTGGGCCCAAAAAGGATCTAAAAAGACCCAAATATAACATTAATGCATGTAAAAAGATGGGGAATAGTAAGACGAAAGTTTTAAGCCCTCTCTCGTCATTCTAGCATAAATATTTATCGAGTTATTAAAGAAAATGTGTTTCGACTAAACACAGTACGTTGTCTTATGGGGGTTTTACACTAGAAAAGCCTGCTACTCCTTTGTTAGAGTACTTTTATCATCCCCAGCAACCTCACGCCTACTTTCAAGCCTGACTGGACCTTCTCCTAACATTATAATGCGCAAAATTGTATTCCCAGCTTTGCTGGTAAATGAAACCAGGAGCATCAGAACAGCCAAAAAATCAATGTTTTCAGATTTCAATAAAAATTGGAATACAAGTATGTTTTTACACTAATTTTAAGTTTTAAAAGTTTTTATGTGGAAATTCACTTCCCTCACGTCAGCGTGCTGCGTGCGAACTCGTTTGCAATTTACATCGATTTAAGCTCTTGATTGTTTTACGCAGTTTGCTGTTTTCAATTACTTTTAGCGAATTTCCCCTATAGGGGAGAAGCTATTACCGTAGGTCTCATGGTAAGACTTAAGCCCGAGACCATGATAACTTTTCATTTTGAGGTCCCCAGATGCCAAAAACTCCATTCGTTCAAATTTTAGCGAATTTCCCCTATAGGGAAGAAGCTATTACTGTAGGTCTCATGGTAAGACCTACCATGCCCCGAGACCATGATAACTTTTTGTTTTGAGGTCCCCAGATGGCAAAAACACCATTCGTTCAAATTTAGATATATGCGTACTCATCCCCAAAGTTATTGTTTATGGAAAATAATTAAAATTGTATATATCGCTTATCTGTGAAAATATTTTAATGAAACTAGGTATGCGGCTTTATGTGGTATTCAGACATATATTTTGCATTGGAAATTCGCTGAGTACGCAGGTTTGCTGCGACAGGGGTATTTATATATGTATATTTTGTATCAAGTTCTGAAGATGGTGTAAACCGAAATATAAACTGTTTTTGTAGATAATTTTAGTTTTAGCGAATTTCCCCTATAGGGAAGAAATTATTACAGTAGACTTAAGCCCGATACCATGATAACTTTTCATTTTGAGGTCTCCAGATGCCAAAACACCATTCGTTCAAATTGTTATATATGTATATATATATTTGTATATATATATATTTGTATGTATATATATATATATATATGTCCGTAAGCACAATAACTCTCGTAAAAAAGGTCCAATCTTAATGAAATTTGGTACAAATGTGTAAAGCACCATTTATTTGAACGAGTTCGAAAACCAGACGAATCGCACCATCCAAAGGGGGGGTTTTGGGGGGTTTTGTACCCCAAAAATAGGTTTCTTGGGGTTTCCAGATGTAATTTTTATTTAAATCAAGTTTTAATTTTTACCGTTTAATTCAGCATAAAAAAACAAACAATTTGGTATTTTTATCATTGCTCTACGTCAATTGCTTCCTAAGATATTGAAAGTGCTAAACACAGTACGTTGTATAATGTTATTCTTATGGAGAAAAAGAAAAATTTTATATCTCGCTTATTTATGAACATATACTGACGAAATTTGGTATATGGTTTCATCTGGATGTGGTTTATTGTTGTTTGCACAAAAAAACAATTGTTCGCCTATGGTTCCCGTAGCAGCAAACCTAGGTACTTGGTCCCCATGTTATTCTTATGGAAAATAATTAAAATGTTATATATCGCTTATTTATTAATGTATATGGATGAAACTTGGTATGTGACTTCACTAAGATGAGTTCTATTGATATTTGCATAAAAACCCTTTATTTTGTATTCCTTGTTGCAGCAAACCTGCGTACTCATCCCCAATGTTATTCTTATGGAGAATAATTAATATTTTAAATATCGCTTGTTTGTGAATATATTTATTATGAATCCTGTTAAGTGTTTTAATGTGTTATGTTATATATTCATTGGAAATACGCTGAGTATGCAGGTTTGCTGTGATGGGGGTATTTTATAACATATTATGTTTTTGTAAAGAATTAACGTCTTTTGTACAAACAAATATTCAAAGATGAATGTCCTTAGATCCTGAGGTTGCACTCGAAGTTGATGGTAAATCAGAGTAAATGATTCGGACAGACATGAGGAATGAAAAACAATACCCTTTTGTAATTTTTTTTTCATAGCGTGTTATCATTGACTACTCAATGATGTTATTAATAGAGATTCATCCAATATGGAAGATATAAAATAAACACATTTTAGCAAATTTTCAATATAGGGAAGAAGCTATTACCGTAGGTCTCGTCGAAAGACTGAAGCCCGAGACCATGATAACTTTTTGTTTTGAGGTCCCCAGATGCCAAAAACATCATTCGTTCAAATTTGTATATATGTATATTTATTTATGTGACCGTAAGTGCGATAACTCTCGTAAAAGAGGTCCGATCTTGATAAAATTTGGTACAAATGTGTATAGCACCATTTATTTGAACGAGTTCGAAAACCAGACGAATCGCACAATCCGAAGGGGGGTTTTGGGGGGGTTTTGTATCCCAAAAATGGGTTTTTGGGGTTTTCACATGCAATTTTTGTTTAAATCAAATTTGAAATAATTAAATAATGAAATAATGAAATAATGATTGAAATAATGATTTATTCCACCCAAACTTACAACACTCAAACACATTAATTTTCTTGGAATTACGTTGTCACATCAACCAGTTATTGTGACAACGTTGAAAAAAAACAAACAAAATAAACTTTACATTAACAACTGAGTCCAGTCCTTCTATGCACAAACACATCTTGCCGCTCTCCGTGGCGTCTGACATGACATCAACTTAATATTTATCTCTCCAAATAATAGTAAACTTTAACACACTTAGTATATAAATGACATCAAAAAATAGTTTCAATATAAGTTTTAAGTAGTGCAATAAGCAAATATAGGTTAAATTAATACATTATTCATGAAATCAACATTCGAAATTTTGAAAAGCCATTTTTTTAATTGCACAGAAAAAGATTTAAGACTCAAGCAGTTTTTAACTTCTTG
This sequence comes from Allygus modestus, assembly GCA_963675035.1. Taxonomy (NCBI): domain Eukaryota; kingdom Metazoa; phylum Arthropoda; class Insecta; order Hemiptera; family Cicadellidae; genus Allygus; species Allygus modestus. The sequence goes on from OY776115.1 coordinate 84,473,899, forward strand.
TGGGAGCTGGTTGAAGTATTTAGGTCCGTTGTACTGATAAGAGTGTCTAAATAATGTTTTGTTTACTTTGGGTAATCTAAATACGGCTTGATTACTACTTCTTGTATTGTATAAAAGATTTTGTGTACCGGTATTTCCACTTCTAAAATAAAAAAGTCTGAGCACTTTATACGCATACAAATGTTGGACAGGAAGTATTTTTAATTCAACAAATAAAGGAAAAGAACTATCTGTCTTACGACTGTTAGTAATTAACCTTAAAAAATGATTTTGTGTGATTCTTACTTTTTCAGTGTAGCATTTATATGTTCCTCCCCAACAACTGATAGCATATTCCAATCTTGAATTAATCAAAGCGAAATAAAGTATTCTTAATAAAAAGGCGTTACAGATATTTTTTAAAAAGTAAAGTATTCTTATAGAAGATCGAATTTTAGAATGCAAAGCAAAAACATGTTTACTCCAATTTAGATTTTCGTCTAATACTACCCCAAGATATCGAAAACTGCTGACCTTTTCTATAGTTTCACAATTACACATATTTAAATTACAGTTTGAGCTATGGTAGGCCACATTAAACTGAAAATTGAAATTATTTGCTAAACCAAAATTAATGTACTTCGTCTTATCTACATTCACTTGCATTTTATTAGCTACACACCAGGAATTTAGTAAACTCAAATCATCTTTAATTTGCTCATACAACACATTTGTATCTTTGTTTGTATAGAATAGTGCTACATCATCAGCAAAAGCACTGATTTGGCCGTGGAAAGGACATTCAAGGAGGTCATTGATAAAAATGAGGAACAGAGTTGCAGATACCACTGATCCCTGTGGGACTCCTGCCCTGACAGGCAAGGCAGAGCTCAACTGATTGAAAATTTTTGTTTGCTGTATTCTATTTTTTAAAAAGCTGCTAAACCAATCAAGTGCCAATCCTCTTACGCCTGCTGTGTTTAATTTAGAAATCAAAATATCGTGATCAACAAGATCAAACGCTTTTTTAAAATCAATAAATAAACCTGTAGCCTTCATATTGTTATTAAAACTGTTGTAGATATTTTCTGTTACGTTAATTAAAGCATCTTCTGTAGATTTTCCTTTTCTGAAACCAAATTGATGAATACTGAAAAAATTTAAATTATCTAAATAATTAATAAGCCGATTTTTCATAATTTTCTCAATAACCTTAGAAAAAACTGAGATCAAACTGATGGGTCTTAGATTGTCTAATTTTTGAGAGTGGGTTTTCTTATAAATTGGAACAACTGTACTTAATTTCAATTTTTCTGGGAAAATGCCATTTGCAAAACTTAAGTTAAATATATGAGTAAGAACGGGCGCTATTAACTCGGAGACATTTTTTATAAGTTGAACAGTAAACTGATCAAATCCGGTAGACTTTTTATTTTTCAAATTGCTAATGGTACTTAAGACTTCGGGAGTAGTTGTAGGAGCGATGAAAATGGAGTGAGGCCGGAAGTACAAGGGTTGGGGCGGGGGCGGGAGCGGACAGCTACGACCTTGACCTTGGCCTTGCACTGCGATAAAGTAATCATTTACCTCTTCAGCTACTTGTTTTGGGTCAGTAATCACAGCTCCGTTTTCTAGCTCAACTCTAATGACAGTTTTACAATCTTTCACACCAATTATGTTATTTATCACCTTCCAATACTGAGAAGAATCACCATTACATCTATCAATCTTACTAGCTAAATATTCATTTTTTGCTGCATCTATATCAGATCTCAACTGTCTACTAAAACGATTGAAATAATTGATGTCATTTTTGAAGTTTTCCATCACTTTAAGGAAGAATTCTTTAGTAATTGCAGTAGTACCTGTTGACGATACGCTGCTTGCTGATGACTGCCTACACTCCTTGCACTTATACTCCTTGCACGAGCGTTGTTTCACAGTTTCGCCGTCCTGCTTCAAACACTCTACGTGGAAAACACTACTGCAAGCTACGCACCTCACTGTATTACCACTGTCATCGGTTGTCGTTTTACAGACGCCACAGGTCGACATAATTAATTAAATGTAACGGTTAACAGTTTGAAATGACAAGATATTTTGACACGCAGAAACGCGTCCCGCTACGCAAACTCATTTTAATTCATACCAATGAATTCAGCTTAAAAAACAAACAATTTGGTATTTTAATCATTACGCTACATCAGTTGGTTACTGAGATATTGCAAGTGCTAAACACAGTACGTTGTCAAATGCTATTCTTTTGGATAAAAATAAAAATTGTATATCTCGCTTATTTATTAAGCGGGGGCTCCAGTCCTCTGCGCCACCTGCTTCTCCCATAATACTAATGTTAACTTTCAAACTCCGTCCCTCCTCAACGGGTTGTCCAAAATTGATTATTTATGGTTCGATTTAAAGATCAAAAATATATCTAGCGATTTCATTAAGCAGAATTTCGTTATCATAAATAGTTCGTGCATAACAAAATCGTAAATGTTGAATATTTTGGAATTTTATTGATCGATTATTATTTGCGATATATAAATTCTGCTTATTGAAATCGCTAGGTATATTTTTGATCTTTAAAATGAGCCATAAATCAACGATATCGAATAATCCGTTGAGGAGGAACGGGCTTTGAAAATTAACATTGGCCTTATGGGCGAAGCAGGTAGAAACGCGAAAAGTTTCGTGACTGGAGCGCCCTCTTAACATACACTGACGAAACTTGGTATATGGCTTCATCTGGTTGTGGTTTGTTGTCGACTGCACACAAAAATTTTCGCGTATGGTTCCTGTGGCAGCTAGGTACTCGGTCCCCATGTTATTCTTATGGAGGATAATTAAAATGTTATATATCGCTTATATATGAATGTATATGGATGAAACTTGATTTGTGACTTCACTTTGATGATTTCTATTGATATTAAGATAAAAACCCATTATTTTGTGTTCCTTGTTGCAGCGAACCTGCGTACTCATGCCCAATGTTATTCTTATGGAGAAAATTAAAATTGTATATATCGCTTATTTGTGAGTATATTTTAATGAAAATTAGTATGCAACTTTATGTGGTATTAAGCAAATATTATGCATTGGAAATTAGCTGAGTACGCAGGTTTGCTGCAACGGGGTTATTTTATTGATATAATGGTAATGAATTTGATTCACGATAGAAATGCAACAGCCTTTAAGAACACATTTGGCATAAATACAAATGTTAGCATATGGTTAGCATAAATACAAATGCTAAGATGCCAAGGTTTGTATAAAATATGTTTTGTTGAAGAAAAAAATAATTGTATAATATAGCCAAAGTATAAATCAAAGATGGTTTTTATTTTATGTATTTCAAAACATATTATTTCTGAATCACAGCAAAAATGTAAACTCAACAGACTAAGTGATTTAATAAATTTACACCTCCCATACAACTCAAAAGAGCTCCTTAGAAAAGTAATCTGCACTGAAATTTATATAAAATTCGTAACTTGGATGATGCAGTCGATTATTTTTGCAGTGAGGTAACTGATGTAGTTAGCCAGTGTGTACCTATTTCAATGAAAAATAAGCATGAGTATCCCCCGGTTTGATAACGACATAATTTATTTAATTAGAGGTAAGAATGTAGTTAAACGTAGGAATTTAAAGTACTGAATGACTTGTGATTTAAATGAATACAAGGAAGTTCGTAGTAGAATAAAGGTTAATATTAAACATGCTTATAAAAATTACGTACGTCTTGCTGAAAATAATATAAAATACTATCCAAAATCTTTTTGGAATATAATTAATAAGTTGAGAGTAGCCAATGTAAATCCTTCAACAATGTATATGGATGGTGAGGAGGTGGAGGGGGGAGCACAGATAGCGGACCGGTTTGCGAGTTAAGGGTACTTTTGCTCTGTGTATGAGCCCCGTCAGCTGGACGGGGAGGAGCTGTGTCGCCGAGCACTCCGCTCTACGGCGTTGCCGGGTTTGCCCACCATGACACTTGCCGCCGTCACCCACTCTGAAGTACTCTCAGCACTAAAAAAATTGAAACCGAAAAGAGCCGTGGGACCGGACAGTTTACCCCCTTATGTTTTCAAAGCATGTGCTGAGTTATTTGTCTTTCCTTTTCGTAGTATTTTTAATTTGTAAATTGAGAATTGTTTTTTTCCAAACCTGTGGAAGAGCTCGAGAGTCGTACCTATTTTTAAGAAAGGTCAGAGGTCGGACATCAGGAATTACAGGCCAGTTTCTGTTTTATCAACACCTACAAAGGTTTTTGAGTCTATTCTCCACAATAGGTTACTTTCACATGCAAGAAACTTTGTCAGTCCTCATCAGCATGGTTTTTTCCTGGTCGATCCATTGTAATTTACTAAATTTTTCTGATTATTGTATTTCACATTTGGATAGAGGTGGACAGGTGGATGTGATTTATACGGATTTCGAAAAAGCATTTGATAAGGTTAGTCATAGTTCGCGTTTATCCAAGTTAAATTCATTTGGTCTTTCTGCTTCTCTAATCAAATTTTTTTCGTCTTACTTGTACAATAGAACTCAGTTTGTTTCTTATAGTGGTTTTTGTCTTCTGAATTTCATGCAGGTTCCGGGGTTCCCCAGCGCTCAAATTTGGGGCCCCTTTTGTTCATGATCTTCATAAATGACATAGTAACATCAATACGTAATTGTAAGTTTCTTCTGTATGCTGATGACTTAAAAGTTTTTTCAGACATAAAGAACATTTCTGATTGCTCAAATCTTCAACATGATCTGGATTATCTGTTTAAGTGGAGTGAACTCAATTTGAAATTTGGGGGAAGCTCGATTACACATCATATAGATGGTCCATCGACCCTCTGATATATTGAAAGAAATTGAAATATCTGAGGAAGGGTCTATGGCCCATTGAACCATTTATACAAATTTAGTTTTGTTTATAAAAGGTGTTGATGGACCATCGACCCAGTTTATATATTTCTCTAATGAAATAAAACAAGGCTCGATGTACCATCGGCCCCAAAATTATAAATATTAATATTATATTAAAAAAATAAGTAAAGGGTCGATTCCACATCAAATAGATAGTCCATCGACTCGTTAAATCTTTAATATTAATATGTTTCATTTTGGGGTCGATGTACCATCTATATGATGTGTAATCGAACCATGCATTTAAAAATCTAATAATATAAAGTGTAGGGTCGATTACACATCAAATAGATGGTACATCGACCCGTTAAAACATTATTCTAAATAACTTTGGTTTAGAGGTCGATGTACCATCTATTTGATGTGTAATCGACCCTATGTCTTTATAATATGTTATTTTATGGATAGAGGGTCGATGGTCCATCAGACCGAAATATAATATTTTATCTTAATTTATAAAATGGTCTGATGGCCCATAGACCCGTATATATTTTTTATTAAATTACATTTCTTAAACGACTGATGGTCCATCGATCGTTTATGTTATTTCATTTATTTTATTCAAGGGTCGATGTACCATCTATTTGATGTGTAATCGGCCCAGCCCCTGAAATTTCATATTCATAAATGTTCTGTTTTGCGTTTTTCCAGGAAGCCTGAGGGTAATTTAATTTTTTTAACTACAGGATAGGAGGCACAACTTTGGTATCAAATCACGTTATTAAAGACCTAGGTATAATGTTTGATGACAAATTCTCTTTTGTTGATCATGTGTTATTTATGTATAAATCTGCATTTTCAATCATGGGCTTCATTCGCAGGTCAAGTAATTTTGTAAAAAATGTTAATGTCATCAAGCTTCTGTATTGTACTTTGGTGCGATCCAGATTTGAATTTGGTTCATTTGTTTGGAATCCGTATTATGCTTACTCTTCTGATCTAATTGAGAAATTTCAAAAAAGGTTTTTTAAGATTCTTATATTTTAAAGAGTCTGGTTATTACTCAACAGTCATTCCCTATTCTGAGCTCTTATCTATATTTGAACTGGACCCTCTACACAAGCGGCGGCGGGTCGCTATGTTGGTTTACCTGCATCAGCTGGTGGGTGGTGCGCTTGATGACATAACTCTCTTATTTAAACTACAGTTCAATGTGCCGCGGCACAATTCCCGTTGTCGTCTGTTACTCTCCCCCCTCTACTCTCGAACCAATTTAGGAGTTAACTCCCCACTAAATGTTATGGGAAGAATTTATAATTCATTAACAAATATCGTAGATATATTTGGAGATACACTCAGCAAATTTAGAAAACAAATTTTACAACATTTATTAGATTAGGATTGTCTTATTGTATAATATATAAATATTAAATAATAAATTTTATTAAGTTTTTGCATTTAGACTGAACGTTACCTCTAACTCAGTAAGTTTAGTATGGAGTAATTAAATTTAATATATTTATTTAATTTTAGTGTGTAGTTTAAAACTTTTAATTTATGCATGTATAGTAGATTGCATGCGTTATGTGCATGGTATTATATTAGTATATTGGGAGACATTGAATAGTGCTTCATAAAACTGGACTTGGAGAAAAAATCCCTAAAAATAAATGTTAGTAATAATGCTACTTTGTAATTGGGTTAAGAACCTGTTTTGTAGCATTTTTGTATCAATAAATGAAATGAAATTAAATGAATAAACACTTGACACTTGTATTTGATTTGATTCATTTCTTCGTGTGTAAAGAAAAACGACAAATCATCAAACACAATCGAAGGCAATGTAATGATTGACATCGCTAATTAAATTCCTCCAACCACCCTCATCCTCACTCCACGGAACATGACGGCTCTATTTGTAAGGTGCAGAACTATTGGTGGAATCCTATAATTAGTTTATAGGATTCACCTCACCTCTTTATTATATAGGTTATAGGACTCACCTCTTTATTAGAAGAATGAAATATTCCGGAATAAACAATCTAAAACAGTTCTGGATAAGCATTATTTGTGAGTCGGTCTGTAATAATTCCATTTTTATAGTGTATATTGTACAGTATATTGCTGCATTCTGTAATGTAGTTTATATATTGTACAGTATATTGCTGCATTCTGTAATGTAGTTTCTGTCATTGAGTATTCTCAAGAAAATAATCTTCTTAAATAAGCTTTTCTTTTAAAGGGTTTCTTTGGGATCACTCTTTCCCTTTGAAAGGATTTCTTAGTGTATTTCATATTCACCTTAAAATACGACATAGTAGTGTCGGTGTCTTATACAGTGATTCAGTGATTTAGTGATTAGTGACTGATACTACTCTCTCTTGGTTTTGGCACTGGACGGATTTATTCACTCGCTCTTTACAAATATGTACATAAACCTCTTTATAAGATTCTTCTTCCAAGTTCGTATTTCGGCGTCAGACTAGACAACACAATAATATACTACGTCTCTGTGGATGCGCCTCGATCCTGGCTCCGTTAATTATGGCTGCTCCTTGGCCTTCGACCTCCTCGAATCTTCTGGAGGACAACCGCAAGTGCTAGGGAGCTCAAGACACTTTCTTGGGTCCTGGTCCTCCACAAATACCCGGTGGAAGACCTGATCAATGTATTCTCACTACTAGCCTATATGCAGAAACCGTTTAGGCTAGTTCACTACAAAGTTGTGAGCGGTCCTCTGACACTCACTCGCTTCTCTCAAACATACTAACTGCCTCTGTATTCAACCTCATACGGATCCGGATCAATCCCCTCCTTAACTCATACTTGGTCCCTGGATACAACTTCAATGATCCCTGTGTCCTTGGTGCCGGTAGAGCAGGAGGCAATACTTTTATTGTTCCACTAGATGAAATTAAAAGCATTGACAAAATTCACTGCACCACCTAAACTGGAGGCTAAGTGAACTTTTTTGGAAGACATGGCATTTTCGTTAGAGAGATAAAAAAATAATAAAATGTGTTCAGAATGATAGGTATGGTATTGAAGCTGATGCACGAAAATGTAACAATGCATTTTCCTTCTTCCTACCCTGTGATTTAACAACGAACTTTCACACTCCAAACGCTTTTCATAAAATATTAAAATCCTTGTCTACTACATGTATACTAAGATAAGTACAACTGGGCCTACATCAAATTCCTGAAGTTTGCTAATAATACAACCTATATACAGATCAAATTCGTCAGTATTCGCAAAGATTGATGTTAGCAAGTATATGTACCTAGACAAATAACTAACAACTGGTATTTCAGATCGACAGACCAGTTCGCCAAATAAAATAAAAATGTCTCTGAAGTGTTTGAAATATTATTTATTTATTTTATATCTGTCTTTTATAAGACAGACTGAAAAAGAAGCTAAATAGGCTATATACTTATATGAAATGTTTTGTCTATTTTGACCTCAGGAACAATATTCCAAAGTTTGTTGGTGTATTTCAGATACACCCTGTATAAGTCTACCCATTCTCTTTAAGCCTTGGAATGTCTATAAAATTATATTAATAAAAATTAACATCATGTGTGTTTATTCCAGGAATTTTTTAAGACAAAAATCCGACAGAGCACGACATACCACTCACTGCAGTTCAGAATGTGATAATATGGCTTTGTTACTACAACGATGAACGTCACCACATTCCTTCATGAGCATTCCAACATAGTCATAACTCTACCAAACTGCATCACCTAACAGATGTACCTCCACTCTTGTCACGAGATGATTTACTATTTGACACACTCTACTTGAACATGACTACTAAATTACCGTTATATATGAATATTTTTACTGATTCTTTTGAACTCGTGTAGTTAGTTTATGTATATTTATGCACAGATAAATCATCAGACATGTAGACTAAATTGATTCTCAGGACTTCAAATGTTGATCTCATAAAGATGATTTGATTACATTCGGTTATTTGCAACGTACATTATAGTGCATACGTGAACTTTATTCCTGTATATTTTTGATTATTATGTCTACATAGGTTTGTGCAGCAGATTTTCTTGTGTTATACAACTTTTTTAGTCATACTGCTTCAAAAATATTTTTTTATACATCAGGTTGAGTTGCTAAAGTTGTTCTATTTGGTGTGCACTTTTTCGCCTACGCTGAGATGAGATTATCGTTTCGATATCGAAAAATTTAACCAACCGGTTGCTTGTTTGTGTTAATAAACTTTCGATTACGATTGTTGTTTTGTGGTGGAAAAGCATAGATGTTGATTCGATTCAAAGTCAAGCAGATATAAGTTAAATCAAAAGTTGTGGATACAATGTTAAATTGGATCTACAAATGGATTTGCGTGAAAAAAATAACAAACTAACTAGGTTGCAGTTCACGACAAAATTAGGAGTAACCTAACCTAACCTAACTCCGCAGAGCACTGTATGGTGGCTGTTCGTTGTGCAACATAATTACAAATAAAGGGATTAGTATAAATAAACAAAAGTAAAATGAAACACAAATGCCAGACCTAAAAAAGTAAACAACAAAAGTAAGATTTAACCCCGAATAAATTAAAGTCAACTTTAAAAATTTCAGACTCCAAAAAGTAAACATCAAATGTGAGATTTGACAGGGGACCGCATGATCGTAGATCTGACGTCGTATCCACTGGGCTACCGAAGCCTGCCGATTTACCAGAAAGTTACAATAATTCATCAGGCAGTTAGCAAAGATCATAAATTCATTCGATAAAACAAACAATTGGTTGGGAAATTGTTCGATATCGGAACAATCGTAACAAACGATGACCTCATTTCAGCGTAGGCGAAAAAGTGCTCACCGTTCTCTTTATTCCTTGAATAAAAAAGAATTGATTTGATGATCTTTTACGTCCCAGGACAAAACACCATTTGATGACATTTTTGGTCGGCGTCATAAGCTGTTAAATATGAACTGAACAATGAAAATTTGTGTAACAGCTGTTTTTTTAGAGTAACAAATTCAAGATGGAAGCAAATTTTTAATGGTAAAGAAGGAAACAAAATTCAGTTTTTGTTAAATTGTTTTCTTAATAATGTTTGCAGAATTTAAAAAAATAGTTCATCACTACGAGCAAAAATGGCTTTTTGATCCTCGCTCATTTTCCGGCCTCGACCGTTAAACTTGTGATCGTATAGAAGGTCCTAGTGATGAAATATATTTTTCGTCATACTGCTTCAAAAACATCTGTTTTTGACAGATGCGTTGAGATTCAAAAGTTCTTCTTTTTAGTCTTTGGATAATAACATATGTTTTGATGATCATTATTGTACTAGTACTAAAAGGATCATTGTTGATGATACTTTTGATTCGAGGTCGTCATAAATCGATTAAAATTCATTCGATTATAAATAATCGAAACATTCATTGTTATTATCGAAAAATTCATTGTTGTATTGTTATTTGAAGAACAACCGATTGATTCGAACCACAATGATTGGTTTGAAGTGATCGACTCAACAACCGATAGATATGAATGAACCGAAATTATGCATGTGCAACAGCTGATTGTTTCAAGAGACAAGCTGAAAGAAACATTTGAGGTTATGAAGACAAAGTACGTAAACTTTACTTTAAACCTTAAGTTTTTTGGCAGTATGACGAAAAATATAGTTCGTCACTCGGATCAAAAGTGTCTTTTTAATACTCGCTCATTTCCCAGCCTCGGCTTCGCCTCGGCAGTTAAACTGGAGCTCGTATTAAAAAGATCCACTTTTGATCCTAGTGACGAAATATACTATTTCGTCATACTGCTACAAAAACAGCTGTTTTAATACATGCTTTGCGGGGCTGAAGTAGTACTTTTTCTCCCTAGTGAGAAAAAGAGTTTTGTACTCCCTAGGGAGAAAAAGAGTCAGCTGATGTCGAGGTTATCAGCTGTTCGTTATTACAATTTAGAACAGTTGCAAATGCGTGCATGTCAATGGTAAGTTATCGATCGTATCGAGAGTGGCAATAGATTATTAGTATCGATTAGTTCATTGTTGTCAGTTCAGTTGTTCAGTTATATTAGTTCCGTTCCTGCGCTTCAATCAAACGAAATGGATGAAAAAGCAAATGAATATATATTGCAAAAGGCGCAAGAAATTCAAGAAGGCTTATTACCAGAGAAATCTAAGAACTCTACGAGGAACTGTTGCAATCGATAGTACACAGCGTTCGATATATCAATCGTTATGGTCAGCTGACATAACATCAACACAATTGACAGAGAATCACCTGATTGTTTTAAATAGCTGAAATTGGAAACAACTCTTTCGTCTGTAAAATCTTTGTTTTTTAAAGTAGTTAGCTCAATATTTTATGCAGTATGACGAAAAATATAGTTCATAAGACGGGTCTAAAGTGGCCTTTCGTTACTCGCTCAAGTTACGACCTCGTACGAAAAGCGTCACTTTAGCCCCATGTAATGAAATATACTATTTCACGATACTATTGGAATATCAGCTGCTTTTCCATTGCGTATATTTCCAGGTAAAGTTCGTCATATCCCCACTAGTGAGGAAAAATTATATTCTTACTAGTGAGAATAGAATAGAATATTCTTACTAGCTGATTTATAATCAGCTGATTATAAATCAGCCTAACAATACAATATTGAAATAATGCCCATCTATTTAAAAAATTGTGTTGGTTGTTGTGTTTACTTAACTTCGTCTTTTGATCATATTTAGTGCTGTTGTATAAAATAATTTGTTGCTGTAGTATCGTGAAAAATAGTGTTCAAAACTCGTGGGAATAGTATATTTCATCACTAGGGCCGAAGGTTACGCTTTTCGATACAAGCTCAACCGAGCCGAAGCCGAGGTCGGAAAATGAGCGAGGATCGAAAAGCCACTTGCCGTGAGCCCGGCTTTCAGCACAATTACTTTTACATATTGCCATTAATATTGTTGGTCAATCTATAATAGTACCTTGCCTTCACGTTCATATTACTTTAATACACTGGGTTTTCAATATTTAAATTTACTTTGGTTGATATAAAGGGTTAATTAGTTGTGAGGCGACAAGATAGTTCAGAGCAAATGCATATGTTTATTTGATTAATTTTAATACATTACAAAACAGATTTGAATGTAAATCAAATACCCTCCTACTCAAATAATTACTTGGTTTTAATATAGAAATGCTCTAATAATTGACTTGTGATTCTTTTAGGCGTTAAGCTTTAATTGTGACTTTACTAAATATTAAAACTATGGCTTATCTGTTTCTTAATAATGAAGATTCAATGAGATGAGATGAGTTGAGTCGATGCTCCGATGCTGGCTTCAAAGGATTGACCGACCCCTCGCCGACAGCTTGTGTCCCACGATGAGTTTTCACCAACGACTTGTTACACACGTACTGTTATTATTTTCACTGCGTATTGTTGTAAAGTCTAATCAAATGTCTTTGAAGTAAGTTAAATAACTGTTTTAATAAATATCAGACCGTCACTGAAATAACACGAATTGATAAATTTATTTTCGTGGTTCAAGTTTATGGAGCGGTCTAGAATGATAATAGTGTTGAATCACTCGAATCCTCGCCAACGACAGAGATGGTACGTACTCTATACGAGCTCACCCTATCGACTGATAAACTGTTCTATTGGTATGCGCACAGTACCCGGCCTTCAACTTCAACTGATAAATCGTGCTGCTGGTATACGCACCGTACCAGCTCACCCTCTCAACTTCGACTGACTAAACGTTCCGCCCTCTCAACCTCGACTGCTCCCCAACGACTGACCAAACGTTCTGCTCCAGCGCGCATCCGCCATGACAGACCCGTCGCATTACCCTGCGTGACATCGATGCGCAGACGTCCATCACCATGGTTACGAGTCAGTGTCCCCGTCCGGTGTCGCCCTCAGGTGCAAGCAGAGAAGATTTGAACTAATATCCGACCGTGGGAATAAGGAATTTACTGCGTTCTCAAATCTAGAAACTTCTGTGTGACGCATCTTGTTTACGCGTTTTGAGCGGAAATGACTCATATCCTGTTTCAACATTCTTGCAAATATTCCGATGGGAACAACAAAATCTGCGACGTTCGCTTACTGCGGATTATTTAAGTTTTGGTTTTAGAACCACGTAATTTTTAATTATTTAATATTTTTAATTTAATTATCTAATAAAGCGACCCACTACAGATACCCCCTAGGCTTTTGAGCAAAATTTAAACTGCCTAGAATTTTCGAAAAAGTCTAACCTCCCCATTGTCGCGTTCGTCCTCACTCATCTCACCTTTACATTTTTCCCTAATATCCCCTACTCACAAAATTTTCAAAAAAACAATTATACAATTCAAAATTCAAATGTCCAAAAAATCAAAGTATCAAAATTTATACAACAAAACATACAAGTTAGAATCAATAAAACTCATTAAAAATCAAGAAAATTGCAATTATTTATCACCTAATACAAGAACATCATTATATCAATAAAGAATACAATATACATCAAAATATCATAATATACCACATGTAATCGATGATAGTCTCTTGTAGATTTATGCAACACTGCACTTTCGGAAAATATTACCGAGTCCATAGTCCAATGTCTCTGCAGCATGACACATCACAATTCCTATATTCAACATTTTCACTTATATACATCTAGAGACCTAGGGTTCATGTGATAATGTCCCTACTGCCCTACTTATTATTCTCTAATGAATCTTTAATCATTTTAAAATCAAAATATTCTAAAAATTAAACACTTTTCCAAATTTCCTTAATCATAAAACATAATATATGTAGACATTCAAAATACTTTCCTATATCATAACAAACAAAATTCAATGTAATATCAAAATCTAAATAACAATATCAACAATTAAAAAATATACCAATCCTAACATCATATAATCAAGTTTTTTTTTATTTTATTTATTTTATTATTATTATTTTTTTTAACCAAGCCACCAACCATCAACAATCATCAGTGACAATGTCCAGATGCCTTCCCCATTTCCCCCTACTGTAACACAGGTCCATCTATCATGCACTACTTTTATTCACGCAGATCCTACTAAGTCCCACTACTATTTCTCCAAGAAAATACCTCAACTTTTCCAAAGTCCCCCTACTTATTTGTTCACACGTCGTTCTTAATCATTATTTTTGACGAACATAACTTTGAACCAGTATAGTAATTAATTTGCTAACGGTGGATTAACCTATTCGTTGCCTATTCTCATAATCATTCGTTGAGACTAGGAGACCTTGTCTCACTCAACAAATAATTTACTGACGATATACCACGACAGATTACAATTCTCCTTCGCTAACGGTGGATTGACCTACTCGTTGCCCATTTTCATTATCATTCGTTGAGACTAAGAGACCTTGTCTCACTCAACAAATAATTTACTGACGATATACCACGACAGATTACAATTCTCCTTCGCTAACGGTGGATTGACCTACTCGTTGCCTACTCTCATAATAACTCGTTGAGACTAAGAGACCTTGTCTCACTCAACAAATAATTTACTGACGCATCGCTAACGGTGGATTAACCTACTCGTTGCCTATTTTCATTATCATTCGTTGAGACTAAAAGACCTTGTCTCTCTCAACAAATAATTTACTGACGATATACCACGGCAGATTTCAAATCTCCTATTCCTCCATATAATTCTCCCAACTCACATCGTAGAACTTCATTATTATAATAGAAGTTCACTCTAATTAATTTCACTCACAGTAAGTGGCTGGGTTGTCAACTAAACACATCACCAAATCATAAAGCAATTAGTGGCTTTCGTGACTTTTTCTACATATTAATTATTTACAATTATTTCCGATATCCTTAACAGGACATACTCAACAAATAAATCCATATTAACAAATTCAATACTTAAAAAAAATACGTAATTGCAATTTTCTTGCAATTATTAAACATGGGGAACTTTATAGATACTTGGTATACCTTAAAGTATCTTAAAATATGTGTGCTCTCACTTTTATGTCTATGTCGGTTATGGTCAAGAAATAATTTTACTATACCGTACCGTTATTCAAATATTACTTGATTTACCTGTATTTAATTCATGAAGATAATAAATTTGGAATAATTTTCTTCATTTGACTCCGTTATAGATATTTAACGCTTCTACTACTTGAATATTTAATTAAATAATTTTATCATTTAAATAATCCGTATGATTTAGTTTATTCATTAACTTGATGTCAATGTTCACTGAAATGGAGTTCATTTTTTATTATATATTTATATATATATATAGATTTATAGATTACCATAACAGGTGCTTCCTTGAATTGGATATCACCAACTCCATATTCAAAGTTTTGTCAATCTTTTACTCAAATAAAATTATTTCTTTAGTCGTCCACTATATGGTCAATAAATAAATTTATATCGCATATAGTCTTATAACTCATGATCTATCTTGTTTCTAGGGTACAAGAAGACAAGTATCTAACAGAAAAAAACCTTCTAACTCGTTAATTATTCTATGAACCTTTTTAACTGTCTAACATTATAAGTACCTATATGTTCACCCGTATGGAAATTTCTCAATACGTAGGCATTACTTAACTTAACCTGAACTATTTCATAAGGTCCCTCATACAGCTGAAAATACTTCTTAATTTTCTTTCCCAATTTATCAGACAAATGATGAGTTTTTATCAATACCTTTTGCCCTATTTCATAATTAACACCTTTAACCTTGTTATCAAATTTAACTTTTCTTTTCGCTAATTTTTGTTTTGTTTTTTCCCTAACCAGTACTATTTCTTTATTATAATCAAATTGCATTTCGGGGAAGCTAACCAAGTTATTTAACATGTTTTCAGGTCGTTTACCGAACATTAAAGTATAAGGAGTTTGTTCTTTTAAACTACTAACTGACAAGTTGAGACAGTCTTCAATATGTGGCAGATATTCAGTCCACTTGGTGTGTTTGTCATAACAATATGCCCTACACATGCGGTTAATTTCTTTGTTAAATCGTTCAATCGGGTTTGCCTGCGGATTGTATACAGAGGAGTGAATAAATTTTATATCTAATTTATCCAACTCTTGATACCAGTTAGCGGAAGTGAACTGTGTACCATGGTCACTTAAAAGACATTCTATTTTTCCTACATTGTTACAGAAATCTTCAATTTTTTTTAAGTAACGTTACTGAATTCGCTTTTCTCACTGAGTACAATTTAACATATTTTGAAAAAATATCTACCATGGAAAAAATATACTTAACACCAAACCTTGCAGTAGGCAGTTCTCCGATTAAATCTATGCTTACTAATTGTAGTGGCCTATCAGTTGATATTGACTCCATGTTACCCACGCTGTGTTTATTGTCATGTTTGGTTTTTTGGCATAGCACACATTTCTTTAATTGATCTTTAATTGCTCTTTCCATATTGTTGAATACACAAAACTCCCTCAATGTTAAATAAATTTTATGTCCCCCGAAGTGACCGTATCTTCTATGTGCAAAATCAATTAAGTCCACCATTTTCATCTTAGGTATACAAATTCTCCAGAGCTCATCATCATTCTTACTGTTTTTAAATAATAACCCGTCATGGATTTTAAAAATCTTACTTAATTTTTCCTTATTAGGATTATTTTCGCCATTTAAAATGTCAATAATTTTACCATAATTATCGTCCTCAATCTGACTCTGTGGTAAACCGTTAAGAATACGCCTCGCCTCGTTATCGTCGTAACCCAGGTTTACTTTACACTTCAAAACTTTGATGTTATTTTTTTATTTGTTTTCCAATCCATCTTCATTAATTCTAGATAGTACATCACAAACTACATTCTCTTTCCCTGGAATAAATTGAATTTCTAAGTTAAATTCCTGTAATACCAATACCCAACGTAATAATCGACCGTGCGTTAACTTAAAACTGGTTATGTAGACCAAACTTTTATGGTCTGTTTTAACTATGATTTTATGATGTCCTAAAAGATATGCCCAAAATTTATTGCATGCGAATACCAAAGCTAAAAGTTCTTTTTCGGTTACAGAGTAGGCTTTTTCAGTTTCTTGCAGTTTGCGGCTAGCGAACATTATTAATTTTTGGTTCCCCTCGTCATCCAACTGATATAATACCCCAGCAATCGAATTATCAGAAGCATCTGTACCGACGTAATACTCTTTTTGGAAATTAGGATGGTTTAACATAACTGAATTTAAAAATTCCTTCTTTAAATTCTGAAAATCATCAGATTCTTGTTTACCCCACTGCCATCGATTTTTTCCAGTCAATAAATGAGTAAATTTACATGTAAGCTCCGAGTATTTGTTATGAAAGCACCGGTAGTAGTTCATCAAGCCTAATACAGATTGTAGCTCCTTGACATTACACGGGTCCTTTAACTCTAAGATTTTGTTTACTTTCTCAGGATCCATAGTAATACCGTTTGACGATATTATATATCCTAATTAATTTACCTCGGATTGGAAAAAACTACATTTGCTTAGTTTAACAGTGGCACCATATTCAGCTAACCTGGCGAGTACTAAATCAATATGTTTAATATGGTCCTCTAATGTTTCTGAAAAAAACCAAAATGTCATCTACGTAAGTTGTCATAAACGTGTCGAAGTGCCCCTTAAAAATGTGTGACATTGCCTTAATAAATTTAGCAGCTGAGATTTTAAGTCCAAATGGTAACCTTTTGTAAGCATAGTTAGTACCGTTAAAAGTGAATGCGACATACTTCCTAGACTCCTTTTTTAGATTTACCTGCAAAAATCCTTGAGTTAGGTCAATTGAGCTTAGATATTTAGTTCCTGAAAACCTTTGCAAAATACACTCTATTTTCTCTGTCCTTTTACAATCATTTATAATATACTTATTAATACGACGACTGTCTAGACAGACCCTTACACTACCGTCTTTCTTAGTCACTGCTACTAGACTATTATTATAAGGACTGTCAGATTTTTCAATAATATTATTTTCTAATAAACTTTCTATTTCCTTTTGTACCTGTTGTCTTTTATTAAAGGGAATTGGATATGATTTACCAATAAAAGGATCTTCATTAGTCAAAGCTATTTCAGCTTCAAAGCCTTTTATTAATCCCGGCCGGTTAGAAAATACCTCACCATTTTTTTGAAATACTGCAAATAAATTATCCAAACTCTCAACGGTCATTTCGGGATTTCTAGACTTTATATCAGCAACTAGGTCGCATACCAAATCATCAGACCTTACCTCGACTTTTGCAGGATTATTACTATACAAGCCTACCATCTGGTTTGTAACAAAATTTATCTGACTCTTACTATCTTTGGTGTTGACAAAATTTGAAAAAATTATTCTAATACCGTAACTGCAAGTATTTTTACCATTTCGGCTCAAAGTCACTACTACTGATTTATTATTGTCATCTTTCAAACAAATGGTGTCCAGCTCAAAATCTATTAGAGCTTTAAATTTTTCAAAAAAATCGCAACCCAAAATTATAATAGTCGGAATGCCTCGTACAATAAAACATGGTACGTAGAAATTTAAGTTACTCACTTTACAGGGCAGAAATATTTGCTTATGAACCTTTTTACTTTTGGTACCAGTTACACCTTGGATGGTAACATTGGTAACAGGTAATTCCGGAATATTGATTTTATTTTCTGTTTTTATCAAATCATACATATCTTCAGACATTATTGAAGCCTGCGATCCTGAGTCTACAATACATTTAACCACAGTTGTGCCTACCATAACCTCCAACTCTGGTAAAGCGGTGCTGACTTTATTTGAAACCGGATTATTATAACTATTTTCATCCAATAGCTCATTCCTTAGGTCTGGACCACTAATTATCTGACCCTCATCTATAGGCTTCTTAGTTACTGTGCATGAATTTGTCCTACTAGTAATAGTGCTACGCTGTGCCTTAATGAAATTTACACACCTATCATAAACTTGTTGCAAACCATTTTTGTTTATGTGGACTAGATCTGGTTTTACGTTACCTCTGATGTAAATAGTTTGCTCAAAAAGGTTCGAGTTAATTTTACCATCAGTTAACAGTAAATCATTTATACTCAAGTATTTGATTTTATTCATTCCGTCAAACTTTTTAAGGTATTCATTGATATCATTAACTTCTGTTAAGTGTGTACTTCTACTGCTTACAAGTTTTGGAACAGCTGGAACTCCTATTATTAAAATATTTTTCTTCAGTTTAATTAGCCTATCCAATAATTCCTTGTATAACTTACATACAGTACCTACCTCATCACCCTGTAACAGGTTATTAATCCCTATCCAAGTTATGACATTGTTTGACAAACTATTAGGCATCTCTTCAATAAGCTTAATCAAGTCTTGTATTCTATTGCCGCCTACACAATAATTTATAGCATTCTTGCCATTTTGCACGCGTGACACCCTGTTATTTAAAATTTTATTCCCCAAACGAACACTTAAACTATCTCCTAGCATTTGGAAATTTTCAACATTTGGCTGGTAGTTTAAATTAACACTATTTTTATTCTGAACTACATTAACATGGACTGTGTCATCCGAAACGCGCGCTGCACCATCTCACTTGTCATTTTCTGGTTTTTGTCTCTCATCATAGTATGGCCTATATTGTGGACGATGGTAACTATTATTGGGCCTACCTTGTTCTTTAAGATTATCATTTGACCTACCTTGTCTGTTCCTATATGATTCTGTGTTGTCCCTATTCTGTGGTGGGTACCTATTACTGTTTTGTGGCCTAGCACGATGCTTGTTTTGTTGCAAGTCAGAAATTACCTTTAAATAATCTAGTAACTCCTTCTTTGATTGAATATCCTTCATGGGTATTAACATTCCCCCTACCTCTCCAGGCAGGTGTCGAGCTATTCTTATAATGAATTGCCTCATGGACAAGGGCCTATCCAAATACTGATTTTTTTCAAAGTATTGACTAACATATGTAAGTAGGTCAACTCTACCATTAACAAAGTTGCCTGTACCATTCAAATCACCTTCAAATTGCTGTTGTTCTTCGTTACCCCAGTATCTCTCTTTAAACATGAATTCAAAATCTTCGAAACTATTTAAACTAACCATCACTTCCCTCATCCATCTATTTGCTGTACCTTTCATATACTTAAGTAGGGTTAATTTGTTTATCTCCCATACACTATCTGTCAACTCATTGACTTTTTTTACTACATGCAAAAAATACATAGGGTGTGTTGCCCTGTCATTTTCACCATGAAATTCTATTAGGTATAGCTCTGCTTGCTGTGAACTGGTTTTATTACTAGTTTCAGTATACCTGTCCTTGTGTACAGACTGCTCAAATTTATTCTTAAGGCTACTTCTACTTACCTCTCCCCTAGAATTGTTCAACAACTCAAGCTCCCTACTTAATTCATCTTTAACCTCATATAGCTTATCATTAAGGTTGCCTTCGCATTGAGAAATTTCCTCTTTTAATTGATACTGGATTTCCGCTTGGAATTTTCCACGCCACTTAAGATTTTCAGCAGTGAATTTACTTTGGCTCTTAGACAATACATTGAGTGAATCACCTTGCTTAACAATTAATTCTGTGACTGTTTCAACTCTACTATTTACTTCCGCAGCTAAGATATCTACCTCATTTGACAATTGAATTTTATTAAATTCACAAACACTGCTAGTCTCAGTACACTGTTTATCAATCTCACCAATTGTTTGTTGTACCTGAGCAACATCCCCTACTACTGTGTCTACTTTAGAATTTAAGTTTTCCACGGTTACCCTATTTTCCTCTTTATATTCGTCTAATCTCTTACATGTTGCTTGAATCTCATCCCTATTGGCCTGAATAACTGTTAGTAAATCGGTCTTAAGAACTTGAATTTCCGATCTAATATCAGCTTTCAAATTATTCATCTCAACCCTCATTTCTGACATCCCACTAGACAAGGTGTTCATTTCAACCCTCATATCTGACATCCCACCACACAAGGTGTTAAGTAGCTCCAAAATTTTATTATTGTCACTAGGTCTACTGCTATGGTCATTAATCTGAGGAACTGGTTTACTCACTAGCAAGTCATTTTTACCCCCCTTCCCAAAATCGTTAGCCATTGTTGATTCTTGTTGATTATTGTTAGTCAAGGATACACTGTTTTCAGAATTACTTACCTCGCTT
The DNA here is from genome assembly GCA_963675035.1 of Allygus modestus. Lineage (NCBI taxonomy): Eukaryota > Metazoa > Arthropoda > Insecta > Hemiptera > Cicadellidae > Allygus > Allygus modestus. The sequence goes on from OY776115.1 coordinate 84,494,913, forward strand.
GAATCTAACAAGTTACTATTTAAGCCTACCGGTATCATTCTATCAATTTGGTTATGCAGCTCAATTTCTGCATTATTTTGTGGGCTTAAACCTCCAGAATGGACTTCTTCAAACATTTTATTATTATTATATAATTCACTTAAAGGGATGTTATCCTCAGATTCATCAGAACTATTCATTACTTGTATCACATGAAACCCTTCACAACTAAATCTTACCTTACTCAATATCGAACCTATCTTAAATCACAGGGGTTTGTTCTTTTAATTATTAAACAAGTTTAATTACTGCCTCGCAGTTGAGCGCCATTCTGCCGTGAGCCCGGCTTTCAGCACAATTACTTTTACATATTGCCATTAATATTGTTGGTCAATCTATAATAGTACCTTGCCTTCACGTTCATATTACTTTAATACACTGGGTTTTCAATATTTAAATTTACTTTGGTTGATATAAAGGGTTAATTAGTTGTGAGGCGACAAGATAGTTCAGAGCAAATGCATATGTTTATTTGATTAATTTTAATACATTACAAAACAGATTTGAATGTAAATCAAATACCCTCCTACTCAAATAATTACTTGTTTTTAATATAGAAATGCTCTAATAATTGACTTGTGATTCTTTTAGGCGTTAAGCTTTAATTGTGACTTTACTAAATATTAAAACTATGGCTTATCTGTTTCTTAATAATGAAGAATCAATGAGATGAGATGAGTTGAGTCGATGCTCCGATGCTGGCTTCAAAGGATTGACCGACCCCTCGCCGACAGCTTGTGTCCCACGATGAGTTTTCACCAACGACTTGTTACACACGTACTGTTATTATTTTCACTCCGTATTGTTGTAAAGTCTAATCAAATGTCTTTGAAGTAAGTTAAATAACTGTTTTAATAAATATCAGACCGTCACTGAAATAACACGAATTGATAAATTTATTTTCGTGGTTCAAGTTTATGGAGCGGTCTAGAATGATAATAGTGTTGAATCACTCGAATCCTCGCCAACGACAGAGATGGTACGTGCTCTATACGAGCTCACCCTATCGACTGATAAACTGTTCTATTGGTATGCGCACAGTACCCGGCCTTCAACTTCAACTGATAAATCGTACTGCTGGTATACGCACCGTACCAGCTCACCCTCTCAACTTCGACTGACTAAACGTTCCGCCCTCTCAACCTCGACTGCTCCCCAACGACTGACCATAGGGTTGTTAAATATTTCTGTACCGGTGACTTTGGCGCTAATATTTGTTCGGCACTAAAGGAGCTGGTGCCAGGAAATTGTTCTGACCAGCTCCAGTGACTTCGGTGACAGTACGAATTCACTCACTCAAAAGTCGCTGTCACTGTTTGGTTGTTTCAATGTATCCCCGCTAGGTTCGTGGCGCTGTCGCTGGAGCTGGAGCTGGGCGCTGGCGCTGGCACTGGTCACTGTCACCGGTCGCCGTTTGGTTGTTTCGAGGTCGTGGCGCTGTCGCTGGAGCTGGGAGCTGGAGCTGGCACTGGTCACTGTCACTTGTCGCTGTTTGGTGGTTTCGATGTATCGCCTCTAGGTTTGTGGCGCTGGCGCTGTTTGGAGCTTGACGCTGTTTGGAGCTTGGCGCTGGGCATAGACGAGATGGACGAACTACGAACCAGCGCCAGTGACTTCAGTGACAACACGAGCCCGCATTGTTCATGCAAGTCGCTGTTGTGCGTTTACTAACTAAAGCGCTGTTAATACAATTTTCCGGTGACTGTTATTTGTATAATTAAGTAGTCTTTTTACAAGCTTTCTTTATTTATGATTTAGTAACAACTTTATTATTTACTTCTAGGTAATTAATATTTTTTTAGTGATACTCCTAAATGTTTTCGTAGTTAAATGAGAATTTGTAGTTGTACTAAGAATTTTAATTATTACTTGTTGTTCCTATTTTATGAAATATATTTAATTCTAATGCCAATAAGTGAGCTGTTGATTCCTTTTAAGGTCATGATTAACTTTGATAAATAACACAGTGTCAAAAAGGGGTAATATATCGCTGGAGTTGTTACGATGAACTGCGGGAGTAACTGGTGCCAAGTCACCGGTAAAAGTAACTGATATTTCTTTGGCGCTGTCACTGAAGTCACTGATCCAGCAAAGTCACTGGATCGCACATCTCTACTGACCAAACGTTCTGCTCCAGCGCGCATCCGCCATGACAGACCCGTCGCATTACCCTGCGTGACATCGATGCGCAGACGTCCATCACCATGGTTACGAGTCAGTGCCCCCGTCCGGTGTCGCCCTCAGGTGCAAGCGGAGAAGATTTGAACTAATATCCGACCGTGGGAATAAGGAATTTACTACGTTCTCAAATCTAGAAACTTCTGTGTGACGCATCTTGTTTACGCGTTTTGAGCGGAAATGACTCATATCCTGTTTCGACATTCTTGCAAATATTCCGATGGGAACAACAAAATCTGCGACGTTCGCTTACTGCGGATTATTTAAGTTTTGGTTTTAGAACCACGTAATTTTTAATTATTTAATATTTTTAATTTAATTATCCAATAAAGCGACCCACTACACACTTTTGGCCCATGTGTTTAACTATATTTTTCGTCTTACTGCACAATATATTAAGCTAACTGCTTTCTCAAAACTAATATTTTACAACTTGTTTACCTTTAAAAGCTTGCTCCCAAATTGGCCGCAATCTTGTTCTTACTATTTAAAACTAGTGATGGGATAACCGAAATCCAGGAAAAATAAAAACAAAATGAACTTTTATGACTATTTATATTGTTAAACATGTATATTAACAAATTAAAAATGTGAGAAATACAATTTCAAAATTTGTCTATACAATGAAAATAAAGAAAGAGAAGTAAAAATTAAACCCATACAAATTATAACCGCTAGATAACCTTAAAACGTTATAAAACAAATTTAACATAAAAACGTATAAAAACTAATTTAATCCTCTAAGCCGAACAAAAATGTTAATATTTATATTCTTCAGAAGGAAAAAGATTTTACGGATATTTTGTGAGAATGAGAATCGTTACCAGACTGTTAATGTTATACCGGTATCAAAACTTATGTATGATATAAACAAAAATCATAATATATTTGACATTGGGAAACATGAAAAACGAAGATGTAACTTAAGAAAAATATAAACAAATAAAAGGTATTTGGAGAGAAACGTTACAAATCGCTTTCCGAGAGTTATTAGTTATTTGTTTTCTTATATAATGCAATAATAAGTTGTAAATGTCATGAAAATGGGGAGCAAATTTAAATGTGTAATAGGGTTTAAATACCAACTTTGAAATCCATATTCTGTAATACTGTATATCAGCATAGTTTGACGTAGTTGGTATAAGAAAAAAATTATTCGATTAAAATGAACCAAATGATCATTTTATTATTGGTACAGCATAATCGTCATCGGTTAATTCGATTATTTCTTTAATTCGATTATCCCATCACTATCCTATCCTATTCTCTAATATGAGTAAGGTTTGCTTGCTTGCTTTCTTGTTTGATTGCTTTCGACACGGATCTCAAAAACGGCTCCAACGATTTCCTTCAGATGTTCGAAATAACTAATTTCTGGGATAAAAATAAGTTCTAGACAGGCCTCATCCCCAGGAAAAATCAAATCCTATACTCTAATATGAGTAAGGTTTGCTTGCTTGCTTGCTTGCTTGCTTGCTTGCTTGCGTGCTTGCTTGCGACACGGATCTCAAAAACGGCTCCAACGATTTCCTTCAAATGTTCAAAATAACTAATTTCTGGGATAAAAATAAGTTCTAAACAGGCCTCATCCCTAGGAAAAATCAAATAATGTAAAAAAACTAAAATGAAAAGTAAAAAAATGGAGTTTCAAATCAAAACAAAAGAATTGTAACAGCTGTTCATAATCAACCAGGGAACTGTCAAAGTAATAATCATGTTGTTTATGATTATTAACATGTGGTTTACTGAGAGCAGAGATTAAAATATTTGAGTTAAGATTACATATATAGAGTAGTAGAATAAATCAAAGGGACATTGAGCTATAAATAACAACTGGAGGGACCTTAAAAATTTAGAAAAGAGGCAAATGAGTTATACAAATCTGATTATCAGTAGGGGGAAGTGGTTAAATATTACTACAAGTTATCTAAACAAACTGACTGGCCTTCCCCCGAGCAAAGCTCGGCCCCCAGGTACTAATGTAAAAAACTAAAATGAAAAGGTAAAAAATTAACATTGGGCTTATGGAGTTTCAAATCAAAACAAAAGAATTGTAACAGCTGTTCATAATCAACCAGGGAACTGTCAAAGGGACTCATGTTGTTTATGATTATTAACATTTGGTTTCCTGAGAGCAGAGATTAAAAGATTTGAGTGAAGATTAGGCTACATATATACGGGTAGTAAAATAAATCAAAGGGACATTGACTTATAAATAACAACTGGAGTGACCTTAAAAAAGCAGGAAAGAGACAAATGAGCTATCAAAATATGGTAATCAGTGGGGGGAAGTGGTGCAATATTACTTCCAGTCATCTAAACAAACTGACTGGCCTTCCCCGAGCAAAGCTCGGCCCCCCAGGTACTTTAAAACAACAGCTGTTACTACAGATGTAATTAAACTAGTGTCTGTTACGTTTGTGTTAGTGTTAGGTTAGACTAACTATAACGATATATATATATATATAGAATGCTGTGGAATGCTATCGATTGCAAGAAGGAATATTTTAGTCAACCGTTTCGAGCTATATTAGGAATCAGACTCGCTGCGAACAGCGTTATGGCTTAGCTTATCTTCTCCCTTATAGCGCTGTTACACAGGCTATAATTTTTCTTGTGGATTTTAAGAAGTGGTGGTCATAAATAAAATAAAAGAAATGAATAAACTCTTCTTGTATATTTTAAATAAAATTAAATAAAACTTTTCTTGTCAAATAAAACAGTTCAAAATTCAAAATAAAATTTAACTTGGTTTTGCTTATCACTTCTGTCTTTCAAAATAAAACATTAACTGTTCGATCTTTATTTTTATATTACTGGGCTTTAATTTTTAATCTTCCTTTTAAGATAAGAAAAGATGAAACCATAAAAAGATGAAACGCTTCGAACCCTGAAAAAGAAATAATTGTTTTACTAACTGTTCCCCTTTTTGAAAAACAACAAATGAGAAATTGGAGCAATTATTTAAATCTAAACTCTAAATTTTAAAACAACTTTGTACCTTCAAATCTGAAGAGATTCACGTTTCGTTGGACGACGTACGACACACACACAAGACCAATGGTCAACGTAAAAATGCCGTCGCCTCCCAGCGATCGTGAATATATACCCCTTGGCTAAGAAACTTCCAGAACGCGACCACGCCGGCCGTCACGTGACCTAGCTCCGGTTCAATCCAGCCAAGGAAGAATTTAAATCATTGTCTCCAACTCTCAGTCTGACAAACCCGAACAAGAAAATCGCGATCTTGCCTTGACTTGCAAAACCAAGTAGCACCAGCAATTCTTATTTGCAACTGCCAGCAATTATTCACAAAACATCTTTTATATTTTTATACATTAATTATTTTATTACATAACAAATAGTATATTTAATTATATATAGCGTTTCAATTACAATTGGGACGCTATATTCTCCCCTGACTTCCTGAAATTGCTGGTGCTCTGCTACAATACATCATTAAATTTTCATTTTTAAAACTTTCACAAATTTTCCTTTTTGTAAACAATTATACAATCCAAAATATTTACATTTTTCCAAACATTTATACAATTCAAAAAATATTTAAATTCAAATTCACTCAATAAACATAAATTTTTAAAACCACAGTCACTACTCAATGTTTACATCAGTGGAATGTAGAATGTCCAGCTGTACTCGAGCGATAACAATACACAAAGCCTCGCTCCTTATCTCCGCTCAAAGGTCAACGACCCAGTAACCCTTCTCAGTCCAGGTTGCACTGTGTCTATTGAACATTCACTAACACGGAATTCACTATTCGTGTATGCAGTCCAGTTCTTGTACGGCATCCGAAGTTCGCAGCAACACCTCGATGTTGGCGCAAGTAAACGGTCATCTCAGCATGAGCAGAAGAAGTTCTGCGCAGATCAGGTAGTCGTCCGGAATCGTCTTCGCAGTTGATACAGCAACAATACCCAGAACAAACAATCCTCAACGGCAGATTAATGTTATACTCATTCTTTTACTATTTATTCCGTTCACACTGCCTAACACAGAAGGTGTTTTATTCTTCAGCCATTCCTCCGGAAAAATATTTCTCCAAGCGTCAACACTGTATCCATTGAACTTCAACCTAGGAAATCCTAGGGTAAATTACAGTTAAATAAAAGAATCTAAAAAATAGTTCAATAACATTCATGTTAAAAGGTAAAAGGTGTGATGTGTGGTTGTTTCTTTTTTAAGATGCTATCTTTTTGAAACTAGTTGAACACCTAATTCTTTGAAACTCAAGACACAGATGTAGACACGTAAAAAAACAGTGGTCGCAAATGGTCTGGAAAGGGGGAAAGGGGGGCCTTTTACCTTTTTGGAGTACACTATGTGATTCACATTGTTAAAACCTCAAAGTATCAGAGATTTTAATCCGATCTGATTTAGTGGGGATCCCAAATGTCCTCTTGGATAGTCAAGAATGTCCTTTGCATAATGTAACTTTCCTTCTTAAGCTAATGAAAATTAAAAAATACATATTTAGTCCTACCTTGATTTTTCCCTACTTAGAAGTCGATTTGTGGATGGCCTCAGCGATTCTTTGACAACTTCCTTGATCTCCTTGTCCTTGGTATCGGGAAATTGTTTCAGGACAGCTCATAGTAAAAAAAACATAAATTATTTTTAATGTATTGAACTGACTCAAAAACTATTGTCATTTAAATATATGATTGGTCAAACATCAACTTGGGTATATTTACCTTAAATTATAAACTAACCTGAGCATTTATAGTAAATTTGAGTAAGCTTAAAGTAGTGTAGAAACAAACTATAATGGATCTATAAATAACTTCACTTTTGAAAATTACTTGCATACCAGTACCCAACAACACAAATATATAGTTTAAAATTTAAACTTTTAAAAACAAACAAAAATAAACATCACAATTTGTTAACCTGATTAAAGTATACAACATTTTAAAATGCATTATAAATGATTGAGTATAGCGCAGTGATATCAAGTTGGCTCCCAGTGATAACATGAACTGCCCCAGTTCCCCAGGTCGATCCTGAGTAAAAACTGAAAATGTTATGAATATATGCGATAGTAAAGTCAAATGCCATTGTTCACTGTCCTATTAATTAGTGATCCTGACAAATGAATCAGCTGACAAAGAAGTCAGTAACACAGCTAACTTACATCATATCAACCATTCTATACTGTACTCATAGTTCATTCACGTTCGGCTTAAGTTATAAGTACATAACCACACTTAGGCCTACTTTGAAGTTCAATGAACCCTAATCTAATACAATCAAACCTCACTAATCTGTCATTGACGCGACAGAGGGGATGGTCTTATCATTACAACATCAGATTATCCAAGGGATTTATTTAAAATAACATAAGTTTAATGAAAAATAAAAATAAATTGGCAATACAGTCTATAATATATGTAGGATTAAAAAACAGTTTAATAGTGTACTTCTGCACGTTTTCTTATTATAATTAATATTTCTTATTATTAATATAAGGATGGCCTGCATAACACTTCATTAGAAAAAAATGTTTAATTGAAATATAGGACTAAGTAGGTATTATCGAATTGTCGTCATTATATCATCGTATCGAATTACCGTGTACACTCTTGTACATATGTAGGCTATACACTTACATGGTTCCAAGCAAACTGGTCGCCAAAAGACCAATCGCCGCCATTGCCCTCTGGGTTGAGCGAAGCTTTGAAATCACCCCATTTTTAAGATCTTAGTATGATTCAGCTAGCCTGGTTTGGTTTGGTTTTAAGGAAGATAAAAGTTAAAACTTAGTCTAAAATGTTTTTATAAACAATGGTAATGTGCTAATTTATTGCTGACAATTTAAATTTCACAAACTTACGCCTGAAGTAGTTAAGTCAGGGCCTCTTTAGCAAGTTTTTCCTAAAATTAGCCTAAAAAGTGGGTTAGGCCTATATATTATGCACATGGAACATCCATCACCACGGATTTATCCTCTTAAGTTAGGCCTATTAAGGTAAAAACCACCAAATTCCATCTGGTTAAGAAGAAGCATCTTAAAAAAATCTGTCTGAATTAGGTTTTACAATAAATCTTGTGCTTAGGTTCCATTCATAGTGTTTTAGCTGTTTACCAATAGGCCTACCTTACTTAATAAATTTAATATAAAAAGTTTAGGAAGTTTTATTAATTTACTAGTTTTTGCCCGTCACGGCTTCGCCCGCAAACACAAATGTGAACAGCCAGAATCCCATAGCTATATAATTGTAATGTATAATTCTTTAACATTAAATAAGGATTTTAATGTAATAACAATAAATATTATTAAGTATTATCAATTTGAAAGAACAATTCCTGACAATCCCCGAGAGTAAAAAAACACACGAAACTAAATTACAAAAAGTGTTAAAAACAATACCCTGAATTTATTTTTTATTCGACTATTAATGTGTTTCATAATAAATTATTGTGTTAATAATAGTAGCCATTTTAAATGAAAACTTTATATACCGGTAATATTCATATAAATATAACAAAATAATATTTTATCTTACTTACAATAGTTAGAATAAGTGCTGGCAGTTTAATAGTAAACCATTAAAAAACAGGTGTTATGATATCTTTAAAATGATACTTTCCAACTATTACTTTCAATTGAGTTCAATGTGTTTGTCGCCATGGTAATAAATTAACACTTGAGGACATAACAGTTTCTTGCTAGTTTGCACATTACCATACTCCTAAATTAATAGGTAAGACGTATCAAATAAAAATGTCAAAAAATCGTGAAATATATAGTGATTATCACATTTTACATTTTACCACTTTTTCACCTTTACATTTTTACATTTTTACGTTATTTTCACGTGAAAAAACATATTATTTTTCACTTTTACATTTTCACCTTTTTCACGTGAAAATAACGTTATTTTCAAATTGTGTGCTTACTGGGATTGTCCGATGTTATTCTTATAAGAAATAAAAAACATATATCTCTTATATACTGATTAATTTTATTAAAACTTGGTGTGTTAGCATTGACCAATAGAGAATATTCGTCCCAGGATAACCTTAAAACTGGTCTATATCAGTTTTGAGACTGACATTGGGTACAGCAATGAAGTTGTCATTACATATGGTCAGTTTTTGGCTATCCATTATGACAAACTTCCCTTTCACCCTTGGTCCCTCCACTTGCAGCGGCTGGGGGCGGAAACTCAGGGGTTGATCCTCAACCTGAGAATGTATGGTCCCTGGCTGTTGTACATGGATACCTCATCCGTTGAGTTGGCCAGTTGGAGAGCAGAGCGGGTCCACCTGTTTGAGCCTGATCTCAGCTGTCACAGGAGCACGGGAGTTGGTACTCTGAAAGGCCAATTTGGCTGCCTGTCCCATCCCACCTTTTCTTTTCCTGTTATATCCTAACCTTCCGGTAACCTGCGCAACATTCCCACTTGTGAAAGACGTGCCTATAGCAGCTATGCTGGGGTTTCCTAATCCAGCAACAATAAATAGAGAATTATTACTATCAAGTAATTTTTTCACAATGAAAAGAAACTACTCTAGGTCTACAACACTCTTGATTATCAATCACAGTCAGCCGTGTTACGGGGTTATACTGTCCCAGTAATTCAAAAATTCCAAAACTTATTGTATTAATTTGTCATCACTAGTCCAAACACTTAGCTTTTACATCGAAGTTTTCCAGTAAAAAAATAAACTAATAATAAATCTAAATAGATATAAGCATTGTTTTAAACACGACAAAACACCATTAATTTACATAACACTCACATTTTAAACTATTTCAAAATACAAAAAATTGATGGAACAAAACATAACCAACTCCATAGTTGAAAAAATGTTAAAATTTGTGAGATTTATAAACAAAGATGCAGTGTTTCCACTCAGTGGTAAAAATATCCCACGCGCTGATACAAAAAATCCCACTTTATCCCACATTCTCCCTTATAATATCCCTCGTCATATCCTACACTTACCCACTGATTTTTTAAAAATTGCAACACAATTAATATTAAATATTAAATGATTACTGAATAATGTATTAGTACAATATTTATACCGTTAGATAGAGTTTATTTAGATCTACTAATTACCTATAGGTATTTTACATTTTAGTAGGTACCTCAAAGGATTTTGAGCAATGCGACATAGGCTAAATAATACGGTGAACTAACTAAATTAAATAATTTATTTACGTGAGAGGTACTAATATTTTTAATGGTAGTACTAAAGAGTACGACATAGGTACTAAATAATGGCAAATATTTTGCTTGTTAATTCCAACATGGCTCGGCCAGCGACATTGACATGATTCAGTGTTCGTTCTGTGACGTTTATAAAATCATAATAGGTGCGGACAGTGGGGTTAAAAAATGGGAAACCCCGCAACTGCGAGTACGGCAAGAAAATCCACTAAAGTGCTAAGATGCTCTGGTCGTAAGTTGTAAGCAAACTAGCAGACTAGTGCCGATTTCCAAAAAATCCCACTTTATCCCACAATCCCATTTTATCCCACAAGAAGTCAAAATATCCCATATATGGGATAAAAATCCCTCAAGTGAAACACAGATAAATCCCAGCTGACATTTTAAAGACATCCATAGTCAATAGCTTACTACGAAAACCAATTCAACTACTGAATATCAAACATTAAAATTAGTTTTAATAATTATTAATAATCCAAAATAAAATACAAATGCTGTGTTAAAACATCCCTTAGGTATCCTTAATGACTCCTTCAAAATTTCATTAAGAAATGTTTTATAGTTATGTATTATTTCGATAACACACCCACACACCACTCACACACCCACACACACACGGCCACTGAAACTTCTTCATCAATACAGTGATTCACTTCGTTCATCATTTATGAGTTGAGTTTTGTTATTATTCAGCTTTAGTCCATTTTCCTTGGACCATTTTTCAATAGAGGCTATATCCGCGTTCATATTAGCTACAGCATCTGCAATGTTAGTGAATGTAAAATGTAAATAAATTTTTAAGTCGTATGTGTATTGAATTGATTAGTTTATTATTCAAGTCATTTATAAAATCGGAAAATAAAAAGAGCCCTAAAACAGAACCCTGTGGTACCCCTGAGGTAACTAACCGCTGAGCAGCCATTGTGTTTTGGAAAATAACTGTTTGTATTCTGTTGTTAAGATATATTTTAAACCACTTTAATGGACCATCAGATAAACCATAGTAACAAAGTTTAAGTAATAATAATTCATGGTGTACACACTCAAAAGATAGTTTTCTGAATAGGAGTCATATGCTAACACGACAAAATCAGCAGGGTAGTCTGTGACAATACGAGTGTAAATACCCGAGATGTTATTCAGTGTCAGTGTGTTATTCAGTGTGATGTTACCACGGTATTAGTTGTGGTAAATGCGGATGATACTTAACCAAAACTAATTTGAGATGTTTGATTTCTTCCAAGATGTTAACCTTCATTTGTGACATACACATATGCATATAGTAAGGTAAATTTTAATTAATTATGAGTGCAGAACGAGTTGAGATTCCTTGAATAGCCTTTTACTGACGTATAATTAACCCAGAATATTGTTTAAGAAATTCGTCGTTTAACATTCATTGTTGGTGAAGGTGAGTTTATGTTATAGATAAATTATTGTGGAAACGTTCTATCACTGCCTTCAAATATAAATACATAAATTAAATTCTCCAAGAACAATTAACAATTGGTCTGCACCACGGTATATTGACCTCAGTGCAGCCTGCTGGAATAGGAGATGAATCTAATCAAGGATCTCATCGTCTTAGCTAGTAAATCCAATGATTTGTTGATGCTTTACGCCCAGTTGACATAGGGGCAGGGAGACTCTCCCAGTAGATTTACAACATATATGACCTGAGTCATCATACAGGCTCCTTATTTTTCCTGTATTTTCTCATCCATAGACCTGTTTCTGATTATAGTCATTGTCTGCTGTATTTCTACCAAATATTTGCTCAGTCGGTCTGGTAAGTATATGATTAACATGGACATATTGAAGGTCGTTAGGGCCGAGCATTGTTTGAACGGGAATATGCCCATAAATTTTTTATTTTTTTTGTATAGACTCATCTTCTGCAAAATACCTGCTCAATAACTCCTGTAGTTTGTTGAAGTTATTGATGGTGCACATCAAATATTCAGTATTAGTATTATTATCTCAATGACTACCTAGACAAATTGAGCTTTAAATACCATGTTACCAAGGGCTTGTGTTTTGTACCCAATGTTTCATTGCTGTGCCGTTATTTTATATGGTTTAGTATACATTTATAGAGTAGTAAAGCAGACGTGTTTCCTCCGTTCTGTGATAAAAGTTAATTAGTTGACTAAATTCTCATTGCAACAAATATGATGCAATCTGTAGTGTGTTGAGTAACCTGGTCCGTTAAGATCTACTTTGTTGTTGTGCCGGGCATAACCCTGATGACGCACTATGATTTAAAAAAGCTTAAACGTTTCCTCCTCCACACGAAAATGGGAAAAATGTTTTAGTTCATTTATTGCAGTATTTTTTTGAAAGCGAAACAAATATTGGTCATAAACATCCAGACAGATAAACCAATTTAAACAAAATATAAATATCTCTGCTGCATGCAACAATTCACTGCTCAAATCAATGTATAAATAACTAAGTCTAATTAGATAGATAAATACATTCCTCACCTGTAACATCTGGTATTGCTAATAACCTGTCCTTAATGTATTAACATCTGCAATTCAAATAAAATTATTACCCATGTTAATCTTATGGGCAAAAAACGAACTTTGAGGGCAGCCGTGACCTTCAGATTGAAAATATAAAACGAATAAAATCCTTTATGCACACCTACGAATCAGGACGAACATTTTGGTACCTCAATTTTTCAAATCGGTTCAGAAATAACGGAGGAGTTTTCTTAACAAAAATCGCCTTAGCGTATTAATGTATAAGATGTCATATCTCGCTTATGAACGGCGCGGCGTGGTCATGGTTAAAAAAACGGTGTCAACAAATGTGTGTGTTCCTCGCTTTGGAATAGACCTTCCTTTGTGTTGATCTCCGCTGCTTGTTCATTGGTGAACGTGAGGATGGCACAATCACAGAGCCAGGCGCTTTCCAAATAAAACTGTTTATGAACCTCGGTAAAATAATTGTCGGTCAGTAAATCCTGTAATTCAGCGATTGTGCCGAGTGAAGAAGAGTACCGAGTAGTAAGAGAATAAGACTACATTTTGTTTTTCAATGTCCCGTTCTCAACTTATGTACACTTTAGTTCAATTCACAAGAGAGATGATCATGTACGGTATATTGTCCGCCTTCCATTCAAAAATGCCGAACCTCAACTTGGACATTCACAAACTGCAGCAGAACGTCGTCTAATATAGATGGAACGCAAATTTACTACCGATTCTCAATTTTCTCAACTATATCATGACTTCATGGATGAATACTAATCGTTAGGTCACATGTCAAAATGTACTGACATCAATCTGCCCCAACCTCATTATTTCCTTCCTCACCACAGAGTGTTAAAGGAAAGCAGCAGTACCACTAAGTAAAGAACAGTTTTTGATGCTAGTAGTAAAAGTAGTTCAGGAATATCTCTAAATGACACATTACTGACTGGACGAAAGTTAAAAACAAACATTTGTGATGTCTTGATGCAATTTCGCAGCCATAACTATGTATTTTGTTGTAATATCCGACAAATGTACAGGCAAATTCTCATCCATACTGATGACAGAAACTTCCAACTAATCTTATGGCGTGACAGTCCATCTCAACCACTATCTACATACCAATTAAATACTGTCACCTTTGGAATGAACAGCTCTCCTTATCTTGTCATCCGAATTTTACATCAACTTGCTGATGACGAAGTCAATGAATTCCCTGACGCAGCTCAAGTGTTGAAGAATCATACTTACGTACACGACATAATCACTGGAGCAGACATCGAAGAAAGAGCTTTCGAATTACAAAATCAGTTGATAGCATTATTACAACGTGGATGATTCGAACTTCGTAAATGGATATATAATTCACAACGTTTCCTCCATTCCTTGCTTGTATATTTTGTGGATACATTAGACAATTTTAATTTGTCAAAAGTAGTTTTACATTCCGTGAATCCCAGCTAACGTTCCCGTCCACGTCCACATGCTCCCGCAAAGCTCCAGCTCTCCGCGACCTTTGCAAGGCAGGACGGTCATGTTGCGGGTTATAAAGCCGTAATGAAAGAACAGCTGACCTTTCCCGCCTCTACCAACCTACACGCACAATAATATCTAGTATTTCATACCATATAAGATGAAGCGGTTTATGATCTATAATGAGCGAGCGCGTGTGAACGATTCTCCGTCCGCAGTCTTTTATTTCCAATGTTTATCTTTGATTACGGCAGTATTTTAATCACCGCCTTGTCAGGCGGGAGGGTATTATGGCTGTGAGGGTTTCCTGCTATTATTCCATTGGTGTGGTAATGCGTCTACGGTTTGTTTTTTCTATAAGAAAAATTTCCTACGTTGATTTTTACCATGTATTTTCCCACGATGTATATTTCAATGATGCAATGTAATCCTAAACAGAAAAGAAGATCCAAGGAAGAATAATAGGATAGGAGGGTTGAATGGAATAATATGGCAGATGTATAGTTCAGCAGGTTATTGGGGGAGTATAAAATAATAATTGCATTACTCTATATGACAAAATACAACAATAATTAGAATAAAACTTGCCATAAGATTTGGAAGAAATGGAAGATTTCCCCAATTCGTGTTTAAACTAAACCTGAGGTTTTTTAAACTTGAGATTACGGCACAATCCGTTTTCCCAAAAAAGTGATGTAGCCAGTTTAGTCTAATCCACAAAACAATGATATCAAGTTGACAACGTTTTTCAAATGATTTTGTTTTTTATCTACCCTCTAGTTAATCTAAAAACAAATGTTTATCATACAAGATTCAGGGTTATTTTATCATATAATAAAGGAATTAAACAGTCCATACGTTTAACAAGGTTTAAACTACTCTTAACACAATTGAAAATCATAATTTCTCATAAACTTAAGTTTAAACCAAAGATTAAGTTAAACTGTACTTGGAGAAAGCGGCCCTTAAACCCAAAAGTACCGTATATTTACGGATAAACGTCCTTGGAGCAAGAGTTTTGTATACCTCTAGATCATGTATTGATTTAAATATTTGACTTCCGTGAAATTTTTAGTTTCGTAATAGTGTGGCAGATAGGTCTGTAATGTAATTCAAGGGTTTGTATATCGTATTATGTGGTCCAAATTCGATATTGTTTTGAATATTCTTTTTAATTTATCTACTTTAGCCGGCAGATCCTAATGAGTTGCCTGTTTTAATCTCACATTTTCATTTTAATTAACACTTTCACTATTGGCCATCCCAAACAACATGAACACCATAAAGAGGTGTTTGAGTGTTGGTAGTAAATTTAATAAGACATATATCGTCATAATTAACTATAACTAGAATACTGTTATTTCATTACTAATGATAAACACTGATAAATATGCCTTTTTCATTTTTGAAAAGTTATTTACTTTTGATACTTTAACAAATATCAGCATCAAATTTTAAGTACTTAATTCAACAAACACTATCTATTATCTAGTACCTTAATCATAACCTTCTATTTTCAGTTCAGAATCTTTTTTATTGAAAAAATCAGATTTTTGATATTTTCCAGCCTGATTTACTATACCGACTCAATCAGTTTTGTAAATGGGGTTTTATCGCATTTCCACTATAATCGTAACTAAACTATATCGAACATACACTAATGAAAATTTGGAAACTCGGATAAGTTATCCAATTAAAATACTATTAATAATGTTGCAGTTAAAATTAAAAGTTTGATCTCCTTGGGTGACTACATATTACGTCGGGCGATGCCTTGCATAGCTATAAAATACTGAAAACTTATTTGTTATCCTCCATAATAAGAAAAGTGGGCAAATTTCTGTGTTTAGAACTTCAATACCTCAGTAACCAACGAACGTAGAGAAAAACATAAAACATAATTATGTAGCAAACAACATAAAACATAAACATAACGTAGGGCAAAACATAATTTGTTAAAGCTGATTTAATTTCAATAATAAATAGATGTGAAAACCCAAAACGACCATATTTGGGATCCAACTCTCCACAAACCACCATCGGATGGTGTGATCCGTCTGGTTTTCGAAATCTTTAAAATAAATGTTACTTTACATACATATATTATATGTAGGAAATTTAGGTAGTTAAAAACGGACCTTTTTATGAGAGTTGTAGCCTACAGACACAGTTTTTACATTTATATAAAAAAGTGAACGAATTGTGTTTTTTTGCATCTCGAGGCCTCAAAACAAAAAGTTAAAATGGTCTCGAGCTTAAGTCTTGCCATTCCACCTATCAGGTAATAGCCCTATAGGGGAATTTCGCTAAAATGGGAAAACGTCGTGTGTAGATAATTACTTCCTCTTTTAATGGCACCTTAACATAAATTATAATGCATGTAGTTGCTGTAAAGTGTAATCCTGCATCGTTAATGTCAGAGGTAAACAGTAGAGAGTCACGGTTCCTGCGAGAGAATGAGGTTGTGGCCTAACTGTTTCGTAAAAAGTGTCAATTTTAATTAAATTTGTACTAAAAATGACTACCTCTATGATCAAAGTTTTAAAATTATGGACTAATTTTTAGGAATTGTATGTATAAGTAATTTCAATTGCACAAAGTCTCTCCGAAGTTTTACGTGAAAATCCACCATTTTATGAAATGTTTGTCCTAAAAATGGACGGTATTGCATGATACCCCTGAAATTGAGGACCGATTTTTAGGGTTTTCCCAAATTCGCCCATAATTAGTAAGACTTTCAAAACATTATGGATTGCAAACAATTTGGCAAATATATAGCATTTGAAGTGTATTTTCTCATTAAAGTGCCTGAAATATAATATCAATATCTAACAAAGTTCTGTAAAACTGACCGTACTTGGGACAAAATGATTATGAAATGGTGGATTTTTACTTCAAACGATCGGTGAAATTTTATGCATTTGCAACGTTTTACGTGTAAAAACGGTTAAAAATTTGTAATAAATGGTAATTTTGGAGGGAAAATATTGAACTTGACGAATAATTTTAGTTGGATGATTTCAACACGCGAATTTAATCCTCGTCACGTGACTTCACACTCCCTCTCAGCGGGAACCGAGTTTGTCAGTGTTGTGTTTACATTGTTACAGTTCTATTTATTAACCACAAATAAATTGTTTTTCAAACTTAGTATATATTCAGTGTAAAAACTTTTCAAATAAACTTTTTTTAAATCTAAAATATTTTTAAAATTTGATAAGATATTAATTTCTAGTAAAATAACGTCAAAACACTATTATGTTAACTGTTTAACCGAATTTTCTTTACCAACAAAAAGGAGAGAAAATCTACCGAGGTCATGTTGCTTTTAGCGAATTTCCCCTATAGGGAAGAAGCTATTACCGTAGGTCTCATGGTAAGATTAAGCCCGAGATCATAACTTTTTTTGAGGTCCCCAGATATCAAAATCACTATTCGTTCAAATTTACATATACATATTATCTGTGTGTGTGTGTGTGTGTGTGTGTGTGTGTGTGTGTGTGTGTGTGTGTGTGTCCGTGAATGTGATAACTTAGGTAAAAACCGTCCTATTTCGATGAAAATTGGCTCAAATGTGTAAAGTGACATTCATGTCCTTAAGTTTGAAAACCAGAAAAATCGGACTATGGGAAGTGGGGTTTTAAATGTTCCAAAAATCATTTTTTTTGCATTTATCACCCTAAAATTTTTAAAACACTCAATTTTGGTTTTGACCATTTTATAGAGCTTAAAAAAATAATATAGTGTTTTGAATTATTAACCTAGGTTAAGTGGTTGCGGAGATAATCCAAAAAACCTGTTCATAAAATCTCCCATGTTAATCTTATGGGAGAAAGGTTTTTGGCTTTTCTTTATTTAATTTTAATGTAAACTTCATATTTGCTTTTACCAACCAGTTCAGCTCTAAATTGTGATTCTACGTCCAACCGTTGCAGAGATATTCAAAGTGCTAAACACATTACGTTGTCCAATGTTATCCTTATGGAGAATAAATAAAATTTGATATCTTGATTATTTATGAATTTATACTGATGAAACTTGGTATATGGCTTCGCGTAGTACTGGTATATTGATATTTGCACAAAACAAATTTATTGTCGATTCTCCCCGTAGCAGCAAACCTGCATTCTCAGTCCTAATATTATTCTTATGGAAAATAAGTAAAGTTATCTCCCTTAATTATGAACATAAATTAATAAAACTTAGTATCTAGCTTCACCTGGTTGAGTTATATTGATAATTGCACAAAAGCCTGTTTCTTCTCTTTCTTTTTGCAGCAAACCTGTGTACTCAAATGTCCCAATGTTCCCAATGTTTCAGGCTTATGGAGAATGAATAAAATGCTATTGATCACTTATTTATTTTTGTATTTTTATGAAACTTGGTAAGTGGCTTTATGTGGCAGTGAGAAACATATGCATGCATTAGAAATTCGCTGAGTAAGCAGGTTTGCTGCGACGGGGTATTATTAAAATTTACCAACCGATATTTATAAAATAAAAAAAGAAATACATATGTTTCAATTACTTGCTGCCGTGGTTATAACGCAGGTTAGTGTAGTTGGCCTGCACCATATCACCAGGAAAAAAATACAAAACTAGTTATCCATCGTATTTTTAAATATATTTCCATACAAATCGTTTATCTCAAATAAGATACTATTCAGGTTGAATAAAACTTAACGCATAAAATAGTCCATGTTTTTGTAGGAGCTTTGCAAGAGTTGCAACAGTTCTGCTTTAAGTTCAAGCTTTTTAACCTTTTGCTAGTAAATTTTCGCCTGTAGTTTTTGTAATACCGCTCGATGTACAGTGCGTTGCACGAGTGAAAAACCAGGCTGTCCATAAGCCCAATTTTAAAATTAACCAGAGATTTTTTCGTCTTATGGACGGCCTGGTTTTTCACTCGTGCAACGCTCTTTTACTCAGGTCATTGCAGCCTTTTCAGTTGCATTCTTGCTCAAATGCAAATCTTATACTATTGAACAAGCCAAATTACCATTCGCTCATAATCACTATGCATATATAGTATATTGTAAGATGCACATCCAAGGGGTCTCATGTATTCAGTTGTCGTACTTTGCCTTAACCTCAAGGTCCAAAGGTGACTTTCCAGAAGCATACCTAGCCTGCGGCATATCTCTTATTTTGTTCTTAATACCAGTTGGTTAAGAGCTAAATGGATAGCTGAAATTTCTTTTATTTATTCAACTTAGAGAGCTTTTTAATAAAAATCTGAGTAAGTTTTACCATAGATTAAGAATACCACAACTATGTTTAATCTATGGTTTTACCAACTTAGATACATTTGCTCGGAAATTATATTTTGATTGTAATATGTGTTTTGGGTTAAATTATTTTGAATTTACCAAAAATTAATTTCTTTTAAATTTTGTGTTTGTTAATTTAAATTTTTTCAGCTTACAGTTATTTTAAATATTTTTTTTTCTAATCTTAAATTTGAGTTAGTAAAAACACATTACGTTGCCTTTCATCTAAAACCTTAATTTTAAGTAAAAAAATAAACACTAATTATGGTTTTGGTTTATTTATCAAATTAGTTTACATTACAGTAAAATGTTTCATACATCATATTATTTGGTGAGTTTAGTTTTCAAACACAATTTGGGGCTGTTATTTGATTGGTCCAGGGCTCTTTTTTTGAATTTTCGAAGTGGGGGCCTGTGTGTGGGGGAATCTGGTTCGTAGATTCTTCTACGTTATTCTTTTGCAAGTAGCGGAATGAAGCTGAAGCCTGTGTTGTTTTCCGTGACTCCATTTAACTCCCATTAATTCAGGAAGTGGCAACAAGCAAGAAGACTTTTTGTCGCCACAAATCTCTGCGCATTTTCAAAATGAATTGGTTTTTCGACTTCCCTCGTTTTCTAGATGCCAATTCTGGATTCGAATTTTAACTTCTTTCAATGGAGTTACTGAATCACTGAATCACTGCGAAAGACATCGACGCACCTGGGACGTATTTTAAGGCGGATATGAATGAATGATGAGTGTAAACTGGTTGTTCACTTTTCTTCCAGGCTGTGTTTGGAGGAAAGCCAAAAAAGAAGTACTACAATGAGGCTAGTGAGTAGCACAATGGACAGCTTGTCCTTGGTATTGGACCTCATCAGACATCAGTTCCGAGCAGGTTTTGGGCCGAAGCCCGCGGACCCTCCACCACCCCTGTCACAAGATGACTTTGTTGACAGGCCGCATACACCTGCTCTATCTCCTTCTTCTTCTTCTTCTTAATTCCGTTTCCTGGTCCCCTCCTGGTCCATCGCTTTTCTGCTCGACTTCACACCTCAAAGTTGATTACCGCTAAAGTCGTCTCGGGCTCTTCTGGACTGGTGGGAATGTATCCCGTGTACGTTCCAGGGAACTGCCGCTGGTCTATCAGAGTTGGGCCGTCGTCCCCTCCTCGACGTCGTCGGAGCCACCAGGCCCCCAGCAGCCCTGCCCCCGCCAAGACGGCACCCACCGCCACAGCCTCCTTGTGGTCCACTCTGTAACAATACGAGTGTCTGTTAGTACGAGTTATTCACTAGCGCTTTAATTTAAACACGTTTTCACAAACCACAACTAAGTCATGCTTTGTGATACCTTACAATCGCCATTTTGAAGGTATGCTGCAAAAATGTAAATTTAAAAAATGGCAAATGAGTTGGTGAAATATTTTAAATCTACAAAATATCAAGGCAACTACTTAAAAAAGTATAATCTCCGTTAGCACCACTCCATCCTGAAATAGTTTAAGGTTGTTCATAAATTAAAAACAAAATACTTTTACTACAGTTCTGACTAAATAAACCTTCACCCATGGTTTAAGGGTTTGTTGTTCTTTTCTTAGTTTTCTGTGGTTGTTGTAGCAGATTTTCCAGTGACCAGACGCGGTAGCTCAGTGGGAGAGCGCTTACCTAGCAAATCGGCCGTGGTAAAGCGAAGGTTCCATCCCGACTGACTGCTAAGATATTTTTTCATGAGCGGTTACCGCTAGCTTGCCCATGTGACTGGTCCCGTTAACGGTATCTCGCTGCCTTTAGATCGCTGCACAGGCAGGCCTATTAGCCTTTGGCAACGGGAATTTGAGGTTTTATTATAGCAAAAAAAATAAACAAATTGATTACTTACACCACATCCACTAAACGTCCAAGGAAGTCCATCAGAACTAGTTGAAGCAAAATTGAGGGAAGTTAAATCAAACTCTGAATCAGGGAGCGCAGAAAAAAAAGTCAATCTTCTAAAACTCAAAGATTACCACAGAGGTTTCCATGGTTTTTAAAATACCGCAACAAAATCGTTGCCACGGTTTTTTGTTTCATTTTAGTTGGTTTTTAGAAAATAAATCCATATAAATAAGACATTGGGGAGACGATTTGACTCATTTGCCTTTGGTGTACTGGACGTGACATCTGACGAGTGGTTCGTCGAGTTGTTGCTAGATAGCTCTCGCATAGCATATATATAAACTATATGTAATACTAGCATGTCGATTTATAAATATAGTGTTATGATGTTGGTTTAAAAATAAAAATATACTTTTTAGCTATGATAACCTAACCAAACCTAGCCTAATTGGGTTATGAGGACAAGGTAAATAAGTGTGTATGGTTAGTTGGGGGAGACTTGGGGGGGATATGACTGAAATATGTACTTATTACAATAATTAACATTGTGTTAGATGAGGTTTATAAAACAGCCTGGTCGTGTGGGTTTGTTTTGGTTGTTTGGTCTATATGTAGCTAGCCATACATTCAGTCAAACAGACGTTTACATGCAATGGACACTGTCAATTTAAAATCTAAATATATGGTAGGATCAAGCCTACAAACATGCAAAAAATACAAGCTTAGACATATGTTAAATAACTATAAAATCATCATCAAGCAAAGGCAATTGCAATGCA